>FR997731.1:18582500-19782500 GCA_905475445.1 Ochropleura plecta | reverse complement strand
ACTTGAAGTAGCTAGTTACTTTACATCTTTACACGCGCTTATGTTAATTAATCAAGTTTTCTACGCACATTTTACCTAGCCTTTAACACAGGGATAAAAGATCGATGATACATGTATTTTGTTAGACACGTGTAAACTTATTTTAATAGCCTGGCTAGAGGAGCATTAACTTAAACTTAAGTTAGTAGTTAATTAGTATTATGTGCTCAATTATCTGCATCTTCCTAGGACCACGTTGGAAGAAAAACCATATATCGTTTTGTGTTTCTAAATTAATGGATGTGGGGAACAGAACTACAGTGGGGAAAATAACCATATTATTTAAAAAAAAACCGGCCAAGTGCGAGTTGGACTCGAACACCGAGGGTTCCGTACAAACAACATAAACGGCGATAATTTTTCATTGCTTAGATTGAGAGGTTTGATTTTTACAGAGCTATAAGAGACCATATTTTAATTACAACTTACCTTTACGCGTTTCCGATATACTTAGTTTCCCTTTTTTTTTCGGGTGGGAAATCATCTAATGACTTCCCCCGCTCTGGGCGGAGCGGGGGGGCATGTCAGACTTGTACTGACTAAAACCCACCCATGTTCCTTCAGTTGCCCTTTACGTTCCGGGGCCGCGGTATCTCTTTCGAACAACCCGCAACCCCAGCAGGCGGAGGCCCTGGCAAGCTCCTCTGCTTTGCTGACTCTCTTTGAGGCGCGCGTGAAACACGAACGCGCCGTCGACACGGCCTGATATAGTTTCCCTCACTCATAGATTTAGGTATTTAATTCACCAATTTTATTGATTAGTCAGTTTCGCTGATTAGACAGTTTCGTCAATTCGACAGTATCCAGCATATGCTAGTTTTGGGCCTTGATAGACAGACTGGAAACAAAGTGATCCAAAAATGTTCCGTTTTTTTTTCTTTTGAGGTGCTGATCCCTAAAAATCAACCCGAGTGACAATTAATTTCCCTGGCTTGACGCCGTAACATGTCTAGTAGGCGTCTTATACTGATGTAAAGCACATATTAATCCTGTTCACACTTTTGACATAGACATATAATTTTCACCGTGACACAATATACCAGTTCATAGCAGTCTTGACAAATCTTCTTCATTAATATTTTAGAACGTTATTTTACGCTGGTACCACTACTTGCGCCCTATTGATTTTCTTCCGCGCCAGTTGATAAAGGGAGCCCATTAGTTTCTTAGTTTTGCGTTGAACCTATGCTCTCCGATACTGGAAAGTTTGTCCGCAATAACTTTGTGTGAATTCTGAATAATGCTAGACTTGATACCGAGTTTAGTTCGGACTATTATTATTTAACTTGCGAGTTGTTCTGAACTGTTGTATTGAGTTTTCTATCAGGAATGTCTAAGTATCCTTACTAATCCTTACTAATATTATAAAAGCGAAAGTGAATTTGTTTGTTTGTTTGTTACCTCTTCACGCTTTAATGGCTAAACCGATTTTGATGAATTTTGGTACAGAGATAGTTGGGAACCAGGAGACGGACATAGGCTATTTTTTTTTAAAAGAAAGAAAAATGAGGGAGAAAGTGGGAAAAAATGGAAAACTTAGCATTGCCAATAAATAAGGCGCTAGGGTGGCAGGTACCTGCAAATCAGAAAAGGGGAACTGTCTTATCCCGAATTTAACGCGGGCGAAGCCGCGGGCGAAAGCTAGTTAAATTCATAAACCTTTTGTGCTCGGCTGATGGCTATAGGCATTTTTTGTTTTGAAAATTATCAAACCCCGCTCTGGGCGGAGCGGGGGGGGGGAGCGCCAGACTTCGGGGACAGCGATATCTCTTTCGAACAACCCGTTACCCCGGCAGGCGGTGGCCCTGGCAGGCCCCACTGCTTTATTGTCATCTCTTTTTCTCTCTCTTTCTCTCCCGAAACTTCCGTGTCCGGTGAGGACATGCGTCAGGCCGTAGGTGAGGATGCCATGGCGCCTCTCCAGCCACTCCTCAAAGATGGTTATAGGCACCCCCCATCACCCCCTATTAAATAAAACTAAGGCATAACCGACGAAATGTGGGTGTACTAGAAACACTTCTGCTTAACTCTTCGAATATTATAGGCGTGATGTTATGTGTTGTGTAGATAAATCAAATATTTTTGTAGGTGCTTTTAAAACTTTTCAGGATTAACAATCTAAGTGATAGTGAAACCCGCATTAAAATACTTTGTTTAGTTTAGTTAGAATAATAGAGGGGTCATACATATAGACACAAAAAAACCTGTTTTATAATGTGTATTAGAAAATTGTTTCCACTAAAATGAAAACGTACATCAAATGAAACAACCTGACAACTACGAACTGAACGCCGCCGACGCGAACGCCATGCAAAAACTAACTCCTGAAAATGAAATCTTCCGGGCGACCTAACAGGAATTATCTTCACTTTGCACAGCAATAAACAGCAACGCTTTCACATAGAAACCCGCCATCAAAGTCCCTCTTACATTATTAAAGTACGAAGTACAATCAGAATTCAAACCCGGTGTCCGAGCGGACTCAGCGGACGGACGGACGGACGAAACTTAATATCCTGTTAGTGTTTGGGTTAACATTAATCTTACCGTGACGTGTTTTGGACCCGGTAGGGTTATTGTGGATGAAAATCTACTCTCTGAAGTGGGTGGATCGGTTCGGGTGTAGTCGGCGCCAAATCGTTTTGTGAAAAAGGTAAACAATGACATTGGAAGATGTAGATACGATTTTTTAATAGAATAAGTTTTTTGGATATAGCAGTAAATTTAACATGTGTCCTTCTAATTTGTGTATTTGACGAAGGACTTATATAGGTAGTCTGTAGCCTGATGGTGCCACGTCACTTTATCCAAAACGTAAAACGTAAATTCTGGTATTATTAATTACTAGCTTTTGCCCCGGCTTCGCTCGCATTTAATTCGGGGTAACACAGTTCCTCTTTCCTGATTTACAGGTAGGTACCTGCTACTTGTAGTTTTTGCCCTAGCGCCTGATTTATTGCAATAGCAAAGCTAAGTTTTCCCTCTTTCTCCCTCATTTCTCACTTTTTTTAAATAAAAGTAGCCTATGTCCGTCTCCAGGGTCCCAACTATCTCTATACCAAAATTCATCAAAATCGGTTTAGCCATGTAAGCGTGAAGACTTAACAAACAAACTCACCTTCGCTTTTATAATATTAGTAAGGATTAGTTATTTTTTGTCGAATATTTTACTCTCTGAATTGAAGAATGTGTCAAAAAAAGGGCGTTTCCAAGAATCGACTTAAATGATAAATTATGTTTATTTTGCAAGTAGGTTTTCACAAACACTTTTACACGTCTTTTTTTTAAAACTAGATGAGGCCGGTGTTTCGTACCCGACTACTCTGAGAAGAAACAGCCGAAACAAACTCAGAGGTCATAGTCTCTTTTAAAGTCCAGATAAAAATCTTGGTCAACTTACATGAGGACTATGCAGATTGGTGTCTGAAGTGGTCTTTTTAAGAAAGCACCACACAGATTGAGTGGACCTGTCCAGTCAGTGCAAGCATTTGTCAGTTATCGTGTAGCTCGACTCATAACCCAAGGAGCTCAACGAGACTTAAAATAGATTAAAAAAATCGGCTGGTCTCGCACACGCTGGGTTTCGTAACACCAAACAACACAATACGAATGCTAAATGGAAATTTCCACTCAACTGCAAAGCTAAAGTTGTACTTCATAGTTAAAAAAAAAAAACAAAGTAACGGCGACGTATGGTAAAAAAATCCATATGTCAAAAACTAAATATCAAATCTTGTGGAAACAAATTTTTGTTGGAAGTTTTTAATACTTTAAACCTCTTTGGTGATGGAAAATCATCAAATAACTTGTCCCGCTCTAGGTAGAGTGGGGGGAGTGTCAGACGTTTTCCGACATCAATCTAAGAGAACACACAAAGAGAAAATTCATTTACTTATTTATCTTATAGCAACTAAACACTGCTGGTATTATGCTTAGCATTTTATTGAGTGGTAAATAATTTTCACATCAGTAAAATTATTAGGTGTTGGAGTTGTAATTGAAAATGATTAATTATGCTTTGTTTCTTTGCATATTCTATTTTTAATTTAATGTTAGCCATTGTCTAGATTTTCTTTAAGTTAAACTTGCATAGTATAGATTTGTGTCTGATTGATATAAGTAACCTTATCCCTTTTAAAAAGGGTCTGAAATAAAACGGGCAAATGTGGATTATTGTTACATTTCTGCCGAACCTATAGAAACACAGGCCTTATGTTATTTGTTTGTAAAGAACTTTTCTATCTATAAGTTCATGAAGACCTCTGAAAGTTCGAGTGGACACTGGACACAAGTTAGTGTCATTTCACTCTTTTATCTAGAATCTAGATAGTGTTCGAATACACTACACAATTTTACCGTCGATATCTTCTGTTATCGATATTGACTTTTGCTTCGGAAGTATAAACTTTGCCACTGAACTATAATGCCAGTAAGCATTCGTTTTATTTTGTAATTTCATGTCAATTTCTCTAAGCTTGCAACTATTAATTATTATAGTATTATTAGTAGACATGAACTAATAATAAAAATATGTACAAGAATAAAAATGGTAAAATAAATACGGGGAAAGATCTGGCCAACACTATACAACCGAAACTAAAAGTTGTTAAACATAGCAAGGTATCAATCAGTGATTTTATACAACAAGTTACCCTTAGAATTCAAAGATATTAATAGTGTTAACTTATTTAAAAACAAACTTAGGACATATTTATTGAGGAAAAGCTATTATACTATTGATTCGTTTATAAATGAAAAATGACATTCTAAATTATAAAAATGTAAATTTGTGATTGTTTATATTTTATTATTTTTATTTGACATTTATAATTTGTTGTAAATTCTGAATGTATTTTAATGAACGTTAATTTTATTTTTAATCTATTGTTTTTAATTTTTATATTTTCAACACAATTTATATTGTTATGAAATAAATGACTTATGAGGGCGAGAGAAGTATGGAAGAAGCAAAGATGCTGCGCCGACACACAGGGCGAAAGAAGGAATATGGATAAGTTTTAGTCAGTCACTTACAAAAGTCTGCACTCCCATGCCCTCTGCCCAGAGCGTGAGAAGTTATTTGATGATTTGAAAAAGGGCTCTGGGGTCATTCTGGCACTCCTCTTAAATGACGGACTTAAAACACAAGTAACAGTATTTCAGTGAATACAGTCGTAATCATTGACAAAGCAGGTTTCCAACCCATTCCTAAATTACTATCCCGAGCGAGTGTGTAAGTCTTTGTTTCTCTTCCCGATCAGCATGCAAATGAGATTGTTCTAGTGTTTGGAATAACATTAATCTTGCGCGCATGACGTTCCGCTCACAAGCGTGTGTAGTGGGCTTATGTACACTCCAATGAGGTAGTTGGTGTACAGGCAAATAAAAGTGCAAGGTACATGTGCTGTGTAGTTATTGTTTTCATTACTCTTTTAATAATTACGTAACTGCTTTGTTGGGGGCAGATAGGCTGAGACACCATGTAAAAACTAGTATTTGGCTGCATAGTTGGAAAAGGGCTTGTCAACTTGGCGATGATGAATGGAAAGTTGAATATTATGACCTGTACAGCAAATAGCTTGTTTGGCTGTACAAAAGTCTATCATCTGCAGTGGTAGAGGATGAGCTTTCGTGGCAGCTTTAATAAATTTTAGCCGTTTTAGAGGAGCGTTGTACACTGCCGTGCACGAAATATGGGCCGAGAAAATTTAGACGGATATCTATGATGGCAGGGCGAGTTCAGACTGAACGCTGTACACCACTATACCTATTTTAATTGATTTTACTTTAGGCATAAATTCAAATAGTGCACCTAGTATTTTAAAAAGCAACGTGATTAACTGCAGATTTATTGGCGACTAGCTTCCGCCCGCGACTTCGTCCGCGTGGCATAGTTACTTTGTGCTAACGCTAACTTTAACCCGCGTGATGACCCGAAAAAATGTATCTTTCTCTCCCCTTTTCTTCCCTCATTCTCCCCCTTTCCTCACTTTAAAAAAACTTGCCTATTTCCGACACCAGGGCCCCAACTATCTCTGTACCAAAATGCATCAAAATCGGTTCGGTCATTTAGGCGTGAAGCCGTAACAAACACGATACGGTTGGCGCAGTGGCTGAGCGATCGACTGCTGCGCTGTGTGTCGCGGGTTCGATTCCCGCACGGAACAAATATTTGTATGACCTACAGATAGTTGTTCCGGGTCTGGCTGTTTGTGTATGTGAGATTGAATGTTTGTAAACGCACCCACGATACAGGAGAAATTCCTAGTGTGGGGCAACTTTAAAAAAAGAAGAAAAAAAAGAAAGAAAGAACAAACAAACAAACTCACTGTCGCTTTTATAATATTAGTAAGGATTTATAAAAAAAAAACCGAAGGTAACTGAATGCCTATTCAGTTATTTAACGAAATAAGCTACGTTAGAGGTCCTAACTGTAGCTACCTTACACTTAAAAAATCCAAGTGCCTACTTAAATAATAAAACTGATCCTAAATACACTACAGCTACAACTAAATAAAACTACAGCTAAATAAATTAAAAAATAATAATTTGAATTTATAAGTATTTAACCTGAAAATAATTTAAGTACTAAATTATATATATATTTTTTGTTTTTTTTTTAATATATCTAATTATGCCTATTATCTATAAGAACCTATTAATTACCAAATAAAGTAGGTACTAAAACTAAATAATTCTAATAGAATTATACCCAGAAATATGTAGGTAAGTACATCTTGTAACAAAAAAAGAAATTAAAATAAAGCTAAAACGCCTGTCCAATACTGGGTCCACCCTTTATAGCAGAACTTTTTATGTCATAATTTTATTTTGCATAACAACGGATAGCATAAACTTCATTTCGCAGAAAATTGTTTGGCAGACACTCATTTATCATACATTCAAAACTCATAATTTTGTAAGTCAGAATCATCTCTAGACATAAATTTCATATCCATAATATTCAAAAAGCAGAAACATCATTTCGCAGAAAGTTCACAGTCAGAATCGTCTTTTGACATATATTTCATATCGATATCATTAAACGGCAGAATTGTCATATCGCAGAAAGTTTATAGTTAGAATCATCTTTATCATTATTTGTTGTCATTTATTTTAATTATTTATTTCTTTAAAATAATATCATTTATTATAACTATTATTTAATTGAATTTGTAATAATGTCATTTAATTCCATAAGTAATTATTATCCTAATGTAAATAGTTCAGTTCCGGGTAAACTACTAAAACAATCTCATTTTCTATTAATGCAAGTCGTTACTGGCACTCGCCGGCCGCTGCCGCGGCACCGCTCGCTCCGCTCGCTCGGCTCGTGCGTAGGGGGTCGCAGTTTTAACCTAACCTAACCTACCCATTTTTTTACAAAAATTTAACCACGTAGCAGGTCACTGTTTTGACCTAACCTACCCTAGCCATTTCTGCCATCTGATGGTATGCCAGGTGAAATTATACCAAATAATAATAGCTCTAAATGAACATTATGCTAAACGATATTATGCGAAATTTGAATTCTGCCAATCGTAATTATACTAAATGTAATTCTGCCATCTTAAAAGTATGCCATAGTAAATTCGAAGTTTTAAACATTATGCCAAACGATAATTATATCAAATAATTTTTATGCCTTTAAAATGTTCGTTTAAAGAAAAATATGCTAAGTGTGTTATGCCAAATAAATTTCGGAGCATCAAGATTCTGCCAGATAGAGGGAACCCGTCCAATACTATCTACCTATGTATACCTACTTCACTTAAAAATAAAAACCTATAAATACTTTAATTAATATTACCTATAACTATAATTAGTATAATTAACTACGCTTTTACCAATATAGTTTAAAAAAAACTGAACATAAATTAGCCGAAACTCGGTTTCTAAAAATCTATGCGTACCTATTACTACTTCACCTAAAAATAAATAAAATGTATACGATGAATAATTTGTAATTTGAACGAATATTTAAACACTACCAAAATAACTAATACCTATTTTATAAAATAACAATAGGTAAAAGAAATCTAAAAAGAAATCATTTAAAGACTAAAATTCGGGCTGAAAGCATTGTCTGTCAATAAGGTCGAACACTCTGAACGTCTATTCGCATCAACAGCCAAATATTACACAAAAATAATCCTTATAGCATGATTCAGTATTATTCACGCGCGATGGCTTATTAGCGTATTTCATGCATAACTTTGGTGTTTGTATACCGATTTATATGATTCTTTTTTTATTGAATACGTAATAATGTTAACTGTTTTTAATTAGAGATGAGTGGGAGTGTTATAAACGTAAGAGTAGACAAATATAATCAGAAAGCTTCGAACTGCTAAGTTATCGGGAGTTACACGTGTTATTGTGAGTCAACCATAAAAGATAGACCTATGCTGTTGTAGGATATTTTTTATATAATTTTAAGGAGAACATTTCCGTCATACATGATTTCTGTGTAGCTTTAACCAACTTCTCCCGATTACCCAACATTTTCCTTTACTGCTCTGCTCCTATTGATCGTAGCGTGATGAAAAGTATACTATAACCTCCCCAGGAGTATGAAGAATAATTGTACCAAGTTTCGTTAAAATCCGTCGAGTAGTTTTTGTTTCTATAACGAACATACAGACATCCAGACAGACAGACAGACAGAAAGACAGACAGACAGACAAAAATTTTACTGATTGCATTTTTGGCATCAGTATCGATCACTAATCACCCCCTGATAGTTATTTTGGAAATATATTTCATGTACAGAATTGACCTCTCTACAGATTTATTATAAGTATAGAAGATAGATAGATATAGATAGATAGATAGATATAGATAGATAACGATGTTGGTAAAGTTAAAACGTTTTAGATTGGCGTAAGGTACCAAAAAGATGATTTAGTCCAGAAAAATAATCCTGCTAAACGTAAAAATTGTAGCAGACACATAAAACGCTTTAAAAAGCACTTGTACCTACCTAGCATGCAAGTAACTCATGATAAAACCATTCAAATTACGCAAAAATGGTGCTCAAAGCAGGTATACAACTTGCCGGGGTTGCTGGTTGTTCGAAAGAGATACCGCGGCGCCGAAACACAAAGGGCCAAAGAAGGAAAATGGATGGGTTTTAGTCACTAAAAGTCTGACACCCCCACCCCCTAGCTCCGCCTAGAGCGGGGGAAGTAGTTTAATGATTTCTCCCATCCGCAAAAACAAAACAGGTGCACAAAAACAAAACTTGCTATCGTATAAATTCGAAATCTAATCACCGGGTTATTAATATCCAAAAGTTAAACGACACAAACAATAAACAAACAATTGTCAAGGTGCCACGGTACATTCTAGTTCGCATTACGGCCTGTCACATAATCCAATTAAGACAAAGTATTAGCAAAGTAAATAGAGGGGAAGTAGGTTATCTCCGGCCCAATTCGCGATATAATTGCCTACTGTCATAGGGTTGTCACTTTTAGCTAAATTTTAATTCAGTACCTATAAATTGGCAAGGGTCGAGAAGTTGTATTTTTTACTTTTATTTTCTGGGTACAGGGTTTGTCAGGCCTCTCTAATTTGTACTATCACAAATTCATTAGTTTAAAGCCCAGCCCTGTCAAAGATCTCATAATAGTCAATAAAATTCAACAATGGTTTTCCTATCAAATATAGAAATGTATTTAAGATACAGAGCAGCATTATTTATAATAACAAAAGATAAAATAAACCGCCACGGAGCGGCACAAACTACGCCGCACGTAGGTACTGTCGCTTTGACCTGCCGTGACCTTGTTGCGCGCCGTATGATTTCGTATGCCTACTAAGTGTCCAACTCGTAACCTTTTATTAATATTTTTGGGACAAAATATAACATGGTGTAAAAACTATTGGAATCGATTCAGTTACTTATTCTGAACAAACTATATTCAGGTTTCGCATATACTAAAAATAATGTTGTATATAATTTAAAATTAGTCAATAACTTATTTTTAATTACGATTTCATAACTGTGGGTAGTTAGGTACTTAGTTAATATACCTACAATACTGAGAAATCGGCACAACTAAACGTAAACAAAGCAATAGCGGTAAATCAGTTGACAGATCAAAAGTACAAACATTCTAGTGGGAAAGTAGACCTACCTACCTACCTACTTCGCGATAACTCGCGGTACTTCTTAGCGATAAGACCGCCATTGTAACCATAGATTTAACATCTTTTTGTAAAACAGTTTTGTTTCGTAGATTTTGGTGTGCAATAAAGTATATTCTATTCTATTCTACTTCCTCTGTGTGATAGAAAACTAATATGCTAATACAACAAAAAGAAGTCAGTAGGTGGGTACGTATCTCATTATGAAGTAAAATATTGAATTATGCTAGAATAAGTGAGTAGCTTACCTTTCCTGTTCAATAGGTAATTTGAACTGAGACAATTCTGGAATTGATGAATTATTAAGACACCCAAACACACAGCAATACTTTCTCCCGCGGTTATCAGACATTTTTTATTCGTTTAGCGGTGCCGAAAAGCCGTGACGCGCGAACCTCGTGCAGTGTTAGCCCCGACTGGCGCAGCGCGAAAGGAGCCGAGATTTTGTTTAGTGTGCGTGCGGCGACGCATAGATACTACGGCGCACACATACAAGCCGCGCGCTACGCGTTTGTATGAAGTTATCGTACTTCCCCTCTTTATACTATGGTATTAGGGGCACCGCGATAAAATTAGCGCCAGCCAGCTAATACTCACGTAAGCGACGATTGAGAGGCGGTTACACAATGGTTAGCAGTGTACACAATGTTGTGGGTTTGCTATACCGGTGCCAATATTATTTACTGGCAAAAGTAAGTAATATATTGTCCATCAGGTAATTCTCTTGATGACAATAGGGTCGCCCCCTATTATATCGAACTTTAACGTATTTGGTGAAATGTGGGTGTACTAATTAAGTATCTGCTTAGCTTTTGCGGGGATTATAGGCAAGACGTTATGTTAAATATTGTATAATGTAACAATTATTCTACAAAATCAGAAAAGTTCTTTTAGTCAGAATATTAAAAAAATGTGTGGTTTTTATCGGCCCAAAGTGTAATGTTCTTTGCGTGGTACGATAGAGGTCAAAAAACTGATTTAGAAGTTATTGAAGGATGAGCCGAGCAAAAATGACTTTGGCAGTTAATGTACTCAAATATCTGACCAGTGCGCTCGGTTTGTATACCATTAATTGGCATAAGTTATCCTGCTATCAATTTGGGTCCTGATGCCGAAAGTCTGAAGCGCAAAAGGTCATGTTTAAATTTTAATTTACAGAATTTCCAATTCGTAGAACGTCCAATTAGCCTATTGATTAGCCGTCTGTTTACTCGACCATCTTGCCTATTCTTCTCTATAAAGATCTACGCTTTGGAATGGGCAACTACAGTATTTATATAACAAGTTAGTATCACCTTGTGACTAGGACTGTAGTTATTTATATTTTTGACCTTCAAAAATGCCTGTATCGGTCTCATTGAAATAAATGTTTTGAGTGTCATGTCCGATCCGCAAAAGACACAGTTTTATATTATTGCTTTTAAAAAAGTCATGCAACAATAGCTTTATTTTTAAATGCTCAAAAACTGAGCAGGTTCCTGTGAGTCTTTCTTCGTCACGAAAATCGGTGTTTTTGGCAACCGAGTAAGTGTAACTATTACAGTAGTAAATAATACTGGCCCCTTGCGCAAATGTAATTTAGTATCGTTTTATGTGACACTTTCGGGTAAAAACATGGGTTTCCTCTTAAGAAAATGGACGGTGTTTTGACGAATGGGACGTGAGTGGATGTTTTCTATGATTACAAAATATTATTATGTAAGTGCTTACATTTGATAAAGTGGCTAGAGACTTGCTGTAACCATAGATATCTTGGAACCGTTGATGCCTGTTAAACTGTTTTCGAGAGACATCTTTTCTCTACTTAGCCGACTTAGGAATCGAACCCAATACCTTATACTCCCTGCCGGGGTTGCGGGTTGTCGAAAGAGATACCGCGCCGCCGGAACACAAAGGGCAATAGAGGAAACATGGATGGATTTTAATCAGTTTCTGACACTCCTCAGCGTCCCGCGCCGCTCAAAACGGGAGAAGTTATTTGATGTGTTGAATACGGTCTATGATGTCAATCGCACGCATTCTGAAAAAAAAATACATCATGCTCACACGTAGCATTAGTAATATTATTTGTTCTGTGGTGTAGTCGTTACGAGCTCATAGATCAACAAATACAATCAGGCGTAGAATAGTATATCAAATTTTCAATTTGACCCTCTCACTAAAAAAAATAAGAAAAAAACAAAAACCTCATCACAACACACCAACAAGCTCAGGTAAAACCCACTCATCAAAACGCTACGAAATCACCATGATTATGTAGAAAACGCGTATATTTTCATGAAAATCTCGTGAAAATTGAAACGTGTTTCAGCGAACGCTTGAAATATGCGCGGTCACGTATCGGCACTCAGACCGACTCAGTCGGTACCCGTATAATAATAGCGTTAATATACGAAGCTATTGAAATAACATTATGTTTACCTAATGCTGGATCTGAATGGAAGCTTTATTTACCTACTGGTTGGGAATAATTCATGTGAGGAGTGAAAGGAGTGCGTGAGTGGCGTTTTGAGAGATTCGAAAAAAGCCTATGGGATATGAGATTGCAGCGGTTGGCGCAGTGGTTGAGCGATTGACTGCTGCACTGCGTATCGCATGTTTGATCCCCGCACGGAACAAATATTTGTATGGCCTACAGTGAGTTGTTTCGGGACTGTTTGGTTCTGACATCAGTTTAAATGTTTGTGAACGCAACTATACAGGAGAAATCAAAGTGTTAAAAAAACAGCTCCATGTAGAATATTGTTGTTCAGCTGCGGTAAGACTGGATGCTGACTGCATTATTAGAATCGAACCCAGGACCTCATACTGAGTAGTGACGATTACTGCCACTAGACCTACGAAGCGGTTAACATTTGACGTGTTTTGATCCTACTACTATAATATTATAAATGCGAATGTTTGTGAGGATGGATGTATGGATGTTTGTTACTCTTTCACGTCCAAACGGCTGAACGGATCTTGATGAAATTTGACACAGAGGTAGATTATAGTCTAGAATTACACATAGGATACTTATTTTTCGATATCACGCGGGCAAAGCCACGGGCGTCAGCTAGTTTATCAAAATCTGTCTTACGACTCTGTAATCTGTTCATACTGTTCCGTTTCTGTAACCAAATCTTTCGATTTAAGACTGAAATCGCGTAATTATTTGTCTTAAACCCCTCTCAGTCTTCAATTAAAATACCTTAATCAGAATTCTAATTTATTTATAGTCTGTATTCTACGTTCTATTTTTAGCAATTTGAAGGCGGGGGCTATTAATATTAAAACGGGTGTCTTAACTTGAGGCCAAAGATCTTTAGGGTTAAACCGTTTATTGAAATATTGTCTTGTTCAGATTTGTTTCAATAACTGGTGAAGACATTTGTTTTATTGTTTTTTTCAACCAAACAATAGTTACATAATAATAATAAACAACAGTGTGAAATGATGTACAAGTTATGTTTAACTAAGTACTTTTTTTATGAGGTGGGAAATCACCAAATAACTTGGAATTGGACCGAGGGAAACTTCAGAATTTTACTGACTAAAACCCACCCATGTTCCTTCTTTTGCCCTTTGTGTTCCGGGGCCACGGTATCTCTTTCGAGCAACCCGAAACCAGGACGCAGCCTTACAATAACAAACCAAAGCTTTCCACTGACTGAAGTGCTCATAGCTTACAAAACAAAGATCGCGAAGTGGAATGATTCCCCTATAATATCTGTTTGCTCCCCACAATCTATTGGAGTAATTCCGATTGCTCCACTTTTACTGCTGTTTTATCACTCTTCCTTGCTATTAGGCGAAGGGGGGGGGGGGGCGTAATGCTGGGTAGGGTTGTCAAAAAAAAGTCTGCAGCTCTGCGTTGAGTATGTGTTTTGAGCAGCACTTTGTTGAGCGATGGCAGAGAGAGATGTTTAAAAATAGATGCTTATTTTTTATTACTGCTTATGCGTGAACTCACGAAGTAAGTAAACATGCAATTCCTGTCTTCTTTTATTGAAAACTAGCGACCCGCCCAGCGGTTTCACCTGCTGCTCAACTCCTAAGAGTCATAGCGTGAAGTATTATACATATAAACCTTCCTCTTGAATCACTCTACCTATTTAAAAAAAAACCGTATCAACATCCGTTGCGTAGTTTTAAAATTTTAAGCATACAAAAAACATAGCAACAGACAGACAGCGACTTTGTTTTTATACTATGTAGTGAAGGAGAAGTATTGTTTACTAATTTATTTCATAATGTAAACACAATACTATATAAGGCAAAAGATCTGATGTAAAAATCATTTTTTTACTAGCATCATCTGCCTAGCCTTTTCCCAACTATGTTGGGGTCGGCTTCCAGTCTTACCGGATGCAGCTGAATACCAGTATTTTATTGGAGCGACTGCCTATCTGACCTTGATAAGACTGGTTGTCAGACTTTCGGGACACTGACTACTGTAACGACTGTCAAAGATCTACAAATGACAACCGGGACCAACAGCTTAACGTGCTTTCCGAGACACGGAGGAAATTCGGTATATAACGGGTGGTCACCCATCCACAGACCAACCTAGGCAAGCGCGGCTTGACCTAAAGATCGAACTGAGCGGCTGCTATTATTTAGCCACGAGCTACTAATTTTTTTACTAGCAAGGTACATTATTCTCGAGTGACTTATATGCTATATTTTAAACCCCGAGAATTCCAATCATGACGGGAGTAAAACCGCGGGAATAAGCTAGGGTAATAACGCACATCAAAATAAAGAAAATTAATTTATACAATTTAAATGTGCACACAACATTAAACATAGAGAAAATAAAATCCGTACCCAAAGTCTAAAACTGGACCCTATTACTAAGACTTTGCTGTCCGTCTGCCCGTCCGTCCGCCGCTTTATCAAAAATATTGAAAAATCAAAATGAAATACATATTTATGGGAGTACCCTTAAGTACAACGTTTTCATAGATAATGGTACGGTACTCTTTCCCTTTCGTGCGCGATTCCAACTCACACTTGGCCGATTTTTTTATTTGCATCCATCTGAAATCGACCACATATCTTTGACAACCCTAATCGAGGGTGAAGAAGCAAATTGAACTCTTTACGCTCCATTTAAATAGGTATTTATACTTGTAATACATTCTGTTAATTTTGTTGAGTGATGCAGCCTAGTGAGAAGCTCAGAGTACCTCTGAGAGATGAGGAATTAACTGCCAATGGAGGGAAAAGCCGCGATCCAGTAGTAAGAGAGCCGGTGCAGGATTATTAATTTAATTAATTAGTAAATGCCTGTGTTTTCATTTATTTTAAAAGCTTTCATCATTGAATTTCAATAATTTTATGGTTAATATTATGGTCGGACATACTGTTTAAAAGAAATTTCTTTTAAAAATACAAACATAACATCACGCCTGTAATCTACGAAGGGTAAGGCAGAGGTGTACGAAATAGTACACAGTTATGTTTATGTCCTATGTCATAGGAAGCAAGCCTATTGCTGCTAATCAATCGAGCACGATAGGCTGCTATTGACAAATTTCTAATGAAATAACCCAATAACACTTTGCCCGCCAGTACCTCAAGCTCAACAGCAGTACTTGCGACTAACGATGCAAGCCAGTTAAACATATGTTCTGTTAAAACTGATTAAAACCCACCCATGTTCCATCTATTGCCCTTTACGTTCCGGGGCCGCGGTATCTCTTTCGAACAACCCGCAACCCCGGCAGGCAGTGCAAGCCCTTCTGCTTTGCTGACAAACATATATCTTTGAGGCGCGCATGGAACGTGACGGCTTGTCGTCAAGACGGTAAGCTACCTATTACTCACCGTCGACAGATCCGCATCGACGGTGGCCAGAAATTAGCCTCTAATTTTATTTATATCACATTCTATTAATACATATTTCAAATCATACGTCATATTATTTTATTATTAAGTTAATTTTATAACCATAGTAGCTTTTGCCCGAGGTTTTGCTCGCGTTAAATTCGGGGTAACACAGTTCCCCTATTTTGATTTACAGGTACCTGCTACCTGTAGTTTTTGACCTTGCGCCTTATTTATTGTAATAGCAATGCTAAGTTTTCCCTTTTCTTCCCTCTTTATCCCACATTTCTCACTTTAAAAAATAGATTAGCCTTTGTCCGTCTCCAGGGTCCCAACTATCTCTGTGCCAAAATTCATCAAAATCGGTTGGCACATTTAGGCGTGAAGACATAACAAATTGACGGGCCTGTTGGTCTAGTGGTTAGTGGCTCTGACTGCTAAGCCGGAGGTCGTGGGTTCGAATCCCACTCAGGCAGGACAAACTTTGTGTGATGAGCATGATTGTTTGTTCTGTGTCTGGGTGTGATTTATCTATAATATGTATGTATTTATAAATTATATAAGTATGTATATCAGTTGTCTGGTTACCATAACACAAGCTCTGCTTAGCTTGGGATCAGATAGCCGTGTGTGAGTTGTCTCAAGATATTTATTTAATTATTTATTATTTATTCATTTTCGCTTTTATAATATTAGTAAGCATAATCAAATTTTTAAGTTAATTTAATTTTCACATAATTTACTTTTATGTTAACTTTTCAGTGATATTTTATTTGTAAACCTTTAGTTGTCACTATGGTGAATGCTGCGTACACCTGTAATAGGCAAACATTGCAGCACTTTTTTATAATAGGATAGTTCCTTTTATGTTTTAGTATGCATTGCTGTTGGTGTACTAAATAAATAAATCTTATATTTGTTAGGATGGCCCACTTACCTACTTGTTTGACACAAGATTCGCTCACAAATGCTCTTCCACAAAACCTCTTTCATTTTGAAGTTAATCTCAGCACAGACTTGAAGTAAAGGAAAACATTGTGTAATATCCTGTAGTGAACACAATAAAATGGTGGACACTCTCGCTAAGAGGGTAGTAGTAGAGTATTGCTTGACAAACAGTCCACTTGAGGAGACAAATCGAGATATAGCGATTTGTTTCCAATCATTGCCTGTGACCTATCCCTTCCTTTCGTAAGGGCATTACAAGAAGGTTGGCAAACTTGTTGGTAAACTTTATTTGTAGGCTCTTGCACTTAAAGAAGATTTGTATAGTTTTCTGAAATTTCCCTTTGATTTTACCATACCATTAATTAAAAAGTTAATATTGTGAAAAGTTTTTCACAATATTAACTTTTTGTTGTCATCCTTCTATCAATAGTGTAGTTCTCCCCAAAGAATCGTTTTGTCTGTCTGAGAGGAATAGTCTTAGGGAGAGTTTGGAAAAGTAGGGGAAATTGAATTACAAGTGTCATATGGTACGGTCTTAACTGGAAAAATCTTGCAGTGATTATAAAATTACTTTCATTTGCTGCTGATGTGGTTCACCAACAACACAACATTTTTTGTTGACTGTTCTATGAATGAAATGATTATGTTTAAATCCTTATCCTTATCCTTACTTCCTTACTAATATTATAAAAGCGAAAGTGAGTTTGTTTGTTACCTCTTCACGCTTTAATGGCTAAACCGATTTTGATGAATTTTGGTACAGAGATAGTTGGGTACCAGGAGACGGACATAGGCTTTTTTTTATAAAAGAGTGGGATATGAGGGAGAAAGAGGGAAGAAACGGGAAAACTTAGCGTTGCTATTACAAATCATTAAGGCGCTACGAATTTAACGCGAGCGAAGCCGCGGGCAAAAGCTAGTAGCATTATAAACACAATCTTTTCATTACTAAGACATTGCTGTCCGTCCATCTGTCACCAGGCTGGATCTCATGAACCGTGATAGTTAGACAGAACAAATTTTCACATGTGATATACATATTTCTGTTGCCGCTACAACAATAAAAAACAGAATAAAAGAAATATTTAAAGGCTCTATACAACAAACATGATTTTTCATCAATCTTCCTGCGTGAGTCCGAATCACACTTGGCCGTTTTTTTTTTATTAAAAGCATTACGTGTATCCACTATCTGACGTGATGGTAAGCTATGATAATGATGTAGCAAATACGACGTTTTGACCTGGACATCATTTCTTTAGTTTTGCCGGCTATCTGATTCGCCAGTATTTGTACCTTTAAATCCTGAATACTAAAATATTTCACCCGCTGTTTGTTTACCCAAAAGGATTCGCGCACCTGAACCGTTATACTTGGCAAAATTAATCATCTGTCAAATGGCTCCTTTGTCCCCTTACGGTGATTAATTATTTTTGACAAATATCATCAACAATGGCAATAAACTTGAAGCCCTGTTAAGTCTATTGCTCATTTGTCTTCATTTGCGATTATTAAACTGTGATGCTTTATGTTCTCCTGGTAGCTGACGACGGATAAATGTTCTAAGATTTTTTATAATTCATTTTAAGAAGCAAAGCATGTTTGTTTAATTAAGCTAATTAGCGCCTTTTGCAGTGACTGTAAGATCTTTATTTGCTTTAATCTTGTTTGAAAAAACTCAATTTGTTTTATTTCTGTTTCAGGTAAGAAATAATTTCGCTCCCTGGAAAACGGTTCTTTTACAAAATAACGTAAGTAACCTTTGATACATTTCCCAGAAATGTTTGCTTTGCCTGGGCAAAAATTTATTATACGATATTTCATTATTAGGTAGATGTGTTCTACTGCAGGGCAAAGTCCTCCCTTCCTTCGTCCCATTTTTTTCTGTCGTTTGCTGTTTTGGTCCAATCCTTTTCGTGGAAGTCCAGCTCGTCACGCCATCTCCTTCTGGGCCTACCGCGTCGCCGGATCCTGTTGTTGATGTGTTTTGGTGAAAATGAAAAGACTTCATCTTTCAATAAAGACGTTGGCAGATCTTACCAAGTCTATAACACATTAATAACAAAACTCTTGTTAAAGATTGTTTAGTCTCTAACTGTAAATGTATGACACGATGCGTGATTTTTTTTTATTTTTTATATGGTGTCTCGCAGGTCAATGAGGTTCTCGTCTACTTATGCTTATGCTCATGATATCAGACTGGTATTAAAGGAGAAGGTGGGACGAAGGTGTAAAGAAACTACTAGGTTGTATTCATCTATTTCTCACTAGTGTTTCCTTGGCCAGGAAGTGCTTACGGCGAACTTTTTCACTTAGTTTAGTAGTAGGCTGTTATAAAATGTGTCCGGTCATGGACTAGCGATATTCTAGATACTTATGTAACAAGTGTTTTAATATACTATTACGATACACAATTAGATCTAATTCACTTCCCCTCCTTTTGGTAGCCATTTTGAGATATTCTGTATGCGTGTACAAAAAATAATCATATCTCTCAAAGTTTTGGTCTTACTGAGACGAAAATAGGTTTATTCAGAGGGCAACTATATTGTCTATCGTTTAAATTAAGAAATGATGAGATTACATTTTCTTAACTGTAGAAAACAAAATAAAAGTCCAAAAAAAATGAAAATCAACGAAAGTTTTGGAAACATTTGTGTGAAAAAAATGGTGTTTTTTTTGAAAATCAATAAATTTGAGTACTAGAATGTTTGTTACATAAGTACATAAAATATCGCTAGTCCGTGACTGGACACATTGTATAGTGTGAGCAATATCTCTGTTTATCTGCAGTAATTTCTGCATTAGTTATTTTCTTTTTGTTGTTCTGTTTTAGTATGCTACTGTAATGTCCATAGAATTTAGTTTTGTTTAAGTGTGTATAAGAACAGGCAGGATTCCGTTCAGATTTCTCAACACTCGACCACATACATACTGTCAAACAAATTATTGAAAAGTGCAATGAATATGACCGTCCATACTACTTATCCTTCGTTGACTACAATAAAGCCTTCGACTCTTTGAAGCACAATTACATTTGGGATTCACTAAAAGACCAAGGAGTGGAAAGTAAATACATAAGGATTATCAAACAAATATATGTCAAAAGCACAGCGAAGGTACAACTTGAAAAGATCGGTGATCAATTCAAAATACAGAATGGTGTTAGACAGGGAGATCCACTGTCTCCAAAGATATTTATTGCAGTTTTGGAGAACATCTTTAGGCAACTAGACTGGAACACCTTTGGCATAAATATAAACGGGGAAAAATTACACCATCTAAGATTCGCAGACGATCTCATTTTGTTCGCAGAAGATCCTAACACCTTACGAATAATGCTGCAACAACTGACATTAGAAAGTATAAAGGCAGGTCTGTCAATGAATACGGCAAAAACAAAATTGATGACAAATAGGACCGAAGTTAAAATTTGTGTGGGCGACGACGAAATTGAATACGTAACAGAATACGTGTACCTGGGCCAAGTTATATCTGTTAAAGACTTATCAACAAAAGAAGTAGAAAGACGCGTGAACAATACCTGGCAAAGATACTGGTCCCTAAAGGAAGTCATGAAAAACAAAGCAGTACCCATTTCGGAAAAGAGAACAGTTTTTAACACCTGCATACTGCCATGCCTTACATATGGCTGCCAGACCTGGCCGCTAACTCAGAAGATCGAACACAAACTGGGCGTATGTCAAAGAGGAATGGAAAGGAGTATGATGGGTCTAAGGCTGAAAGACAAAAGGAAAGCAACAACAATAAGAAAAATGACCAAAGTAGCAGATGTAAAAGTAAAAACGCGTATCCTGAAATGGAAATGGACAGGTCACATGATGAGAACAACAACAGGAAAGTGGTCCAAAAAAGTTACTGAATGGTACCCAAGGGATGGGAAAAGACGTAGAGGAAGGCAGACGAAAAGGTGGGAAGATGACTTGCCCAAGGGTTGGAGGCGAACAACGCAGGATCGGCATAAGTGGATGGAACTTGAGGAGGCCTATGTCGCAAGATAGCCTGACCTGGTAGCTGATAAGAAAAATAGGTAGATACATATTTTATAGTTTTTTTTTTATAGTTAAATACTAGTTATAGTTTAGAATTTAAATATATGTTACACAAAAACAAAAATTGTAGCTAATAGTGTATTTATTTTAAGGTCAGAGAAAATAAAGGCTATTTTTATTTTTTATTTATTTATTAAGTGTGTATAAGTGAAGATTTGTAATTGGCTGTCAGTTTCTTTGCAAAGTTTTGTTATGTTCTCTTTGGCTGTAAGTCTTCCATGTTTAATAAATAAAGTTCTTCATCCAACATGGAAATAGAAGGATCTTCCGCCCAGATGTTGTGTCTAGTGGGCTACTGTTTTGGGTTCTTCTGTATACTCTTAGGATTTTACTTCAGATGAATTTTGATAAAAGAGTTCGGATCGATATTTAAGCCGCACTTGCCTAGATTGTTCTGTGGATGGATGACCACCCGTAACATACCATCCCCGTGCCTTAGAAAGCACGTTAAGCTTTTATTCCTGGCGTCATTTATAAATCTTTTACTGTCAATATAGATCGTCGAGAGTCCCAAAAGTCTGACAACCAGTCTTATCAAAAGGTATCGTTTTACTCAAATACTCAATATTCACTGGGTTGTGGTGGTCAGATAGGCCACTCGCTCTATGTAAAACACTGGTATTCAGCTGTATCCGGTTAGACTGGAAGCTGATCCCTACATAGTTGGGAAAAAAGCTAAGCTGATGATGATAAAGAATTTTGCTGTTAGTTTCAAAAAATGTGGCCTAGATGGCGCTGTAGTACTTTTTTGTTCGGATCATAACTTTTTTTTTATAAAACGTTCCCCCACACTAGTAATTTCCCCTGTATCGTGGGTGTGTTTACAAACATTTAAATTCACATAAACAAACAGCCAGACCCGAAACAACTACCTGTAGGCCATACAAATATTTGTTCCGTACGAGAATCGAACCCGTGACACGCAGCGCAGCAGCCAATCGCTCAGCCACTACGCCAACCGTGCCGTCAAGCTTGATATTATTATTATCAACAAGCAATATTAATCTGAACCACTCAAGCAACTTCACGACATAAGCAAACGTTTACCTAACAGAGTCGTCTGTCGAATTAGCGTCATCCAATAGTTGCAGGCCATAGCTATTCGCGTTAAATCGGCTTAGGCCTGGATCACTTTCGGGCCACTAATCTTATTAGTGGGCTGGATTCCGTACGGACTGTTTGGCCATTCGTCTTCCAGGAATTAGATGGCCGTCAGTGAATTTACGTTGGTTTGAGCTTGGAATTTTACGATGAGATCTTTTCACGTGGATTTCTGGAGACGTTTTGTTCTATTTAGCCTTGGGTTTTTGGTTTCCATGTTCATGCATGGGTCGTTCAGTTAAGAAAATCATTTTGTAATAATAATTTAATTCGTAGAGGTTATTAGTGACAGATGTCACGTAGTTTTGAAGGCAAAGAAAAATGTTTTGGGAGACTGCCTTTTTAATTGACATCTATGCTTATTTTAATCCTTATTTGAATAAACTACTTTTGAGTTTGATTGGTTATTACGGTAAGCATTTCTTTTTATCGAAAACATCCCTCGATCCTGGGATATTCAATTTTAGTGTATACTCCGTGAGATACAGGATACAGTATAGCTCGTTTGAAACTAATGACTGTTGTTGTGACACAACGCAACATGGTGAATTTTCCCTATTTTTACTGTCAGTGATTTTTAACTAGATTTGTAACAAATGTCAAATCAGGTGGATTAAACCTCAGGAAAAATAAGTAAATAGAAGAGTCAAGTAAAATATACATATATCCGATTAGTTATGCAATCCCGGAAATCGGGGCATTTATTTTTATCCAATTTTTGTTAGCCAAATATTAGCTCTAGGTAAATATGCATCCGATTGTCCCATCTCGAGTAATAATGCTTGCGCGAACAAATCAAATAAGAATTCATAAAAGATACTTTAATTAATACGCTCAATGATATAATATTCACCATCCATCTAGCAATAGAGGGCACACAAAGAGGCTTATTAAATCGTCGATGTAAAATAAAAATATTGCCAGACGAGTCTCATTACTTATTCCGTTTGAACGATTTGTTCGCCGTTGTTATGCCCGTACGATTCGCTACGAATTCGTACGATGTAATGTATGGTAATCGAATTTTAAAAGTATATTTATTTGCATGTATCTAGGTGGGAGGTGGGGTATGTTCTTTCGGGAGTTTTGGCTATTTGATATGGAGATGGTGAGACCCATAGCAGAACTTCAAGAGTACCCACGTGAGGGCAAAAGGAGGCTCAATCAAAATCAATCCCTCCTGTCGCAAGCCACCGCTGGACAAAGGCCTCTGCCAAGCTGCACCACAGCACCAGATCCGTCTTCATAGCCTACTGCGTAACACAATACTATCACACCATTTGGCCAAGGCTGCTTGACCAACTTTCAGGCTTACTGGCAAAGCATAAACGTCAAACAACTGAAACGATAGTAGAAAACTCGCTAGTCTAGTGCACACAAACGTGACTGCCGAACATATGGTCCTAAGTTCGGTTCCCGGGTCCGGCAAAGTGTTGTTGGGATATCCCATATGGAATTTCGCAGTAGCAGCCACGGAGTCTTGATTTGTGGCCGGTTGATGGCAATAGGCTCGCCCCCTATTACATGACACTTAAAAAACATGACTGGTAATATTGCTGTAGTATTATGTACACCTCTTGCGAACCCCTCCGGGATAACAGGCGCGATGTTTATGTACTGGAATCGGTTTCAATAGTTTAATTTAAACGTATTCTATAGAATATATAATATAGAAGAAAGAAAAGATTAGTCTGACCGTCCTGCGAAGGTTTATTATGGACCTGGATTGGAAAAACTGTCTGAAAAAAAAACTTGAGAGGTGTCAGGGGACACCCGGATTGAACGAAGTTATTATTTATTATGTACAAAAAACCTGTATACACTCAACAAAAATAATCGTCGCGACACCATACTGTTCAATGCGAAATAGAAATACGAAACGAAAATAACTGGCTTGCTTTCTATGAGAGAGAAAGAGAGAGACAGACAGAGAAACACGCGCACGCCGCTCGGCTTACAACTATAGCAAAAAGTGTCGTTACAACTTTTGGTCTTATTTTTTTCCGTCTAGCCCCCTTTCGCAACGCGCGATAAGGAACAACGTTCCAAAAAGTGTCGTTACAACTTTTGGTATTAAAGTGCGATAAGGAACTTCGTTCAAAAAAAAAACCCCTTAATGTGTTGTATTAAACTGTGATTCATTAATAACATTTACATTTTTTACCAACATACGTTACACCACAAAAGGACACGTTAATACGTATGGCAATTTCAGAAAAATAAATCCACGTTAAAAGGCGTTCGTTTCATACTAACGCGTTCAATATTCTTCTATAATTGAATGATACGTGTCAATGAATTCAGGCTAGAATAGCTCAACTGGCAAATAGAACAGATTGTTTGTATTTCCATACATTTCCATTTTGTAGCTTATTCTGATGTGTCTTTTCTACGAATTGTCTGAATCTGGATTTAGATTCCAATATTGCAACGATCATAATGGTTTCGTCTGAAATCAAACAATATTGGGGTCGTTAAGAATAGTTTTGTTTCAATGCGATGAATACGGTTGGCGCAGTGGCTAAGCGTTCGACTGCTGTTCTGTGTCGCGGGTTCGATCCCCGCACGAAACAAATATGTGTATGACCTACAGGCAACACGGCTTATACACATCACTTACGCGAGATTTTGTCTGTGACTCTTACTTTTCCGATCTGTTTATGTCTCCATGTTTGGCGCAAATAAGTGTTATTTAAGACAAATAATTGATCACCAAATTCACCCCATCATGAACATCAATAACGATTTAACACGAAATACCAATACACATACTACAAACAACAACAAAACAACCCAAAAACATTTACAAGGTAAAACCATACCCTTCAGTTATCTGCTGAACCCACTTGCAAATATATCACCGTGGCGACCCACTCCATAAATATTGAATTTTATATGGAAACTGTTTTACCTAACGTGTGCTCAAGTCTCCGATGGAGATAGTTTGTTTGACGACTCTCCTGTTATTTTTGGACGCGGGGATATTGTGTCTTTCAACTGTTTCTTTTGCTATGGATTATTTTGTTAAGATTGAAAGCTTGGTTTCTAGGGCTCTAAAATGCCCGCCTAACCAGAATTATAATAGGTTAATAATATGAATTACGTTATCATTCGTAAAACGGTGACAATTCACAATATTAACTGCTTCGGTGACCATTTTAGGTTTTTTAACGTTATTCATGTAATTATCCATCCTTACTAATATTATAAAAGCGAAAGTGAGTTTGTTTGTTTGTTACCTCTTCACGCTTTAATGGCTAAACCGATTTATTTTGATGAATTTTGGTACAGAGATAGTTGGGAACCAGGAGACGGACATAGGCTATTTATTTTTTAAAAAATAGTGGGATATGAGGGAGAAAGAGGGAAGAAACGGGAAAACTTAGCGTTGCTATTACAAATCAATAAGGCGCTACCGAATTTAACACGAGCGAAGCCGCGGGCAAAAGCTAGTTGAGAATATAACCTTTTTATATTTTATAGTCTTTGTTATTATCCTATTATGATTCTGCTAAAGTATGGAATTTTAGACCCCCTGGGGTATGTAGTGTTTGTGGCGTAAATGGGCCCGTAAACAATTAGGCTTTGTTAGCGTCATAAAACTGGTCTTATGGGTGATTTGGCTTTTGGAGATTAAACGATCGGAAAAGGTGTTACTGGGTTTTTTTATCAAGAATTCTCAGTACTGGCTGTACTACCACGTCTGGACTTTGTTCCCAGTAGATGGCAAAATGCTCGTCGCCTATTATATAAACCGATTTTGATGAATTTTGGTTCAAAGATAGTTGGGACCATATCATGGAGACGGACATAGGCATAAATATATTTTTAAATTGAGAATTGAGGGAGAAAGAGGGAAGAAAAGGGAAAACGTAGCTTTGCTATTACAATAAATAACGCGCAAGTGCAAAAACTACAGTTGCAGGTACCTGCAAATCAGGAAAGGGGAACTGTGTTACACCGAATTTAACACGAGCGAAGCCGCGGGCAAAAGCTAGTTTAATATAAACAATAAAAAAATGCCTCAATCTACAACAAGAAGTCTTTAAATGAATAAGAAATCTTCGTTTTTTTCCCTTTTAACATAAATCACTTTATAAACTTTTCTCTGTTGATACAATTTATTTAAAATTCATAAATATATTATATCCCCATACATGTTTGGCCGATCGCCGCTGAATCACTTCCAGAGGGCGTCACACTCCACTGCTAGGGAGTGCCACAGAGGGGCTACCTCTTGCCGCTGCCTGATTTATTGCAGTCTTTATGGCATATTGTACGTTTTTAACTCCACAAGATAAACGACTGTTAGTATAATTAGATTGGGCAATAAAAAGATTAAGGAAGGTTTTTAGAAAGGAATTCATTTTAGGTTTTATCGGGGATTTGGGAACAAAAATGTGCCTTGTTTTTTATGTTATTTTTGAACTGGCCTGGCGTTTCGTTCACAAATTATTTATAGATTGGCCTGTATCACTGATATAATACCTATCATAATTATATCAGCCTCCAGGATGTTCACAACCGCACATAAATCTCATCTAACTTTTGCTAACGTGTGGATTTGAGCCGCTTGCATCTAGCGCTTTCCCTCATCATTCACGACGTCATCCTTCCCCCTGATGATTATACATATAAATACTACTGAAAAGATCATTTATTTAGTAAATATCACGTTTTCTTCTTCCATTGTCATTGGGTCTGGATGTTTGTGAATGTGAATTTAAATGTTTGTAAACGCACTCACGATACAGGAGAAATTCCTAGTGCGGGGCAAAGATTTTATAAAAAAAAAAACTGTCCCCTGCCAGACGTCACGGCATCATTTACTTCTTATTAAATGATGTCGTGACGTGTCTTATTTAGTAAATACAAGCACGGTCTTATAATACCTAAAGGTTATTCTAATTTTCCGGCTAAAGTTATGTGAAAAAGTAGTGCTCTGTCACATCACAAGGAAGGTACTTAAAGCTCCAAACTTGTCGCAAAATTGTGAGAAAGATTTTTTATTTTTGCGGATGGAAATCATCAAATTACCTCCCTCCCCTGCTCTGGGCGGAGTGTCAGACTTGTACTGACTAAAACCCACCTATGTTCCTTCTATTGCCCTTTCTGTTCCGGGGCCGCGGTATCTTTTTCGAACAACCCGCAACCCCGGCAGGCGATGGCCCTGGCAGGCCCCTCTGCGTCGGGAAAACCCGAATACTACGAATACTACGCAATTAATAAAAAACCCTATGATGACGAACTTATTGTATAATTTGTTTAAACCAGAGAAACCGCAGACATTGTGATGGAATTGTGGTCAGTTCTAACGTTTTAAAACCTTAATGTTGGTATGTTTTAGTGAAACATGTTTTATTTTTATCTAGAACTAGCTTTTGCCCGCGGCTTCGCTCGCGTTAAATTCGAGGTAACACAGTTCCCCTTGCGCCTTATTGATGTGTAATAGCAACGCTAAGTTTTCCCTTTTCTTCCCTCTTTCTCCCTCACATCCCAATTTTTTTTCGAAAAAGTTAGCCTATGTCCGTCTCCTGGTTCCCAACTATCTCTGTACCAAAATCGGTTTAGCCATTAAAGCGTGAAGAGGTAACAAACAAACTTACTTTCGCTTTTATAATATTAGTAAGGAGTAAGGATGTAGCCTACTTGGGAAGAGACTGGACCCCACGACACAGGGTATCCTAGTGTTGAGTCCTGGGACAAACTTTTCAATATTGTACTGTATTTATTGGACTGCATGGTATTGTTTTTATGTTGGTTTTTTTTTCCCATATTTATAACCTCCGACCAAAAGGAGTGTTATAATTTTGAAGTGTGAATCTGTGTGGCTGTCTGTGGCATCGTAGCTCCTGAACGGGCGGCTCGATTATGATATTTAGGGTGCCGTACCTCAAAAGGAAAAGCGAAACCCTTATACGATCACTTGGTTGTCCGGTCCTGTCAACCCTTTATCTCGGAAACGTGTGGAGGTTTTGAGTTGAAATTAAAACCATATACTATGGAATGGTACTTAAATGTTGTAAAAAATTCAACCCTCTAAGTCCACACAGTCAAAAGATATGGCCGTTTATGTTGCAAGTTTGTTCAGAAACATCAGTGCGCGATTCCGACTCGCACTTGCCTGGTTTTTGTGTTTGAAAGGTATCTTCATTCACAAGCTTTTGTCCACGGGTTTGATGGTTTACCCTTGTAGAAAAATTATCTCACGGAAACGTTTTAAATTTAATATAGTATATTACACTCAGAAATAATTTAGCTTCCCACTTTTGCGACCGAATTGGAGCAGCAGTTCCGAAGATAACACGCTACATACAAACTTACAAGCAACTTTTACCTCTGTATAATGTTAGTATAGATTTTGCTAGAATATTTGCGAAAGAACATCGTTCTTTAAACACTTTTCGCAGACTTATATTTTTCTCCAACAAAATTCATTCAATAATAGTCCTTCTACGTTCTACCTGACGATTTAACGAACCTCATCTGTCTTCCATTATTCGAACAACCATTCCGAAAATTCGCACAAAACTCCCGACCCCCTAATATCTTAATTCAAATTGGATCATGAGACGAGAAATTACCTTAATTCGGGAAAAATATACAATGTTCTACTTACAAAATGGTACCGTCAGGAGGTAGAAAAACCCGGGAAATATGCGAGATTGGTAAACGAGGGGTGTATTATGAGGTCCACAATTTATTGCCATAGCGAATGCACCTGCCGCTATGGTAGACTCGTACCAGTATTTCTTTTAGATTTATTTGTTATATTTGTAAGGATAATTGAAATTCTAATTGAGTTTTGTAATGGAGTGATAGGTATTTGTTTGAAATAATGAATACGAATTTGTCAGTTCTTGGGAATATTAATGGCGTGAAGAGAGCAGGGACTATCTTGGCCCTGAGGACCATTGTGTATGTTCGGAAGTATGGGAATACAGCCAGGCCTTTTTATAGCAAAACTAGCTGTGCCCAGCAGTTTTACCCGCTGCTTGCCACCCTTATCATTTAGGGGTTTGAAAGATAGATAGTAGCCGATTCTCAGACTTACTGAATATGCATAAAAAATTTAATAAGAATCGTTTGAGCCGTTTCGGACGAGTATGGGAACGAACATTGTGACACGATAATTTTATATATTAAATATTTTTTAATAAGAAAGGACTCGTTGGTCCAGTGGTCGCAATCGCAACTGCTGAGATGACGATACTGGGTTGTTTATTAGGTTTTTTTACAGCAGGAACTTCTTTCTCAGTGGCAGCCGCGTCGTCTGGTACTTGTCTTTGTACCTGGTTTATGACAATAGGCTCATCCTCTATTATATGGGATGCCTATTATATGTATTATTAGGTACACCTCTACCTAATTCTTCGGGGATTATGAGTGTGATGTAGAAAATGGCAGATTGTTCATGTTAATGTTGATGGATAGAAAGGGTGAGGAAGCTCAAAGAAAAGATGGTTAGATTGTGTAAGGAATGGTATGTAGGAGGAAGGGGTAAATAATGCCGTGATGTGACAGGGTAGAATGGAAGAAGAAAACGTGTTATGCCAATACCGACCCCAAATAGAATGGAACAAGAGCTAGACTATGATGATGATGTTCATGTTAATGTGTAGCTTCTTCCCATCCGGGAAATTAAGTGCAATTTCAGTTGAAATGTTGATTTTTGCGGAAAAATATCGGCAGGCAAAAAGCGTCATTCCATTGCCGTTAGTTAATGGACTATTCATCCGTTACAAATAATGCGTTGAGTCAAGGCGATTAAAAAACGAACATATTTTTTGTTGTTGTTATTTACATGTTGACTACTTTGTAACTGCTGAACATGCACATACATAATGTTACACAGAAATGTGTGTTATGCTGTTACATTACGGCTATTCGCGATAACGATGTTTACCTGAAAAATCTAATAAGTATTTAAGAATTTCATAGTAAACCTAAGGTCAGATAGGTTCCTTGCCCTGTCGACGGCGCGTTCTTGTTCCACGAGAGATGTCAGGAAAGCAGAGAGGCCTGCCAGGTGCCAGGGCAACCGCCTGCCGGGGTTGCGGGTTGTTTGAAAGAGATACCGCGGCCCTGTAACACAAAGGGCAAAAAAACGAACATGAATGGGTATGTATAGTACAGTTAGTAAAAGTCTGACACTCCCTCTCGCCACAGAGCGAGAGAACTTATTTGAAGTTTAACCATACTAAAAATTAGGTTCCTTGTAAAATACTGGTACTATGTTTGCATCTAGTAAGGCTGGGCATAGTTGGGAAAAGGCTACGCAGAGATAGATAGCTTGACAGTTACGAAGATTACAAACAGAAAAATTCTGTCAAATAAGTAAATTGATCAGTATGTTAGTATCGCCATTATTTCAAAACATTATTTCTACACACAATTACAAATTAATGTTCAAACCACCATTAAAATCTAAACAATAATATTGTGGGTAGTAACGGGACATATGAAGCAAGTCGTATTAAGTGAATCATATAAATTTATGGCCCATTCGGGGAGGTACGTGACGATAATGTGTCCCCAGGGTGACGCTTTAATTAAATACGAATTTCCAAGGGTGGTATTTCATGCCATCGGATTTTATTGAGTTTGAAAAAGTCCATTTTCCAAATTCAGTCTAATGGGTTATTTTAATGGGCAAGGCCGATGGCCTAGTAAAAGGAAAATGTTGAGTCGTTTTTAAACTTTTCGGTCTCTTTTCTTAATTTTTACGATTCTACGGTCCTTGTTCGCATTTGTACTACGAGTTTTTACTCGTACAAATGTGAACAAAGACGTCGAATCGTATCAAAACAAAATGCACGTCAAGCTGTTGACCTCGGCAGTCATTTATAGATCTTTGATAGTCGTTACAGATAGCCAGTTTACCGAAACAGTCAACCACATGATAACAGTTAATTATATTGTGCACGCTGTAGTCTCCGGTAAGTAAAGAAGCGCGCCTACGTGATACTATGGTCGTCCTTAGTTTACGTTTTATGATCTGTGTATTTATACTTTGTTGATGATTCTAAATAATTTTTTTTTAATAAAAATTAAAATTTATTTAAAACACATAATTCATTATATAAAATTGAATTACTTAGAAAAAATCAACAGTTATCTGACGAGTCTGAGTACTTATTTATCCCTTTTGTTGACCGTACATCTACTGCTACGCACCAACCCGTATTGCACCACGCAACGAGTGTACGCCTAGCCGTAGCAAAAGGCTGGCGTCTACTACAATTCTACCCTTGTTGCTACTCCTATCGTTGTTTATTCAGTAGCTAATAAATTCATTATTATCTCTTAGGAAAGACGGTTACCAGATAATTCTCCCACTACATCACTGACATTAGCGATGTAAAAGCACATGAATGATTAAAGTACTTCTGACATACAATTTCACGAGTTAGCGCTCAATGCGTTCAGTAAATGAAACGGTAAAACCATCACCAATAAATTCGAACTTTTAATTACCACACCCAGACTGTATGATAGGTCCATGTAGATTCAATTAATTTTGAAAGTTAACCCGATGGGGTAAACGTTTAACTATCGCACTTGGCTGGACATGCAATTTGCCTCGAATGCTCTTAAATGTCATGTCATGACGTTCTCGATTGCTTTTTGCATTTATTTTAATGTTTGCTTAGTGTTTGTGTGTTTTACCTGTTTATCGTTGGTTTGTACTTCGTTGCGATAGGCAATGTAAAGATCTGAAATCATAATATGTATTATAGATGATTTGTTGCTAAGTGCATATCTCGAGAACAGTTGAACTCTTATTCTTTTTTTGTTGTTTTGTGTTAGTAGGGTAGATATTGAACTTGTTTTTAATAGATTTCGTTGTTGAAATCGTATGTAAGCTGTACTCCAGGAGTAAGGAGTAAGTCAATCTTTAACAAATATATTATTTATTTTCCCATTTAAGCTTTAACTAGAAACATCATAGTTTAGTGTGTTTATAAATATTGAAGTCTTGAGTATTTAATTGTTAAGTAGTTGCATTGATAATGCGAATAAATATTTTGTGAGTACATTTATTTTTTGTTATTATTATTACCTCGTTTATTTAGTTTTACACATATTTTATTTATATTTTAGATATTTATTAAAAAATAACATAAAACATTTAAAAATACAAATTAAAAAAAAAATATTATCAATAAAATCCTTTCTGTGCTTAAAGTAGCAATCGAAGCACTGACTCAATAACAAAGTGTCCATCTCGACTATTCTTGCAAACCAATTTTCAAAGCTGACGCTGACCGCTGACAATATTGCAGCTCCAAAACAGAGCACGCCCAAGCTTCACACGCGCGCCTAGCTTCGATTTGTCTGAAAATTTAGGCTGGATCACGCAGCAAACATGACAAGCTAGAGAAGTTGCGCGGTTCATTTGGTTTTTTTGGCCATAGCTGTACTGACTAATAGCGCACCCGGTGGCTGCGGTCAAAGGACTTTGGCAGAAAATATACAAAAACATGCATCTGTCAGTGTGAAAAGATTGTCCATGGAGTTTCATGCCCATTCTCATTCTTCTCTACTTTCTCATTTCTTCTCTACATTTATCAACGCTTTGGAATGGGCAACTACAGTAATTTCACAAGTTATTATCCCTTGTGACCGGGCCTGTAGCTTGATTTGGTTACTTGACATTCAAAAGTGCCTGTAATGGTCTAATTGAAATAAATGCTTCGAGTTTGAGTTTGAATGTTGTGCTTGTGTCGGCAGCTAATACGAAATCTGGTTAGTTTTCTCTTTTTGCTGATAGAATTATCAAATAACTTTCCCGCTCTGGGTGGTGCAGGGGCAATGTTAGACTTGTACTCTCTAAAACAATCCGCAACCTCGGCAGGATCTGGTTGGTTTGGCCAAGCTTTAAAGCTGACAGAAGCCTTGTCTTACATAAACAGAACAATGTGCAGTGGAAATATAAAAAGACGATTCAGTAGAGTAAAGATCTGACAATAGAAAGATAAATTGCGCTACAGTTAAAATAGTTGGTAAAGTTTATCCTATATTATCAAGAAAGATTCATCTCTCTTCTTCATATATATAAAATTCTCGTGTCACAGTTTGTCACACTCCTCCGAAACGACTTGACCGATTTTTATGAAATTTTATAAGTATATTCGGTAGGTTTGAGAATCGGTCGTTTTCTATATTTCACACCTCTAAGTGATAAGGGTGGCTCTCCAGAAAAGAAGCTGAGCAGCGGTTGAAAGCGCTGGGCACAGCTAGTAACTCTATATACAATACAGTCGTGTATAGAGTTCCATTTTTTTTTTTTTTTTGGGCTGGGAAATCATCAAATAACTTCTCCCGCTCTGGGCGGAGCGGGGGGGAGTGTCAGTCTTGTACTGACTAAAATCCACCCATGTTCCTTCTATTGCCCTTAACATTCCGGGGCCGCGGTATCTCTTTCGAACAACCCGCAACTCTGGCAGGGTAGAGTTCCATTTGCACCACAACATTTCAACTCAATACCTTCACGCGTTCTCTAGATAAAGGGTCTTGACAGACCGACAAATAGACAGCCGGACAACAAAGTGATCCTATAAGGGTTCCGGTTTTTCCTTTTTAGGTACGGACCCCTAAAAAATCGAATTTCCCTGTTTATGGTCACAAGCTCTAATTTAAAATGTAACCCATATCCTTTACATAATGTTACAGATACCTCCCAAACGAAAACCCACACATATACAAGATACCCCATTTCTGTTCCCTATAGTAACACAACTTCAGTTCGAACCCGGCTAGCGTGCGAACTTACCGTAACCCGCTGCTCAAGAACTTTCCATTGCACAACAGACAAAATTAAAGACGGGATTTGCATCTGATTAAAAGTTTTAAATTGAATATTCTCTCTTTTAAGAGATTTAAATTCAAATGGGGTAGCGATACAGATTGTTGTTAGTATAACATTTAATTTTGCTAAATGTTTTCGACTCTGTTTTTGACGTGTTGGTTGAGTGGGTTAACCAACCCACTCAATACTTTAATTGTATTTAGTATGTAATTAGATTTTCGACCTAGTTGTAGGAATGTTTATTCGTTAAATAATTCACAATTTTTTTTAAATGTAGTATATCTGTAATAATGGCTGTATAAATATATGTAGGCGAAATACACTTGTTCTTCCCGTCACGCGTCTTTGCGATTTATTCTTGACCATACTTGAAAATGTTTTAGTTACAGCAATATTGCGAGTCAAATTCTTAACTTTTTACACATTTTCACCTTTTAAGATCTTTTTGTTGTCCGTCCGTGTGTCTGTCTGTCGGCCTGTCCGTCAAGACCCTTTTTTTCAGGAATTCGTATAAGTATAAAGTTCATTGAATCAATACCAAATACTGAGGTCGGTTACCGGGATATTTTTTTATACAACTTTTTTTTTTTTTTTTTTTATTTATTTAACTCGCCTGATATGAAGCTGTGGCCGTAGGAGTGGAGCACGCGCTTTTAAAAGAAATTGATTCACTCGAACTGTGAAGGGATTCAGATTATAATGGTCAGGGTATAGAGAAGACGGCTGTGACTTCCACAGAGTGTCGGTGATTTATTTTGTGAAAAACTATATACCATATCTTTTGATTGCGTAAATCACAGGGCTTTACGCAACGCTTTTTTGTTTATGGCGCATTTCCCATACACTTATAAAAGGAATCAAAACCTATAAGGTATTTCTCGTTGACCTAGAATCATGAAATTTGGCAAGAAGTAATATCATAGATCACCAGTAAAGGGAAAAATCCGAAAACCGCATACTTGTAGATGCCTCACAAAAAAATGTAGTTGGTTAACTAACCGCGACCAATGTCGATGTATCCAGAGTTCCAGACAACAGTTTGCCAACGGCAAAGTTAAGTTTGTCCTTCATTACAGTTTATCTTTTCATTAGAGTAATGTTCGGTAGTTTCATTATTTATCTACTTAAAAAACCTCCATAACCCTCGTACTATTCAATGCATTCACCAGCACAATGTTTTGAGTACGTTACATTGAGCTTTTCCGTAAAACGTGATATTTCACACAAAAAGGGGGTTTTCCAGCAATATTCTTGGCGCAAAGTGGCTTAGTATAATGTAATGAAGGCACAGTTCAAATTTATTTTCACACAAGGAAAAAATAGGTAAAATATACGAAGGTATAGATATTGACAAAGAATTTCATCATCATGAAGTGTCTGTTTACACTTTGCAGTTAAAGTAATTTCTAAGTCAGGCAGTACGGTAGGTACGACGTGGGGACCTAAGCATGGCGAGTCATCAGTTTTGTAAATGCGGTTCGATTCAACAAAGCCGATTTAACCTAGCATATCTATAAACGTACGGCTATAATCCTCGGTAATAAGCTATACCAAAAGAATATCTTATTATTTTGTCCCCTCAATCAGAAAGTATCAACCCATCTTTCCTCTCACTCTCTTGAGTTGTAAGAATTGCCATAACAAACAGTAGACAGCGATGGCGGACATCACGCTGTCTTATCTTAGGGACGGCGGCAGATCCCCAAATGCGAATCCCCCGCAAGCCTTGATGGAATTGCCGTGGTGCAAGAAGAAGGAACGGTTTTTACATTAAATTGAATTTTCTTCTCTTTTGTTGATTTTAATATTGAGTGCTGGTTGTAGCTGCATAATTAGGGAAAATACGTATGTTTATCTTTATTAAAATGCAGTAAACCAATAACAAAAGACATAAATATTATTGTAAATTTATGAATTGAATTAGCTATTGCCGGAATTTGTTTTCTCGTATATCATGAGTATTGTCTCATGATAACGCAGGAGAACACAGGACGTAACGTGTTATATTCTTGAAAGTAGATGTGTAGCCTAAAAGCAAGTAAATTCTAAAACCACTACATGCTGACCCCTATACAGTTAATAAAAAATGGAAAAACAGTAAAGGCTTTACGACCCCAAAGAATGCTTCTCATTTATGTATTTCCCAAGCACAATACGCTCCCGCTTGCACCTTACGCCACAACCTCACGGCTCAACCGAGGTGTCCCGTTCAGAACCTGACGGACAATGGGGATAGAAATAGGGACGTCGCGGACGCCATTGTCGCCGTGTAAAACTAAACGTGCAGGGAAATTGGACGGGCCCATACGTGTAAGTATACATGAAGAGAGATTGAACGGAACTGTTGCTAAGGGTTGTTGCTCAAGTAAAAGGTAGATTGCTCAAGTAGGTTAGATTATATTTTTAACGTATTGCAGATAACAGCAATTTGGCCACTACACATTAATCGCCTAATTGAATTACGTGCGTTCAAAGTGTCAAACTTGATTTTAGTTGAAGGAGTAGATTATCGTGTTGTTACTAATGGAGTTATGACTAATTTAGTAGTTATTTGTTCCTTAACTTGGATTTGAGTCTTATAAAGTTTTCTGAAAAAAACCTTCCCAAAGAGATTATCTTTTGCTTTTTGGTGGAAATTCTGACCTTGCAGTGTTGTAGGACGTGTTGAAAAATCAAGTAACTTACTAAATTTTTCAAACAAATTGACTGTATCAGAAAATAACATAAATTTAAAATACAGTGAACGTAGGTCCTGAATTCAACTTTAAAGCCTTTATGAAATTGCCAAGTTAACTGTTTAGCAAACACAATAAACTTCAGTTAGTAAAGACCGCGAGCAATTCCAAGTACCGTGTACAACTACCGACCTATTTAACTTTAAAAACTTTTTCAGATTCAACATTATTTCCCTCTTTTTCTTTCCTAAAAAACTTCAACACGCTTAATCGAATTTCGTCGAACAACCGCCCACAATATGCTCCCGTATATTTTCCCCTTTATGAGGCGAACATGCTGTGAATTTTGATAGTGGGAACATAGTGTAAAATTGCATTTAGTTGTACGCCTCGGGGTAAGGCGGGTCATAGTTTTGGTTAACACTATACATACTTTAGGGTTCGAAATAATGTTGTTATGCTATAGGGTAATTGGGGTAAGAATGCAGAGAGTTTTAGACAGGTATTTTTTAATAATAAACTGAAGTCTAATATTTTTAATAAACAAGAATTTGTTTCGTCTGTTCATCTAACTAAAGTGTAAGTGTACAGTCAACAAAAGAGAGAGTAAAGGCTCGTCAGATATAGTTGTTTTTTTTTTCTTAGAAACCGATGGACATCTTCAAATCAAATTGTTTTCTATCAATTTATTTTAACTTTATTCGAAAATATGTCATTATTTTTAGGACATTTCAACAGTATCTGACGAACCTGGTTGCTAATCCATTTTGTTGACGGCACAAGCGCGGTGTCTTGATTTGATTTGCATCAAATTGTCTGCCCTCTGTAGTCAGCTAGGCAAATGCAATTGGCTAACTTCACAACGTTGCATGGATATTAAATTCATCAATCAGTGGATCTTGGTAAGGCGTACTCTAATTCAGAAGTTTGATAACAATTCAGTGCTACTTCGATGTTAGCTGATTCTTGAGTAGATATTATTTGCGATGCAATTAACTGAAATTGAACTATAAATACTTTATGCATCGAGTTTTCTCCGCACCTACCTCAGAAAGCACGTTGAGCTGTTGGTCCCGGCTGTGACTTGAAGATCTTTGACAATCTTTATTGATAGTCAGTGTCCTGAAAGTCTGACAACCAGTCTTACCAAAGGATATCGTATGTATGTATCCATGTAAAATACTGGTATTCAGCCGCATCCGGTTAGACTGGAAGCCGACCCCAACATAGTTGGGAAAAAGCTAGGCTGATGATGAACTATACATAGTTTAACTAAATAAATCCATATATTTTATTAATAGGGTGTTGTTGGATGGAAAACTATACTACAAAATGTTTTCAAAGAATCCGATTCTTCCTTTCGAGGTACCTACTTACCTATCCTACTTAATCCTTACTAATATCCTTACTTAATATATATATTTATATTATATATATATATATATATATATATATATATATATATATATATATATATATATATTATATATCCTTACTAATATTATAAAAGCGGAAGTGAGTTTGTTTGTTTGTTTGTTTGTTTGTTACCTCTTCACGCTTTAATGGCTAAACCGATTTTGATGAATTTTGGTACAGAGATAGTTGGGAACCAGGAGACGGACATAGGCTAATTTTTATTTAAAAAAAGTGGGATATGAGGGAGAACGAGGGAAGAAAAGGGAAAACTTAACGTTGCTATTACAAATCAATCAGGCGCAAGAGCAAAAACTGCAAGTCTGCTTGGTGTGTTATACCGAATTTAACGCGAGCGAAGCCGCGGGCGAAAGCTAGTAATATTATAAAAGCGAAAGTGAGTTTGTTTGTTTGTTTATTTGTTTGTTTGTTTGTTACCTCTTCACGCTTTAATGGCTAAACCGATTTTGATGAATTTTGGTACAGAGATAGTTGGGAACCAGGAGACGGACATAGGCTATATATTTTTTTTTTTTAAAGTGGGATGTGAGGGAGAAAGAGGGAAGAAAAGGGAAAACTTAGCGTTGCTATTACAAATCAATAAGGCGCAAGGGGAACTGTGTTACCCCGAACTTAACGCGAGCGAAGCCGCGGGCAAAAGCTAGTATTATATAAATGCGAATGTTTGTCGGGATGGATGGATGTATGGATGTTTGTTACTTTTTCACGTCAAAAAGGCTGAACGGAACTTGATGAAATTTGGCACAGAGGTAGATTATAGTCAGGAATCAATCAGGAACTACAGTACTTTCACAAGTTATTATGCCTTGTGACCGTGACTGTAGATTCATTTTGTTTCTTGACATTCAAAAGTGCCTGTAAAGGTCTAACTCTAATTGAAATAAATGATTTGATTTGAATAACACAAAGGATACTTTTTTTTCAATATCTCGCGGACGAAGCCGCGGGCGCCTGCTAGTACATAATAATGACCAATAGTTTCATTAATACGCCCTATAACCTCTGACTCCCCATCATTTAGACCAGCCGGCTGTTACTTAGCAACAGTATGCCTCAATGTTGTAATTCCCTTTCAACCTGCGTCTCAACGCACCGTGGGTATATCAGTTCTGAAGCAATCTTCCCCCGCACGTCGTAAAAATAAACTGCGAGCGAAGGGTTGCCATGGCAGCCGCGAGGGACAAGTAAAAAACATCGTTACTTAATTTAAACTGTATTGCAATTTTTATGCGCGATAGAATATGCATAAAATATGTTAACGTTTTGATGAAACCAATTTCCTTTCCACATCCTTTATCTTAGTAACCTATAAAGATTAGTTCTAATACATATTAAAAGTTTTTTTAAATCCGCGTGGGCAAAAATAACAACGTGATTCTTCCGCCATCTATTAGCCAAGAAAGATAATTAACGCTTCGCCTACTCGCCGCTAGATGTCGCCACAAATCAAGACTCGCAAGGTAATGAGCGGGAGCAGCAATCCTATCAATCGGCAAATTGCCCGGGGCCCCAGTGTCTGATTGGACAGGTAATGAAGCTATCGCCGGCTACGAATTAGTTACGTGGATATTTGGGGAGGATTACACTTGTTGTTAGCTACTTGATCAAGATAATATGTGTGGGATTTTCTTAGGAAAATAATTGTATTATTAGAGTAAATATGGCCCGAGATAGCACAATACGGCGAGGTTTGGATGGAGGAAAGGGAGCGTCCCTTGCCTCATTCCAAACCTCTTCGATTATCTCAAGCCATATTTACGCCTGCCGGGGATGTGGGTTGTTTGAAGGCAATACTGCAGCCCCGGAATATTAAGGGTTTAAGCAGGAATATGGGTGGATTTTAGCCAGCAAAAGACTGACACTCCCCATCCCGCTCCGCCCAGAGCGGGGGAAGTTATTTGATGATTTCGCATAAAAGGCCATATTTACTCTTGTACGCCAACGTTTAAATAGGTAATATTCACTACATCAACCGAAAACGTCCGATGCTGTCGAATAATGATGTACGCACTTGCTGTATTTTACCTATCTTTACTTCTATACATACATACACATAAAAACACAAACTACTTTAACTGTTTTACATCCGTCACATCACATCTCAGGTCCAGTTGAAAACCAGCGTCGGGTACTAGCTGCTCGACAGTTTGCTCAACTCACGGCTGCGCGCAAATATACCCCTACTAGCTTTTGCCCGCGGCTTCGCTCGCGTTAAATTCGGGGTATCACAGTTCTCCTTGCGCCTTATTGATTTGTAATAGCAACGCTAAGTTTTCCCTTTTCTTCCCTCTTTCTCCCTCACATCACAGCCTATGTCCGTCTCCTGGTTCCCAACTATCTCTGTACCAAAATTCATCAAAATCGGTTTAGCCATTAAAGCGTGAAGAGGTAACAAACAAACAAACAAACTCACTTTCGCTTTTATAATATTAGTAAGGATTTGACATAGCCGTGGGTGGGACACACAATATTAGGTTTATTTTTGTTTTTTTTTGTGTTAAGATTTGAGTTTATTTTTTATTTTGTGTGCACTTGTGGGAAGTGCCAATTAACATGTTTTCTTTCTTTCTATGAAATCAAATCAAATTCATTTACTTATGTCAAGGAACAATGAACTTATTTAAGGTACTTGCATCATACACATATGCATTCCAATTTCAATAAAATTATTTCAGAGAAATAAAATTATTTGCATCACAAAAGAAATTAAATTACATAAGAATTGAAATTATTAAAATTAAATTATATTGCATTAGGTCACAATTCAAAATCTATCGAGGATAGTTCGGTCTCTATCGATAGAATTCTGACAAAGATATACGAGTATAGTTCGGTCCCGGCCTAAAACAGACTAGGTGTACGCAAGCAGTCACAGTTCACACTATCGAATTCCATTACGAACATGGAACATTCACGGTACAGTACAATATCGGGTTCTCCTTGTTACTAGCTCTGTAAACAACACACGCGTACCTACTGAATAAGTAAGACGTCATCATCACCTTCAGATGGTCTGTCAACCTATTCTGGTGTTTGTGTCCTGACTTGCAACCTTCCTCGTCACAACTTAGTGTAGGTACCTATGCCGTATTTTGTGGCATTACAAGCTCCACAAAAAAAGACCGTTTTATGAGAAGCAAAACTTTTGTTTTTGCGTACATCAGGACTATTGCCTGTTTACAAAAGCATTGTCCTTGGGTACTGGAGAGTATAGAGAAAAGTTTTGCTTCCATTACTTGGCCGTACTTTTTAGGGTTATGTACCTCAAAAGGAAAATACGGAACTTTTATAGGATCACTAGCTTTTGCCCGCGGCTTCGCTCGCGTTAAATTCGGGGTAACACAGTTCCCCTTGCGCCTTATTGATTTGTAAAAGCAACGCTAAGTTTTCCCCTTTCTTCCCTCTTTCTCCCTCACATCCCACTTTTTTATAAAAAAATATTAGCCTATGTCCGTCTCCTGGTTCTCAACTATCTCTGTACCAAAATTCATCAAAATCGGTTAAGCAATTAAAGCGTGAAGAGGTAACAAACAAACAAACAAACTCACTTTCGCTTTTATAATATTTGTAAGGATATTGTTGTCGTCTGTCTGTCAAGACTCTTTATCTAATGATGCGTAGAGGTATCGAGTTCGAGAGGAGCTCGTGGCTAAATAATAGTAGCCGCTCGGGTCGATCTTTAGGTTAAGCCGCGCTTGCCTAGGTTGGTCTGTGGATGGGTGACCACCCGTTACATACCGAGTTTCCTCCGTGCCTCGGAAAGCACGTTAAGCCGTTGGTCCCGGCTGTCATTTGTAGATCTTTGACAGTCGTTACAGGTAGTCAGTGTCCCGAAAGTCTGACAACCAGTCTTACCAAGGGGTATCGTATTACCCAGTACTAACTGGGTTGTGGAGGTCAGATAGGCAGTTGCTCCATGTAAAATACTGATATTCAGCTGCATCCGGTTAGACTGGAAGCCGACCCCAACATAGTTGGGAAAAGGCTAGGCAGATGATGATGCGTAGAGGTATCGAGTTGAAATTAAAACTATATTCTCATATCTGTGGTCCCCTGGAGCTATGAAAGAATCATCTCTCCAAGACTACGCAGTCAAAAGATATGGCCGTTTATGTCGCAAGTTTGTACGGAGACGGACACGCTTGAGCCAGTTTATTATATAAAAACCTTTCAAAAGCTTGCTTTACAGATAAATGGATGTAAAACATGGTAAATCCAAAAGTTTTATCCATATTAGATTAATCAGAGGTATAAAACTGTATATCATTAAATAACTAACTCTTTTCCGAAGCCTACAGAAAAAAAGTGTATTGAAATAATTTCAGGATATTTATCCAAAAATCCAGTTTCAAATTTAGGCAGGAAATTTTTGTGACTTCACTGATATTTTTTCCATTTACAAAAGCCTCCATAAGACATAATTATATAAACGACGTCAAATACCTGAAACAAACATTTCAACCCCCGTCTCACCCCCGGTTTCACCCCTTAAACAGAACATCCTTCGCGGTTAGCAGCTATCTTTAATTAACATCGGTCCAAATAACATTACCGTATACAAAAGGAACTCATTTTTTTAGGTATTTACATTTAATTTCAGACACCCCGTAATTTTGTAGGCTCATCGAAGATACCTTATCGTTTGGGGGTGATAGGGAGGTGCGGTTTTATGTCGATAATTTTCGTGCCGAAATACATTTAAATTTTTGTGTAGTCTTCTCATTATGTAAACTAGGTATATTCAATAGAAGTTAACCTATTTTTACCTCAAAAGGAAAAATAAACGTATTCCGTAAATCACTATTTTGTCCGTCTGTCTGTTTGTCTGTCAAAACTCTTTATCTCGGGAACGAGTGGAGATATCGAGTTGAAATTAAAACCATGTACTCTACTGTGATCCCTTAAAGCTGTGAAAAAATGAACTCTATAAGTCTACGCAATTAATAACCAAACTATCTAGATTCTGGGGTACCGGATATTGCTTATCAGTCAAAAGCGAACTAGCACTCGAAATAGCTAACAGTTTTTCTTAAATTTTGCTAACATTTTTAACTGAAAGTATCGTCTTTTTAACTTTTATGTAATGCTAACTAAAACCTTCATCGTTTATTATTAAATAAAATAATTTCAGTGTTTTAGTCGCTAAGTGCTACGAGGGAGGCAGCTTCAAGATGTTTACTTATTATAATATTTGATGCACCCCTAAGATGCTATGTAGAGATAGGGTGTCGTATATTTCACATGAAAGGGAGACCCGTTAATGTTCACTTTGAAGATTGATCGCGATAGAACTAAGAGCATTGTCACCGTATAAATGAACCACAATTGACAGCCTAAACAGAAGGGTTGAAATCTAATTAACTACTCGGCATATTGTTTGATAGCGTCAGGAAATAGCCTGAGAGATATTACTTTGTTGTTTGGCTCATGGAAAAGGCTCTAACATTAATGAGGAACTCGTGGAGGCGATCGGCGACGGCGATCTCTCGCGCCCGGCCCTGGTTCAGGCTATGGTCCGGAGCGAGAGGGAATGGGAAGCGGTCACCTCCTGCGAAGCAGTAATGCTAGCAAAGGAGGAGGCCGGGCGTTTGAGGGAAAGAACATCAGGCCAACCCAGCCGCCCGCGGGAGACGCCCCGGGCGCCGGGTGCCGCGAGACGACTCCCGGCCACCGTAGATGCGGGCCTGTGGACGGTGAGCAATGGGTAGCTCACCGTCCGTCCGTCTATTGACGACAGGCCGTGTCGACGGCGCGTTCGTGTTTCACGCGCGCTTCAAAGAGAGTCAGCAAAGCAGAAGGGCTTGCCAGAGCCTCCGCCTGCCGGGGTTGCGGGTTGTTCGAAAGAGATACCGCGGCCTCGGAACGTAAAGGGCAATAGAAGGAACATGGGTGGTTTTAGTCAGTACAAGTCTGACATGCCCCCCCGTTCCGCCCAGAGCGGGGAAGTCATTGGATGATTTCCACCCGAAAAAAAAAAAAAAGGCTCTAACCACGCTATTTAGTTGAAGAAAGAAAGTGAAGCTGTAAAGTACTTAGATGTGTTAACTGTTACCATTAAATAATTCAGTACAATATCATACTAGACCTCCAGCACCGAAAGCTTTCATCAATAAAACAAACCTGTAGAAAGTTAAAAAAGATGCCAGAATTTTGACAACTTTCCATGGTCCAGCCAAGAGCGAATCGATCTGATAAATATAGTTTGCAGTTTTGAGCAGAATCAGTACAATGAAGGATTGGAGACCAGTCATATTTGCAGACGGACAGACGGTCTGAGCAGAGACTTGAGTGGAAACCACGTTAAGGTAAAACTAGTGTGGGGCGCCCTGCCGCACGATTTGGACCGACGATTTAAAGAAGGATGCGGGATGCCCAAGACCGGGATGATTGGCGTTCTTTGGAGGAGTATTACGTTTAGCAGTGGACTGCAAAAGGTTGATCGATGATCAACATGTATCATTATCGTCTGCCTAGCCTTTTCCCAACTATGTTGGGGTTGGCTTCCAGTCTTACTAGATGCAGCTGAAGCAACTGCCAACCTGGCCTTCACAAGCCAGTTAGTACTCGGTAATACGATCCCCCTTGGTAAGACTGGTTGTCGGACTTCCGGGACACTGACAACAACAAAATGACAAATGACAGCCGAGACCAACAGGCACGTTCTGAAGCACACATACAAAACTTGGTATGTAACGGTTGATTACCCATCCGCAGACCAACCTAGGCAAGTGCGGCTAACCACGGCTTAATTTGCCACGAGCTCTTCATGATCAACATGTATGAGAAAGGTAAAAAAAAGTTATGAATTTCCAAAAGTCAAACAATGAAAATGGTTTAGTATCATGGTCCGAGTCACGACACACACATACCTTCATAAACGAGAAGTCTTGCGTTTATTCTGTAACACCCTGTATTTTAGCTTTTACCATATCGTCCCTCAGAATAAGCCTGCATCGAATCCCGACATTGACACGGGCGCCCTCTCCGCCCTTCTTCAACTCCAGTAAGTAATTGTTATTTGTTGGAGACTATCTCCTTTGTGAGATTTCCCTTCTTCAAGATAACGCACCTGAAAAATTTCGTTATTTTTCTTCGCGGAGTTCGGTTTTGTAAGAATGTTTATTTTGTTATTTCTCGTCCTTCTTGCGATACTGGGTTTTGGAATTTGAAGTTGTGTTATGTGTTTTCGTGAGATAGGTTTTGTTGTTTGTTATAAGACACAAAAGCTTTTAGGTTTACTGAGAATTTCTGAAAAGATAACGTCTATCTTCGGTTGGCGCAGTGGTTGAGCGATTGGATTTTGTGCTGCGTGTTGCGCGTTTAATTCCCGCACGGAACAAAAGTTTGTATGGCCTACAGGTTCTGTTCGGAGTTTTGGGTCTGGCTATTTGTAATCTGCTTGTGTCTGGCTGGTTATGTTTTACCAATATAACCTTACTTAGGTTATATGTATTTGTAAACAAAACTACGATTATAAGAGACTTATTGGTGGTGCCAAAAAAAATTTTTTTTTCAATTATATTCTTGAAGTCTACTTGGAGGTAGGTAAATACCAGTACTTAACATTGAGTACGCCTATGCCCTATGTGTGCTATGGCCTATGTGACCTTCTTAAGGCGCGGTATAAAGCTAATCTTTAAGTATTCGCGGAGGTGAGGCTAGCTGCAGACTGGGCGTGGACTGATACAAGTATACGACAGTAGTGCAGCGAAAGAATAGGAATAAGGTCGAAAATATTTCGGCGTTCGATTTTATTTGAAAATCATGTCCGCCAAAATGTAAGTAATTTTGCAGTTTTAATTGAATATTTAAAAAATACAAACGTGTTTTAAAAGTTTTAGATATGTCTTTAGTCTATGAAATTTCTTTTGTTATAGATATAAAAAATATGTTGGATGTCGCTGAAAAAATTGAGAATTACGAGACGAAAAATTTTTTTTCGTAGTCTTTTTAATCATTTTTTTTCGTAGTACTAGACCACTTTTGCAAACTGTTTTTGTTAAAGTCTTTTCTTTGAATTTGACTAAACACTGTTTTTTTTTTGTATTGTGATATGTACAGATACGGCTAACTTTGCGACGAAAATCTAGACGTTTTACGAAGTGTTTGCTATGTACAGCGCCTTAAAGCTTCTACAAAAAACTGCGATGCGATCGACGCCGCATCGCAGGAACCTGCAATAACTGCCTTGTAAAGCGTTTTACAAGCTCGTAGATTTTTGCACTGCGTTGCCAATTCGCAACCTGTGTACAAGCCATTGTTCCAATCTACCACCTAGAGCGCATTTTTTAATCATCATCATATATTCAATAATTATACTGAAGCCCAGAATTAATCATACGTGCATACCAATTCCCCTTTTCCCGCACATTTCGTAAGTAAGTAGGTAACGCAATAGAGGGCTAACGAAGCCTGGATCTAAATACGTTACACATAATTCCGCAGTATTGTGCGATCGGCGCCGGAGCGCAATCATATGGTAAATGGAACAAATGGGATCGTTCGAACCCGCAACCTTTGCGAGGGTTGGTACCTCTATAGAGCTGTTGGAACCAGTAAGTTAGTTGCTTGCAGTTTTAGTAATAAGCCACCTACATCTGGCAACATGCCTACCCAAATTGCATTCTATTTTAATTTAATTTAGATTTTTTATTTTAGTTTTAAATTTATAATTTAATTTTGATCTCATTTGTTTTTCCTTTTGTAACAAGTTTCGTTTTTTTGCCTTCTCTGTACCCTTAAGAAATTGTATTTTTTGTTGTTTTTGTAGTTTTTTTTTTATTATAATACATAATTATTTTTGTTATTACTCATTATGTAAAAATGTTAGTTAACCTGTAACTGGCAACTGTATAAGTCCGTATCTCGTACTTTGGCCTCCCCGCTCTCTTTTAAAGAGTAATACTTATAAATATTTTGTAACAACAAACAACGCAGTATTTTGTCTTCCAACGCGTCTAATTACTGACGTTATTATTTGTAAGTGAAGGAAACTGCTAATTATTCTGACAGGATACCTACACTTGTCTTAATTGGGTGGGTCCTTTCGTCTGTAAAATTGTCGGTAAGTACGTCTAGCCTAGTCACGTACGAACCTACGTAATTATTATAATTATTTTTAAGATGATACAAGACGATACCTACTTGTAAATTAGCGGAAGTAGTCAGAAGCGTATCATTACTTAAGTAGGTGCCTGTTTTATAGAACACATTATTAAATTTTATGCAAAATATTTAGATTTAATTCCACGAAAAAGATCTAAGCTTGGTCAATGACTAAAACCCACTTTATGTACCTGTTTTTGCCCTTTATATTCCGGGGCCACGGTATCTTTTTCTAACAACCTGCAACCGCGGTATTAAATCCCTTCAGTAATCTTTTGCCTTGATCTCCGTTCTCTTTAGTACAGAACTATAGCCTGCTTTATGTTATGCAGCATGCATGCAATGGCATTATTATTCGTCCATTTTGATGCCTCTTTCTAACAGTGAACTATTTTTTTTTACTCTGGGCTCATGACCGGCAATCTTCAATTTTTGACAGTCAATTAAAATAGTAGTTATATGTCGGCGCTGAGAAGACAAACACAGCTGCAACGGCGCACGTGCGTCGTGCACGTGCGCAATGTGACATCATCGTACCACTCCATGAGTCAGGCGAGGTGGGGGACGAGTAATATAAGGCGGCGCGCTAGCGGGCACAAGTCAGTTTTACCGAAGCAGTCGCAGTGTCAACACCTCGGAATTGTGATGCGGATCACACCTGAGTCATAAATACAATTTATTGTGAAAGTTTATTAGTGAAACGATTAGTTGATTGTAATTTTGTATTAATAAATCAGTTATCAACAATATACTGAGGTTTTTGATACAACATGTCCGAGAATCGGTCAAGGTCCTGCCCGGATGACCTCATGAGGCCACTTGCCTTCACCAAGTCCTGGCTCCAGCCGAAATCAGAAGCGGGATGGACCTCGGAGCTTCCTCGGCTCCGAGTGCTCACATGGAGGAAGGTACCGGTGCCTTTGGCGACAACCGGGCCCCTGTCTGGAGACGGGTCATTGATGGTGACAAGGACGGGGATGCTGTGGGGGCCATGATTGGCTGCGTCAACGATGAGTTCCTTAGATTGCGTTTGTTGTCTGGTTAATGTTCCTCAGTTCCCGAATTGGTTTTGGTGGCGGCTGCAGTCGAACAACGAGAGCTTCGACGGGATGAAACACCTGCAAAGCGACCGGGATTGAGAAGCATTGGAGACGGTCATATGCTTTGTTTCGGGTGTAGGAAGCAGGACATCTTCTTTTTCTTCATGTGGACTCCGCTTCTTGGAGGGGGGTCCGGTTTCCACACCTAGTCCTTGCAGTGGACCATTGTGCGTATGCCGTGTACCTGATGGCCGCTACTCTAGCCAGCCCACCTCCTTCCAGAAGCAGATGGGTTCTTGAGGGCGTCCGTCCGCAAGTGACCCTAGTGTACCCAGTGTCACTTTCCGGATTTCAGTGATTCCTGTACATTCGAAAAGGTGTTCCTTCAGCCAGCTGCTTATCTGGCTGAAAGGGATGGGTTCAATTGGTTCCGGTCTTAGTGCTGGAGAGATGGACGCCCGTCTGACGAGTTCATTCGCTGCGTCGTTACCTAGGGAGCCACTGTGTCCTTTGATTCATTATAAGGTTACTGTATTGCGGTTGTGTGCGGTCATTCGTTCTAGTAGGTTGTGGCATTCGTATATTAGAGCTGTGTTGAAGCAGCTATTGTTTAGGGACTGAAGAACAGAGGCACTGTCGGAGAGTATTCGGTTGTTGGTGTCCGCGACTCCTCTGGCCTCGATGGCTACGACGGCCTGAATAATGCCCATACATTCAGCCTGGTAGACTGTGTTGAGCGTTCCGAGTGGTTTAGAAATTTTAATGTTTAGGTCGTAGGAGAAGACCCCAACCCTTGTTCCCGTTCTGGTTTTCGAGCCATCTGTATTATATTCTCAGTTTGTTTGATCCCGCGTATTCTCATGGTTCCTCCGTGAGCTGTATGTCGTAATGTTTTTGGAGGCAATGTATCTTGGTGATCTTATCGGTCGGTGCTGCTTACAGAGGTTGCCTTTAGACGGCTCCTGCTTTGATTTTGGTGTGCTTTATCCTGGAGTCATTACTCAGTGTGCCAGAGACTTCTAGTCTGAAGCCGCAAGAGCCGCTTCCTCCTGTACCGTGAGATGTAGGGGCGAGAGCCCTAGCATTGTTTGTAGGGCTGCTGTTGGTGCGGTTTCCCATGCTACTGGTGATCGCTACACGGGCAAGGCGTTGCAGTTTTTCTAGGTCTTTTTGGATCGTGCTCAGTTCTGTTCTGGGCCATCATCATCAGCCGTATGTTATTATGGGTCTGATGACTGTGGGGTACAGCCTGTGCATAATTTTGGGGCTTATACCCCAATTCCTGCCGAGTAGTCTTTTGTACTGCTATAGGGATATGCTAGCTTTGGTGGTGATATAGTCCGTGTGTTGCCCAATTTAGTTGTTTGTCCAGATAAACGACCAGGTACTTGGTTTCAGTTGCTAGGCTTAGCGTGGTGCCGAAGAAAATCGGCAGCTGTAGTGTTGTCAGTTTCCTCTTCTAGTAAAAAGGACTAGTTCGGTTTTGGAGGGGTTTACGGTTAGCTCGTATTCTTCGTACCATTTTTCCATTATTCTTAGGGCTTGGCGCATCAGGTAGCGATGTCGTCGGCGTAGCCTATGGTGTAAAAGCCTTCGGCGTTTAGGCATCGGATTAGGCTATCCGCTATTAGGTTCCATAGTAGGGGCGAGAGGACGCCCCCTAGAGGGCAGCCCTTCGCTACAATGGCTCTTGTGGTCTCATTTATTGTGACTAAGCCAGGACATGTACGGGCACATTGTGGCAGGGGCGGTGGGAGGACGCGGTCGGGCGGTCTTGGGCCGTTGGTTCCAGCGAGTCCTTGAGTCGCGCAGAGCGTCCGGAGCCCGGGGGTAATTGCTGTGGCGGGACTGGACATGTTGAGTCGTCCTGCTTCGGGAGGATGGCAGATGAGGCTGAGAGGGTTAATTTGGCCGAGGAGCGGGAGGAGGTATTAACGCCAGTAGCTTTGCAGCATTCTGTGATGGTGGTACAGCAAGTCAGTAATGCCAGCGGTACGCTGATGAATTCTGGTGAGTCGTATCCATTTTTATTACGATTCTGGTGCCGAATGCTCTCTCATCAAAGATTATGTTAAAATTATGTTGACAGCTGTAAAGACTAGTCGTGACGGCTCTTGGCAGGAACCATTGGGAGAGGTTCAGTTGGCCATTTACTCCACTATTAATAGGGTGACTGAATCTGGCCCTTTTGAGTTAATAATCGTAGGGGTAGCACGTCCTCTTGGCGTAGTGACCGTTGATAATGACGTGACTGACGTTAATTTAGATGAGATGAGAGGGCATGCGACACAGAATTTTACAAAAAAAAAAAAATGCTAATTACGATAAAAACGATTTCATAAAAATAAGGTTCACGTTTCTAAATTAGTTGTTAATGATTATTTTAATTAAATTGAGGGAAAAGACTCCAACAAAATTAGTTCCTAAATTCAAAGGCCCATTCGAGATCATTGAAGTGTTAGACGGGGATAGATACCGACTAAAGGCGCTTGACTCTAAGCAAATATACAAATACCTTCATGATCGTGTGAGGGAGATCCCCGATCACAAAGTTTCTCGAGAATTAGATTTGAGTATGCGTTGCTTATGAACTATGATAAAAAGTAATAAAATTGTTAGATACTTTGTTTTGTAACTTGTTGATCGGATTTCTTTTCAATGAATTATGTGGAGCAGGGAGTACTGTGACAGGGCATAGTAAAACCATTAAAGTTGATAACTATACCCAGATACCTTTTGTTTTTATTGGCAGGAAAGCCGAGCTAGATTACTCTTTGAGCATATTTTGTCCACAGGAACTACATCCGAGGACGGGTGCTAGTCAGGGATGGCCGTGTCGTGGATTGATGGCGCAATGCAAACAGCGCCATCTAAGAATTCGTCTTCGCGCGCGCGCTTGGACACGCTCGTAGAAGGGGTGCAGCTAACTAGTAACTAGCGGAACAACCGAGTGTAGACAGACTACACCGTCCAACTCTGTCAGTCTTGGCAGTCTTATTGCTAACTTCGACTCAACTTCTGGAGGAAAGTCTACAGTAGTAAAGGTAAAAAACTTCATTACTCCATAACTGTTCTAAAAGTATTGCATAACTTGTTCATAATATAACTTAAGGACAGTTGCCTCCTTATTTTTGCAATATATATTGGACGTAAGTTGAGGACAGGGGCCTCCTTACTTTGCGATATGTATTAAACGTAAGTTGAGGACAGGGGCCTCCTTACTTTGTGATATATACTGGACGTAAGTTGAGGACAGGGGCCTCCTTATGGTTGCAGTATGTGTGTTGAGCGTAAGTTGAGGACAGGGGCCTCCTTACTTTGTGGTATATACTGGACGTAAGTTGAGGACAGGGGCCTCCTTATGGTTGCAGTATGTGTGTTGAGTGTAAGTTGAGGACAGGGGCCTCCTTACTTTGTGGTGTATACTGGACGTAAGTTGAGGACAGGGGCCTCCTTATGTTTGCAAGTATGTGTGTTGAGTGTAAGTTGAGGACAGGGGCCTCCTTACTTTGTGGTATGTACTGGACGTAAGTTGAGGACAGGGGCCTCCTTATGTTTGCAAGTATGCTTTATCCGTAAGTTGAGGACAGGGGCCTCCTTACTTCCCAATGTGTATCGTATGTGAGATGAGGACGGGAGCCTCCTTACGTTTGTAATGTGTGACATAGTTGAACCTTGATATTCTGCGCAGTTTTTCTTTGTTTAAGGTCGAGGGCGACCTTTGTGCAGAATGGCCGTGTCGGCGCTGAGAAGACAAACACAGCTGCAACGGCGCACGTGCGTCGTGCACGTGCGCAATGTGACATCATCGTACCACTCCATGAGTCAGGCGAGGTGGGGGACGAGTAATATAAGGCGGCGCGCTAGCGGGCACAAGTCAGTTTTACCGAAGCAGTCGCAGTGTCAACACCTCGGAATTGTGATGCGGATCACACCTGAGTCATAAATACAATTTATTGTGAAAGTTTATTAGTGAAACGATTAGTTGATTGTAATTTTGTATTAATAAATCAGTTATCAACAATATACTGAGGTTTTTGATACAACATGTCCGAGAATCGGTCAAGGTCCTGCCCGGATGACCTCATGAGGCCACTTGCCTTCACCAAGTCCTGGCTCCAGCCGAAATATAGTTTATTTCATAGCATAGAAAAAGTTTAAAGGTAAACAATTAATTTGGATATCTTTAAAATGTACGGTGTCATAAACAACTCTATATAGATCCCTCAAGTGTATGAACTTCTGAGTAGTGATGTGAATATCCTGAAACGGAATAAATAATGTCAATCATTCCGTAACACAATTATATTGAAATGAAACAAGAAGTTTCAGGATCTTATGTATTTGTATATCGTTTTCTCGTTGACAGTTACATAAATCAATATACCCTGCACAATTTGTGTTTAAATAAGGTTTTTAATGAGAACATAAATTCGCATTCAAAGAAGATGTACTACCTATTAAATATTTCTGTTAAAATCTCATAAGCCAGTGTCGATTAATTTTAAAAAAACAGCAAGGTGCTTCCGAAAACAAAAAACCGGCCAAATGCGAGTGGGACTCGCACACCGAGGGTTCCGTACAAACTTGCGACATATACAGCCATATCTTTTGACTGCGTAGATTTTTTTACAGCTCTAAGAGACCATAGACACATGGTTTTAATTTCAACACGATACCCCCACAAGTTCCCGAGATAAAAGGTCTTATAAGGGTTACGTTTTACGGACAAAATCTCGCGTAAGAGGAGTGTATAAACCGTGTCGACGGCGTTTTCGTTCATGTTCCACGCACGCCTCAAAGAGATGTCAGCAAAGCAGAGGGGCTTGCCAAAGCCTCCGCCTGCCGGGGTTGCGGGTTGTTCGAAAGAGATACCGCGGCCCCGGAACATCAAGGCAATAGAAGGAACATGGGTGGGTTTTAGACAGTACAAGTCTGACCTCCCCCCCGACTCTGCCCAGAGCGGGGGGAGCATTACGTTTCTTCAAAAAGTCTGACACTATTTATATTATTCGATTGATTCCATTCCCTAAAAATAAAGTCCAACGAAGCAGTACTCCTTGGTTTAAAACTGAACTCATAGATACCTGTTAGAAGTACAATTATTTACCATGGAAGGTAATCACATAGATCACGTGATAGTTGTACCTACAGGTGCATAGAACCGTGAAGGTTGCATACCCAACAATGAGATGCGTGCTACTCGTGACGGGATGGGAGTCAATTACGTATTACGTAATAGGAGAACGGTCATAATGGTTCCGTACCGATTTCATAATGGATTTATTACACCACTTCTATAGAAAGTCCGGATTTCAAACTCATACTCAAAGCATTTATTTCAATTAAACCATAACAGGCGCTTTTGGATGTCATAAAAACAAAAAAAAAGATGCTGCTACAGTCCCAGTCACAAGACATAATAACTTGTGAAAGTACTGTAGTTGTCCATTCCAAAGCGTAGATCTCTATGGAGAAGAATGGGCAAGAAACTCCATGGAAGTGTCCATGGAGTTTCTTTTTTCCGTTACTTAAGAGAATTTATAGATCGAAAAACTGCAATGCCAAACAGCATCATGCTCAAATTAGTTAATAAACAAACTGACATTAAGAATAGTAATATATTCTCTCTAATTATTAACTTCCAAAAGCGTTTAAAACTCTAAAACGATTTAAAACAGATAATTCCATTTGGTATTTTATTTTGTAAACACACGAATAGTTTATGTTTATCACGGAAATAAATTCATGAATAATAAATATACGTTTTATCACTGACAATTACAGTCAATTATTTTTGAAACGTTAATGTCCAAAGTGTGTGTAATTACAGAGATTTGTAAACGTTTTTACGGAACCCTATTGATGGTAAAATAAATGGAATAGAAATTACAGTTGTCATGAAAAGCTATCAAAGTATCATTACGGGAAATACTATTATTTACGAACTATACTACATTTATTTATATAACCAACGGTAGTGTTAGGTACTGTAATTTCAGCCATTTACATAAATAAACAATGAACTGTTTGTTAATATTTAACAACTTTAATTACTGCTAGTTCAGCAGTAGAGCTCCTTGTGAAATAATTTGTACATTATACATAACTAGCTTCGCTCCGCGGTATCACCTGCGTAGACCGGGATAAAAAGTAAAAGTAGTCCATGTGTTAACCCAGAGTATAAGATATCTACTCACCAAATTTCATCTAAATCGGTCCAGACGTTGAGGTCGAAAGAGTATCAAACATACACACACATACAGATTCGCCAGTATAATATTTGTGAGATTTATGTATGGAAATACTAAAACTAAATATCGTCATCATCTGCCTACCCTTTTCCCAACTATGTTGGGGTTAGCTTCTAGTCGGATGCAGCTGAATATCAGTAATTTACATGAAGCGACTGTCTATCTGACCTTCACAACCCAGTTAGTACTGGGTAATACGATACCTTTTTTAAGACTGGTTGTCAGATTTTCTAGACACTGACTATCTGCAACGACTGCCAAGGTTCAGCTATCGATGAAAGATTTTACAGTGGTTCCACAAAGCACATAAGCATATGATGTGCCAGACCCTAGTCAGAACTTCTTGCCGATCTTTGCTTAAGACTCACGCAACAAAGCATCAAACTTAAACTCAAAGCATTTAATTCAATTAGACCGTTACAGGCACTTTTGAATATCAAAAACAAAAGACGAAGCTACAGTCCCAATCACTAGGCATAATAACTTGTGAGAGTACCATCATCTTCACATACAATTCCAGTAATATCCTAGTTCTTTTTGAGATTCAGATAGGCGAAAATCCTTACTCCAACTCTACAACCAGATTTAACAGAGTCATTCAATAATTGATCTGAATTTATGTAGCTGACTCTGGGCCAACAGATAGGCAGGCTTTTTTTTTTTTTCGGGTGGGAAATCATCCAATGACTTCCCCCGCTCTGGGTGGAGCGGGGGGGCATGTCAGACTTGTACTGACTAAAACCCACCCATGTTCCTTCTATTGCCCTTTACGTTCCGGGGCCGCGGTATCTCTTTCGAACAACCCGCAACCCCGGCAGGCGGAGGCTCTGGCAAGCCTCTTTGAGGCGCGCGTGAAACACGAACGCGCCGTCGACACGGCCTGTCGTCAATCGACGGACGGACGGTGAGCTACCCATTGCTCACCGTCCACAGGCTCGCATCTACGGTGGCCGGAAGTCGTCTCGCGGCGCCCGGCGCCCTGGGCGTCTCCCGCGGCGGCTGGGTTGGCCTGATGTTCTCTCCCTCAAACGCCCGGCCACCTCCTTTGCTAGCATTACTGCTTCGCAGAAGGTGGTGACCGCTTCCCATTCCCTCTCGCTCCGGACCATGGCCTGAACCAGGGCCGGACGCGAGAGATCGCCGCCGCCGATCGCCTCCACGACGGCACGGCGGTGCTCCGCCCAAGCTGGGCAGACCGCCACTGTGTGCTCCACCGTGTCCTCCGGGCGATCGTCACAATGGTGACACCCGGGCGCTTCCTCCCGCCCAATGATGTGCAGAAACCTCCCGAAACTTCCGTGTCCGGTGAGGACCTGCGTCAGGCGGTAGGTGAGGACGCCATGACGCCTCTCCAGCCACTCCTCAAAGAGGGGACTTACCGCCACTATTGTGGCGTGCCCTGCACGGGGTTGCGACAGTCGCTCTCTCCATGCCACTATGAGATCGCACCGGAGGTCCGCCCGCCGAGCGGCAACTTGCCGCGGCAGCGGGTTTTCCTCCCGGTGTAGTGCCTCCGCGCGCCACTCAAACAGGCGCGCGAGGACTATCGCCTCCAGATCCCACGGTGGCAGTCCGGCAAGGAGGCTTGCTGCCTCGCCGGAGATCGTGCGGTAGCCCCGGATGAGCCGTATGGCCACCACCTTTTGGGGCGCGTTCAGGTAGTGGGCGGCGCGCCGCCCTAAAGAACGCGCCCATACCGGGGCCCCGTAAAGGGCCATGGACCGCACGACTCCGGCATAGAGCCTACGGCAGGAGGCGTTTGGCCCCTTCAGATTGGGCAGGAGCCGCTTGAAAGCAGCCCCCGTCCGCTCGAGCTTGGGAGCCAAACGTCGGAAGTGTTCGACGAAGTTCCACCGGCTGTCGAGGACGATTCCCAGGTACTTCATCGTCGACCCGACGCCGATGCGAACCCCTCCTACCGTCAACTGGGATCCCGACGGTGGCGTGTTTCCGCGGCCATGAAAAACCATGGCCTCGGATTTGTGCAAGGCCACCTCGAGACCCAGTAGCCGGATCCTCTCTGCGACTATCGCAACCCCGTGTGTCATATTGTCGGCCGCCGCCTGGTGCGACCCCCCCTGAGCCAGGACGAGCGTGTCGTCAGCGTAGCAAACTACACTGACGCCGCTGGGGAGGTCGGCGCGCAGCACCCAGTCGTTACCGATGTCCCACAGGAGCGGCCCCAAGACCGATCCCTGTGGGACACCGCACGACATCTCTCGCCGGTTCCACTCTCCAGAGCGACCGGGGTATATGACGGCCCTGTCCGTCAGATATGCCCCGACCACACGACGAAGATAGGTCGGCATCCGGTGGTATTGGAGTGCCTCCCTGATGCAGCCCCAAGGCATGGTGTTAAACACAACAACAAAGATAAAGACATGTACAGTTATGTCCCTAAAAATTGCCTTGGGATATCTTCATCTTTCTAAACGGCTTTTTCAAAACACCTACACCATAAACAACTCCTCATTTTCCGAAAACATAACAAAAATATCACCTTTTCACGCAGTTTCCCTCCGCCCCATACATAGTTAACCTTACGGCCTTTAGTTCTTAAACAGGCTGGCAAAGATCCCCCACCCTTAGGGAAATCCCCGGGTAACGCACTCATACAATTTGCATGTAATGTTCGAGGGATGATATAATTGCCTGCATGTTTTGAATTCAATGTGAATAGGGAATTTTCATGGGATTTTAAGAAGGGGTGTGTGTGAATGTGATTGTTTCTTGCGAATATGATATTGATAACGCCAACTCATAATTATGAACGCATCAAATGCATGATTTCATACATTATAAGGTTGGCGCAATATGGTTAATTGTCTGCTGGGGTGATTGTGTAGAATGCAATTGTGTGCCCGCAACCCAGCCAGAAGTGACGAGAAGAAACACCGTGTGGTTTTAGTCTGTAGGAGTCTGTCAGACCCCTTTGCCATCCCATGGCGGAGGACATCCATCGAGGATTTCCAAAGAAAAAAAAATGGTTAAACGTGAGTATACTTACAGATACTCCTTTGCATAACCCTTCAGGGTTTACAGGCGTTTTTTAAGACATTTCAATATCTTAAATGTTTGATATTTGAGTGGCAGATTGTTTAACATCTTCTTCACAAGAATTAAAATGTTTTCGAAAAAAAAGTTGACTAAACTATTTGAACGCATCCGTTTCAGTTTGAAATCAAACGAACCATAGTAGGTACATTTTAAAAATAGAATGTTGATTTTACAAAAAATATTTGACAACAAACCTTTCAACAATGTAAAGAGGGTTAATATAATTTCCTAACCTTTTCCGAAAATGAAGTTACAATGCCTACAAAGGCTTTGAAAAAAATTGAGACACTCAGTTACGTTCTCCAAAGAATTTAATCTTTCGGAAAATCTAATACAGAGAGAAATCTAACAAATACAATTACTAAATAGATTTACAAATAAATCTCAAATAATGGTACAAACAAGATACCAAAGTTAGCCTAAACAAATAGCCTAGCCTACAGGTCTGAAATACCAATTTCATCAGCAGAAAAAAATAACGTATAAGTTTCAGTAAAACATTTAGTTATCAAAACCTCATAAGGACCGGAATAAGGGTCGTTTCGAACGAAGTTGAATAAATTTATCCTTTCTTGATATGAAATCGCAAAGCAGGTGTTTCTTTGATCCGCCAAAGATTGGATTGTTACGAGTTTCAGGCGATTTTATTTGTTTTCATACGGCCGAGGGAAACTTGTTAGTTATTCCGTTTTGGTTCGATTTTATTGGTTTTTCACTTACCCGTGTGTAATGGCTTTATGAGAGGGGTCTTTTTTTTTGGGGTGGGAAATCATCAAATAACTTCCCCCGCTCTGGTTGGAGCGGGGGAGGGTTAGAGTTTTACTGACTTAAACCCACACATGTTCCTTCTATTGCCCTTTACGTTCCGGGGCCACGGTATCGCTTTCGAACAACCCGCAACCCCGGCAGGCGGAGGCCCTGGCAAGCCCCTCTGCTTTGCTGACATCTCTTTGAGGCGCGCGTGAAACACTAACGCGCCGTCGACACGGCCTGTCGTTAATAGACGGATGGACAGTGAGCTACCTATTGCTCACCGTCCACAGGCCCGCATCTACGGTGGCCGGGAGTCGTCTCGCGGCGCCCGTCGCCCGGGGCTTCTCCCACGGCGGCTGGGTTGGTTTGAGGTTTGAGTGGGGTCTAAGTTTGCAATTTGAGTAGTTTTTTTAAGCATAAGTCAAGGTTGATGATGATGTGAAAGTGGGGATGGAAGATGTGTCATCATCGTTTCAATATAAATACCTCCAATTACAATTGGTTTGAACTAATTTTGATATTTAGTTTTTGAGATAAACTCAACAGCAGCCGTAACGTCGTTTTTTAGGGTTCCGTAGTCAACTAGGAACCCTTATAGTTTCGCCATGTCTGTCTGTCCGTCCGTCCGTCCGTCCGTCCGTCCGTCCGTCCTCGCTTAATCTCTGTGACCGTTAGCACTAGAAAGCTGAAATTTGGTACTAATATGTATATCAATCACGCCGACAAAGTGGTAAAATAAAAATTGGAAAAAAATGTTTTATTAGGGTAGCCACCCTATATGTAAAGTGGGAAGTGTTTTTTTTTTTAATTTCAACCCTAACGTGTGATATATTGTTGGAAAGGTATTTAAAAATGAATAGGGGTTTACTAAAATCATTTTTTGATAATGTCTATAATTTCGGAAATAATCCCTCCAAAAGTAAAAAACAATGTGTCCCCCCCCCTCTAACTTTTGAACCATAAGTTTAGAAAATATGAAAAAAATCTGAAAAGTAGAACTTTATAAGGACTTTCTAGGAAAATCATTTTGAACTTGATTGACACAACAGTTTTTGTACAAAAAAGACAAAAAGTTGTATTTTGTACAACTTTTTGTCTCTTTTGTACAAAAACTGTTGGAGCGCCTACCGCGGAACGTGCAACATTGCACGCTCCTCCACCTTTAAACTCATAAGTGGGAACACTTATTGTGACGGACGGGAAACTACGGAACCCTACACTGAGCGTGGCCCGACACGCTCTTGGCCGGTTTTATATTCATTACGATCGCGATATTATGAAGACCAAATTTAGTTTTGCGGTTGAATTGTTGGTTGTAAATTTTCAATTAATTATAATGAGAGTTTTAATTAGATATTATTTTTGTATTATTTGATAAGTACTACGGAACCCTGTGTGTGCGATTCGCACTTAGCTGGTTTTTCTTTCAAATCGTTCGCCACACAAATCATCCATCGTTTCTTTGGTTTTGCTCACCGTCTCCACACATCATCATTTATATACAAACATTACTCTTTTAATCACATGCGATTGGTCCCTGCATATAGGTATGAGATATCACGTTTTTAGTCACTGAGTCTGAAACCCCTACCCATATTAAATTCGAACTATGAGCACGATAAAAAATGAAATGAAAATGTACACAATATTATCTGGCTATTCAAATAATCACATTTATAATACAGAACTGGAATCCAATATGGTTAGTGCTGAATTTATTCTCCATTCACCTGAAATATATATTATTTGTTTATTAGAGAAAAACAGAAATCTTAACTATTAGACACACTACAATAAGGTATGATAAAAACGATTAAATTAAAACTCATCATTCTTCCATCCTCACAAAGAACGAGCACAAGAAAAATATGTTTGGATTTAGAATCAATAGAGTTAAAGTACTTTAGTAAAAATATTGAAATGAAGTGAAAAAATGTGGAACGTTTTAACATTTAATTACTGTCACATCAAAAGTGAGCTGACTGTACCAAATTCAGGTTGTTCGTACATTTCATCATCAGTTCATCATTGTTCGCACATGAAATTAAATTACTTAATGAGTGGCATTTGGCAGTTCAGAATAATAAATAAATGAGTTGAAACAATACCAGTGGTATAAATTTTTGATATTAGAACGGAAAAAATTTAATTATTTTTTATTGAAAAAAAACATTGTCCAACACTAAAAATTTCTCGTGTATCTTGGGTGCATTTACAAATATTTAGACTCACATACACAAACAGCCAGACCCGCAACAAGTACCAGAGTTTAAGGAAGTTTTAAACTCTGATAACACTGCTCTATGCATACCTAACTACATACGTAAATATCATTATACTTTAGTATTTTCAATATAAAAAACATCATCAATGCCTCCATACCATCTATACTTCCATACCACCAGTTCTCTATACAACATGCGGTTACCCAAAATTCGAGCGTTCAAAATTAATATGCAAATAAGCCGTGTGTTCACCGGGCGACAAATGTACGGATGTAAGCATGTATGGATGTATGGCGGTATGCCTCGCTTGATGTTGTGTTATAGACACGCTAGTTGTCTGAAAGCGTGTAATGTGTACGTTTGTATGTTGTTGTAGTAGAATGTACTTGAGGATCTTTTTGTCTACTTGAGGGATTGCGAAAGCAGTCATGCATGCATGGTTAAATCGTCAAATAAAGTAGTCTCAAAATTTGAAAGATCACGCACTTAATAATATAGTTCTTTTATCACCACAGTGGGCATCTTAGGAAAATGTAGTAGTTTCACTAATTTATTTGTGAATTCTATCTTAAATTTTTAGTCCAAAACCCCTTCTTCTGACCCCTAAAGTAGGTCAACGTTGCTCCATGCGAAATGTGACCACTAGGCAGTGACGTGCGCTCCTAATAGGCAAAAAGGCACTGCCGACCCTAGACTCCATAGGTAAACAAAGAAAGAAAAAAAAATCAAAGAATAAACAAATATCTAATTAATTTAAACTTTTTCTATAAATTCCTAACGTAAAAATAATAGCAACGTTCCACACCGCCCTAAATTAATACTATGACAGGCGTTTCGCGTTCAACAGATCGTCACGAGCGAATTATAGGCAAACTTCAATAGTGCCTTTATTTCATTGATAAATGTAGGCATGAAGTATGCGTGTGTGTGTAAAACCTCGTGTACAGACACGTCGTGTATGGCTCACACAGCGACGTATCTCCTGTGGCATGAGAAGCCAATCGGGGGCCGCGACTCATGTCGCAATGAATTGCGACATGAACAGCTCGTTACATTGGTCGGTACAGCTCAGCTTTTTACTGATTGGCGCTCAACAGAGATTATACGACAAGTTGAAGAAGTCGTTAGCTAAGTACAATTCCGGTTGAAACTGATGCAATTTTATTTGTCAACATTTTATCATCAAAATTTTTAAATTATGCTTTCTTAAAAAGGTCACCATATTATTGTTTTTTTCATGTGAAGTTCGCAGTTATTATTTTGTTTTTTGTGAATAATTAATTAACGAAACGCAAATAAGCTCGATTTGTTGATAATGTGTGTTTGTTTATAGTAATAAATGGAAGGTTTTCTGAATTGTCGTTTAATGAAAAGCTTCAAATAGTGTCGAAAGGTAGATGTGTGCCTGAATCGCGAGCATTAACCCAGCAAAAAGGTAATGTAACTCGTAAATTTAATACGAAAAGTTACGAAACAGGAGTAAGTACTCCTGGCTGTGTGGTTGCGTACACACAAATAAATTAGGTATTTTGTTTTCCGTGCCTGTTATTTAATTCGAATAATAGGTACAACAGTGTGGACTCACTCGGGATATACAGATTTACATAATTTCTATTCCGCGGCAAAAAAGACTAACTAACACGTGCAATTGCGAAATCTTTCCTTTTTATTTGCGAAAAAAAAACCTGCCTACCCGGTCATTAAACCCTGTGCACGCCACTGCCACTAGGTGGTTCATTGGTAGACCATAAGCCACCGCGCAACCCACGCCCCAAATATTTTTTACCACAAATATAATTTTATTTTATTTTCCCTGAAACAGGCTTTCAATTAAATTTTTACTTTCAGCCAGTTATTAAAAAGCGTTTTATTATTGTATATATATTTTTAATTTAGCCTTTTTTTCTCAATTTAAACGAAAAGGCTTACCGTTGGTATTCTATGTAGAATTTTATTTTAAAAACATTTTTATTTTGTTTCAGGTAATCATCGTTTGTTGTGTGAACTGAGCGGAATCCAGCATTGTAACAACTGTATCACAGATTATAATCGTAAGTTAATTAGGAACAGCCATAACTAGAATGTTTGTTCTCTACCTGGAAATGTTGACTATAGAACCATCATCTGCCTATCCTCTTAACAACTTTGTCGAGATCGACTTTCAGTGTAACCTGACTGTCTATCTGACCTCCACAATCCAGTTAGTACTGTGTAATGCAAAACCTTTTGGTAAGACTGGTTGTCAGATTTTCGGATGACTGATGCACAAATGGCAGCCAGGACCAACGGCTTAACATGCTTTCTGAGGTACGGAGGAAACTCTGAATGACTGGTCACCACGGACCAACTTAAGTATGATACGTTCCGTATCAACTGATTTTTAGTTTAAAAACCAGTAAGCATTATATTCTTCTACCTACTCAGAAACTAAACCTTACTGACGCTATAATAAACGTGATATTATCGCGGCCATATTCAGGCTTTGTCATTTTCCACCATCATGCCATAATGATAGTGTAGGCACTAATACAAACTTGCCGTCAGCTATAGTTGAATACAATTACGGCAACACACTGAACCAGCCGCTGAAATACATTGTAATTATAGGTTTCCAATGTTGGACAGCACTCGCGTAATTTGATGTGGCTTTGGTATAACCATATGTCTATCTGGGTATTATAAAATCATCATGTAAGCTATTTTATATTCCTGGTTGCGGGTTGCTCGAAAGAGATACCGGGGCCCCGCAACACAATAAGCACAAGAGAATTAACATGGGTGGGTTTTAGTAATTTAAAGTCTGACACTCCCCCCCACTTCGCCCAGAGCGGGAGAAGTTATAGGATGATATCCCATCCGAAAAAATAGCTATTATATTGCTGATGGATATAGGCTTTTCAATGATCGGGGATGACGTGAATTTCAGGAGAGAACGCTATCGCCATGCATACAAAATGGATGACAAATCGCAGATTCCTAGAACATATTACTTTATAGGAATACTTCAGTTTGAAATAAATTGCAAATCTGGGCCCGACATCGCAAGTCATGAAATAAGTTTAGCAATCAATTAATATAAAACATGTTTTATACATTTAAACTTCATGTATAATAATAACGGTACATAGACGGACTTAATGTCATAAAGGCATTCTCTACCAGACAACATTTGGGTGAAATAGAATAACAAATTGGGTACAAAAATAAATACTCGTTTTCGAAAATCTTTTATTTCTATCTATCGTTTGAAGATAATAGGGACATATTATATGTTTAACATGAAAAGTATTAGATTAATGAATTCTGGCTAAGTAATACTTGTTCTGATGCAGTAAGACTGCTGCCTAAAGTCAATTACAACATTTATTTAGATAGTGGCAATACACCTGAGTACCGAGTAGATATCTACCTTTTTAGGGTTCCGTACCTAAAAGGTAAAACAGAACCCTATTACTAAGGCGCCGCTGTCTGTCCGTCTGTCACCAGGCTGAAACTCATGAAGCGTGATAGTTAGACAGTTGAAATTTTCACCGATGATGAATTACTGTTGCCGCTATTTAAGAACAAATACTAAAAACCAGAATGAAATGAATGTTTAAGGAGGCTCACATACAACTAACATGTTTTTTTACCGTTTTTATAGATAACTAGCTTTTGCCCGCGGCTTCGCTCGCGTTAAATTCGGGGTAACACAGTTCCCCTTGCGCCTTATTGATTTGTAATAGCAACGCTAAGTTTTCCCTTTTCTTCCCTCTTTCTCCCTCACATCCCACTTATTTAAAAAAAATAGCCTATGTCCGTCTCCTGGTTCCCAACTATCTCTGTACCAAAATTCATCAAAATCGGTTTAGCCATTTAAGCGTGAAGAGGTAACAAACAAACTCACTTTCGCTTTTATAATATTAGTAAGGACTAGCTTTTGCCCGCGGCTTCGCTCGCGTTAAATTTGGGTTAACACAGTTCCCCTTTCCTGATTTGCAGGTACCTGCCACCTGTAGTTTTTGCCCTTGCGCCTTATTGTAATAGCAAAGCTAAGTTTTCCCTTTTTTCCCTCTTTCTCCCTCATTTCTCAGTCTTTAAAAAAAAAATCTATGTACCAAACCTGTACCAAAATTTATCAAAATCGGCTTGGCCATTTAGGCGTGAAAACGTAACAAACAAACTCACTTTCTCTTTTATAATATTAGTAAAGATATTGGTATGGAACCCGTCGTGCGCGAGTCGTACTCGAAATTGGCCGGTTTTTAGGATATCACCACTCACCTGTGTTATAGCTAGGGCTTCACTTAAAATAAACATCCCTACGGCTCATTGGCTACTGAACAATGCACCGAGGTACGCGATCTAATTCCGAACAACATTAAGTATGTAAGGCATACGCGGCGATCGCGCATAATTTATGCAGTATTTACCTTGCCCGGGCAGATTGTTTCTTTGTAGCGTAAATCAAAGTAATGGGCACAGTAAAGTATAAGTTTTTTTGTGAGATACCTACTCCTAGTTCCTTAGAACTTTATTTTTCTTTTTTTTAGCAACTATTTTGTTCAGCTCGAAGCGTTCAGTGATTCCATTTTAGACGCGGGTCTGTCATAATGATGATAGACCGTGTCGACGGCGCGTTCATTTTCCACGTGCGCCTCAAAGAGTTGTCAGCAAAGCAGAGAGGCACTGCCTGCTGAGGTTGCGAGTTCACACAGAGCAGAAGAAGGAATATTTGTGGGTTTTAGTTAGTACAAGCCTGACACTCCCTTGCGCTCCGCCCAGAGCGGGAGAGGTTATTTGAGATTTTCCATCCGAAAAAAAGCCTTCACTGGTTTTAATTCTAAGAAGGCTTATTATCATCATCGCCCACAGCTCGACTTCACCCGCAGACTGCTGTACATCATCATTTTCCTGCCCTTGTCCCATTCTATTTGGGGTCGGCGCAACACGTTTTCTTCTTCCATTCTCCCCTATCAGACGTCACGGCATCATTTACTTCTTTCTCCTTCATATCATTCCTTACACAATCCATCCATCTTTTCTTTGGCCTTCCACTCGCTCTTCGTCCATCAACATTCAGTTCCATCACTCTTTTAGTCACATGTCCTTCGCGCGGTCTGCTGTACATACTTATGTGCAAAATCTAACGCTCTTGTGCCAGCCTCACATTTTACCAACGATGTCAATCAATAAGCCAACGTACCAAAGTCACGACTGTAGATTGTAGATTTGAGTAATATTGATTGATACTTTATACCGTCACGCCCTCAATCTCCGCAGGGTTAAGCAGGGTTGTGATTGGGGGCGAAACGAGATTTTTTGAACGGAACACCCCAATTACCCGTACCGATCTAGGTTTGAACCAAAGAAATGTAGGCAGGAAGCGGGTCTGTATTTTAGGCCAAAAAGTTGTAAGTGCTCATATAACTTTAAATCCTACTAAATTATAAATGCAAAGTATGGATGTTTGTTACTCTTTTACGTCAAAACGGCTGAACGAATCTTGATGAAATTCACATAGGATATTTTTTTTTAGATATCACGCGGGCTAGGCAGGTGGGCAGGTGCCAGCTAGTTACGAAATAATTAATCAATTATTTTTACGAAGATAACCTTTTAAATACAGTTATTAGATTAGGGTCAATACAAATACATTTAAAAGACTTATAGAGCTGAGATTTGGGATATTTTCATACAAAAATTTAGATCCCGAACATGAATGCTCCCTGACGAGCGGGCTTAGTACAAGTATTGGGTTAGGATTTTCTTCGTCTTGCCCCATAAATATTTTGAATGTCTTTGGGTCAATGGCAATGAATTTAGTACAAATCTTTAATAATCATTATAATTATGTAAGTGCGATATGAATTGAGACTATTATCTTCTCAAATGGCGCCACAAATACATTCTTACGGCACAAAACAAGTGAACAATAGATAATTATAATAATTATGCTATTAATAACTAATAATGCTAAAGGTGTTAGTGTGTCATCTTATCTACATAATGCACTTTGTTCTAAAGTTATTTTTGATAGATAAGGAGCTATTTATCATTTTAATGATATCGATAATAAAAATCATAAAGAAGATGGAACCAATATTTTGACTAACATTCTCAATACGAAATAAATTTAGTCCCGTTTTGTCAGTGCATTACACTTTTAAAATACTTATTCTAATTGTGAATTCATTTAAAATTGTGAATTTTGCTCTTAGTAGCTGAAAGAAAGACACAACAAAGCTTAATAACATCCGGCGCCATTCCGAATATTGATGATGTAGTTTCTAAATCAGTAAGACATTGTATGCGGACATGACGTGATCCCGAATCCTTTGATGGAATCACTTTGTCGAATGTAGGGGATGACGAAGTGGTCTATACATAGACGGTGCGACAAGAAACGAAAATTGTAGCTGCGTTGCGTAATGTGTCATCGTCAAAAAAAATACTTTGGTTACTAGATTTTGTCCGCGACCGTCATCCACGTGAATGTTTTCTTTATTGAAATCGAATTTTGTAAACAATTTAATTTTTTTGCACGGTACCTTAATAATGTATTTTTTTAAATTAAAGTAGTAAATAAATTGCTCTTTAAAAAGGTTTATTTTGAAAACAAAGTTAAATAAATCATTTCGGATTTTTTTTTGTCAAACATTAAAATTTCTAGAATAGATAAGTATCAGACATAGATCCAATCATAACTTCTTAGTATATTTTTAGGTTACTCAGAAAGATCTAGACTCCATAATAGATAGTCCTTAGCTCTCGCTAGAAATAATGGGTCAAAAGACTTTCACATCTAGCTAACTCGCTTTGCAATCTAGTATTTAGCGAACGACCGTATTTTTTTTTATTTGAGACACCGGGAGAAGTTTTTATTTAAAATAAACAATAGCAGACTATGGGTTTCTTTTCTTTTTGTAATCAAATCGCGGTAATCCAACGAGCCAAGAGGCTCATCGGCAACGACGCGCTGGTCGAGTCAAAGCTCCAGAGCCTGGAGCATCGCCGACGCGTTGCCAGCCTTTCGGTTTTCTATCGGTTACATTTCGGAGAGTGTGCGATGGAATTGCACAGCCTAATTCCGCCAAGCCCGTTCCATCATCGGACTACAAGACGTACGGCGATGCGCCACCGTTACATGGTAGACATCCCACCCACACGCACTAAACGGTTTGGGAATACTTTCATTGTGCGTACTGCTAAGGAGTGGAATTCCCTGCCGGAGTCTGTGTTTCCTGATAGCTATAACCAGGGGGTCTTCAAGTCAAGAGTGAATAGGTTATTTCTAGGTAAGCGTGCTTCATCGTCGACCACATCATCACTTACCATCAGGTGAGATAGTGGTCAAACGCGAGCCTATCACTAATAAAAAAAAGGTACTATATTCCAGAAAATTATATTATAATATTTGAGTGCTATGTTTACTTTCTACTTAACAAAGCTTTTAAATTCACGAGTTACGTTTAAATTCGAGTTGGTTTGTTATAAGAATAAGAATAATTTATTTGTATACATATGAATATATAGGTGTTATATTGGTGGTTTTGGCACAAACCATATTTTGCCTGTTTAGGGCATCCAAATATAATTTTACATTCGATTTTTTTTAAATTGCATCTTGCAGTTCAACCTAAGAAGTTGTTAGCTGCTCAATCGGACTATCCTATCCGAATGCCCTGAGAGTAAGACCTCCAGCCAGGGGCAAAAACTTATAAACTAAGCGACTGCACGCTAAGGGCACCCCACCTAAATAATGCATTACTCAATAAACATCGGTATAAGCTACTCCTTGATGGCTCATATTCTCAAGTTCCTTGATAATGTGATGATTACAATTTTATCGCATTTCTCTCTCTCTCGCATTTTTGCAATATAAGTCGGCTAATATCTTGATAAATGATTGTCAAGTGCGTTCATTCAGCCTTCATCCTGTCTATGGTGCTCTGAAGCTCTTTATGGCGGTGTCTCAAGTGATATATTATAGTCTTAAAAACTTAAAAAGAAATCGCAAGGTTTTGTTTTGTGATCGAGGTAATTAATAGATAAGTCCTATGATTACATTATACAAAAACACCACGAAAGTCTGCTTACCTTAAAAACAGCAGTGCAAAAAGCTATAATTTTGGCAGCACGTAGTTAACAAATCACAATGTAGCATATTGTATTTGAAATCCCCTGTCCCGAAGTCTATAGAACAACACAGCTGCGGCGAAAACTTTCGTAACTTATTTGCTTACAACCAGTACAACACCGTAGTTTATTTAACGCATAGCGCCATCTAGTTTCAACTTTTAGAACTATAAGTCGGACCGATATCAGAGCCATCTATCAGCGAGTAGCAAGAGTTTTAACGCCATCTGTTGAGCGTTTATTAAAGTAATAGAGCAACGCCATCTGTGATTTTTGTGGTACACTACTTAACTTCATGACGTTTAGCTATTGCTCACTAGATGTCGCTATTCGCTTTACGTCTTAAGATATGTTGGCATTTGTTTTAAAACTAGTACATAATAAAAATATTTATCCTTCGGAACTAATTGTTTAAACAGCTAACAAAAACAAAATGTAAAAAGATTTGCTCCGCCATGACAGTGTTGAACACTGCCGTGACCAGGATTCGAACCTGGGTTACTACGGCCACAACGTAGGGTCCTAACCACTAGACGATCACGGCTATCGGAGCGATGTTATTAGTGTTGAAATAGTGAAGTACATTACACTGTTATGACGTAAATATTAAAACAATTTACATCATTTTTATTTATCGCTTGTCTGCCAATCTAAGGGGGCGAATCAATTTTGATTGTATCATCGGCAGCTTGGACCCTGCTCCCGATACAGGCGGACTACTATTTTTTATACTTTTTTTTTTTATGCAATTCTAAAACATGTGCGTAGATTTATATAAAAATAATTAAGTTCAATGAAAGCATGAAACGTTTTGGAAAACACCTCATATTTTGATGTTACAACTACCAAAGAGGACTTGTTACTTACAAGTCTTCTTTAGGTAAAACATAAATACTGTTACTGCTGTCTTCGCATGCATTGCTTGACCCTCCACATTTAACTTTTACATAAAGGGGAGCAAACAAACCAATGATTTCCTATCCATCTACATTAAAAGCATGCAACCGAAATACTAGTTTCTACATCCAAAACCCAACAAGAAAGATTCAATTCTTCTCGCCCTTTTTATATCAAGATAAATCACAATTTGACCGTTCCGTGCCAGTGCAAGTTTGACATATTTTTTGCGTGGTGTTCAATGAAAGGGAACAATTGGTGCGCGTACGCGGCGATCCCTGGCGAACGCAAATTGGGTGCGCTAACTAGCCGGATTATAAGATACTCGTTCTTGTTGCTGTGGCGTGGGATACGGTACGTGGCTTGAGATTTGGGGCGTGATGGCACCTTAAAATTTGAGCATACGTCTGTAGTAGAGAATTTAACAAAAACCCAAGAACCTGATCTGAAAAATTATTGTCTATGTTTACTCAAGTGTTTTCAAGGTGGCAATTTTGAATCTGTTGTCATCAAAACTGAAGACAATTAAAGAAAACTTTAGCTTATCTCCACAAAATCAGTTGATAACATTGATTCTCAATCATAAAGACTTACAAGATTATCGTGATTTCGTGCTCACGACAATTCTTGTTGGATTATCGACAATCTTATAAGACAATGAGTGCCTAATTATATTACTTTACGTGTCTAATAAGAATTGATTTTAAAATAGTTGCCAAATAAGTTCAACAGTCTTTTCTCATAATTCTATTAATAAAATTCACTTCCTTAAATGTCAGTTACCATCTGCCAAATCTCTACAACCCCTTCTGTCGAGGAGTTAGTTATTCATGTCGTCTTGTTTGGTTCACAAACTTACAATACCCCAATAAAATATATCATTATAAATGCGGATCATTATCATTATTCGTTATGCGAACAAGTTTAGCGGCTTGTTCAACATTCATACACTTCACGTTATAATGCTAGTAAGAATTATTACTGGAATCGAAATCAGCTTCAAGAGAATTATTAATTTGTTCACTGTATGCTCTGTGTCATATTTTAATCGGCTGCGGGTATAAGATTAGGTTTCCAAGTCAACATTGATATCTATGAATTAATTGGCATTTCGTTTCCCGTCTTTAATTGATAATATTTCATGTTTTTTTTTGTTTGTTATTTCAATAAGTTTAGTATTTGTTTTTTTTTTGTTTCTAATCTTGTTATTTTAGTAAGCGTAAGTCATGAGAATTATCGCCTAATATTAGGTATTTAACATCGCAGAACAACTATTATTGTAATTCCCTTCATCGGTGTAACGCCATACTTAAGTTTTTACCATTGTTCTGATTTCTTCGACAGCAACATTTTTACTCTTAAACCAAACGTTTTAGTTGCGCTTCACAAATAACAGACAAAACGCGCTAACCTCCGTGGACACCATAGAGAATGACCATGACCTCTTTGGAGCACAAATCCTGTTTTTAACAACATTGACAATAGAAGAATAGAGTACTGTAGGTACTTGGCGATAGACAACTTGTTCCAAATTTAAATTAATAGATGCTTATGATATGTTGGCCCATTCTTAAGTTGCGTCAGTTTCGCTTAGGGCTGAACCCTTATTACCCTTTATGGTCGAATCCTTAGACAGTTGGCGTAAAAATCTCTTATGCGTCAGTTAACATTTTTGCAATGCCCCAAAGCTATGTTAGACAATTGGTTTGACCCTTTTGTTGCTGTAATCCTTTCTAATGCAGTTAATATAATAGAGACATTGTATTATGAAACTGCATCTGTGTATCTATTTGCCTTTAGATTTAACAGGATAATATTCGTAGTGAAGAGGAAGTTTAAACAAGGGCATAGAATCGTTTATAGGTATGATCATTTCACAGACTATTAAGCGGAACCATTAAAAGGCTTATAAGGATTTGCCAGTCACAGTATTATAGTCACCTTAGTTATATTCCTACGAAGAAAAACTTTCAAGAAATTCTTGAGCACTTTCACAACCATAAACACCATCACGGTCAATAAATAACTGTGAGACAACATTATTTTATTCATCCCGTATAAGTTTTGTAAGACTCCAAGTTATGGTCTAAAAGTAAGCTAGCAATTTGCTAGAATATTTTAGTAAGGGTCAAACTTCATAAATTTACCCAATTTAACATTCCCAAAATATTTCTCCTCAGTTTCGTTTCGTTAGATATTGACTTGGTTTAATTTCAAAGTTAGCTGTATACATTTCAGAGTGTGGGTAAACATCATGTATTGTTTTCTTTATTTACATCGACTCTGAGTACTATACTAGTACTAGTTATTCAAAACCAACGGCTATTCATTGAAATTATTGCCACAAACGATGTAACTTCTAGTAAATGTAAATCTTAAATGAATAAATTCGCAATATTCGCTACTGCGACACAGAAATATAATATTTCCGTTTATTTATAGGTCCCAACTTATAATGCAATGCAAACATAAAATACGATCTCTAACAAACTTCCTCAAAGGAGACGCCAAACTATAACGTTACAATATTTACGATTTGGGCTATTTTTCTTCACTTGATAGCACCATTGAATACCACAAGCCCCCTACTTTATTCAGCGATTTATTAGATCATATAACACTAACAGTTGACGCACTCCAAGAAATAGTAGACAAAGAAAATGATTCCCTAAGGCAAGGTGATAAAGAGCATGATGCAATTTTAGAAGATACGAATAAGTTTGCCAATGCAGAAGTATATCGCAGTCTTGAATATCGGGGCGTTTGTTCAAATAATATTTTTGGAAACAAGGGAAAACAAGTATTTGATGAGATGACAGATTTCTGAATAGATTTTGATATAATAAGGAAATAGGGAGCAACGTTTGCGTTTGTTTATTGCGAAGTTCCATAATAGAATAGACTTGTTGCGTGTAGTACGGAGAATAATGCATTTGAAGAGAAGAATTTAATCATAGTTTTTTTTTGTATCGCAATACATACATGTTTTCGTCCTTGTGTGAGAAAAAAAATGGGTAAAATATCGTATCGAAACACAGTTTATCGAAAATCCCTGGGTTCAAAGAAACTTTGAAGGGGAAACTTATATCAACTAACGGCAATATTGCGAATTTGTGCAATGAATCCATAAAAGGACGCGAATAAGGGTTCAGTGATAAATATTTCCATGAATAGACACAGCGCACATTTTGGTATGGCTTCCATAATTTGTGCAATTTGATCCTGTAAGCAAATATTAGAATACAGAACGCAGTAGCTAAACGGCTTTTCATTTCTTTTTCAATTTCTTCTGTGCTTTACTTAGATTGTATCTGCATCAGTATTGTGAATGCTCTCGCGAATGCTACTTTCAATATTGAATGCGAGCAAGAACATACCAATTTCACACTGCTGTTTGGATCGCACGTTCGATATAAGATTGTTATTACATTTAATGCCAGACAGTCCACCTGTACCTTTGTTTGAAGTTACGAACCCCATTAGAGTAGTAACCGATACGCGAGTGGATCGACAACCGGGTCGTGTGAACGCACCTCTCTCTCGCCTGCATTCATTCGAACCTCATCAAACTGCATTTTTACTCTGTCATGACTTGTCACGTTGCAAATTCTGACATTGTCATGACAGTCTATGACGAGAAAGGGCAAGACAAGAAAGGGTGCAACCCTTGGGTCAACAATGACATTTCATAACGTTTAAAACATTTTGTTAGTTGAGAAAGTTGCATTGTTGAACATTTTTATCTTGTTTAGATCAAACGGGTTGGATTGTAATCTTAATAGCATTATCGACAATCATATTGCTAAATATTAGATTACGGAATAAGCAGGGTATTTTAAGGTCAAGCCACAGGTTAGAAATTGATTGTGAAACCTGTCAAGGAAATTGATAAAACTAATAGATCGCACTATTGAACCCCTTGCTTAACTAGTGATTGTCGATGACGTGAATTGAAACAATTACGAGAATTATGTAACGTTAGAACAGAACAATTTGATTGAAACGACTTCTTTATCTTACGAGTAGCTATTTTGGACATCTATACTGCACCTTCTAATGATCACTTTATTTATTATTTCGTTTTATCATTTTAACACATCATATTTTACATTTTTAAATATTTCTTAAAAAATAAACATAAATAAACATTTAAAAATATTAAAACAGTAGAATTACTATCGGGAACAGAAGAGGAGCTCGTGGCTAAATAATAGCAGCCGCTCGGGTCGATCTTTAGGTTCAGCCGCGCTTGCCTAGGTTGGTCTGTGGATGGGTGACCACCCGTTACATACCGAGTTTCCTCCGTGCCTCGGAAAGCACGTTAAGCCGTTGGTCCCGGTCCTGTCATTTGTATATCTTTGACAGTCGTAACAGGTAGTCAGTGTTCCAAAAGTCTGACAACCAGTCTTACCAAGGGGTAACGTATTACCCAGTATTAACTGGTTGTGGAGGTCAGATAGGCAGTCGCTCCACGTAAAATACTGATATTCAGCTGCATCCGGTTAGACTGGAAGCCGACCCCAACATATTTGGGAAAAGGCTAGGCAGATGATGATGACTATCGGGAACAGGGTCCAAGCTACCGGTAGTCAGGGGTCCAGAGAGTCTGGGTGTATTTTTTGGGTGTCTTTTTTATAATTATAAGAAACCATATACTATTTTTTACAAACTACTATTCTACTCTCTGTCTTCTACTCTGTCTCTTTTTTTACTACCTTCTTCTTTTTACTTTTTTAAAGTTTTCAACGAAAATATTATGCATTTTATTTTTATTCTTATCTTCCTATCCGACGGATATAAGTCTGACCTCTACAAAACCTGTGATAAATGCACACAATTTAAAACTCGCTTTCCAAAATAAAACAAATAGGCATCCATCTCAGGCAACACTTTTTCTCACAATCCAAATGTTCCCAAGTGGCCAATTGTTGAATGTTAACATTATTTTTAACACTAAGAACCGGTCTTGCAACACGGAAGTCGACTCACACGCCGATTATTCGTATTTTCAAGTAAATCTTAGCTTCAACATCTGTCCGGTTTTCGTATTTGTCGGCAGTCCTATTGTCAATTGTTTGCAGTCCGTTGCATCTTGCATTTTTGTGAAGATGTCAGTTCTGACGTGTTATGATTGAAGCTTCAAAGGTTTTGGGTCAAAGATGAGGTCTTTTTTCCTTTCGTGTTATTCCAAAGGGTGGATTCATTATTTTTTTTCTTGTTTGTAACGGATTCTTGGTGCTTTTTGCCTGGATATGATAGCATCTTTTGCAATAATTTTTAGCAAACAATTACAGATATAAGCGTCTCATTCAACTTGACATTTTATTACTATCCATAACTAAATCGTCTTTCGATTCGAAATTACCCCTAATAGAAAAAGTCGAGCGTTACACACGTTCCACAGTTACAATCATCTGATTCTATCAATTTACCAAACGACCCATAACCAGATCTTAGTAGCGAGAAATTATTCTGTTACCATAGACCAACCATACGTTTCCTATGATTTATTGTGTACGAATAATTCTAATGGGTTTTACGGGTCATAAATTTGTTTAACGCCTTTGATAACGCCGTCTAATGTCATTGATATTGAGAAATCCTATTGTACATCGTCGTACGCGCATGCCGTGACGTCATTGTTAAAGTAAAATATTTTGATTTATTACTACTATTGTTTTCTTGGGAGAAAAGGATTAAAATTCAAATTACGTCGAGATTTCTTTTCTTTTGAATCCTGACACTTTCTTGTTGCCTTTTATTGTGATAATTACGTGAAATTATTTATTATGTTAGAGTTCTGTAAGTAAATAAAATGTTAATAAGTTAGAAGCGTTGTAATTACTATAAGTGGCATTTCGAACTTCAATTACGTCATTGCAATGTCTAGTTTGTTCTTTAGTTTCTTGATATTGCTTTAGAAGATTTCTGACAACTTGTTTGGGATTCTGTTGAAATGTCAGAGAACGTAGAAATTTAGTGTTATCAAGAACGTTTACGCTCCTCTGGGTGTATTTATTTTTAAAGTACTCAACACTAGCTCATGCCCGCAGCGTTGTCCGCATAAAGTTCGGGAATTGTCCCACCGGGATTAATAGTCTCCTATGTGTTAATCCAGGTGTCTGTGTGCCGAATTTCATCCAAATTCGTGCAATAGTTTTGGGTGAAACAAGTAACAAACATCCATATATCATCACAAATTTTCGCATTTATAATACAAGTAGAATGAATTTATTGTTACCTCAACACTAAACATGGCTACATAACACGTATTTAAAATCATCACATATTCCAGAACCAGTTTCATCCAGATAAATTCTTAGACTTTATAGCTGGGTGCATCTTGAAAAATTAATAATCTTTTCGAGTCCCAACCCTTACACGATCCGCCCTTCACTCTTGGGTGTCACCCCTAGCCATTCCTGTCCAATCGCAACGTCTTAAAATTGCAACTTTATTTTGTACCCTTCTTGGATTGCATAAAAAAAATATCAGGGGTGTCCCGTCTTGCAAATTTAGGGGCTGTCTAATTTTTTTCCCAAACGTAATCGAAATTTTGTTTTTTACTATTTTGTGCGAATTTTGTGGGATTTTATTTTAGTCGTGGTTTCGTTTTTTTTTATTTTGCCGTCTTTTTTGTAATTTCTCTACAATAGAGATGTCACTCTTCGGTATGATAAATCCGACTGTTATGGCTTTCGGAGCGACTTTTTGATAAAATAATGTTTTTGCGTGGTTTCGTAACGCGATTACGTCGACACGGATATTTTTGGGATATTGTATAATCGGAACTTACAATGAATATTTTACCCCGATCCCCGATCTGTTACATGAACTTTAAAAATAACTTCTATAATAATAACAACTTTATCTTAATAATGGCTTGCCATTTTATTTTCTTTTCGCTACGTAATCAGTCGTATTTTTGTGGGTTCTTTAATTAATTTTATGAGTGTTTTATTTCAGGTTCAATCCCGCCATTTTTTAAATCACTTACACAAGATTATTATGCTACCAATATTAACCTTGAAGTGATGTTACACAATAGGATCCGTCCGTTTCAATTAGCTAAACTTTGTTACTTGAAGTTTATGTCTCATCGTTAACAAAAAACTAACAATCAAAATTAAACTTTAGCCTCTAAAATTCTAAGTTGATTCTTCATGTGGCTTCAACCAAAGCCTGTCTACAGTAACCATTGCAAATCGTAAGGTACTGTGGGTGATTAACGCCCACCTAACATTAATTTTAAATAGTTTTGGTATTTAAATGAAGAAGAAAACAAACAACTTTCTAATCAAATGATTGTTTATTTGTACCACAGAAAATGACACATTACAATGAGTTTTACTCAAAATACTCGTTGATATCAAGCTTTTTAAAAAGCTCTATTTTGGGCGTTATTAAAATGTGTGCGTCTATTGACGCCCGTTTTATAAACTAGGCTTTAATTATGAAACTAGGCTCAAAACAAAAAGAATAAATCTCACAATCAAAATCTCACTTTGTATTATCGTGATTACACTAAAAATAAACAAATAAAATCAACATTTAAGATAGACTTTGTTCAATTTAACAATACACCTAATATCACATGGTATCTTTGTATTTAGTAATATTTAAGGAACTTTTTGAGAGTTTTCAAATTACATATCATGAGCACTTTGCGTACTAATCGTTTTTAGGGCAGAATGAAGATAATCTTTTTATGTTCACTCGGCGCAATTACACCGTCAGCGGGTAATACCGCCCGGAGGTAATAAGTAAGTAAAAAAAATACTCGTCAAAGAAGTTCGACTATTCTTTCAAACAAGTACTAAATCATTATATAACAATTACTTAAACTAAAATTGTAGTAGTAGGTAGTCATAATAAAATATGTCTTACAATATTCAGTCTGAACTTACAATTTTCAGTCTTATACAAACTTATACTTATTCGTCGCGGAATGTTATACATAAGAGATATGGCTCGCTGACTTAATTTTCCTTTTCTAACAGATCTCAAAGCGGCTTTTAATAATCATCTTCTGACCAGGATTCTCCTCTCTTTTTACGAGGTGACATCTTGATATCTAAAAATAAATAAAATAACATAATGACATAATTACATTTATATATATATATTAATATAATTCTTACTTTTATGAAAATAAATATTGGGGGTTCATATTGCTTGCGTTGATAATAAAATTAAAGTTCAATCAATGAATACTTTTTTTTTAAATGCATTAAATGTGACGAAATACTAAACTAATTAAACAAACGTATTTTTTAAGTAGGTATTAGTAGTTTCTGAAATTATAAATGCTAAATGCTATGCTAAATCTATGTCTATGGTTATAGCGCCCATGTAGTCTAAATAGCGCCCAACTGTTATTATAACAGGCGTTATTTACCACCTGGGCGTTATTAGCTGACACTGATTCAAATGACACGTTTATGGGATAAAAAATAGAAATCGACACCAAATATTCAAGCAATAGTGAACTAAGTTTATCTTGCTGCAAGTAAATCTTAAATATTAACCCAAAACGCAAAGAAAACACATAAAAAACTTACGATTTCGTTACGGTACGTCTTATAACAGCGTGGTACGTGTCCGATCCTGCCGCAACGTGGCATCACACTGCCACGCATAGTGGCGTGAGCGCGAGGCCGCTCGCCTCGCGGTTTCTTATTGGTTCATTCTATGTGTGCGTGGAATATCAACTGAATAGTTCTTTATTTAGTATGTTTTCTGCTACCCGGGCGCAGATAGACAACGGGCGTTAATCACCCACCCTACCTTATGCAAATATTCATACACATTTGAAGGGTAACATGAGTCTTATGTTTTTGCGTGTTTCTCGAGGTAGACATCTTGTTTTTTTATGCGGATTAGTTTTCTATCTAGTCTTTTCTATTCTAGTGATGTTACACAATAGGATCCGTCCGTTTCAATTAGCTAAACTTTGTTACTTGAAGTTTATGTCTCATCGTTAACAAAAAACTAACAATCAAAATTAAACTTTAGCCTCTAAAATTCTAAGTTGATTCTTCATGTGGCTTCAACCAAAGCCTGTCTACAGTAACCATTGCAAATCGTATGCAAATATTCATACACATTTGAAGGGTAACATGAGTCTTATGTTTTTGCGTGTTTCTCGAGGTAGACATCTTGTTTTTTTATGCGGATTAGTTTTCTAAATACATTTTAATTGGGACCCCATTGTTGGGCCCCTTTTGACATGTCAAGTTCAAGTTTGACGTTTGTAATGTCATGTCGTTATGAGTGATGGGAAATATTGTCATTTGCGGTTAGTATTAGAGTTAATCTCCGTTTACGGTTATTGGTTGAAATTGTATTGTCGGGCTTTTGATTGTTCCGCTCTGTTGGGGATTTTTTGTGGCTTAACCAAGGATTAACTATGTTTACTGCATCTAACAGTTTAATGTTTGTACGTAGTGTCTAGAAAATATTAATTTGTTCAATTAATTGATGTCAGAAAATCGATTTAAGTCAATGCCACCACATGAGTTAGTCTACGGGATCCTTATACTCTTTGTTTTAATACTAGAAACCTTACTACTCTAAAATCAAGCTCTATAATGTTGAAATTCAAAATAATAGGGACGGATTTCGATTTAAAACTTACAGATTTAACACTAATCTCAACTGAAATCTATTTTAAAATAGGTATTCATGTAGACTGAATCGAGGAGGTTTCTTTTAACACATTTAAAAAAAAAGAAGTAAATATGTTAATTTGACTCTTCGCACATAACAACAAGGCCATATAATCTAAAAAATAAAAATAAAAATTGGTAATGTTGTGTGGCAGGACACCTTGCATGGCGTTCTCGTTAATTGGCGGGAAGAGGGGCTACATCGCGAAAAGTGGAAGGAATAGGGGAGGCCTTGTTCCAGGAGTAGGAAAAACAAGATGAGTAAAAAAAAATATTGTGTGTCTCACGGCTGCGCCAAATAGGCCCAGTTCAGCAAAATGTCGAGCAGCTAGTGCCCGACGCTGGTTTTCAACTGGACCTGGACAGCTACTGTAATTAATCAATCAACCTGGCTTATTGCGTTTCGTCTTTTGATACGCTTTAGTTTTTTCAAGTCTTTTCTTATGTGTCCACCGGGCTGGATAATTTTCACACTTATTTTAACACGATTTTGATTCGATAAAGCGCAAAATCACGTTAACTGCTCCAATTTTGAACTCTCTTAACCCCGAAAACCAAAAATAGCACAATTAAAAATGGCAATAATGTCGTGCAATAATAAATCATTTTTGAACTTCCATTAAGTTTGACTTTCCAATATTTATATGGTACCTTATCATTAATCTAAATCCCGGGACACAACAGCGGCGCGGCGCTGACACAAATGTAGCGAAATTGTTCAATGATACGATTCGGCGTATCATTAATATTGTGGCGTATCCTTTTAACGGTAAAATGTGTTTGGAATCCACTTTTGTTAACACAATAAAGGGCTTTGATTTTTGTGTAAAATCATCGATATTTTTAGCCAAAAGTTGTTTGGTCCATAAAATAAATCCAATACCTAAATTACTTTTGTACATTTTCGTATGATTTGCATCCAGTTCAACAATATATGAATACAGTCCATGTTTGAAATGCCTCTGGCATTAAATCTGAATCATGCACATTTTCGTCATCATCGTCCTACCTTTGTCTTATTCTATTTAGGGTCAGCGCAACGCGTTTTCTTGATCCATTCTCCTGTGCAAGGCGTCACGGCATCATTTACTGCTATCTCTTTCATAATATTCCTTACACAATCCATTATCTTGTTATGTCTAGTCTGCCTCTCCCTCCCCATCCATCAATATCCATCACTCTTTAGTCACACTCGTGTAAACTATTCGTGAAATAGACAGACCACTCTTTTGAGAGCAAGACAGGTGATTTAGTTATATTTGTTAGTAAAATAACATCGGCAACTTAAAGGTATACTTTTCGGGTTCGCGGGTTCGAAAGAGATACCGCGGTCCCGGAACATAAAGGTAAAAGAAGGAACATGGATGTGTATTAGTCAGTAAAAATCTGACACTCACTCTCGCCCGAATTTATTTGATGATTTCCCATACCTAAAAAAAGGGAAGGGTAGGGTAGGTAGGGCTTTCAGTTTCTGTGCTTTTTAAGGTAACACTATACTAGACTGCATCTCGTACTCATGCGAAAATAATACAGATCTTCAAAATAATCTCCTCGACTTTCTTTTTGTAAACTTAGAGACACAGATCAACCAAAACACATAACAATATCAGTTTACCACTATTTTCTCACAAGAACTTCGTCTCACAAAAGCAAGGTAACTAAATTAACTTCCTTCATGTCTCATATCTCTCAATATCTTACGATCATCAGTCATGTTTAAGCGTTATACACACCCCCACAATAATACGCAATCTCACACTACGCGCTACGCCGATCGATTGTGTCCACCCCCTTACATTAACGTCCACGTATTGTAATCGTGTGTGGTATTATTATGAGGGTTAGTTTTGTGCATACATATTTGATTTTGGATTTTTAGGTTAATATATGTATATGCCAGTGGCGTGCCTAGAGGCCAACACTAGGGCAAGCCCGTAAATATAGCAGACTGTTCAGAAATCCTAACATCATGGAGATATTAGGTCATAAGAGAAAGCCAAATCTTTTAAGCTTGTATGAAAGTACTGCCACTAATAGATTGATGTGAAGAATCAATAATTCTATTAAATTGATGGATACGTCTGTTGCGGTTTATTTTGTACTAGCTTCCGCCCGCGACTTCGTCCGCGTGGCATAGTTACTTTGGGCTAACGCTAACTTTAACGATGATTCTCTCCCCTTTTCTTCCCTCATTCTCCCCCTTTCCTCACTTTAAAAAAAATTGCCTATTTCCGTCACCAGGGCCCCAACTATCTCTGTACCAAAATGCATCAAAATCGGTTCGGTCATTTAGGCGTGAAGCCGTAACAAACACGATACGGTTGGCGCAGTGGCTGAGCGATCGACTGCTGCGCTGTGTGTCGCGGGTTCGATTCCCGCACGGAACAAATATTTGTATGACCTACAAATAGTTGTTCCGGGTCTGGCTGTTTGTGTATGTGAGATTGAATGTTTGTTAACGCACCCACGATACAGGAGAAATTCCTAGTGTGGGAAAACGTTTAAAAAAAAAAAAGAAAAAAAAGAAAGAAAGAACAAACAAACAAATTCACTGTCGCTTTTATAATATTAGTAAGGATTTATGAAAATAACCGAAGGTAATTGAATGCCTACTCAGTTACCTAACGAAATAAGCTACGTTAGAGGTCCTAACTGTAGCTACCTTACACTTAAAAAATCCAAGTGCCTACTTAAATAATAAAACTGATCCTAAATACACTACAGCTACAACTAAATAAAACTACAGCTAAATAAATAAAAAATAATAATTTGAATTTATAATTAACCTGAAAATAATTTAAGTACTAAATGAGATATTTATATATTTTTTTTTTATATATCTAATTATGCCTATTATCTATAAGAACCTATTAATTACCAAATAAAGTAGGTACTAAAACTAAATAATTCTAAAAGAATTATACCCAGAAATATGTAGGTAAGTACAACTTGTAACAAAAAAAGAAATTAAAATAAAGCTAAAACGCCTGTCCAATACTGGGTCCACCCTTTATAGCAGAACTTTTTATGTCATAATTTTATTTTGCATAACAACGGATAGCATAAACTTTATTTCGCAGAAAATTGTTTGGCAGACACTCATTTATCATACATTCAAAACTCATAATTTTGTAAGTCAGAATCATCTCTAGACATAAATTTCATATCCATAATATTCAAAAAGCAGAAACATCATTTCGCAGAAAGTTCACAGTCAGAATCGTCTTTTGACATATATTTCATATCGATATCATTAAACGGCAGAATTGTCATATCGCAGAATATTTCTTTAAAATAATATCATTTATTTTAACTATTATTTAATTGAATTTGAAATAATGTCATTTAATTCCATAAGTAATTTTTATCCTAATGTAAATAGTTCAGTTCCGGGTAAACTACGAAAAACAATCTCATTTTCTATTAATGCAAGTCGTTACTGGCACTCGCCGGCCGCTGCCGCGGCACCGCTCGCTCCGCTCGCTCGGCTCGTGCGTAGGGGGTCACAGTTTTAACCTAACCTAACCTACGCATTTTTTTTGAACAAATTAACCTAATCTTAATAGATGAGTACCGGGTAACCTACTAAAAACAACGTCTTTTTTTTCTATATAATTCCAAAAATATCTTATTTTTGCCCTAATATGTTTTTGTATACAATTGTAACTCACTGTATCGGTTCACACCAAAATATTGGAAACTCAAAAATAAATAACAAACATGGTAAATATCCCGTTTTAACCGTTAATGTTAGTGACCATGCCAGTTTAAAGACTTATTAGGCATATAAGTCTTTAAACTATAGTATGAAAATTTTAATTATACCAAATACTCGTCGCTCTAAATGAACATAATGCTAAACGATATTATGCGAAATTTGAACTCTGCCAATCGTAATTATACTAAATGTAATTCTGCCATCTTAAAACTATGCAATTGTAAATTCGGAGTTTTAAACATTATGCCATACGATAATTATATCAAATAATTTTTATGCCTTTAAAATGTTCGTTTAAAGAAAAATATGCTAAGTGTGTTATGCCAAATAAATTTCGGAGCATCAAGATTCTGCCAGATCGAGGGAACCCGTCCAATACTATCTACCTATGTATACCTACTTCACTTAAAAATAAAAACCTATAAATACTTTAATTAATAATACCTATAACTATAATTAGTATAATTAACTACGCTTTTACCAACATAGTATAAAAAAAAACTGACAATAAATTAGCCGAAACTCGGTTTCTAAAAATCTATGCGTACCTACTACTACTTCACCTAAAAAGAAATAAAATGTAAACTATGAATAATTTGTAATTTGAACGATATTTAAACACTACCAAAAGAACTAATACCTATTTTATAAAATAACAATAAAAGAAATCTAAAAAGAAATTATTTAAAGACTAAAAGTCGGGCTGAAAGCATTGTCTGTCAATAAGGTCGAACACTCTGAACGTCTATTCGCATCAACAGCCAAATATTACACAAAAATAATCCTTATAGCATGATTCAGTATTCACGCGCGATGGCTTATTAGCGTATTTCATGCATAACTTTGGTGTTTGTATACCGATTTATATGATTCTTTTTTTATTGAATACGTAATAATGTTAACTGTTTTTAATTAGAGATGAGTGGGAGTGTTATAAACGTAAGAGTAGACAAATATAATCAGAAAGCTCCGAAATGCTAAGTTATCGGGAGTTACACGTGTTATTGTGAGTCAACAATAAAAGATAGACCTATGCTGTCGTAGGATATTTTTTTATATAATTTTAAGGAGAACATTTCCGTCATACATGATTTCTGTGTAGCTTTAACCAACTTCTCCCGATTACCCAACATTTTACTTCACTGCTCTGCTCCTATTGATCGTAGCGTGATGAAAAGTATACTATAACCTGCCCAGGAGTATGAAGAATAATTGTACCAAGTTTCGTTAAAATCCGTCGAGTAGTTTTTGTTTCTATAACGAACATACAGACATCCAGACAGACAGACAGATAGACAGACAGACAGACAGACAAAAATTTTACTGATTGCATTTTTGGCATCAGTATCGATCACTAATCACCCCCTGATAGTTATTTTGGAAATATATTTCATGTACAGAATTGACCTCTCTACAGATTTATTATAAGTATAGATATTTGTGTACTTGCAAAACGTTTAAAATGAGATTTACGTAAATGTATTTTTTTAACGTTTTATTTTAGGTAAAATCAAACACACAAAACAAGCATTCATATTTCAATTAAATAGTTTTAAATTACATTTTTATGTGACAAATTGTCACTGTAGTATTCAGTGTAACCTTTTTTGCAAGAGGTACTTGTAGCTAAATAACAGGCGGACGGCTTGGTCATTAAGATTAAACAGTGCTTGCTAAAGTTGGTCCGTGGATGGGTGACCATCATTACATACCAAATGACTTCAGTGCTTCGTAAAGCTCGTTAAGCCGTTGGTCACATGTAGATTTGTTGACAGTCGTGACGAGTGGTTAGGAAAGCCTGAAAGTCTGACAACCAGTCTTATCAAGTAGTAACGTAGTACCTCGTTACTATGTATGCAGTCCCTCCATGTAAAAAACTGGTATTCAGCAGCATTCGGTTAGACTGGAAGCCGAACCCAACATTATTAACTCATCAAAGACACTTAGTATTTTTTCAGCGTTAAGAGGCACCTTTTTTTAGACAATTTACCCATTTATCATTATTGCATCATTTATCACCTACTAGTTTTTGCCCGCGGCTTCGCTCGCGTTAAATTCGGGGTAACACAGTTCCCCTTGCGCCTTATGGATTTGTAATAGCAACGCTAAGTTTTCCCTTTTCTTCCCTTTTTCTCCCTCACATTCCACTTTAAAAAAAAATTGCCTATGTCCGTCTCCTGGTTCCCAACTATCTCTGTACCAAAATTCATCAAAATCGGTTTAGCCATTAAAGCGTGAAGAGGTAACAAACAAACAAATAAACTCACTTTCGCTTTTATAATATTAGTAAGGATAAGGATTCAACTCAATAACACTCTCAAGATGCGGAACAAATACTCTCTAACTAATTACTTACACACCTACATATAAACTTATTACACTTCAACAACAATTATGCAAACAATGACTTACAAAAATAAACATCAAGTATAATAAATACACAAGCCTCAACTGTTTACACAGATATTACCATACAATTTGAGTTTCCTCATTACACAGCACATAGAACATGAGTCGATTAAACTACCTACTCCTAGACTAGCTAACAGCTATGTCAAGGACAAACGCATGGATGCACGATTGCACGTGCATTTTATTCTATAGGCATCTAACTATCTATTATTAGTGTAGCAGAGCTCTGCACCTCCTCTTAGGGTTCCGTGCTTCAAAAGGAAAATAACGGAGCCCTTATAGGATCACTTTGTTGTTTGTCTGTCTGTCTGTCAATACCCTTTAGCTCGGGATCGCGTGGAAGTATCGAGTTGATTTTTTAAAAAAACCTTGCCCCTCACTAGGAATTTCTCCTGTATCGTGGGTGCGCTTACAAACATTTAATCTCATATACACAAACAGCCAGACCCGGAACAACTATCTGTAGGCCATACAAATATTTGTTCCGTACGGGGATCGAACCCGCGACACGCAGTGCAGCAGTCGATCGCTCAACTACTGCGCCAACCGTGCCGTCAAATTAACATCATGGCCCCTTAAAGCTATGAAAAAATCAACCCTCTAAATCCACACAGTCACACGATATAGCCGTTTAAGTCGCAAGTTTGTTCAGAACCCTCTCGGTACGCTAGTCCGACTCGCACTTGGTTTTACGGTTGATTTAATTAAAAGTAAATGAGTTGTATAATGCATAATATCTAGGTTTCAACGTAGAGGGACAAGCTGAGCCATCTAAGTTAGAGTGTTTACTGTGATTAAAAGAGAGACAAGCTTGCTTTATTGAAGACTAACTGGCGGCCGCGGCTTCGCCCTCGTGATACTGAAAAAAAGTAGGTATCCTATGTGTTATTCCAGACTATAATCTACCACTGTGCCAAATTTCATCAAGATCTGTTCAGCCGTTTTCACGTGAAAGAGTAACAAACATCCATACATCAATCCATCCATCCATCCATCCATCCATCCATCCATCCATCCATCCATACATCCACTCATCCATCCGTCTATCCACACAAACATTCGCATTTATAATATTACTAGCTTTTGCCCGCGGCTTCGCTCGCGTTAAATTCGGGGTAATACAGTTCCCCTTGCGCCTTATTGATTTGTAATAGCAACGCTAAGTTTTCCCTTTTTTTCCCTCTTTCTCCCTCACATCCCACTTTTTTTGAAAAAAGTTAGTCTATGTCCGTCTCCTGGTTCCCAACTATCTCTGTACCAAAGTCTGTGACAAATAACGATGGATGGACTGTGTGAAGTAGATATGGCAAGAAAAAATGTGTGACTGATGAGATGACGTATAATAGAGCAGTATGGACATGAAGACATGTTGCACCGACCCCAGATAATTTGGCATACGACCAGAAGAATGAAGAAATGCTTGTTGTGAGGTCTCGCTTAGTATGTCTTCGTGTACCTTCAGATGCTCTAGCACGGCACAATAATTCTAATTAAAAATACAATTATCCCATAGCAGTTTAGTAAAAATTATTTGCAACGTGCACAACCCATAGCACCCATAGATTTAAATACATTGGTAAAATTATAACACGAGTATTTTTAATTTTAAAATTGGCGTATTTTAATTACGTTTTCACCGTTCGCTCGTGGTACTGCCTCCGAAGACCAAGTATATGCTGTTTTTAGGGATGGGAAATCATCAAATAACTTCCCCCTGGGCGGAGCAGGAGGCAGTGTCAGACTTTACTTACTAAAACTAATCCATTTTCCTTCTTTTGCCCGCAACCCCGGGACGACCCGCATCTAAGACTCATGCGGGCACACCCTGAATGGAAACTTACCTTCCTGAATGCTTTATCTTTTCACCAGGGCTCGAGCGTATTTTTTAAAAGCAAACATTTAAAATATTTCTACGACTGGTATAGTTTCCATTCCAAACATTTCCTTAAACTATTCTGTTTTTATTACCAAAACAAGACTCTTCTTTTACAATAACTTATTCTGATACCAAATGATTTTAAAAGAGTAACCATGGAGTTTCTTGCCGGTTCTTCTCCATAGGAAACGACCAACCGGAACCGTGCACCTTTTCTCGACATTTCATAAGTGTCCATGTAAGCCTTTGTGAAATAAAAATATTTTGATTTGATTTTGATATGTCCGAATCGCCAATTTCTACCTCAAATACTCATAACTCTGCTGACCCCGCAAATAAACTTGCGTGCACGCCTCCCTGTAATAGTATTAGCATGTGCACTAGCACGTCTGTGGCGAGCGTGGTCAGCAACCACGCTTAAACCATGTTATACACTATTGATTTAATCACCGATCACCACCGCCTGTACAAACGGTGACACATTCTAGTATAACATGGATTCCATTTTCACAGATTTCCCGTACAATGAGAGAAACAATGTTTTTTGTATATTTGCGTTCACTATTATTTTTTATTGGTTTCTTTTTGGCATCTCGCACGTCTACCTAGGAGGTTGTCGTATGCTTTTCCGGGTGAATTTATTTGCACGTGATGTTTGGCAAATTACTGATTCTGTGTTTGTTTGGAATGGTGTTTGATTTGGCATAAGGTTATTTAGTTGTTAGTGAACGGTTTTATTTAGTTTTCTAAATAAGAGCCTTTTGTTCTTGCGGGAAATTGTCAAATGACATGCCCTGGGCGGAGCGAAAGGTGTAAGACTTTTACCGACTAAAAGTCATCCATGATACTTCTTTTGCCCTTTATGTTTCGGAGCCGCGGTACCTTCGGACAACCTGCGACCCCGGTAAAAAATAGCGCTATGCTTTAATAAGAACTTGTCTTTAAATATAGCCAAATAAAAGAGAGAAGATAAGACTCAGCGCAATTGTGGGAAACTACTATAGTGGGAATAATTAGATTAAGATTAGTTAAGAGTAGTAACTGCATTTTAGAGGTCTCTCTCGTAATCTTCATTACACGAACATAAAATGCCGAACGTTCACGTATATCTAAAAAAAAACCTTCACCAATTAGCAAACTTATCCTAAGATTGAGTTAGTCAGTAAAACTAACTTCTAATTTTAGCAATGAAACTAGATCGTACCATTTTCTTAAAGTAGGCTAATCCGGTCTTAGTTACTGACGTCACACATATTCAAATAAACTCTACTGAATAAATATATTCACAAATACTTTACGTGACAATTTACTATGTCTAATATTCGTATTCCGAACAAGTTTTTTTGCATAATTCAATTCATTATGATACGTAATTGGCGATCGCTACGTATTACTGTACCAAGCCTTACAATTTGCATAGTTCCATAAATAAAGATTACATCAGTTTGCAAATGGCGGAATAAATTTCATGTTAATTATGAGGATTAAATAAATAACGTATAGATTACTACGACTATAGATTACTAATAATCTCACATTTTTGTAAAGTTAGTTTATTTAATCAAATCAATAGGTTGAATATTCTTGACGGCAGTTTACTGATGGAAAAAACCAGTTCAGTTTAAGGACTAGTCATGAAAAACGAGCCTAAATAACATAGAATAGTAATTAATATCAATTAAAAAAAAACTGCACGTTCTAACCAAAATTCCTTTTTTCCACAGTCTAAAGACTTCCAACTACACCCTTGCACCCTTAGCGTGAACTTAATGAAACCACGTCGACTTCACACGGGCTTCTGATTTTACATTTCGCTTACATAATAGTTAGGGAGGGCACAGCACGTGCGGTGGAGGGTCTTAGAGGGAAATCATTTGGGTTCCGTAACATTATTCAAATGATCTTTTAATAAAACTTACAATGCACAAACGCATAGGTATTTTAAAGTGCCAGAGTAGATTTGCATGGCATTTAAAAATAATATCACTATGTTTTTGTTATATCCGCATAGTCCTCATGTTAGTTGACCAAGATTTTTGTCTGGATCTTAAAAGAGACTATGACCTCTGAATTTTTTTCGGCTGTTTCTTCTCAGAGTAGTCGGGTACGAAACACCGGCCTCATCTAGTTTAAAAAAAAATGTGTAGAAGTGTTTGTGAAAACCTACTTGCAAAATAAACATCATTTATCACGTATATAATATATGCTGGCATTGAAGGCAATCGACGAAGTAGATGTGAAACTTAGAAATACAAAAATAACGACTTCCAAAAAAACTATAATAAGACGGAAAATAAATTTACTTCCGGAAGTCGGTAATCTTTTTGATTTATAGATATTGTTGTCGTTCAATTATAAAATGAATTTTGAAAATCGACCCACTATCGACGGAGAAAAATAACAGTCGAATTGTAACCTCCTACTTTTTGAAGTCAGTTAAAAAGACGTGTTATTGCCAAAACTCAATTGCTGGAAAACCATTTACATTTTTTTTTGTAATACGGAACCCAAAGACATTTCAATTACTTTTTTCTTCACCCACAATTTTGTCCCCAACATTTTTATAACATTAACTGCACTCTCGGCTTTTTGAAGCCAGAGGGTCTCCCCTCTTTGGGGTGCAATGTAATGTCTCCATCACTGAGGATTGACGACCTTGTCATATAACCGATATTGATTTGATGGATTACTGTGTACATTTTTTTCAAATAATTTCGAATAAACTGTTATTTGAAGCGGAGAACATGGCCGCTTTAGCAGAATCATAATAGCATAACTTCATATTATTTACCTATTATGACATATTATAACATATTGGGGGTCTAAAATGGTTTGCTAGACATTAAAGCGTTTAATTTAGCGACAACGAATTTAGAACATCATTCTATTTCACATGTCACGTAATCATAGGAAAATAAACATAATAAATCGGATCTAACGTGTTTCAATTAAATAGTCGTTAAATAATTATGTAATAACACATTGCACCTAGAAATTCGTTCAAACATTTTTTGGCACTATTTTTATTACTAGAATATTGATAATTATTGTAAACATTAAAAGAATTAACTAGGCACCTACTTATAAACAAATTAAAAAATAGCGTCAAATAATTCTTCCTCAAGGCTGTCAGCTGGCAACATTTTTTGAATTCATATCTTTCTTTCATAAAAAAAAAACTATTATGTATTTAGGTAAATTATTATAGATTTGATGAAGACAGAAAGATGTTTTAAATGATTTTTGTTTTTAGCGTTTAATGTTTGTTGTGCATTTAGTGATGGATAATGCATGTGATCCTAAGTTTGCTTCATTACGTAGTGAGCTATTTGAAGTTCGAAAAGTCGACTGTCAATGTGAATGAAAACAATATAACCAAGCCCTTCCCACGTAAAAGATATAGAGCCACCTGTCACAGTTGTCATACCTATGTCACACGTCACCGAAGGCCCGAAATTCTGACCACCGGTCGCATTATTTGAGTTATCAATATAAAGCCTGTTAAATGGGTTAAATTGCTGATTACTCTGCTGACAGACATCAATATTTGTCAGCCATCCACTGATCCCAAACACAAATACATACTTGATAAATGCAACGTTCATCATGTGTTCTGTGAGGCCCAAGAACTGCTTTGGGTAGGAATAAGTTGAGGGAAATAGAGGAGGCCTATATCGTGAGACAGCCTGACCTGATAGCTTATTAACTATATAGAAAATTAACAAACATTAGAATGGTTAATTGTTTTAATTATTTTATTCAGTTTCTTACGTTTTTTATTTTTTTATTTTAACATATTTCTTATAAATACAAAACATTTAAAAGAATAAAAAATAGTAGTCCACCAGCATCGGGAACAGGGTCCAAGCTACCGGTGGTCAGGGCTCTTGAGAGAGGAACCTCCTAACAATACGGGCCGTGTCCAGAAGTACTGCTTTCTGAATCAATAAATATACAAATACTAGTAGTAATTTATTGTTACTAAGTATTAGTATTTGTATTGCAAAGATCAGGTTAATTAAAAGCTATTTTTATTTTACTTTATTTATATGAGACCCAAACCTAGAGCTACACAGCTACCGGAGTGGGATAATCTAAATAATTAAATTATCAGGAGAGCAAATAGTGCAATTAACCAGCTCTGCCGGAAGGTGCACTTACGGATTTCTCAACGGAAAAAGTATTGACAGTAACACAGCCATTAATTAACCAACATTTCAATCCACGTTAACCACAGTCCTCGCACATGCATAATACAAGGCTCGCGCCCCGTCATTTCCCGCAATATCCGATGTCACGCTTCCACAACGTATAATTGTGAAAACAGACAACTTTCCATTATTTCTACTAATCAATGAGGAAGGGAAAATGTCTAGACTTTCACTGTGATCAGAGGTTATGTTCTTAGGGTTTATTTTCATATTCAATAGGCCATTTGTCAAAGCCTGTTATTTCAAATAAGTAGGATAGTTCTTTGAATATTTCTCCCAACATGTGTGTATATTCTCTTCTTGTAAGACTAAAAGCAGATCAAATACTTTGAAGTAACTGATTGAACTGAAACCAAGGCTCCTCGCATACCCGTTCTTATATTCTCAAGTTTCTTTAACTGATATCTTGCCCTGACTTTTCTTGACATTATGTATTACATTATCATTCTTCAATATACCTTTGAGGGCCAACTGGGACTCCGAAACTCGCCTTAGTCCTTCAGTCATATGAAGATGAACTAATTTCAGAGTTAGCTAGTATGTAGACACTACGATGGCATGGCACTAAGTTTGTTATATTGCCAGTGAAGTACGAACTTCACCAACTCAATTCCGTAATATTGCTTTCCCGATTTCATCGCTCCAGCTACAGAATAAATAAGTATTCATCAAGTGAAAACATTTCAATAATAATATATTACGTGGCAACATCGAACTGCGTATTAAACGACTACAAAAAGAGGGTTATCCATAAATCTAATAACGGACTAATATACCGTTCCATCCGTCATATTTTGTTTCAAAACAGTAAGTTACAAATTACCCTCGTGAAGCCTATATTTTGATGTATTCTTCCGGTATCAATCAGACATGGTTGGCAATTTAAAATAATATTTGAATCAATTATATACAAATTGGGGGTCGGGGTGAGGGTGTGTAGGCCATAACTGTTTTGTCACATCTGGCGCTGTTTGGGTGCCGTCCAAGTTATGAACGAAGACTTACAGAACAAATATTGTAGGGAGATAACAATATCGCAAGCTGTCTTCTGCCTTTATATAAGAACTTTATTTCAGATCAACCTAAGAGAAATAGGTCCATGTTTGTGGAAGTAAGCGCCAGTAAGCAGTAACTAAAAAACAAAACAAACGTTAATCCTTAGATAATTGACTTTTGTAATCAACTCAGTTAAATTTAGAATGTAGCCTTACTTGGGAAGAGACTGGTCTCCACGACACAGGGTATGGAGTTCAGGGCATATACAGCAATCTAAATTAAGGCTAATTTGTATCTAGTTACAAACTTTTCAATATTGTACTGTATTTATGGGACTCAATAAATTTATCATATATTTTTTTATTAATTTCAATATAAGTGTATATCAATCGGACATGTGGAGTATATAAGGCCACAGAAAAGATCCGTCTAGTCGGTTTTCTATTAATTTTAGAATGCTGGTGGTCTATAATGGCTGTGTAAGCATAATCATAGTAATACGTTAACAATACGAATAACTTTATCATTCGTAAAACGGCCACAAACTGACAATTCACAATTTTTACTGCGTCTGTGACTATTTTATTTTTTAACCTAAACTAAAAAAAAAGCGGCTGTATTAAACCCCCTGTAGAACTTGCCAGTACACAATACTTCCAAAAATATGTCCGATGTACAACAGTATCTCGGTAGCCCCAACAACATAACCCTTGGCTTGAGGGCTATCTTCCAATTAAATAATAAATAAATAAATGGGCAAAGTCTTTGTGCATCAAAGATTTGATTATCATTTTAACAAAATATAATTTTATTATATAAGTTTGACGGCACGGTTGGCGCAGTGGCTGAGCGATCGACTGCTGCGCTGCGTGTCGCGGGTTCGATTCCCGTACGAAACAAATATTTGTATGACCTGCAGATAGTTGTTTCGGGTCTGGTTGTTTGTGTATGTGATTTTAAATGTTTGTAAACGCACCCACGACACAGGAGAAATTCCTAGTGTGGGGCAACGTTTTAAATATATATATATATATGTATAAGTGAAAGTTTCTAAATTATCATCAGTATATTCTAGTCATCTTCTTAGCAGGATTCTTCTGCAATTTAAGTAACAATTATTCTCCAAAAGTCATCCTTGTCTCTTTCGCTTGTCCCATAACCCACCCCCAATTATCTTTAGCCATAATCCACCCTGGTTCCTTGAGCATCAGACCGAGAAAACTGTCACGCTCGACTGGAGAGAACAGTTTGGGTACCGACCACCTACCGCCAAAAACGATAAAGTACGGCTCATGTAGATCAGGGTTTATATCCAAAACCGTAAATTATATGCTACTAGCTTTTGCCCACGGCTTCGCTCGCGTTAAATTCGGGGTAAAACAGTTATCCTTTCCTTATTTGCAGGTACTTTTTACCCTTGCGCCTTATTTATTGTAATAGCAATGCTAACTTTTCCCTCTTTCTCACTCATTACTCTCTTTTTTTACAAAAAAATATGGCCTAACGGTCTATATCCGTCTTCACGGTCTCAACTATCTCTGTACCAAAATTCATCAAAATCGGTTTAGCCATTTAGGCGTGAAGACGTAACAAACAAACTCACTTTCGCTTTAATAATATTAGTAAGGATTCTCGAACGTTTTAACATGCTGTTAGAAGTAATTGGATGTCTTCTGGCGGTAATATGTAGATTCTCGTAATTATAGTTTATGGTTGTATTTTAAAGGGTTCGTAAGGGTGTTATTTTTGGAATTGACTACAGTGATTTAAACGGTAAAACCTTCAACGTAAGACATTCGTGAGGACAGGACCAGTTCTGTCTAGCTGACTCATATTTTTGTTCAATCACAGTTTTTGCTGAAACAGTATATGAGGGTTAACGGTCAAGTAAAATTGTGTAAAACGAATAAACAACTTAGATATAGTAACCACAATTTTGATTTTTCACGCAAGAATTCACAGGCTGTGGGTTGTTCGAAAGAAATACCGCTGCCCCGAAAAGCAAAGGGCAAAAGAAGGAACATGGATGGTTTTAAGTCAGTATAAGTCTGACACTCCCTGCCACTCAATCCAAGAGGGAGAATTCATAGACCTTCGAAGCCTGAAAAAGAACTCTTATGAAAATTGAATATTCAATTCCATTCAAAAGAATGCACTCAAAGTTCCAACTTCAAGTGTCAATTAAGTTGCCAACTTATTAGCTTCCAAGTGCTCCTACATGCGAAGTCGTTATAGTTGGCAAACTTTAGTTAGCTCGAGTTACCGCACCTCTCAAACTTGAACGTTTGAAATATTTAGTTAGTGAATAAGTGGGAAAATTAGCGCTAAATTCTCATGGAAAGTTTGTAATAAAATTATGGAGGTTGGTAGGGGTTCAGAAGTAGTTTATATAAGTAAGGGTTTAATTTGAGTTTGTTTGTGAACGAATAACGTTAGGAATGAAGGTAAAGAAGAATATTGAGGAGGGAGACAATATGAGCCTTGAATGTTTCTTCTCCTTTCAGTATCGTGTGGTAAGTGCCTGATCTTTTTTTCGGTTGGGAAATCATCAAATAACTCGTCTTGTTCTGTGCAGAGCGGAAGGGAGGGTCTAACTTTTACTGATTAAAACCCATCCATGTTCCTTCTATTACGTTTTGTATTTTTGGGCCGCGGTATCTCTTTCGAACAACCCGCAACCCCGGGAGTGCCTAACCTGGGTGTCAGTGTTTATATACCGCTCATAGGCGTCTGAGTCGTTCGCTTCGATCGACTTAAAAGAATCGGAGGCTCATATCTCGAAAACAGTGCGTCGTAGGGTCATGTGTCTCAGAACCCAAATGGTTTATATGGTTAAGATTATCACGTTACTGCAATTAAATTAGTAAATTTTCCTAAAAAAAACTATTCCAAAAAATGATTTTTTCCTATTTTTTCTTTTTTCGTTTCGGCTCATAGTGCCTCTAAATATATACTCCAACTCTTACTACTCCGCCACTGAGACGACTCACTGACCCCGACCCCAAATTAATTGGGACAGGAGGCAGGAGAATGAAGATGAAATTAATGATTTTGATCTCGACGTTGAGTTTTTTTTTTGTATCACTTAGTGTTAGTGCAGAAACGCGTAACATACTCAAAAAGCCCTGCTTTTCCATGCTAACTTTTCCTCAATCACTTCGCACTATAGTCAGATAAACATTTTTTCCTTCAATATCGTTTTCTCAATGTAACTCAGCAAGTTCGCACAAACATACTGTGGTTCATTCTAAATATTTTCTTGTTTTCGCGAAGCTTTCAAAATATTTTCAATGAAATTGATTGAGTGGTTTAATTCAGAGGTGCTCAACATTTTATCACTAAAGTTCACGCAAACTTTTCTTCTTTCCATGGTGTTGATCAATCTCAGAAAGTACACGTGTTAGGAGTCTCAATGTTTACTTTGGGGATAAGGGGGTGAAATAAGAGGTCAAACTTTGTATGAGGGGACGCGATACCTTGACCCGAATGACTTGAAAAAAGAGCTGAGACATATATACCTACCTAAAATTTCAATTAAAGGTTTGAATTCGACGCCCGTTGTTTTCTTTGATAACATTATACTTATTTATTTACGGAACCCTCGGTGTAAGAGTCCGATTCGCACTTGCCCGGTTTTTATACTTTCTCATCAATCTTTACTAAAGAACTAACTGTATTAGGAAATATAGCTTAAAAATAGCTCAACTACATGTTAATTTTTCCATCACCGTAGAACTCTGTCAGGCGAGCGAGCAAGGCTATTGAATAATTGAGAACCACTGACCTAATGTTTACTCCGCCTAAATGCATCACCTTGGGATGTCGGTGACCCATTTTCGTTTTCGCGATTCATGTAATAAATATATTTTTGGGTTAAATGACGTCAGAGGATTTTCAGTGTCGTGTTACTTTTGTTCAAGGTATGTTTACGAAGCAAATTGGTTGTTTTCTCAAATGTTTGTAAAATACCTAAGATACAATTTTGCTAAACCTTGGGAACTAAGACAATATTGACAAATGTGCAGACATCTGTGAATCGACCAGTCTTAAGCCTCACCAAATCCTATTAATATTATAAATGCGAATGTTTGTGAGGATTTATGGGTGTATACGTTGTTGTTACTCTTTCACGTCAAAATGGCTGAACGGATCTTGATGAAATTTGACACAGAGGTAGATTATAGTCTAGAATAATAGGATACCTTTTTTTCGAAATCACGCGGGCAAAACCGCGGGGCCCAGCTAGTCAACCTAAATGTCTGAAATAGTAATCGCTTGACTAATATTATTCCATGAGCTTTACTCTCATAAGACGAAGCGGTAAAGCTTGAATTCAAAATTAATTTCGTATTTATTTACGAATCTGTCTCTTACAAGAACTGCACGAATAAATGACCTACATACTTCTCAATAAATGTTTGAATTGACCACATTTTTATGAGTTTGTTGGCTTTTGCATTAACGTCACTGGCCTCCTAAAATTGTTGTTCACGCTCTTTAACCCTTATGGGTTGGGCAGATGTCCAAGTGCTGTCAATGGATGTACCGGTACTGGCCAGTTCTATTGGGATGCCTGGTATGTGTGTCCTGAAACTATAAAAATCTGGCATTCAGTGAGCCCATTATACTCTTAATTTTTCTTGACACTAGTTGAGCTAACTTAGCAAATAAAAGAGTTACGCAGCTGAATAAAAACAGTCACGCTTGCCTAGGTTGGTCTGTGGATGGGTGACAACTAGTGTTGCCATGTCTGATTTGTTTTAAATCGGTACATGAGGTCAAAAAAATCGGATTTAGGATTGCAGATCGGGACGGTTAACAAAAAACAAGTTGTTTTTAAATCAGGGCTTAAATATTGCATTTTAAACTACTAGTGATGTGATGTCAGTGCATCATGTGACGCAGATGTGTGCCATTTTCAATTTGACATAGTGATGACTGAATAGTGATGTGTGAATGAATTACTTACCGAAAAAAAAAAATATGAAAAAATGTTTTTTCATTTTTTTATTTATTGGGACATTTAGCGTCCTGATCAGGCACGAATCGGGACGCGTCCCTAGATACCTGAAAATCGGGACATCCCGCGCAGGTCGGGACACCTGGCAACAACTGACAACCCATTACATACCGAGTTTCATCTGTATCTTGGAAAGTACTTTAAGCTCTCATTTGTAGATCTTTGATAGTCGTTACAACAAGTCAGTGACCCGAAAGTCTATTAAAGAAGTCCAGTCTTACCAAGAAATATCGTAACTGGATTGTGGAGGTCAGGTAGACAGTCGTTCTATGTAGAATACTGCTATTCAGCTGCATCTGGTTAAACTGTAAGCTGACCCAGTTATATTGGGGATGAGGCTCGGCAGGTGATGACTATTCTCTTTCTCTTAAAAAAAAACAACGGTAAAAGTGAAACTTCTTTTTTACACATTATAGACATTTAGACGTCCCTACTCCGCGGCCGACCGTCACGCGACGTGCAACACACAGACAAAAAGTTTGAGACGATGTAATAAAAGTTTAACTTTAAAAACGCTACCCCACACTAGGATTTCTCCTGTATCGTAGGTGCGTTTACAAACATTTAAACTCACATACACAAACAGCCAGACCCGGAACAACTATCTGTAGGCCATACAAATATTTGTTCCGTGCGGGGATCTAACCCGCGACACGCAGCGCGGCAGTCGATCGCTCAGCCACTGCGCCAACCATGTCGTCGCTACTAAAGCTAGCTAGCTGTTCAATATTTCGATATCATTTTGGCACATTCCAAAACTGTTATGCTAACCTTTTTTTCTTCTACTGCACGTCAAAGCCATCAAGTGAAGAGCCCAAGTTGTTCACTACATTCCGTCACTCTTTATGATTTCAAATAGCGTGTTTTTCTTATATTTTCCAAAGTAAAAATCGACTACCAACGTTATAAACTCAAAAGAAAGTCGGTAGTGTCGCAAGAAATACAAAACAATTTAACCGTAAAAGATTGATATTCGTAACAGTATTCATTGTATCTTTTGAACCCAAAGTCGACCAAAAAAATCCTTCCCCTTTCGAATAAATATCAATACGCCACATACCGCCGAGGCCCGAGTGCTTTACGATCCAAAACTAGATACAATTTACGATCGAATATCCCCCATATTAGTTACAAGTGGATGACTTTCGATCGAAGCGATTATTCGATTATTTATTATGCGATTATCGTTCGCGCGTAATGTGGGATACCGATTCAATTTACAAGGCATCGAATAATTGTTTTTTTGTTGAGGAAGAAAGTTGGTGATAACTTTTTTTTTGTATTTTGGGGTGCAATAAATAAAAAAAAAACTCACTATTTTCAAAGTCATCCATAAGCATTGGACAGCCAGCTCGCCAGGATAATGTTTCAATACCAAATAAGCTAATTCCTGACTAGCTTATGTTGCTCAAGTAGAACACATCGTCTATAAGTTTCTCAGAAACTACTAGTCCTATACGCACGGTACGTGGAATTGAAATATTAACCTGACTTCAGTGGTAGGAGACAACCAAAAAGTTCTAGACATCGTAATATGGGTCCCGTATCTCAAAAGAAAAATACTGAACCCTTATTGGTCTGTCAAAACCCGTTCAAATTAAAACCATATACATATTCAAGTTTGTGGTAGGGACCACAGACAGAGCGTATTTACAATATGTACATGGCTAGAACGCAAGGGTGTGAAACTAGTCGCGTATAGATTGGAAATCACTTTTAATCAAAGTCTTCCAAAGTATACAACAGCAGTACGCAAATTCTCGCGTTTACTTTGTAGTGGCCAAAGTAACTAGCTTTGCTCCAAAATATACAGTGCTAGTCCGCATGCAACTAATCATGTAAAACTATTCAGATTAGGTTAAATTCTTAAAAAAAATGGGTAAGTTAGGTTAGGTTAAAACTGTGACCTCCTACGTTACTCTCCAGAAACGACTTGCGTTAATAGAAAAAAGAGATTGTTTTTAGTAGGTTACCCGGAACTGAACTATTTCGATTAGGATTTAGGATTAATTACTTATTGAATTAAATGACATTATTTCAAATTCAATTAAATAATAATTCAAATGAATGACATTATTTTAAAGAAATAAGTAAATAATTTGGCGTTTTGGCCGTGTATAAATTGGAAAAATGCATGTGCACGTCCGAGTTACAAACTATACGCGAGTAGTACGCAAAATTCGTGTATACTTTGTAATCACGAATTTAAAAAGTGCATTAATACAAAGTATACGCGAGCAGTTTCCTATGGCTGCGTTCTGGCCATGTATACAATGTAAATACGCGACCACAGACTTGAATATATGGTTTTATTTTGAACTTTGTGCTGTAAACAACCCTCTTAGTCAACGCAATCAAAAGATATGGGCATTTATGTTGCAATTTTATACGGAACCCTCGGTGCGCGCGTCTGACTCGATCTTGGCCGATTGTTTTCTGTACATAACAATTTTAAAGCCACAAGGAGGTTTCCCTACCTTTGATATCTGACTAAAAGCTGAAACTAAAACGTCTTTACTCACAACACTTGACATTTACAGACAAGCTGGCTCCACATTATCTGGTTGTATGACTTCCGTAATATAATATTCGTCTACAAGTTCCATCTTATATTCCTGTAGCCAGCTGATCTAATCATTCACATGGCATTCTTCATCGCCATTCAATCGTTCAATAATACGTCTCGAATGTTCTGAGCATTAAATTGTTATGGGCGTCCAATTTGGCATGGTACTAAATTGATTACCGATATCACTGCCAGTTTATAGCCGAAGATCATTCAGCCGTGGCGATAGAATTGCTAGTTGGTAAGAATGTTTAAGAATAGACTCTCAAAATTTTATTGTTTGCAGAGGGTTATGGTTTTATGTAGGTCCGATGCTATCCTCCAGCAATTGGTGCCAATGCAAGGTATCCTTATACTTATTTGCTGCGCCTCTGGTTTCACCTTCACCCGGTTTATAAAGTCCCATGTGTTAATCCCGGGGATAAGCTATTTACATACCAAACTTCATCCAAATACGCTAAAACATTTGAACGTGAAGAAGTAACAAACATACACACACAAAAATTCATCTTCATAATATTAGTAAGATTTTCTACAGACTCTTAGTGCTATTTAAATCCAAATAGATCAATCCTTTCAACAGTCAGAGTTGTCACAGTATTAGAATCTATCAACACTGATAAACATTAAGATCTTTCTGCCAAATACAAACCTGCTCCTCATTCCTTCATTACCTTCCACCAGCCAATCTTCATCTTAAAAGAAACAAAGCACTCTTAGAACTAAAAACTGTAGCTTTATTAAACTGCGTTTAATAATAAATTCAGGTGTCATTAAGCTGAGTACAAACCTGTGTCACCGTCGACTACCCTCGTCACGTTGAAATGAATAATTTGGTTCTGAAATCTGCGATGTAGGTCGGTTGGCTGGATTCGGCTAACGTGTATTTCGCTCGAGGGCTCGGATCTCTATTTGCGACGGACGTTTTTGTTTTACCTTCATGGTGTGTACTGTGTAGGGCAAATGTGGCTTGTTTATACAAGGTGTAAGGGACACCAACGCGAAAATGTTTACGACGTATTCTTTTTTGGTATTGTTCGTCATGTCGTTTAGCTCTTTGAGTTATTAACTTTTAAAGGTTTGCATTGACTGGAACAGGTCCACTCAAATCTGTTTGGTGCTTTCTCAAATGAATGAATGAATAAACTTTCTTTCGGGTGGCATAGACCCATGGAAGCTTTAAAACTGAGGATAATATTGTTACACATACACAGACATACATTAAAACATTTTCAATATGAATAAAATAGTTAATTTTCATCGTCAAAAGATTTCACGTCAAAAGACCATTTCAGACAATAGTCTGCATAGTTCTCATGTAAGTTGACCAAGATTTTTGTCTGGACCTTAAAAGAGACTATGACTTTTGAGTTTGCTTCGGCTGGTTCTTTACAGATTAGTCGGGTATAAAACACCGGATTTACTTAGTTTAAAAAAAAAACGACGTGCAATATTTGCAAAATAAACATCATTGAACATTCATGAGCAATAATTTATTTTTTTGCAAGTAGCAATATACTGCAACAGTAGACGCAAAAATCTAATACATTTAAAGACGCATAAAACTTCGACGTACATTTTGAAATAACCCATGAAAGTCGTTGTGTTGTGTGTTATAATAACTAACATAACTACTTCTTAATTCCGTGTTTAGGCTTTTCCCAAAACTGTTTGGTACGAACAGCAAACAACATTAAATTAAGCACAGTAATTTCTAAACGAGGTTCCTCAGTGTAATGTTGTCTCATCGTTACACTTCCTTAAAGCTGGCTATGTCCACATAAAACGGTTAATGACTGACATTATCATGATATGATAATCGTAATCGTAGCCCTGAGGCGTGGGAATGTACGACAAATGGCAAACTTCACGGACAAAACCTAGTTAATGACGACGAAGTTCTTGTTTAAAGTCAAAAAGTCTTAGATTACAGGCCAGGGTTCGATGGTAATTTTCTTTATTAATCTAAGTTCTCAAAAGGATGGACGAGAGCTAATGGAATGAGTGAAGATTAACTTTGAGGCAATAAAAAGCTAGACTTATTTATTTTATGTAGATCAATCATAGAACTGTGTAAGTAGATCGATGGAAAACAAATCTGAAGTAGATTATATAAATTAATTCGGTTACAATTTATGTTGCCGGATTGACCCACACTAGGAGAGTTTTCAGTACCGTGGGTGCATTTGCAAACATGAATCCCACACACACAAACATCCTAAACAACTATCTAAATCTGGAACATTGATACATTAACATATGATCGTCATATTCATAATATTAACGTGACTAAACCTACCAATATTGACGTATTTGAACTAACTCATATCATTCAAAGTCCTTCCATAGATCTTATACATCATAATCTATTTCAAGGTCTGGCCCTTCACCTCAAACTTTAATCCTATTATAATACAAGGAAGCCCTATTCAGGGTAATGCATATAAACTACACGACTACACTGTGATTTTCTTCTCAGTCCATCATTTGCTCAGCTATTATCAACCAGTTTTACTTGTCTCCGAGTTTGCCAATGTTTATGGGGCTATTTGCACTACTTTGGATACGGCCATGACCGAGAGTATTCGTGGGCGGAGGCAATAAGACTAAAGGTGCAGCTAATACTGCAGGTGTATTCTGAAAGGAAATTGTTTTATGGTTGTAATGATTCATGTCGTTGACCGTATAGATTTTGTTAGACGAACATTCAAGGCTATTTTCCTTAATGTAATTCAAATCTATAAATGTATCTTTTTTCACAAACTATATTGTATATACTGTGAATGTGTTCAATGGATTTCAAGTATGTCAGAATTCAGTAGCGGCAATAAAATTGGGGCATTAGTTCTATCTGCAATGGGTTCAATACAAGAATAACCGCAAGCTGATTTTTATTTTAAGTCTGCCGATTGCATTTAAGTTGCTAATCTAAATAGTTACTCAACAACACACTTTAAGTCTCCATCTTAGAGTTCATTTTACATTAATTGATATAGCACTCTGAATCGTCGACGGTTTCCCTAATTTCTATCGAAAGGGACTTTTTATACGTCTTTTAAATTTATCTCTACGTCCCTTTGCATCGTAAAATCTTTCATTGCCTTCTGTGACCACAGTCGTAAAATCCTTTGTAAAAAATACATGACTAAGTTTATAAAATTCTTATGTCTATTTGTGATTCGTAGATGTTTCTATTATTCCGTTTACGATGTCGTAATGTCTTGTATGGTGGTTTGATGGTGCACTAATGGGATTTAAATGGTACTAACATTTTCTATTATTGTTTCAGGTAATACTTTCCTCGTGTCATTATAGGAGTTGGTGAAACCTGGACATCAACTACATCATAAACTGTCATCTTATAATAAATTAGAAACTAACTGGAAAACAGGTTTGTTATAAAGCTGAGGTAATGGAGGCTGTAAATACTAGAAATCAGACATCATGTAATTAATAATCATGATTGTCAGAAAATACAAAATGCCGCAGTATCTTTGACGGCCAGGAAGAAAAGCTTTCCTGAAATCTTTAAAGGGCATCCCTTATAGATCTTATAATATTATTCAAAGTAGATCATAAAATAACAAAAACACTTTTGACCTTTCAAACGAGGGAACAAAGTTAACTATTGAAATCACAAAAATGATTCAACATTCAATTCTTCTTACATTGTGTCGTGTAGGCGTATCATTACCAACGCCTTGGGCTTATCATATGAAATTCTTATTTTGCTGATATTTTACCTTCATATTCCACAATATTTGTACCCCCACGCAAATCGAGAACATCTTAACTAAAACAATTTGCAAATAAATTATCTCAAGGCAAGTCAGTTAGGCCAACATCTTAGCACGTTTGCAGATTGCAAATGTTGGACTATTGTATCCACGGCACGTTGTATCCAAAAACAGGCAAAGCTCATAATTTCTGTCCGTTAATAACTTGTATAGGTGGGCAGTTAGACGAAAGCATTGACCTTAACACTAACAATATTGCTGGCGTAATGGCGTAAACCTCGTCGTTTTGTATAAAAAAATAGTCACACACATGTTGCTGATGAAGCAAGAAACAAAAAGTTATATTAGTAAGCTACTTTAAAAAAAGAAAAAGTTATATTAGTAAGCTACTTTAAAAAAAGAAAAAGAAAAAGCTTTGGAAAAGCTATTGATTCCCTCTTGATATTTTAAATATTTATTTAATAATACAAATACTAAATTTTTTTACCTTTTAAGGCATCGTAAAGCTAAGAACACACACACCTCCATCTCCTAACATCATACACCTCCGCTCTTTGTAATAATTCTGAATCTGTTTAAGTGTTTATATTATACTTGCCCTACCTACACAGAATGCCACAAGGTTCTATTCTGGTTCCTGCACTGTTTAAATTAGTCATTAATATAACATCCTACTCGGTAAGAAACGTAGTGAATGCGATATAATTTGGGTTGTTTATTACTGTGGGTGGACGGGTGTGAGGTCTTATGTCTTAACATTTCTTATGGTGGACATTATGCCATACACATGCACATGATTCAAATCGTTTTTCCATATTAGATTTAGGCTCTACTGTATTCTGTTTTGTAAATCTAAATCCTCTTATGTAAATTGCACAATGTACTCTACATAAAATAACATTGCACTAGTGCATAGTATCACTACATAGTATGTATAAAACAAAGTCACTTCCCGCTGTCAGTCTGTCCCTATGTATGCGTAGATCTTTAAAACTAAATAAAAACTGTGTTTTTTTTTAATAGATAGATTGATTCAAGAAAAGGGTTTATATGTATTTATGCCAGGGCGGGTTGCTTCTTATATATAAAGTTTTGTATGTATATTCCGTAGGACTGATACTGATTTGATACTGATGTTTTAGCTGAACAGCGGGTGAAACCGCTGGGTACAGCTAGTTAATAATATTTCGCTTTCGACTAACCCCAAATAAACATTACGAATGCCTCTAAGGATAAAATAATATACTTTGTTTTTCTTCCATCTTCGAAGCAATTTCCATCTGAAATCATGATATCAATTATCAAGTTTCTCTAGGCGTTCATTTTATAGCAAGGCGGGGTCTAGCCTGTGGCTTTCTTATGGCGCGGTCAAACGATTGACAAAACGTTTTGTTGTGGCTAAAGAATGACTGAAGTTTATCATAAAATTTATATTTTAGTTGAGTCTAGTACGTAATAATTTCAATATTTAACTGGAGGAGCCTGTGGATTTGTGGCTAACTAATAATAACTGCTGCTTCGGTTGGTTTGGTCTGTAGATGGGTGACTAATTACATACCGAGTTTCTTGTGGCTCGGAAAGTACGTTAAGTTTGTCCAGGCTGTTTATAGATCTTAGACAATCGTTACTGTCAGTGGCTCGAGAGTCTGTCAGCCAGTCTTACAAAAGAGTATCGTATAACTCATATACTAACTGGATTGTGAAGGCTAGGTAGGTAGTCGCCTACAGCTGCATCCGGTAAGACTGGAAGCCAACCCTAACATAGATGACAGATGATGAAGAGGTACGCACGACGGCACATCAACCTACGCAAAACCATTTTAATCCGATCTCTCTACTACGGTGTGCGATCCGTAGTAGAGAGATCAGGTTATAATAGTTTAGAATAGGTTGACCTGCCGTCGTGTGTACAACAACAGCTAAAATTCAAGTAATTAAATACAAGAAATGAAAACTACATTACGTAATCAACCATACATGAGCAGTTCATGAATACTAAATTCCATAAAACATGAATACGGAAGATAGATTTGCTCACGAACAATTCGTGACGGAACTAAAGTATCGTTTCAAACGCGAAAATTTGTAATTTGAAAGTTGATCGTCTGTTTGAGCCCTTTAACCAAAGAACCTCTATTTTCAAACAAATTAATTGTTTTTCAGCCTTTGTTTGCTTTGAAAGCAGTTTACCTGTAATTTCGAAGTCAGTTTTAGTTCACCAGTTTGCCTAATGATGGTTGGCATTTAGTTGTTTTCGTTTGAAATGTTAACTAGATCTTCAGCTCTATGCTGGAGTTTGGTTTTCTATTTTGTTAGCATTCTATTCAGAAGTTTTTGTTGATTCACAGGTTAAATGGAGTGAAATATCCCTTTTACAAAGTTTTCCTTTACACTAATTGATAAGATTTATAACAAGGCACGGATTTGAACTATTTCTCAAGTTTAGCGAAATAGCAATAATGTTTTCTCGATCTTCTTAACAAAATAATTACTTTTACATATTATTTTTTTCGTTTTCAACCTGTTTTTAGAACAAACTAAGAAGTCTTCCGCATCATAAAGCTGGTACCACAACAACCTTAATCAAATCTTTATCCCTCCATCGCCTGCCAGGTCTTATCAGCCAGACAAATTATTAAAGGAAGCTCCTATCTCGTGGAGGATTCAACCGGTTCTATTCCCGGTCCTACTATGTCGTGGGCGAGAACAGCATTCCCAAAACGACCTGAATTAATTGAGCCTACAATTAAACGGACAGGTTTGACGTATATCCAGTGACTGCTGGCTGCTGTTGGTATGGGGATACAGCTTTTATTTTTAGCATTGAGCTAAGCGTTTTCTTTGACTCAACGCTTGAAATGAGTATAAAGCGAGATATCGAACATGACAAACAGCATCTGTAGCTAGAATATTTATCCAGGCTTCGATATAAAAATCAGCACCACCTTCCAATATGCTTATGCAGGTGCAATAGTTACCTTACATTTTAGTGCTATGGAGCAAAACAGTATAACGCCTGATTCCGTAAACAACACTACAACATACCAGCGAAAAACATAGGGAGCAAAATGATATATTTGTCTCGTTTCAGTTAAATGTGCAGGACTCAAAGCAACTGTATGCCGTTGGCAACTCAGAGCCATGACGATAGGTCAAAGATCACGGAGCTACAATGAGTCTAACAATCTCTTGCACTGATCTTTGCCCTTCGAAACAGTACGGTAAACCATTTTCTTTAGTTGACATACGATTTGTTGAACTCAATCATAAAACTTCACATACTGGGTTTTACAATACATACGTGATAAACCAAAATGTTTGTTAATATTCTTTGAATAGGGTAGTTAACCCACGGGAACATAAACGAAGAACTATATCATAACTCATGACTTGGTCTACTCGTATGTTAAATTACATCAAAAAGAGCTACATTTTTCATTAAAAAAATTGAGCATACAAAAGTTAGAATCACTTTCAAGTAGAGAAAATAACACTTAGAGTTTCCACAAAAGAAAACTTTAACGATCAAGTTATTGAAACCTTTCTATAGAAAAATGCAGAAATCAGCTCGGATGCTGCAAGTTATAGATAAGACGGGTTCGCTACTTCTTAAAATAGACACAACTATCACTCAAGACCAATCTGATTAGTTATCACAGTTAACTACAGAACTAACGAGAACCTTATAACCGTAGTTCCAACTTTTGAAAGTCAAAAATAAAAGGACGAAGCTGCATTCCCTGTCAGAGTCACAAGACATAATAACTTGTTAGGGAACCGTAGTTGCCCATTCTGCGTAGGTCTCTATGTAGAAGAATGGGCAAGAAACACCAGGGACACTTTTTCAATAATATTAATATGCAACACAGCTAGCAATTTATACTTCAAATGAAAATTTTCGAAAAGGCTTGCATAAAAACGTACACGTTATTATTGTAGAAAAAACTTTTATTGATCCTATTTTATTCTCTAGAGCAGGTCAATGATCTTGTTATATTTTTTGTAGTCATTATGACAAACTAGTTATTTCACAAGTTCGTTTTAGTACAGTTTACTAGTTTCATAGTACAATGTATGGTTCAACGTGCTTTCGTATTTCTTTGTTTAGAGTGTTTACCTCGCCAATGCTCATGTTGCTGTGACACTATAAAATAAAGATTCCATACTTTTTGTTTCTCGAATATATTCTTACAAAATCTCCGCCGTATATTTGCCTCTAAACATCACACTAAAAATAAATCTCTGTTAGAATACAAAGCTGAAGCACGACGCCGTCCAATTTAACAAGACATCTCGAAAGACATACTTCTTTCGCTCTTGGTTCCATTTTAAGAAAACAAAAGTGGGGTTGGAAGGTCAAACTGTAATGGTCGTAGATGCAAAACGTGAACCGCAACGCGCAACTACGATGCAGCGATAAGAATTTGCACGATTCTCCGTTGAATTTCGTAAGTAACGCGATGCAGCGCTTTATTTAACTTTATATTAAGTATACTTTTGAATGCTAATTGCTTGATTATTCGCATTATGAGAATTTTCCATTATTATTGTTGTTTGATAAAAATCTTGAATGCTAAAGTCAATTTGTTTAGTTTTACCTTCTGTTTATTTTTAACATTTATTTGATATGACAGAGTATGTTTTGCGGTTTGGTTATTGTTATCTTGGGTAGAACTGGTAAAAACGAGTTCATTTATCAGCATGAGCTCAAATGATGCAGGTGTTTTGTTCTTCGCAACACGTTTCAGCAAAATAGTGTTTATCATTCTGTGAAACAAATTGCTGTAAATTCCTTTGGAAATGATTCTGTTTTTATCGCTAATTGTTCTACCGCTGTGAGCCAGTCTTTCCGACATTTTTGAAGTTCGTCTTCACCTAGGTTGTCCAAGATCCCTTCATTTATCTTTAAAAAATATTAATGTTTTCAATACGCAAATATTTTGTACTGAGAGCGAAGTATGTCTCGAAAAACATAAAGAAAGAAAAAAGGATAATGATTCAATTTTCATCACCATGAACTAAATGGTTTTTGAAAATCCATTAACGATTCTGCAAAACCCTGTATCGTCACTAATTGTTAAACATTTTCTCTTTAATACATACAATACCAAAATAAACGTAGAATATAATTTCAGTGTCAGCTCATTATTTCGATCTTCTGAATAATAAACGAATTCTTGAATACAAAAGCAATTTTCCTAAAAGAAGACAATTAAGTTCAGCATCTAAAATACAAAATACTCAAACGAAGGACTGTATCGGGTTTTATCAGGTCCTTCTACAGATGATTATCTGTGGCTAAAATACTTTAATATTAAAATAATGATGTTAATTGATGGCAATACGATTGCCGCCTATAACATGGGGCTTATACATAATTGGCAAAATTAGCTTGTACTATTAGCTAAACCTCTACCTAACCTACTTGAAAGTAAATAAAGGAGAGTTTCAGTAATAATTATTCATCATCTAAGAAAATATTAACTCCCGTCTTTGTATATAATATTTCAGTTTGATAATCACCAAACTGAATGGACCGACTAAACATATTTTCACCACAATAACGTTGTAGCTACAGAAAACAATTTGAGGCATCCACTGGAGCAATTCACGGAATATGATCTTAAGTATGATCTCAGGTTAAAACGGGTACCGTATATATCTTGGAAACGCTGAGCTGCCAAAATGTTAATGTCACCATTATCATTTAAATTTTAGAGGAGGTAATCTTGAAAGCCAACACTGTAGCGTTGTTTGAATATTTGCGAATTTTAGACTTCATTTAAAATGAGCCCAGTTTTCTTTGTCAACCTTAATAATTTGTTCTACTTCATTTACAAAGGTTCTGCGTGTTATAAAAATATTTAGCTGAATGGCTGAAATTGTAATATGCTAGTAAAGTGCTTAAGTTCCTGGTCAGATAAATAATCCAAACAGAAGACTTCAAGATATCGTAGTCTCATCATCATCTGCGTAGCCCTTACTCCTTGCCCAACATTCTTGGGGTCAGCATCCAGTCAGATCGGAAGCATCTGAATACCAGTATTTTACATGGAGCTAATGCCTATTTGACTTCCACAGCCCAGTTAGTACTGGGTAATTCCATACTCCTTCGTAAGACTGGTTGTCAGACTTTCGGGTCACTAACTATCTGTAACGACTATCAAAGAACCATCAGAGTGGCTATTATTTAGCCACGAGCTGAACCGATTTAAGATATCGTAGTCTATTAACATTGAATAAAGGAACATAGGTATATCTCTTCCCAACAAACAACACAATATAAATCTCTTCGGAGCTAAAACAACAAAAAGGCTAGTAAATTAATTAGCACTGAACTACAATGGAGGGAGTGGGTTCGATCTAGGCGCGGCACAAATGTTAAATGAACGGAATGCTCGCTTTAACCTAATGATGATGAATGTAGGCCAATTTGTACCACTTGTGTGCATATTTTAATTTAGCAAGCTGACGGAAATTATGGTTTCGTTTTTTATGGCCGTCATGGACTAGCTGATGGGGAGAAAGCAGTTCGTAAAACTAAAGTTGGTCCTGAATAAACAAAGGTTGCTTGTAACTACGACGACAATGATCACATTTACGCACTTCTATACTGTAACCAAGAATATTACAATCTCTTTTGATAAGAGTCTACTGTCTAAGAAGCTTGATATGCAGAGCTTAAACCCGAATACATACAGCGGTCAACTCATGTTTTTTTCAGAATATTCAAATGAAACCACAATAGAATTTTATCCATGAAACCTTGAAATAACCTAACATTTCAATTGTTTTATACAAATCTGAGCAGCTGCAAACATCATACATTTTTCATCCCAGATCAAAATATTTTTGGGTATGACTCAAACAGCGAACTCCATACTCCGTAGCTAAATAAGGTGGGTCTTACATTCTTACAGCATTTAGCGTGGGTGTTTAAAAACTGCCAAATTGGCGTGAATGAGAGGAATTATGAGTGCACATTCCTGTTTCGAGGTTTAAGTTACCAGCATCAGTTGGTCATTGCAGAACATTTGCTAACGAATTCGGGAGTATCTTTGTCTCCCCAAATTCTGCGGTAATAACTATGAAATCCTTACTAATATTATAAAAGCGAAAGTGAGTTTGTTTGTTTGTTACCTCTTCACGCTTTAATGGCTAAATCGATTTTGATGAATTTTGTTACAGAGATAGTTGGGAACCTGGAGACAGAAAAAGGTATTTTTTTTAAAAAAAAAGTGGGATGTGAGGGAGAAAGAGGGAAGAAAAGGGAAAACTTAGCGTTGCGATTACAAATCAATAAGGCGCAAGGGGAACTGTGTTACCCCGAATTTAACGCGAGCGAAGCCGCGGGCAAAAGCTAGTTTAAACATATTTGCGACATAATAGATTCAGTAGCTTACAGCTGTGAATTTGTAATCAATTCTCCAGAATTTCCAGTCGTTTTTCCAACTGCCATGACAAGAGTTTCCGTCTTTCATCCACAAATAAACTTCCCTCGGGTTTATTTCTGCCGAAAGTCCGAAACTACATTTATCATTCAATTAACTCAGCTAAGCCTTTCTTGCGGCATCGCAGACAAATGGTTAAGCCCGCTAAGCCTTTGCAAAGTCAACATAGTCTCACTGCGCAGATTTTTCAATTACCTTTATCTCATATGTTTTTAAATAAATCTTACCAGCTTTGCAGATACCTAAAATTTCCGTTATCACTTCTTTTTTTTATATTCTTCTACTAGATTCAGAGCGCCATTTCAATATAGAAGAACAAGCAAAAAATCAATGGTTGATTTTGATTGATTTGTAGATCTCTATAGATGGTCACTTAAGGTTTCACTCAGGCTAATAATAAAATCGTGAGTAATCCATCCTTTCCTCTTATGGAACTACAAGTGACAGAGGAAGTGTATGTACCTATACGGACAAGACTCGGTACTCTCTGACCACCCCGAAAGGAAACTAGAATGAGGATAATGTATGCAGGTGTGTGATTCACGCATATTTAAAGTATGGAGCGAACACGGTTTGTTTACTACCGACGATGATCGGAAATGGATGTTTATAAGAATAATTCGATTTCCGTTTTTCATTTGACCTTCCGTATTTCCATAAAACTGAACAAGTTCCCTATACCTACCTATATCCCTTCTGCTAAAATATTTTAACTCGTCAGTCACTTTAGTTTGTTCACATAACTCGTAACTCTTTATAAAAACATTATATGTTCTAAATATCCATTGCACGCGGATAGTGTAGAAAATGATCTGAATATTAATCATTTCAAACGATCATAAATTACATTCGTCTAGTTTGGTTTGTCCATTTTCAATAGTAAGAAAAGTTTGCAATAATACACAATTGCAATAATAGTGTGTAGATCCAAAACATAAAGGTTAGTTTACATAGTACACAAACGTACCTACATGATAATTTCATCAAAACTATTGAGTCAGTATCAGAATTCATTCATCCAGAACACGACCTTGTTCGCGGTTATCAACTTACGGTAAATTTTACGACCTTATTGTATGAGGACTAGGTAAATTCTGATAAGATAGATAACATTCGCAAACCCGCAAGGCAAACCCCCTCCAACGACACCTAGCCACTCTGAAGCCAGTAAGCCGCGCGCTTCGTCCACGAGCGGACGTATCGCGCTCCCCCTTAAATTAATACGACCACCGAATAGGCAAACAGGATACTCCGCATTCGGAATAGTGATGAGAACAAACAATAGTGACATTCATACCAAAAAGGAACCGTTTAACTTGTGCTGTCAATAACTTACTAATTGATGTGAATTCGCTGACCTTGAAAATCGACTATAAAAATGGATTAGCCACAGTTTTTTTTTGTGTTTATTAAACGAACGACATTGATCGAGATAGTGAGTTAATTTAAGTTAGAGATGGGATTCGTGTAATCGATTAAATTATTAAGTTTAAAAGTGCGAGTAGTGGGAATTGTTAAAAATGACAATGCTGGCGGTGAAGAATTTTTTCATGCCGGAGAAGAGAGTGGACTCTCCGAGGTTCTCGAGGATGCCCGAGGCATTAATGAGGTCCATACGACGACGCTCTTTAAGGGTGAAGAGGACCAAGTCGTTGGTACTAGTAAACGAAAAGAGGAAATCCGGTGAGTGGTAGCGTATGATTCTTTTTTGTTTCCTTTTATTTTATTTACTGATATTGATACAAGATGTTCTACATGAAAATGTGTAATCATAGTTTTAACAGTTCTCTCTCAAGTTTTATCACTTGGCTATTAATTTTGTTTTAATTGTTTTTTTTTATTGGTTTTAGATTGATCTTGTGTTTGACTTTGTTGACGCATACAGTCAGTGGGTCGTCTTAGGGGTAGATTATGTTCAATATTTGTTACAAAAATTAACCCAGCCAACCCAAACCAGGCTAGCTCCAAGCCAAAAAATATATTAAATCTTTTGAGGATAGTTTTGACGTGACAACGTCTTAAATTAGGTTGCGGCTGGGAGTCACTTATGAAAAAGTGTAACGCTCGGTAACGTTACGATGAGTCACCGAACGAGAGAGAGGCCCGCCGAATGCCTTGCGTCTCTCTCCCACTCAACTATGTTTTAGTAAACAAAATATATTTCTATAGTTAAAATTTGTGCAATTCTTATTTTCATTCAATTCCTTGTTCCTATTGTGCAATTTAATTATATTCATATCAATAAATATTCTACCGAGAAAAAGACGTTGTCACGTAAAATCTTCGCCCGTAAAACCGACTTTACAGGCAACCATTTTTTTCGCTTCTTTTACCAGAAAAAAATGTAAATAAAACTGTCCCGGTGTACAGTACACTGCTCGTTAAGATAATAATAGCTCAAATTTTACTCGAAACGAATTTCTTTTGCTCTACTAATGACACCTTTTGTCCAGTTATTAAAAAATCCGAAGACACCCATTAGGTAATCATCATCAATAATGGCTTTGATAACTTAAACCCCTTCATTACTTTTTGAGACAATATCGGGTTGAGCAATTACAGATTGATTTTAGATACAAAAGCCATTTACCTTACCAAGAACAGTAGCCGATGATTAGAAAACAATTCAAATTGAATTATTCATTGCACGAACATATTTTGCAATACTGCGTAATTTTTAACACAACGTTTGCTGTTTAGATTAGTCTTCCGTTAAATTACTGCCATTGTTGCTAATAACGTAATGAGATCATATTTGATGTTTGAACGACAATATTTGCATCTTGAAACGTTGGAAATATTTGCAGTATGTTTAAATGTAATCCTGCCTATAATGTTACCTCTAACTGTTTACGGTTCGCTAACAACAATATTACCAACTGTAAGCAATCATAAAACAATTATGACGTATATGAAAAATCCATTACACTCCAAGACAAACAAATTTATACCTATAGCAATCCCAACTGTATTAAATTGTCTTACGTTCTTATTAGGAATTTAATTTTCCTCCAGAGCTTTCAAATTACGTGTGGTCATGTAGACCTTATCGTCATAGTTCAACGTCATAATACGTGTCATCATTAAGTATTGTTTCATGTGCTTCTATGTCATATTTTATATGGTCACTGGCCACAAAAATGATCATAGGTACCTCCTTGTTTTAGTAGAGTAGACAAATCTTTTGTCACCGGTCGTGTCCTATTTTATTGGGCTACATTTAAATTAAGTGATTTGCAGGACAGACGCCAAAACGGTTTAATCAAATCTGATGATTTAAAAGCTACGTAAGCAAAAAGTATTTGAAGTCAATAAAACTATTACACGCTTGTTACATTAGTAACGAATTCTTGAATACTGTGATAAATATTCGCCAATGAAATAAATAGAAGGTTGCTCTGCATACCAATTGGACGCCTACTCTTATTTCTTTTGTTTTTTTTTTCCGTAGCTACCCGAGTTCACCTTAACATTTTAATTGAACTGCCTGATACAGATCAACAGATTCTTATTGTAACTGTTTCGTAGTCTTGTACAATCGTAACGTTTCTTTGTCTCAAGGTTCTTGCGATGTCTGCTATTTACATTATTCTTTTGAACTTTAGTGCGCAATTGACAATATTTTTATATTCAACGACTATGAAAAACCATATGTTTTGCATTTATGGGTCACATGTGGTCTTTGGTCTTGTTTGTACTCCCAAGCCTGATTGTTTATCGATACTGTTATGCTATATCGACGGGCCTGTTGGTCTAGTGGTTAGTGGCCCTGACTGCTGAGCCGGAGGTCGTGGGTTCGATTCCCACCCAGGACAAACTTTGTGTGATGAGCATGATTGTTTGTTCTGTGTCTGGGTGTGATTTATCTATAATATGTATGTATTTATAAATTATATAAGTATGTATATCAGTTGTCTGGTTACCATAACACAAGCTCTGCTTAGCTTGGGATCAGATAGCCGTGTGTGAGTTGCCCCAAGATTTATTTATTTATTTTATTATATAATTCTTGACATGATTCCCATATTTCCATGATCACATCGCGATTTCGCAAGGCATCCACCCGTCTTTCAGTCTTAAGAAAAGTCATATTTCGGATTACAGCATTGCTTTGAATTTATTTGAAAAAATAAGTCGCATATAATTTAACAAATCTGCGAGCCCAAATTTCGGTGTGTTCGTTTCCGCCGGATCACTATTACAAAACATAACACAGCTAAGTTTAACAGAAAATATAAGAAGAGTAACGAGTACATTATACTAAGGGTTAAAACTGAAGTTTTTGAGAAGGTGGTGCTCTACAATTATAAACCAACGTTGATTGCTCCGAGATCGATCACTTCCGTAGGCTATAAAAAATTAAATCGATTAAGGCGGGCCTTTCCGAAAAAACGTCGTTTTCTTTTGTGTTTTATTCGTTGAAATAAGGTATTAAAATTTTGAAAAAAACATATTACATTTTTCACACTACGACCTATATATTCCTGCCGTCCGATACACGATTACTTGCACTTTATTGCATCCAATTAAATCGCAAAGACAAGGCTAAATCGTGATCTAAATATCATTTCATTCGATTTATATTAGGTTTTGAAAAATAAAACTTATACCATAATAAAGGTCGTAAAAAATGTGATGAAAATCTCCCACCATAATGTGAAATATGAAAATATCCCTACTCCCAATTTCAAATTCCGAGTATTTTCATCTATTCATGCGCTCGCGCGTGCTATTTAGTCCCGAGCGGAACGCGTTGGAGGTCGGACGTGTGACAATTTTTGCGAACGCGGTACCCCGCTCAGTTCTGTTACGAAAAAAGAATACCTACCTGTTTATAGTTGATTTTTCTAAGTTAGTTGATAGAATGTTGTATGATGTTGCCGTGTCTACGCAAAATAGATTTACAAACCTGAAATTTGCATCTAAAATATTTGAATTTATTCCTTAGATAAATGTTATCAAAGAAGTCAAAAATGCAAAAAACTATATTGGTTTATTTTCTTGCGGAATAGATTTACCATCGGCAACAATTGTGAAAAATAGTCGAATTTGAACCTTATGTTAGAGTAAATGAAGCCCACACACGCGGAAATGTTAAAATGGTTTACTGTTTTCAAATAACGTCAATGAGTTCAGTCCGCTCTGTGCCGCTGCGTTAGTGTTACTTAGTCTTAGCCTAGGTACTGATATGTTCATTTTCCACATATCTTACTCCCAACTAGAAGTCCGAATTAGCTCCTAAATAAAAACGTGGTAGGTGAATATTCATTAGTGCAATAATAAATTAGTCATTCATTTAGAAATAAAATAAGTATCATTTATTACGCATATTTTATTTAAAATAGAAATTTGATGGTGTAGGTATGCAACGTTTGTGTAGTCTAATCCGCACACAACACTCGTGCCACAGTGTAGAAATGTGACAGTATACATGTACATTTTCTACACTCGAGATTACTTACTATTATTGCATGTTTATGTATGGGTTGTGCTGTGTGTGTTGTAAAAGTTTTTTAATTTCATTTGTTACTTTTTACTTTTATTTGTAACTACACACATCAAAAAAGTCTAAGGAACACATACAAATTTCAATTTTACAATGTGTTTTCGTATTAAGTCCATAGTATTTCTTTTTTATATTATTTTTAATGCTTTTTTAAATTAAACAACCATTATTTTTTTCAATCCTTACTAATATTATAAAAGCGAAAGTGAGTTTGTTTGTTACGTCTTCACGCCTACATGGCTAAACCGATTTTTATGAATTTTGTTACAGAGATAGTTCGGACCCCGGAGACGGACATAGACTAAAAAAGTGAGAAATGAGGGAAAAAAAGGGAAAATTAGCTTTGCTATTACAATAAATAAGGCGCTAGGGCAAAAACTACAAGTAGCAAGTACCTGCAAATCAGGAAAGAGGAACTGTGTTACCCCGAATGAAACGCGAGCGAAGCCGCGGGCAAAAGCTAGTTAACTATAGTTTTTACGAGTAAGTACTGTAAGTACGTAGTACAAAGCAAGGTCCCTAATCAACTAAACAAACTAAAATTAAATGGTTGTACAAAAATTGCATACTTAAATTAATACAAAATGTGGCCTCCTCTGTTATTGAGAACTTGCTGGCACCGATTATTCATAGAATCGATGAAACTGTTAATGTCATCCTGCGGCAATTGCTCCCAATGAAATTTTAGTAAGTCTATCAGTTGTTGGGTAGTTCTCACTCCATCCAAGTTCCTTAAAACACGTCTCTGGAGCATGCATGCTCGATGGGGTAGAGGTCTGGCGATTGTGCAGGCCAAGGCAATACCAGGATGTTTTCCCTTGCCAAGTATTCCCGTGTGTACAAACCTGTTTGCGAACATGCATTCTCATGCATCAACGTGATATTGAAACCAAGCGTTTGTGCGAATGGATGGACATAAGGCCTTAGAACATCCTCAACGTAATTTACAGCGTTCTTGTTACCATTTACAAAAACGAGCTCAGTTGGTCTGTTCTTCATAATACCCGACCATACCATAACTGTTGAGCCTTTCAGTTTTTCCAAGACGACGATACACTCTTACCCTTCTAATATCAGACTTGAACCCAAATTGAGACTCATTGCTAAATTAAATTTTATCCCATTGTTCCCGGATTCATGTAATGTGTTCCTTACACCATTCATTTCGACGAGCGCGATTCCCGTGACGTAACGATGGGCACCTAATTGGCCGTCATACTCATGCAGTCGATTTCGCACAGTTTGGCAGCTAACAACAACACTATTTGAATTTTGTAGCCTTAAAGACGGGCGACTAACATTGGTTGGCAAGACGCAGTCAGATGTATGTATCGATCTCCCGTGTTAGTGTAATGCTGATGAACATGGCAAATAACGCTTCTCTTGACACCGAAATACCGAGATACCTGAGACTGACTTCTTCCCGCTTGCGACATACCTACAGCTGTTTGCATTTTATCTGCATTTAAATGACGTCGGTCCATGACGTAAAAAATGACTTAAATCCAAATTTATTCAAAACTTTTTTCAAATTATTGTTTAATTCATACTAAATTTTAATGAGCAAAGAAAAGGCTTTTGAATTTGTGAAAAAAATAAATAAATGATAGGTACTCGATTTTTTTTTACAATCAGCCAGTATGTCCTCTAGATCAAAAAAGTTTACATAGGTTAAGCTACTTGGTAAGAAATGGTATAATAATTGAATAATAATTTGAAATAGTATGTGTTGCTTAGACTTTTTTAATGTGTGTATTTACTTTTATTTTTAACTTTTTACTTTTGAATTTTTTTTAGTTTTGAATCAGTCCCGAATTCATGATCTGAGTGGCAGCCCGGTTATCTATAACCTTAAAAATACTTTCCAGAAAAATTTAATTCCACATGCCAATTCAAGTTGAGTTACTGCATTACTTTACTCTGTGACGAAACTTGGTAGCTACGCAAGGTCACGAACTCAAAACCGATGCGCTTAGCGCGCGCGTTTCCCGCGCATCGTAGTTCCTTACGTATCGGTACTCCTTGCGGGGGCTGGGGTAAGCCATAAATGCCTACGATGCTCGGGTTAACCCCGCCTTAAGTAACGATGTTAGCGAAAATCGACTAAATCTAACTAATGAATGCAAGAGCTCGATCCACAGATAACGTAAATATTTCTAATCTGTTGCACATTTACCAGTTACGTTGCGTCCAAGCTTGATTAAGTTTTAGATCGATGCCTTTAGCGATAACATCTTTTTATGTAAAGTTAATTGGAGGGCACACATGCAACTATCCCTTGTCCAAAGCAAGTCGGTGTGAGCTGTAGAAGTTAATTTCTGTTAATTAAATTACTTTTATTAATAATAAATAGAGGTTTGGAATTAATTTGAAATGCTTGAAGATGGATTTGATAATGGAAGTTAATGGCTGGTAAGCGGTTGAGGAATTTCTAGATAAAATTATGCTTATTACCTTTTTGTTTTTTTTTTCGGGTGGGAAATCATCAAATAACTTCCCCCGCTCTGGGCGGAGCGGGGGGGGGCATGTCAGACTTGTACTGACTAAAACCCACCCATGTTCCTTCCATTGCCCTTTACGTTCCGGGGCCGCGGTATCTCTTTCGAACAACCCGCAACCCCGGATGCTTATTACCTTTACATTTGAATAAATAAATATGTATTCATACTAAATCAATCGACATTTCATTAACGCTATAAAAGTGATTTCATTATTTACACAGTTCTGTAATCGAAATTGTATTAAGCGGTTGAATTAAGAAGCAAATAACTACATAACATATTTCAATTACAAACTTGATGACAATACACAAAAACTCATAAATATACACTTAAGGAAAAACCTTTAAAAGTTCAACAAAAAATAATACCCTAAAATACTTTATCTTGGTAATAACAATAAAATCGATGCACATTTTCAAATAAACGAGCTAGTAAAAATAAGTTACTTTTTAAAAATCGACTAAAACTTTTATTTCAACCAACGGACAACACTAATTATGAGTAAAATGCACCTGGCTAGCGCGTGCCTATCTAAATGTCACACTTGACGTTACGAAACCAATTAAACTTGACCCTTTTTATAAACAACGACTTACCATTAATTGGTCTTTTATATCGGTTTAGTAATAATTATTATAGTTTTTCTGTATTTAATTTCTTGCGTTTTTATTTGTATTTTTAGAACGGAAATTCAAATGCAAATGAGTATTTCTGTTTAAGTTTGAAGCATGTACGACTGTACGTTTAAAAAAAGAACTGTTTCTTTTTTTGTTATTTATTGGCATTCATAGCGGTTTTTAATTAATTGTCAGACATGGAATGTCAACGTTTTCAAAAAGTATTTACTAAATTCCTCATACTACAATTTCTATTTTAATTTTCCTTTTTAATTTTCCTCATAGTGCATAGTAATGCCAGTTTATTAGTATTTTTAAAGGGAGCATTTCTGGAATTTTGGCAACGATGGCAATAGAATGAACATTTTAAAATCTTCAGCAGCATGTTTTTCGTACAAAGATTCCCACATATAAATACTTGCAGATGCGCCAAGTGAATCACGTGTTTGGACTTCTGTACTTAAAGATGCAGCAGATTCATACATAGCTACTAATACATACAAAGTTCATAAACACAACAAAACAACAAATTGTAACTGAATGTCTAGACATTGGCTGAAGATTTTTCTTTTTAAAATTCTACATCGCTCTGTATCTATTCCATTGCTATTTTGCAAATAAACATACATTATGCTGTGTTCAAAAAACATTTCTTTTTCTGCGACAAAAACTATTATATGCAAACTCTTTGTATTTAACATCATTCAGCCTTGGTCGTGAAATAAAAATGTAAAACCCGAGACGACACGACCTCGTGTGAAACGCGCGAGGCAAAGCGTCTTTTTTCTATTTTTAAAATTACAAATTATTTTGACGCTTGTTTTATGCGTGGGAAAAGTAATATTATTACGAAGTTTATCATTGTTTTCAGTAATTTTCACTATATCATTCTAAGTGGGTTTTTTTCTGTTGAAATATTAAAATTGTTTAATACTTAGAATATTGAATTGAATATAAAATTGTTTAATACATAAATAATTAGAAGAATAATTTATGTGCAGTCAGCAAAAGAAATAAGTAACCAGGCTTGTGAGGTACAGTTGAAATATTCTATAAAATCTATTACACTTAACTATTTTGTTGACAGTACGTTTGCACATCGTAAAACCATCACCTCATGTCAATTCGACATGCTAAAGATCACAAGGGTAGTCTGCCAAATCTTATTTCTGTGCAAATCTGGCAACGTAGATCTGGCTTATCATTTGTGTGAGTTTAACATCGGCTGCTAAAAGCGAAAAAAAAAAGGTATATCACGGAGTAAACCTGGACCGAGTGGCGTCCTAAGACTGGTAAGAGAAGTGTTGGATGCCCGGCGGCTGGATGGGCAGACGTCATTGCTACCATGATGAGGCTAGCATATAAACGCGGAGTTTGGCACAAGCATAGATAGGTCTATAGCCAGTAGTGAAGTGTGCAGGTGAAGACGGGTTGACTATCACAACTTGGCTGTATCTAACTTGGCACGCAATGATACGCAACGTGTCATAGAGAGCAGTTCCACGTGCTGAGTAATTCTACGTGATTACTACTTATTACCATAAGAACACGGCTTTGCCAACCTCAAATGAAAAATCAACATTTTTGTACATTAGACAAGACAGTCCCCAAACGCTCGCCCTTCATTTTCGACTCTCTTGCCTGAAGGTGGCTGAAAAGAAGTAGCGGAAAACACTATCTAGCAATAACTCCCCTAGAAGTTCGAAACAGTCTTACCACGGCGATAGTATTACTCAGTACTAACTGGGTGATGGAGTTTAGATAGGCAGTCGCCCATCTAAAAAACTCGTTGCAGCTGCATTCGGTTAGACTAGAAGTCGACCCCAACATAGTTGGGAAAAAAGCTAGGCAGATGAAATTCGAAACTGCGAAGTCAATTCAATGATGAAGTTTGGTGGACAGGTTAAACTGTAGCCCAAAGCTTTGAGAGACATGTTACCTAACAAGTTCAGTAAGACTAGTTATAAGAGTGTTTACCTGCACCCGCATCTCGTTGGAACCCGTCCAAATACAAGATTACGAAATTGATTAAAAACCTATTTATATATGCTGTTATTGGTGCATTTGAAAAGTAAACCTACATGATAATCACTATATGTCAATCAACAGCAGGATGGCCGCTTGATACGAAAAGCATAGGGGTCGATGTAACTCCTCCTGATGGCGGCCTTTGTCCCACAGTGGACGTTTCGGGTGCAACGATGGTGATAGTTTAAACTATGCAAGACATTTTCTGCTTAACGACCTCAAACCTAATTTCCTAGCATGAATTGAATCAGAAAACTGGCAGCCACATTATTGAGTCACGTGTCAATCTTTTTCCCAAATTGGCGACTAGTTGTTGACTTAGCAATAATATCGTTTATGACGGCAATACTTGTAAACAAAAGAATAAAGCCACCCACAGTATCTCCTATAATAATAATAAAACCATAAACTATTAAACATGAACAACATGGCAGGTAAAAGCTATTCAATATAAATGCAAATTGCCTATTGGAGCCAGTGACCCAATATGGAGGCAATTGGGTCAGAAGTGTCGGACCAGGCCATTGGATCCAGTCCAATTCCTTGCTCACTGGCGCACCCCTTTAGCGCCAACCTTGAATTTAAATTGACCTCTTCCACCTCTAGGTATTGTCTCCCAATTTCGGTGAATGGTTATAGAGACTGTTGGGGGTAACGATTTGGTTCATTGTTATTTGGCTTTTGGCTGCTTAATGAAGCCCGTTTTTCTACTGAAGCATTACCATAAGGTACTTTATTAGGTTCTTGGGTGGTAGACCACTTAGCAAATAGGATATTACCAACTTTCCGACAATAACATCAACTGCAATCTTGGTGGATTGTCCAGAATGACATATTAGAGGACTTGATACGCTAATGACTCAGCGACGAAAGTGGCTGTCTACGTACGGGACCCAAGTAGTTTCATAATGATCTCGATATGAAATAAATTACACAAAGAAAACTTACTATCATCTACGTCTGCTCTTAAAACAACAGATTGCAAATGTCAAAAATTCTGGCAACTGCTCAAATCAATTAGCTGATATACGATATGTTTGTTATAGAAGAAATCTACTTAAATTCAAGGTACAGAAATATCTGCAATGACTAGAAGATGCTTAGTCCAAATATAGACCCTAGCCTAGTCCAGTGTCCTCATCTGCCTAGGATCGGCTTCCAGTCCAACCGTTTGCACCTAAATACCAGTATTTTACATGGAACGGCCAATATTTGTCTGGTTCAGTATAGTTAGTTATATCCTTGTCATCTATTATACTTAAATCCACGCAAATAAAAAAACGGATCGAATTCCCAAAAAGATCCTATTTCTGTCCAAACTTCATTAACTAAGACAAACGGTATCAAAAAGCTAACTATTAGGGAGCATACAGATGAAACAGACACTATCGAAATTGCAAAAGTTTCGCGCCCGCGCCGCCGTGCTCATAATAAATTCATTTAATGTCGACTTACACGGGCGCTGTTGCATCAATTCAAGTTATGAGAGGCAGAGTGGAATGAACAGACATCACTATTGAACATGATGAAGGTACAAGAGATCGCGTATTCTATTTCTAAAGAAGCTATAATCCCTAACTTGAATATTATATTTCAATTACTGCATTTCAGAGCCAAACAAAAAACAAACAAGAAAAAAATCTAGAATTCATGTTTACGAATTCTAGACTTCAAGCCTATTTCTTAGGTTATTGAGAAGCACTTTCACAGCACACAATGACCACAGAGTTGACTATATGGTTTTGATCTCAACTCGATTCCTCCACACGTTCCAGAGATTCAGAAGCGTTCAAATATAATTTTCAATGAAATGGTTTCGTTTAATAAGGGCGATTAAAGCTACCTACGTTTTAACAGAATGCATCGGATCTAAACTAAATATTGGTATAGTAACGTGAACTTTACACGCCGGAATGTCAATTTTATCAGCACCCCCCCCCCCCCATGTTGCGGGTTGTTCGAAAGAGATACCGCGGCCCCAGAACGTAAAGAGCAATAGAAGGAACATGGGTTGGGTTTTAGTCAGTACAAGTCTGACACTCCGCCCAGAGCGGGAGAAGTTATTTGATGATTTTTGGGAAATCATCAAATAACTTAAACTACCCCAAAAACAAAAAGCACAGCACCCCCAAACGAACCATGACCCCGTAATGCGTTCTAATAGAACAACACCTGTTAAAAAACTATAGACAAACAAGACATGAAATATAGACTTTTTGAAAACTATTCAGCCAGCATCATTCTGCACCTTCCAGGATTAAAACGAATCCATTAATAGAGATGTGCTGCTCAACACTGATCAGACAAAGTTTGAGCGACATCGACACTTAAAGCAAAAGTTCCATCGATAAATAATCGCTTCCTCCCATCACTTTGATCTCTTTCCGCCAAGACGAGTGCGCCTAACAATTTATTGGGGTCAGAACGGGGACTTACGTTATTGAAAAGGTTTTGCAACATATTGCGGTGGAGTCCGGATGGGTACGACACTCCCGGGATCAATATCCGGATCAAATATGGCTGATGTACGTGGAACTTAGGGAAAGAAGGTTCAGGTAAACTTTCATCTTAAGAACGAAGCTTTTGTTTCGGCGGATGTTTTTTTTACTTCGATATATATATCCTTAATTTCCTTCATATAATATTAATATTATAAAAGCGAAAGTGACTTTGTTTGTTTGTTACGTTTTCACGCCTAAATGGCCAAACCGATTTTGATAAATTTTGATGCAGAGATAGTTGGGACACTGGAGACGGACATAGACTAAAAAAAGTGAGAAACAGGGGAGAAAGAGGGAAGAAAAGGGGAGAGAAAGATATTTTTTTTTATCATTACGCGGGCGGAAGCTAGTTTTATATAAGAACATTAGCCTCCTTTTGGGCTCCGTCACAGTCGGGCAAAGTATTCCGTACTTGCCTGCACTCATATTTATTCACTTGCAAATTGCTCGTTTTTTTTCGGATGGGAAATCATCAAACCGCACTCTAGGCGGACCGGGAGGGAGTGTCAGACTTTTATTGACTTAAAATCCATCCATGTCTCTTTTGCTCTTTGTGTTCCGGCTACCTTAACTAAATTGCTACCTTACGGAACACTACATTTAAATACAAAACAGTCCAACTCCGTCTGAAAAGGTCAGGGTTCTCCCGAAACTTTCATGTTATCTAATTAGTCATGTTGGGAGCCAATTTGAAGTCACCGAGCTAAACAAGTGGCTAATGGATGTTCATGCTGTATACGTAACGAGTGATAGGTATGACGCAAAATTAGTAACATCATGCTTGTAATACCCTAAGGATTAGAGCCTCAGAAATATTTTAAACAGACAACTCCTTTCTTATATCTGTTAAAGTTATGTTATTATTTTAATTTTTAATCTCAATTATTAAAAAAAATGTTTGCGTAAGGGAGCTTGTACAAGGCTCACCCATCTATGCAAATAAATTTTACTTTACTTTTCCTCCTGTTTGAAAAACCCAAAAACAATTTACCCGACCCGGGCATCAGTCTCAAAACCTCAGCTCAGAGTTCAAGATGGCGGACACTAAGGCTAAGCGCGCACCGCGATAAAAAATCGTTGCGATTTTTTTAATGCGAAATAAAATAGCAAACTACAATATTAAAAATACAAACGATTTATTTTCGCAATGCGCGGATTGTAGTGTATTTCTGTGGTTCACAGATTTGCGATATTTTTTCGCAACGATTTTTTATCGTAGTGCGCGCTCGCCCTAAAAAAAATTAAGACTTGGTGGTCTTGATGGTTTTGTTATGGATGCCATAGTCAAAACTGGACCAAATTGAAATAGGACCACAATCGGTCAAATGTGCTGAGCAAACTAGCATTAAAAAAAATACAGTCGAATTGTTAACATCCTCCCTTGTTTTGAAGCCGGAGGTAGATATTTAATGTGATTTTTTATCGTAGTGCGCGCTCGCCCTAAAAAAAATTAAGACTTGGTGGTCTTGATGGTTTTGTTATAGATGCCATTGTCAAAACTGGACCAAATTGAAATAGGAGCACAATCGGTCAAAAGTGCTGAGCAAACTAGCATTAAAAAAAATACAGTCGAATTGTTAACATCCTCCCTTTTTTTGAAGTCGGTTGAAAAGGTAGATAATGAATTGTCTCCTGTAAATAAAAATGATGGTAGTCGATAAATATAATTATATTGCAAACATTTGTAAATGCTTATCTCAAGCGATTTCAAGTTTTATCTTACCATAAAGCAAACAAAGTTTTAAATACCACTTCAACAGTTTACAACGCAAAAAATAAATACAAACAAACTCAAATCAGTACCTACAAGTTAATCGCACTGATGTAATCGATAAAATCTACATCATACGTCATATCGATACAAAGTATCTAGTGATGTGACTCATACACGACATTGATTTTGACCTCAATCACAGATTACTAAATAGCTACTACGTAGCCTCAATTTGCATCGTCATCCTAGGTGCAGTACTGCATTGTTCGAAATGGGAGTCTTCATTACTTGTGAATTATTAAAACGAAGTAGTTCCAAACAAAACAATACATACCTGTTTTGTGTTTTTTAAACATCAGTGACAACTAAAACCATTTCAGACACTAATCTGCATAGTCCTCATGTAAGTTGACCAAGATTTTTGTCGGGACCTTATAAACCGAAACAAACTCAGAGGTCTAATACCTCTGAAACAGCCGAAAAAAAAACAGCCGAAACAAACTCAGAGGTATTAGACCTCTGAGTTTGTTTCGGCTGTTTCTTTTCAGAGTAGTAAAGGTACGAAAGACCGGCCATATCTAGTTTCTTTTTTTTTAAAAAAAAAAACGACGTGTTTAAGTGTGTAAAAACCTACTTGAAAAATAAACATAATTTATCAATAGGTAAAACAGTATGTGAGCAAACAGCTCACATACTGTTTTTATACGGGTTTTTCGAATAATGACGTAACTTAGAAAATCAACCTACAAAACACCACCATTTTTATATACCAACCTGCTTTAAAATTCAAATTGTAACCAGCATGATGCCATTAAATTACATAGATTTTAAATCTGTCACAAACCAAGTATTTCATTGTTAAATAAAACGAAATTACGTTCAATGATTATGCCTTTCGTTTCCAATTCGAAATAACCACTAAAATCTATTAAATGAGTTTAAAAAAATATCCAATTAGTTACAAATAACCTTTAGATTAAACGCACGTTTAATCGGTTTAAAAATAAATTAAATCGAATTGAAGTAGAGAAAGAATAACCATTTCAAGTAACCGTTACAAATTGTTGAATGTAGCAACACTGTCATGTCAAAAATCGAACGTTAACGGTACATCAATGAAAACGTTTAAAAATAAAACTAGCCTAGCTCGAACTTTGAAAAAGAAGCAATCCCGTCCAACCTAACGGAATAGTGCTGTTCCAATTTTGAAAACTTTAAAACCAAGAGAAGAGAAAATAGGTCGCAAATAGTGCTGCACTACGGTAATGGAAATATCGAGATAGGAACGTACTATGTACTTATTACATACTAGGGATGTGTCGTGTATAATGGTTTACTAAAAGCATATTTATTTCATTACCATTATTTCTTCTCGTGACCAGGGGGCTGGCCTGTTTTTGCACAAAAAATAAACATTGCCATCCAACGTGATAATGCTGCCAGCCTTCTGGGCACTTTACCTGTTGACTGCAATGCGGACGAATTTTTTGACGCCCTGTAATTATTAGTTTGTGTCTATTTTTAGTTTGTATATAGTAATTAATTTAAAAAAAAAAAAGTAATTCAATTATTAATTGAATAAATAAATAAGAAATTAAAAAAAAATACCTTAACTGATTTTTTGATCGTTCAGTTTGGCAGTTGAAAATCACAACAAAAAAAACGTTACGTGATTATTGAGTGTTGGGTAGTGCCTTATTTACTTGCTCCTTATGTAAATACTAACAACCACCACTTTACTGAAATGTATGAACGACCAAAACAATAAGCATAACAATAAACCGTAACATTAGAATTTAATAGAAAACCGTAACGGGAATGTTATCCTCGACACATTTTGCCGCACTAGTGGCGTATAGTGCAATCGGAAAAGCCATTTGCGAAGCACAGAGGTCGGCGTCGCGTCGCCATGACAGGCGACCCAGTTGCACCGTCCCTTTTTATAACTACAATTCAAACTCAAACTCAAAGCATTTATTTCAATTAGACCATTACAGGCACTTTTGAATGTCATAAAAACAAGAACAAAAAAATGATGCTGCTACAATCCCGGTCACAAGGCATAATAACTTGTGAAAGTACTGTAGTTGCCCATTCCAAAGCGTTGATCTCTATGGAGAAGAATGGGCAAGAAACTCCATGGACACTCTTTTAAATTATAATATTTTTACAAAATCGTATTTACATCATTCGTGTTGAGATTATACAAATATGTGAGAACGATGTAGAAAGACGTGCACAGTAAGAGCGTCCAGAGTAAATAAAAAACAAAATTCAATTTAAAATCTAAATAAGTTAAAAAAAATGACCGTGGTAGTTAAAAAAATGACCAGTCCCAACTGACAGCGCCCGTTCACGAACATGACGTATGGATCAGCCCCATTCAGCTCGACCATTTTGAAGGGAGCTAAATGACCCGACACACCCGCCACTATCAGCGAGACATTTAAGTGAGCATGACACTATTAACCACCAGGGCCTCGTCAAGTCAATGATAATACATAGCACTCACATATGGGCTTAATAATTATACAATACTAGAGAATTGATTCTATACATTGCAAAGATAGTCTTACAATCTTCTGCAGCTTCCACTATAGCTTCGGGTACTTATCAATGAGTTTACCCCTATGCTTGAGGAGCAGGACCAGCATTGAGCCAAGCATTTTTATCATCAATATAATCCCCCAACTTATAATATGCTTGCCTACATAGTGTGCGTTTAATACAAGATTTAAATTTCGTTTCATTCAGTTGAAGAATGTGGGGAGGTATTTTATTGTAGCATTTCAAACAGTACCCCATGAAAGATGAGTCTACTTTAGCTAACCTGAAACCCGGCTGAACCAATTGGTCCCTGTTTCTAGTATTATACTTGTGTCTATCACCTCGTTTACCAAATAGATGCAAATTTTTTCTGACGTACATGATGTTTTCATAGATATATTGACAAGGTACTGTCATGATGTTAATTTCCTTAAACTGTTCTCTTAGAGAATCTCGCCTACGTAGATTATAAATGGCTCTAATGGCTCTTTTCTGCAGAATAAATACAGACTCGATGTCTGCAGCCCGTCCCCAAAGTAAAATACCGTATGACATTATACTATGAAAATAACTAAAATAGACTAGCCTCGCGGTATCTACATCAGTAAACTGACGGATTTTTCTGACAGCATATGCTGCTGAACTAAGCCGTCCTGCAAGAGATGTTATATGCTGACCCCATTGTAGCCTTGAATCGAGCGTTATCCCCAGGAAAACAGTTTTATTGACGAATTCTAGTTTCTCTTGATTCAATACTATGTCACAATCACTACTTTTGACGTTTGGCAGAGCAAATCTTATGCACTTCGTTTTTTTCCCATTTAATACCAAATTATTGGCGGTGAACCAATCATTTACCTGTAATAGGGCGTTATTTAAGTCGTCTAGATTTGTGGCACGTCTATTTATCTTAAATATTAAAGAAGTATCGTCAGCAAACAACACCATTTGTGGTTGGTTTTTAAATAAATGGGGTAGATCATTAATATATACTAAAAAGAGGAAGGGACCTAATATCGATCCTTGTGGTACACCCATCTTTACATTTAAACCCATTGAATTGACACCATTTATTTGCACTTTCTGCTGTCTATCATTTAAATATGATTTTACTAAACTAAGCGCAAGTTTTCCTAGGCCGTAATGTTCAAGTTTCAAGAGCAGGGTTTCGTGGCTAACACAATCAAACGCTTTTGAAAGGTCACAAAAAATTCCTATGGCATCCTGTGCCTCTTCCCACGCAGTAAATATGTGTTTTAACAAGGTAACACCAGCGTCAGTCGTACAACGTCCTTTGGTGAAACCATACTGTTTTTCATGTAAGATCTTATTGGTGTTAAAGTGGTTGAGCATTTAATTAAGCATTACCTTTTCAAACACCTTGCTGAAAACCGGCAAAACGGATACGGGTCTATAGTTATTGGTGTCTTTACTATCCCCAGATTTGAAAAGGGGTATAACTTTACTGTATTTCATAAGGTCCGGAAAAACTCCTTGGTCCACACACAAATTGAATATTATGGCTAAGTACGGTGCTATTGTCTCAATAATAGCTTGACAAACTTTAATAGACATTCCCCAAAGATCTTCGGTTAATTTGATTTTGATTTGCTTGAAAGCTTTAATGACTGCAGTGGGGTTAATATGCTTAAATTGAAACTCAACCGGACATGGTGAAACGTTTGCTCTTAATAAATCAATGGAAAGCAAGGGTGAAGAATTTAATGTTTCAGTAGTTTTAAGTGGGATACTAGTAAAGAAATCTACAAATTCTTGAGCAACTTCGTTTTCAGTGGTTAGAAGACCACGCGAAGACTCTAGTGTGATCTCATTATTACATTTTTTGTTTCTGTTAGTTTCACTATTAATGATTTTCCAAACCGTCTTAATTTTATTATCGGCGGATTTAATCTTGTTGCTAATGAATAAAGATTTAGCTAATTGGCAGGTGATTTTAAAAATTTTTGAGTAAGTTGCAACATAGTGATTGAAAGTTTCTGAGTTGAAGTAAGGCTTAAGGCCGTAAAGCTCAAACAATCGTTCCCTACTTTTTCTTATACCCTTAGTTGCCCAATCACTAAACATAAACTTTGGGCTAATAGATTTAGTTTTTATTTTTAACGTATCATTGAACTCTGTGTAGACCACCGAAAAGAATTCCTCATAAAATTGATTTACATTTTCAATATTAAATCCCGTAGTGCTTAAATTACTAATTAAATTATTATTAAATTTATTCAAATTGCTGGGTGTTATTTGTCTAGATTTTATCTGGGTTTTTTGTGACGGTGTGTAAGACTCGAAAACGACGGTTTGACCGCTGTGATCAGATGGAAGGTAATTTACAATGGCTTTATTTAAGTAGTCGCAGCAACAAAAGACATTATCAATACATGTAGCAGTGTCTGTAGTAATTCGGGTAGGCTCCGAAAAGACATTTATCAAATTAAATGATTTAAAAAGATGTAAGAATCTACTGCTATTTGAATTTATATCTAAAATATTAATATTAAAGTCACCACAGATAACTAGTAATTTATTACCTTTTGCAAGTTTTGCTAAAGCATCTTCCATTACTGACTCAAATACAGAGTAGTTTTGATAATTTGGGGGTCTGTAAACGCACACTATGACATGCTTATCTAGCTCAACACAAGACATTTCAATATTATGTTCAACCGAAAGATCAATTATATCATTACGAGTTTTAAATTTAATGCCATTTTTAATTAAGATAAGTGAACCCCCACGCATCTTAGATTTGCGGTTAAAGGAACTGCCTACACTGTAATTCTCAAAGTTAATTAACATTTCATGATCTTTTAGCCAATGTTCGGTGAAACATACAATATCAAACTTGGTTTTTTCTAAAAACAATTCAATCTCTAGTTGTTTCGAAGAGAAACCTTGAATATTTTGATGGAATAATTTCAAGGAATTCTGCTTAGCCCCTTTTTTAAATTTAATTATTTGAGAGCAAGAAGGTACCTTGGTGTTAGTGAGTGTAACACTTATGTTATTTATATCTTCTGTTGTCTTACTAGCTAGTTTAAATGAGCCGGAGTGAGTGACAATACTCCCCCACCTTCCTTGTAAAAAGGTATCTTAGTATAAGTACTAATAGTCGCAGTGTTAATAATAGAAGAAAACATAGACATAATATTTATGTCCGAGTGAATATTATAAGCTAATAGCCTAGCTATTTTGTGTCTACAACTAGTAGGTAGAAACACATTACCCCGTGTCGACCTAAGTTTATCAACAACATTGTTAATATCCAGATACATGAGTTTGTCACAATAGTGACCTACCAAAAAATGAACATGCTTATTCAGCATGTAAATATAATTGTTAATTCGTTTCGATAATCTTTCAAAATATGGAAAAGCACACAATATTATTTTACGACAGTTCAACTTTAACAACTCAGTTACACTATCTGTGATGTCTTCTTTTGTAATTTTTGAACTATTTCCTATAAATATAGTTAAATCAGTATTTTTACTATAAACATTTCCAGTTACTAATGCCATTATCTGTTTATCTGTTTATTGCCAATAGAAACTCGTTAAGTTTCTGCAGCTAGGAAATTGGTCGCGAGTCATAACTTTCTGTTGTAAGGTCTTCAAGACGTATTAAGACTTAAGAGGGTTTTATTCCTGCCGGGGTTGCGGGTTGTTCGAAAGAGATACCGCGGCCTCGGAACGTAAAGGGCAATAGAAGGAACATGGGTGGGTTTTAGTCAGTACAAGTCTGACATGCCCCCCCGCTCCGCCCAGAGCGGGGGAAGTCATTGGATGATTTCCCACCCGAAAAAAAAAAAAGAGGGTTTTATTCTCGCGGTTCTTTTGAGTTTTATGTGCCGGGAAGTCAAGTTGTGTGGAGGAGTAGACGGAAGGAGTTAAATTAAGTGAATGGTATGGATTTGTCTGTATTTTGTGAAGCGAATCCTTCTTCTGCGTGTCGACTGTCCTTTGAATTTTTAAATTTTACTGGCCGAGTATTTCGCCACTTGGGCGGCATCGTCGTGGCAGCACAGTAAACGCTTTTACTGCAGCTTTTGGGGCACACCAGGTAGATAAGGTAAGGCAATCAATGCCTAGCTTTTCATCGATCCATTGAAAGTAATGTTAGAGAATCGCAGCAACTTTAATCATCAAGCAGAGTTCAAAGAAGACTACAAATATACGTTTTTTAACTATTTGCTTTAAAAATAGAACTCCATCTCAACACCAGTTCCGTACCCTATCACCACACATTATATCACCAACAGAACTGCAACAGCATTGCAAATTGACGCATTTTAGTGCGTTGACGTTACGCAAGCCGTCCCGTCGATATGAAAGCAAATAAACGCACGGCGGATACTGAAAGTGCAGGAAATAAGGGGTGACACGTACGTACATCGGGTCTAGAATATTCTAACGTTTGCAGATTATCTTGATAACAACTGCAGATACATGTTAGAAGTGCCAGAATGCAATCAATCTACTAAAGATAACAGATAGAAAAAAAAATAGAGAGATGGAAATCCGTATGTTGTCGTCGTGTTCGTTAAAGGCTGGCAACTTTTTCTAAGAATCTCGGTAAACTAGATACTCGATGTCGTTATTGAACTACATCGTGTTTCACCCTTGACAATTAAAACTCTAGCTACCACTCTCTCTAGGTGACTTTCAAATTTAGTAGTCAGTTTAAAACCAAGAACAAAAATATACTAGAAAAAAACATGGGGAGCATCAATACTCCAAAAAATTCAATAAACCCCCCTCTATAACAAATAACCATACATCTTCACAATTTTTAATAAAATCTTGTTAACCTCCTTGCTTATCCCGGCTTTAGTCTCTTAATATAAAAAGATTGCGTGCCAACCCTAGTTCAGATGCAACCGACAAATGAAGCGGGATATCGGCCAGTATTAACATATAGATACGTACCTATATACAGATTATACTCCCTATGTACTGTCCATTTGAATATGGAATTGTATATAACGATATGTTAGTACTTTTGTTACGTATTGCTTTTAAGTAATAGAGTTAATGTGATTTTACTGATATGTTGTAATAATAACTAGAGATGTACCGTGCTATTGTCATATATTTGTCGATATTGACAGAACTATCAATGTTTTTCTAGGAAATCTCATATTAATACGACTTCTTTAGTTTAAGATATTTGTTATTTTAAATTATATTTTCACTGGTTAGGTCCTGTATTAACGCAAATTATCTTAATAGTGCGCAGCTTGCATCTTAAATTCTTACTTAGACTAAATTACTTAGAAACAAGTGCAACAATGATTAAAAACGAACAGCGGAGGAAACAAGTGCATAACAAGCAACAAAACAATACAAATCAGTTCGATTCTCATGCATTGTCTATTGAAATGGAAATCTATTTAATTGACACCGTTCTCTAGATCCGCGTACTACTTACGTTTCACGCTCTTTCTTATTGGGATAAGCAGAGCTTATAGCTTCTTTATTTAGAAATTAAACATATTTCCTCTCTTGAACATTTTCTTGTAACTCTTAGTCGCTCTTTTCCCTAATTCAAGTGTCAGTATGTATCTCAATAATCTATCATAAGCGTTCATGAGCACGCAAAACTAAAATAGATTTTTTTATTTCATTTATAAACAAAATATTATTGGCACATTTGGCACATGCTCTCAGCAAGTCGTAAAAATCAAACGATATTCGACATAATATCTTCTAAGATAATATAATTTTTTCATCTCAAAATAAAACTGTTGCGGTAATTTACGAGCTCAGAAAAATAATATTTGCATTCGTATTACGCAAACTTGTGTATTGAATTTTTTTCCATGACGGATTTGCTATATTTGATACGGTCTCCATATTTTCTGCCAGCCAGAAAATATACAAAGACATTGCACTGCAAACAACGCTTTTCAACACATTTTAAAACCCAGTTATTCTTTCATAATCTTTCATTACTTTTACCACATAACTACCCTAAATCAATTTAACCAGGTGATAAATAAGTCAAATTAATAATTCACATAATAAACATTTCCATAATTCGATATTTATCTTGTCCAATTAAGTGGATTCCTTATATGAATTTCGGTCGTTTCGGTGCGCGGGCGCACGTGGCGGGCAGGAAACGGAAGCCATTGTTTAGCCGCGCCACACGAGCTGAATCGTAAATCGCGATATCGATAGCTCTTTCGATATTTTATTTTAGGCGGCGCAACCCTGTGTTTCGGTGGTGTATTTTTTTTGTTTAGATGTTTGTTGCTATGGGGTTTTAGAAACCGCAGACCCTTTTTTTAATGTTTCTTTTGTCAAGATAATAAACATTGTGAAAAACCAAATGATTTTCATTGTTATGCTCTATTTAATTTTCCGCAAACTCTTTTATTTGTAAGTGGGCGTATCATCAGATGATGGATGAATGACGTCAAATCATGATTTGGTATCATCAATGACGCAAATGTACAGTACTTTAAAAAACATTTCTAGGCCATAAACTATTTTCAATATGATTTTGTATCAACATATATATTATACATAGAATTATGGGGTCAACCTTAACCTTAACCTTAACCTTATTATTAGATGTATGTTTTAGTAGCTCGTAAATAATTATTTTTCTTTTTTAACTCAGAAAATTTTAAATAAAAAGGTTCTTCGTACTTTTTTCAAATATATTATGATTTACCTTAGTAGAAACTTTTTATAAGAACCAGCAGAATCAATTGTCACTTGGTTGGATAGTTTAGTAATATTCAGGCTTTAGTTATGATCTCTCTTAACATCGGTGTATATGCAATTGCAAATTAGTAAGCCCGTTCATTCCCGGCCAGCTGGAAGTCATAGTACTCAGAGTTTCCTGTGTCAGTCTCCAATGTGTCTCTCTCAGTTATCCAATATTTACTTTAACGTGACGGTTAGGTAAGGCTTGTAAATGAATAAGTCACTTCAAGAAGTTTGTAGAATGTAAGTTTGTAGATTGAGTGTATCACAAAAGTCTATATCGATACTCATAAATCGATAAATCTATTGATTGTTTTTTTTCATGCTAATCAAGTTTTTCTATTGAGCAAATTAGCATACACATAAACATAGCATTCACAGAAAGCGGAAAGAATACAATCATACAATCCCATTCACTTTCACGTTGTTCATTCCCATGCATTCACTTCATTCACATGGACTTGTCATCTGTCATAATTCTAAATCAATTAACGTCATAAAAGAATTATTTGCATCATAAACACAAACAGATCTTTCACTTGTTAAACACAGGGTAAGTTGAAAGGGGCCTGTATGCAATAGTGGGCGTTACCATGGTAACCGCCGGTAAATTGTTTAATAATGATCGCGAAATTCACGTATCAGGAAACATGTAATTATGCTTTCAAAAAGTTTTGGAAGAGTAAGGAGTTTTAGGGGTGGGATTTACTTAACTTAAGTAATATTATCGATATAATCGACACTTACTTCACGTAGTACAAAATAACATTGTTATATTAATTCATAATTTATTTCCTTAACAAAACAAGAAATGTCTGACACCAGATCCAAGCACAGATAGTTCTAGAATTTAGGGAACTGACTTTTATAATTCAAAACATTTCAAATGAAACAAAAAATATTTATCTACCCTGAAACTGAATACACTGTTAAGAAAATGTCAGTAGCTCACGAAAACATATAACAAATATGTGCTCAACCTTATCTACATATCTCGTAACACTACTCTACTACCTTATTTTATCTATCGATAAAAGATAGTCTGGTTCAATACTCTGCGATCAGTGACTTCTAATGTGTCGTCATAAAGAGTCATAAATTAATTCTATATCTTATCATAGACTATGTACAAGCGATATGGAACTAATAATAACTATCTTTTGTTTTATTATCACACGTCATTCATCAAATATTATCTGCTAATTACTTATTGATACAAAAATACTGTAGGTAAAAAATATTAGTCATCAATACAAGAGTCACACAGACAAAACGTGATGATTAAAGAGTTTCAGTGTAATAAAAATATAAATACTCTATACAATTTTCAATGACTAATTCACATTTTTCATAACACAAAAATAATGTTTCGCCAAAACTATCGACAACATGACCAGACACGTCCCCCCACTATTCAAGATTAGGGTTTGCGTTCACACAAAGCTTCCTTAATCTATTCGCGAAGGGCCCAATGCCACATTATTTGTGGGCAGATGTTCTCCAGGTAAACTGGAGCAGATGCTGGAAGAACAAAGCAGTAAGAAACAGACGACATTGAAGGTTTAATTTAATTATTTTGAGCACACTTGCGTCTGTAGTGAAGTTTAGAGCATGACTTTAATTTTAAGGATGGTACCTTTTTGGAGAGGTTTCGTATTGATGAAATGAGTGTGACGAAAGTTTTAAGTCACGTATCGTTTTTAAATGGGTTTTCGTGCGTAAATACAGTTGTAGGCCAGATACAGTTGAAAACCAGCGTCGTGTACTAGCTGCTCGACATTTTGCTGAAGTGGTCCTATTTGCCGTGCCACATTAATTTCTTCTTTTTGTCTTTATTTAAGTTTTTTTTTTTGGTTGTTTAATGTTATGTGCACTTGTGGCATGTGCCAAATCAATTTATCGTATTTCTAGACGTTTTCTTTCTGTTGTTCTGAATCAACCAAAGTTTCTATCATCGATATATACGGTACGCGTCATCTGAAAATGATTCGTTTAAATTTGAAATTGTGAAAAAATGTGTTTCCTACAAAAATTGCCATCAAGTAGTTATCCCATTACCCAACGACTTTCTCGCTACATCAGGTCATTTCACGCTTCGACGAGCATTACGCTGAGCATAATACTCTTTTTACTCAACCCTTTTTTCTTATCATTGAATACATCTTTTACAAAACGAGTGCCATTCCGTAGTACCGTAAGTGCTTTTTGTGATGATTCGAAACTATAAACCACGATATTACAGCAGCGCTAGAAAGGAAAGAAATTAAGCAAGAACTGCTTTTCCGTGTTGCTGGTTTTGGGTATGGTAAAAAATGTTAAGGCTATTTCCTTTCGCTAGTTATGTTGCGGACCTTAAAAGGAACCGAGGATATAGAACAATAATTTCACACTAATTAGCTTGTTATTGACAAAAGTACCGATGTTAATGGAATTTCATTTGTATGAAATCAATGAGTTAATTTAAATGTAAATATTTAAATGTATTTTAATTTACGTATACCATCTATGACTCCAGAAGGATACTCCTTGGTAACTTCTTGCGAAAATCTATGACACTCGAAGGACAACCTTCTATGCACTTAAACAACCACACCTTTAGTTTTGCCATTATAGCAGTGTAAAGCAATCTTTCCTATCAAACACATCACGCCTTATAATTCCCGATGGGTTTGGCAGAGGTGTACCTAATAGTACGCTCACATTTTGCAAGTTTTATTTTAATCTCATGTAATAAGGGGCGAGCCTATTATCAGCAACGGGGTACGAATCCAGACTCAAAAATTTCTGATGAAAAAAACACAATAACGCTTTGCCCGACTCTAGAATCCCGCACAGTAACATAGAACCAGACCGCACCACATTGCCTGTCTACATACAATACATAGTTCTATCTATAAATCTAGCCTAGTCCACAGGAGCGGTCTCGTTAGTCATCGTTCATATTAATAACTGTTTGCGTGATTGTAACGTGTTTATTTCAAAGTAAATCATTCTTCATTGTTATGTTGTTTGCTTTTACTGATTACGTGTTATTTATTGCTTGTGAGAGGACTTAATTTTGATATCACACTTGGTAACACATCCTGAATGAAAGTAGTCTCGATAATTGTCAATCGCATCTCAATATTTTTAATATCAAGATCTCTATGTGTCCAGTGGCTTGACCCTCTGCTCAGCTCCTTAGTTAGCGTGATGTTATATAGACTATAACTTTCCTCAATAAATGGGCTATCCAACACTAAAATATTTGTTTCAATGCAAACAATTTAAATAAATCTATATAAACTAAAAATATATCGATACATTATCGATAAGACTGTGTCCTGTCACTACGTTTCTACTTTTAGGACTTTTTTTAAATAAAATATTCTGTTCTATTTTTTAACCGACTTCTAAATGCATGTTTGGTTTTTTTTATAACAATTGCACAAATACCTTCAGTAATGCTGTCGTGTGTGAGAAACCCTGTGAGATAAAAAAAAACAAAACAGTTATAAACCTAACAAAGTATGTAGTTCTACGTCTTGATATATAAACATAATGTCCATCAACCATTATTACTTTGCATCCTAACATTGTACTTAATGACAATGAAGCGAGATGCAAGCATTTGCAACATTATCGGAAGCGCTTGCGTCAATTAATCAGCGTTCAGGCGACATGTGGCGCCAAATGATTCAGGGGCTGTTCGCGGTCCAAGTCATAAACTTTCGGCTTCATATTAGTCATAGCTTTCTAATTCTAAGATATTAATGTGAATTTCTTGTATAACCCGCGTGCTGATCGAAATTAAAACCTCCGCTCCACCCAAAGCGGGGAATCGATATCCCATTCGAAAAACGTGAACGAACGCGCTGTCGAAACAGCCTGTTGTCAATAGACGAACGGATGGTGAGCTACCCATTGCTAACCGTCCACAGTCCCGCGTCTACGGTGGCCGGGAGTCGTCTCGCGGCGCCCGACGCCCGGACCGTCTCTTGCGGCGGCAGGGTTGGTTTGAGTTCTACGGTATACTTCATATTACAAATATAAAGTACAGTATTTCATAATCATACAACTTAGGCTGAGCAGAACATTGCGTTAACGGTGACAGTTCCTTTTAAAGCTTCATCTCAGAGCGATTTAACGCAAAATTGCGCTCATTAGCTCATATACTTGCTATTTTTAGACCTAACTTGAATTCTTCTGTAACTTGCGGCTCGTTATTTCCTGTCGTGTTAGAAATAAGGTTTTATTTCGCATGATTTGTTTGTAGTTGTGAGCTTGTTAAGGTCTTGTTGAATAGGGTTGTCGGTTAAATTTATGAGTTGACATTTTTAAATTAAATAAAATGTATGTAAGTATTTTTCTTTAATCTCACTTTTAACACGGCTATTTTTCAGCGCACATTGATCGATTGATCGCTTGTATGTTGACTTTGCAGCCCTAAAACATGTAGTTTTTTTTTTAACATATTAAAAAAAAATATATTAAAAAATCTATTTTATCATTTTATGTTACTTTCAAATACTTACTACACACTACTTACATCGTTTAATAGAAATATACGATTGAAATCGTAAATTAGTGTCACATTCGAGATATTTTTAGTATCGAACCCAGCCTCGTTCAAATGTTCAACTTCTCGCTTATATTTGTGGATTTCCAGAGATTCAAAATTAATAAAACCTCGCTTTAATTCCATCGACGTAAAGCTTGAATAATACTAACACATTTTGCTAAACATAGAATCTTGTAGTGAGTATTTAAAAGCTAAACATTATTTCCTGCTCGTTTACTTTTTTTTATAAAAAAAATTAGCATGAAAACGACATTATTATAGCACATGGTGTGTCAAGGATAATCGGTAAAAACCTCGAAACGTCTCTCACTCAGGTGGCCTTGAGTACGACATTTTTATTTAAAGGCCTTGTTGTTAAAAACTATTATGTTTTTCAATTTTACATACTTTATTATACTATTTAATAGCCCTGGCGTGATTATAATAGCTTTATAAAATAATTTCCGGGAACTTTTAAAAATATAACGAACTTCATTATAACGAATTTTACTTCGCGGAAACTAGAACAACTTTTCTGATAAGCATTGATCAAAGTGATTTGTATTTTCAATTAAACCTCGAAAATCACTACTTCAAACTTGATACACTTTCCGACACTAGTGCTATAAAGCAAGCAATATAAGGTACGTGGCGTAAACTGACAACAACCGGCTCTAGTTTTAAAAGCATGTTAGCCTAACAATGGTTGTTGAAATACTCCTATAAAATGTAGCCATAACAAGCTCTTAAGCACTATCGTTTTCTATGCCTTGTAAATACAACTTTGTAAGTACCTCGAACGTGTTAAAGCGAAGACTATGTTTGCCAGTCTTATTTTGCGGATGGGAAATCATCAAATAACTTCCCCCCGCTCTGGGCTGGGGAGTGTCAGACTTGTACTGACTAAAACCCACCCATGTTCCTTCTATTGCCCTTTAAGTTCCGAGGCCGCGGTATCGCTTTCGAACAACCCGCAACCCCGGCAGGCGGTGGCCGGGCAGGCCCCTCTGCTTTGCTGACCAGTCTCAGCTGGCATTTGAAAATATGCAGTGGACAAAATATTATGGAAACTGCCCTATTCATATTAAATGGGACGTTTGTCAATGTAATACTGATGACAGAGATGAGGACTGACAGACAAATATGTTGCTGAGAAGTTTGTTCTGCCATTTCATCTTCCCAGCTAAAACACTGATATATATTTATAGTATTTTGTTTTATATTTATAGTGTTTTATATAGTATAAATTAATAATTAATATTTTTTCTGTTTTACACCTAAGTACCACTGTTTGTCTCTGCATCAACCAAACGTTGACTGGTAGAAAATGCCTATGGCATTAAGTCCACCTCTGTACTTTGTGCTTGAAGTGATAAATAAATAAATAATACCACTAGGAAGTGGCGAAGGGCGGGGCGTTTCTGTGGGGACTGTCTCTTGTAATTTGACGTTCAAAAAGTGCTGATTATCAGCCTAGTTTGAATAAATGATTTTTTATTTTTGAGGTCGTCGGTTGACCGAGCTATCCCAAAAGAAGTTACGGGTTTGTTCGAAAGAGATATCGCGGCCCCGGAACATAAGGAGCAAAAGAAGGAACATGGATAGGTAAAATACTGACACTCCCCCTCGCTCCACCCAGAGCGGGGGAAGTTATTTGATGATTTCCTATCCGCAAAAAAGAATCTATTGATTTGCGACCTAAATATATTTTTTCTATCTATAAACTCATTTCAAGATCATAAACAATTTAATAAAAACCATCCTATTTCCTAATGGGATCCAATATTATATATGGTCTATCCTCGTGCCAAATTTCATTCAAACATGTTCATCCGTTTAGGCGTAACAAACACAAAGTTGTACCCTTAATTAATTGGAAAACAGAAGTTGACAACCATAAACACACATGTTAGTCAACACTAATGTTATTATAGCAACTTAATTTAAAATGCAACCGCGCGGCGCCGGCGCACCCGACGTAGTGACGTCACAGTAATTACGGGGTAAGCAGACGCGTAAGTGATGTTTGCAGAAGAAGCTATTAAATAGATAGTTTTTGTCATAGAATTATATAGTACTGATACTAGAATTAAATTAAAATTATAACCAACGCCTATAATCCCCGATGTGTTAGGCACAGGTGTGTATTATAGAACACTAGCTGCGCCCCGCGGTTTCACTCGCGTGGTGATAGAATATACAATATTTCTTTATGAATTGTAGCCTATGTGTTATTCTGATATATAAGGTATATTTTTGTAAAGTTTCAGTAAAATCCATTCAGTAGTTTTTGCGTGCGAGAGTAACAAACATCCATACAAACTTTCGGGTTTATAATAACACTAGCTGGCGTTCGCGGCTTCGCCCCCGAGATATCGAAAAACTTGAGAGGTGTCAAGGGACACCCGGATACTAAGAATTTCTCCTGTATCGTGGGTGCATTTCCAATTATTTAAACTCACATACACACACAGCCAGACCCCAAACAGCTACCTCTAGGTCATACAAATATTTGTTCCGTGCGAGGATTGAACATGCGACACGTAGCGCTGCTGTCAAACGCTTAGCCACTGCGTCAAAACCAATCCAATATTAGCAGTTTACAAAATATAGTCAAAGAATATCTCTATGTTAGTAACTGGGAGCTGATCTAAACAATACTCTATGTACAATTCTGTGTCATTGAAATAAATGTTCTTAGCGGCAACAAGGCCGGTACAGTCACGCAACATTGTGTTCTAAAGGTTGTAAAACAATAGTCTTTTTTTGTCGTTGTATGTACTTTCGGAGATTAAGGTTAAGTTGGGGAAATATGAAGAAAATGTCAATGGTTTTGGTGGCCATGACAGTTTTTTTAATGGTCGAATGTGCGGAAATGTAGTTCGTTTTATTTAAGAAATTATTTCAGACCTTGGTGCTAAGTTTTGAAATGAATAAAAAGCTTTTTCACAGCCAGTTTTTTGTCTACAATGAATATTATAATTCAAAAACATAAAAAAACACTTTTTCATGTTCTCAGCAAAACTTTTCATGCTATTCTAATAAAATGGCATGGCATAATCTAATAAAATAGCATAGATAACAACTAGTCCGCCATCTTTAGGTATCCGCCATATTGGATTTAGAATGACATCATCCATGCGTTATCATCCGAATTAAACATGGATGCAATTGAACCTGAAAGTGGTCAAGGTTTTTTACATAGAAAATATGGAACTAACAGAATTGTATAAAATAAAAAAGCTTTCGTTAAAAGAAGCAGTTACATCATCTCCTTAAATTAGTACAGTAAGCATAAACCATGATCTATAAATATACACAAAATCATTAACCACGCCCTTAACAGCTAATTAATGCCACTAAAACAACGCACAACTCTGCTCTTTAGGAATTACAAACACTTGGAATGATAAAATAATATTATCATTGAACATTCCCGGGTAAAGGATTTCTCTTTGATCTTTGTTATAAACTCCCACGTAGACAATGTTTAGATACCTTCTGTACAGTTAGCGCCGTAAGTTTATTATTAACTAGCTTTTGCCCGCGGCTTCGCTCGCGTTAAATACGGTATAACACAGTACCTGCTACCTGCAGTTTTTGCTCTTGCGCCTTATTGATTTGTAATAGCAATGTTAAGTTTTCCCTTTTCTTCCCTCGTTCTTCCTCACATCCCACTTTTTTTTAGTGAAAATTGGAATTCTTCACACTCTCTAGTTGAAATCAAATACCTGTTGCTACACCAATTATCCTTATCCTTACTAATATTATAAAAGCGAAAGTGAGTTTGATTGTTTGTTACCTCTTCACGCTTTAATGGCTAAACCGATTTTGATGAATTTTAGTACAGAGATAGTTGGGAACCAGGAGACGGACGGACGGACGAAAAAAAATAAGTAGATATGAGGGAGAAACAGGGAAGAAAAGGGAAAACTTAGCTTTGCTATTACAATAAATTAAAGGCGCAAGGGCAAAAACTACAGGTAGCAGGTACTGTGTGCAAATCAGGAAACCCCTTTCCTGATTTGCATGTACCTGTAGTTTTTGCCTTGTTTGTTTCTGTAACTGTGTTACCCCGAATTTAACGCAAGCGAAGCCGCGGGCAAAAGCTAGTCATTTATAAATCTTTCATCCCGACTGTACTACACCTACCCGCAGCCTCATACCCTTGCGTCTGAGTTCATTGTTTCCGCTTGACTTCTGTTCCAACCTTTGCCATCATGGCCAGGGTCTACCAGGTGGGTGGACGTGAACCTTTGTCCTTTTAAGAGTAGAATTATGTAATTAAAAGTACTGGAAATCCTCCTTGGAGATAAGTTTTTCGTAAAGGTTATTGTAATATGAATTAATTTTTGACAATTTCTTTTTAATTTTTAACGGCCTCTCTGTTTTGAAATGGTGTCTTTTCACACGGACATAGAACAATCATTGATCATGTCACTTATCTACACGACGCGCGTCGACGATTTCTTTTTTTTTTTCCTTTTCGCTTGAATACTTTATTAGTAATATCATAATTGCGAAAGTTTGTGGATATATAGGGATGGAAGATGGACGCACAAACTTCTCAATAGATTTGGATAAAATTTGGCAATTTGGATAGGAAAACCTTAACACATAGGATAATTGAATCAACTACTCGCGGACAACACCGCGGGCAGTAGCTAGTCTTTGAATCAATTGAGATTCTAGTGATTTGATTTGATTTAGATAAACAGATGATGCTGACTAAACCCATTATAAAATAAATTATCACCACTACACATGGCGAACTTCAGATTCTCATCACCATACAATTACTTCTAATACTTACTCATTATTTAAATCCCGTAGGCGGTCCAAAGCGTGCTCTAAAGAATACCCGAACAATAAGCCCAGCGTGTGTCCACTCAAAGAAAAAATAACACAAGGAATTAGTAGTAAATTCTACTTGAATAGGCAGATGTCCTCTCCATTCATGTCACTGTTCCTTAGCAAATACAGGGCAACGCGGGATTTATATCTGTGGCTACACAATAGATGTATAGAATATACAATTAACACTTTGCATTTGTAAAACGTTAGATCTTTCGATTTTGAATCTTAATTCAAGAAAGCTAAAGATGATAGAATTTTATTGGGAGTGGTTTCAATAAATTTGTCAAGATACAGTTTTCAGACATCTCAACAGATTTTTTATGTTAATCCGTCGGAAATGGGTCTGATACATTTGACATGGCGGAACGTCTTCTTTCACTTGAAGCTGGAAATAATTTTAAATTGGGTCCACTGTTGGGAGAAATTTAAACAAAACACGTTCAGCTGCTAACCACTAGCCATCCTTCTTTGTCGTGGTAAAATTAGTAGCTGGTAGTAAGTTTTATAACTTCTTTCATTTTGACAACAAGGAGTCTCAAACCAGATCAAATCGAATCATTTATTTATTTGCATTCTGCCTGAAAATAGGCATGCAAATATTTTAAATTATAGGTACCTATCTATTAAAAATTACAAATTAAGTGTCACAGTTATTAAAATTTAAATTGTAAAATTACAAATTATACTTAATTTAATTAATATAGAAAAATGTCAAATTGAAAATAAGATAGATTAAAATTAGGGACATATATTGAAAATAATATAAAATATATTTCCAGAATCAGTTGAATTAGTCTGTGTTGCTAGTTCAATGTCCTATAAGTCCAATTTTGTATATTTTATCCTTCATATCCAAGAACGTGTGTAAACCCTCTCCCATTACCGATCCCATCAACCACTATCCGTCTGATCCAATTCGCACATGCCGTTACCATGGCAACCGTGCAGATTCCCATCTAAGCTATGTTGAGTAATCCAATGCTCCCACTGAAAGCTCTTAGCATTTTGTGTACTTTATAGAGTGTAGTAATTCAACACTGAGAATCTATCGGAGGCTGTGGAGTATTGAGTTACTTCATTGATCTGAGATTTAAGGGCTCTGCCTCCGTTTGTTCATGATTAAGCGTGATGGTGTTGCTATCCGCTGTTTGTATTGTGATGGTTTATAGATTTGGACTTTTTCTATTCTATTATTAGTATGTTTTGTTGCCCCACACTAGGATTTCTCCTGCATCGTGTGTGCGTTTACAAACACTTAAACTCACATACACAAACAGCTAGACCCGGAACAACTATCTGTAGGCCATACAAATATTTATTCCGTGCGGGGATCGAAACCGCGACACGCAGCGCAGCAGTCGATCGCCCAGCCACTGCGCCAACCGTGTCGTCAATATACTCCTAGTCTCGCGTCTCGCTCTGTGTTATATGGAACTTAAACATAACTAACGAAATGTGGGTTTAGACTTAGGCCTAACCGTGACGTTGCTGTATTATGTATAACTATAGCGTTTCAATTGAAGTTCTTCTGGAAACAGTTTTTTTTTTCTTATCTAATTTCTTATCTAAGTCCTCTATAATCCTTCAAATATAGAACTTAATAAACTTCAAAAAACCTGGACATATTTTCACCGAACATGCCATACAAAGTTCAAGTGACGTCATCAACAAAACCGACGCCATAATAAAAAAAAAACAAAATTAAAAGCCATATTCCCGCTAGCCAGTGACAAGTCCCAGGCAGTCATTTGGCAACGGAAGGAAGCCACACGGATGCTCCGGCTCCCATCGCACGGTACAACGCGTTCCCCCTTCCCCCACCACACAGCGGAGTGACAGTTACTAAAGGGGTAAAAGACATAAGACACGCTGCAGACCAACTTTAATTAGCAGATGGTTCAATTTTTTGTAAGAAAGAAAGAAAAAATATTTATTAGTCGCATTGAGGACGAGAATCCAAAATAACAAAAAAAAAGTTAGACGCGTGCACCGAGGGTCCCGTACAAACTTGCGACATAAGCACAAGCAGCCATAGCTTTTGACTGCGTAGACTTAGAGGGTTGACTTTTCCAGCAGAAAGGAACCTCAAAGTTGAGAATATAGTTTTAATTTTAACTTGATACCTCCACGCATTCCCGAGATAAAGGGGCTTGACAGACAACAAAGTGATCCAATATGGGTTCCGCTTTTACCTTATTTTATTTATTTATTAACTCTTTATGCACATGTATAAACACTGTAAAAAGGCGGACTTATATAAACACTGTAAAAAGGCGGACTTAATGCCTTGGGCATTTTCTACCAGTCTACCTTAGGGTGATGCAGAGAGAAAACATAGTAGGTGCAGGCTGCATTACAGAAAGTGTTTCGAGAAAACATTAACAAATATAATATAACGATAAATACTTAAATACATACATACAAACAAAATAAAGTCAAGAGAGTTATAAATACATAAATACATGGGGAAAAACTAACAACCATTTAATTTGGAGACGAATCTGCCAACTTCTTAAGTAAATGTCCCCGAGCTCTTACTTTAAAAGTGAACCGATTGGTGGCCATCCTGGCATTTAGAGGGAGTGCATTCCAGAGGAAGACCGCCTGGACAGGGAAAGAAGCTTTAAGAAAATCAGAGCGATGAGAAGGACAACGCAGAAGACGGTTATTGGAGGTACCTCCTTATGGGGTACGAAACCCTAAAAAGAATAAACAGTAAACATTACAAATATACAATAGATACGGAGAAAAAAAAATGTATGCCGTAACTGCCACAAGTAGGTCAACACTCAGTATGATGTTGTGCTATGGGAGCCCACATTACAGCGCTGGTTTTCAGTGGTTAACGCGACGTGGTTGGGTCTTCTTTGTTTATGGGTGGTGAGTGCGTGGTGTCTAGAGTTTTTATGCCATCCATAGTCCTCTGACTTTACTTAAAATGTCGTAGAATATCGCATAGCCATGCTGGTTTCCTTCAAGGTTCATCAGAGGTGCGTTTTTTAGGTTAGAATTCGAGACTTGGGAGTCCGACGCTCACACCTCTAGATCATCATTGCTGCATAGTCCAATTAATGGTTAGATGATACACAAGATTATGGTATTTTGCTTGCTGGCAGAAGTAACCCATCGTCAAACCAATACTGTCTAATTTTCTTCTTAGAGATCACAATTAATCGAGTCAGCTCAAAACAGGGCAGGCAGAACACAATATCAAGTTTTCCATTGTTTGTTGGGCAACACCACATTTACGGACAGTGTTCAATAATTTCTTTTTAGTCTTCACTAGTGCAGTCATCTAAAATGGACTCATGAAGGGAGCTTGAACAATGATCTTGGTGCAACTACGAGTCTACCCATATCAAAGGAGCATTTAGACTTTACCCTATTTCCAAGTTTTGTCTTTTGCAATGTTACTAAAAGAGATCAAAGAGATATGAATGTTTGATGGATGGAGAGGGAGAGTGAAGCTAAAGAAAATATAGATAAATTGAGTAAGCAATGATATGATGGGAAAAGGAGTGAATGATGCCGTGACGTCTCACAGGAGAGAATGGAACAAGAAAACGTGTTGCGCCAACCCCAAATTGAATGAGACAAGGGCAGGAAATGATGAATATCGTTTGTTGATTAGAGACAACATTGTTAATTTGACATAGCTGGCCATTCACCTGATTCATTTCTAGACTTTTTTTATTTGAAATCAATTATAAATTCCTTCAATTTTTATTTTGATGTCGTGAAGTGAAGCCAGCAGTTGTTGGTTTGTTTCATTTTAGTGCTAAAAGCTTCATTAATTTAAACCCGCCTGCAACATTAAAATTACCAAAACTTAGGTCTAGTTCTGTTGCGTTAATATCGTTACGTAGGCGTGTCGTCACGTCACAGTGGTCGGGGTCAAGGTCATCCAGCAATCATAATGCTTTTCGTGTGTCACTCCAATTAACAACAGATTTGGGTAAGGTCAATTAGTTAATTTAAAATGTCTGATACTAGGAACCCTATACTATAAGTAAAACCTTACTGATGGTAATCCCATGTTTTAAACCGGCAACATTTTAGTTGAGCGAAATTAGAAGAGGAACAGAGCGATAGGGATTTTTCCTAAATTAAGTTTAGTAGTTCATTTAGGAAATAAAAATAAATTTAATTTATTAAGTCCTGTTTTCAAGGCAAAGTGACTTGAATACTTCTACAGTTCGCCCGTTATATTATAGAAGGCGAGCCTATAATATTGCCTTCAACTGTTGACAAGTCTTTAGACACTGGGCTACTACCGAGAATTTTGTTTTAAGCTTTCGCGGCATATAACACCAAAAACTAAGTAATACTCTGAATGAGTTTTGCCGTGACTTTAAATCGAGTTCCAGTAGTTGCGTTGCGTAGCAAAGGACTAAGAAAGAGGGTAGGCAGATTTTTTTGCACCTAAAAATGTTTTACCCACCCGCATTAACCATCCCGCAAACATGGCTCTTGCGACAGCGTCGAAATATCGAGAGCTCAGAACAACTTGAAATCACGGAATATCCTATAAGTGACAGTTTAAATAATACTGATGCAAAACTTTAATACTGTTATACTCGACTCGGAATCCGAACCTGGGACCTCACGATCAGTTGTAACGCCTGCGTCTAGCCCAAAGAGGCGATCGTTCTCTCGATAAAAAAACTAAAGACCAAAACGAATTTAGCATAGCAAATGAGAAAAAATCGTTTAGCATCTCCTTAAAGTTATATATATAAGTATACTATTAAAAGCAATAGAGTAGGTGGCAATCGAAGGTGAAATTGCATTCGCCGAGAAATCCTTGCAACTTTCCAAGAGTCCTAGGTCATATTCTTGTTAATCCAAGCCTGCAGTTTGAGGTCAGTCTTCTAATATTAAATGCTAGGAATCCTTGATAACTTAACCAAGGAGGACAATTAAAAAAATCTATAAACAAGTTTAAAGCCCAAAATCAAAATATAATAAAACACGTCGAGAAAAGCTGCACGGTTCGGTCGATCGTTTCCTATAGAGAAGGACTGGCAAGAAACTCCATGGTCCAATTTCCCTAAGGCAATACGATTGCTCTACGCCATGCCAACATTATCTTTTCAATACTCCGCCTCTTCTGCCCTTATTCTTTACTTAAATTGCTTTTATAAGTATGGCGAACCTAAATACACATAGCTATACTGTTTTAATAAAAACGAGACGAGATTAAAACAATATTGTCTCAAAGGACCTTTGGTAAAAAATCCTTTGCGAGGCTTTGTTAAAGGAAAGTATAATTTTAATGGAATAAAAATGGACACAATCATTTATGAAACGTTTTAGGGTTTCATACCTCAAAAGAAACCTCCCCCCCCACCCAGAGATATCAAGTTAAAATTAAAACCAGCTACTTAAATCTGTGGTCCATTGTACTTTTGCATGCCTTGTTATTGGCAAAATATGGCTGTTCTTTATTTATTGTAACACCTGTACTTGTACCCATATTTGCGAAATAAAAATCTTATCTTATCATTGGAGCTTTGAAAAAATCTAGCCTCTCAGTCTACGCAGTCAAAAGAGTCCCTTTATATCGCAAGATTGTACGGAACCCGCACTGGGCCAGTTTTTTTACTATGCAATTTATGTTTTAGCACTAGTTGTACCAGCGGCTTGGCTTAAAAGTTTGCAGGTGATCTGCCAAATATCAATTCAAGATGAATTAAAAACAGGAATTGACTTTTTTTCTCTATTTTAATGTACACTCGGCAACCAACCAAACCACAATTACAAATGAACTACATCATTTCATGACTGTTTTCATAGAACCCATAACTGCGCACTAAACGTCATGTCGCACTTTTTCAAACCCTGATTTCAAAAGAGCCCCATAAATTTTGACAACTTACAAGATTAGCCCCATAATTTCAAGTGCCAAAAAACGCGATTAAGCTCTCGTTTCACACCTTGACGACGCCGTAAAACCCCATGGACTGTCCCATGAATGTTAATTTAACCCTATACATATGGGTCTAAAGGACCGCGGACCCCAAAGCTGATTTATAGGTGTCTGGTTGGTAATAAAAGTAATTTAGTACGGAACCATACGTTAATGATCGCGATTCGTTTGCTTGTAAACATGTCGTAAAAAGTCTTTTGAGGAGCTTTTGTTTATTATAGACTATTGTGAGGTTTGTGTGAATACTAACTAGTTTTAAACTGCGCTGTTTCTTTTGCGAACTGTAAATCAGGGGTTTTACGTAGTTTCTCCCTTTCGTACATTCTGTGTTTTGTCTCATAAAAATCCTTGATGTGTGTAGTACAGGTTTACAATAAAACTTGACGTTGTCACAAGTTGACGATTAACTTGTCAATGTCAACTCATCATGACAAACCACCACCGTGAAGAATGTTGCAATTGCAATCTTATGGTCCAAGATATTCACACCAAATTCCTTTCTAAATTCGACAAGGGAGATGTGGCAAGATGCGATCATAGCAACTTGAATGAGATAGAACAGGAACAAAACGAAGGTCTCACCTACGAAAAACGTATAAACTAGCGGTTCTTAGACACAGTTGTAAACTGGTTTCAATTGAAAAAATGAGGAATTGAATGAGCCAAAATAAGTCAGAACATTTTTCTAAACTTCTATTTTTAGGACAGTTAACATACACATAATAAATGAATTTCCCACTCACTGTGGTCACTAGCAGTTTATTTGACTGTAGAGAAATCTTTCATGGGATCTGAACATGTCCCCGCTACCGCTTCTGCATTGAACCAACTAATTTCCTGGCCACACTGTGACAAATGTTATCGGACATCCATTGAGCTCCAGGCACGCGCAAAACGTTTTATGTTAGAAGAAACTCATAGAAAATACTTATTTTATTGGAATTTTTATTGTTCCTTCTATCTTTTATGGCTTTTGTTCGGAACGCGTGGCAGTCACTTTAAGTTTATGATTGCATGACATCACGCCTCTAAAACCTGAAGAGTTAAGCAGAGGTCTACCTTATAGTGCACCCACCAGTTATGTTTAAGTACCATGTAATTTACCCTCACCTATGGAGCGCAAACATGGTCGCTTACAATGCTTCTTAAGTCCGCATTTGGAATCTGTCAACGAGCTATGGAGCGAAGCATGCTGGGTGTCAATCTTACGGACCGCAACAGAAACCTCATACTTCGCGCTGGACTCTTTCTCAGAGGAATAGCCTATTATCGCACAAGATCGCGAAAAATGGAAGAAGGGAAGGGAGGCATGTGCCCTGCAATGGGACATTATAGGCTCATAATAATTACAGACACGGCACATACCCGTGGCTCCTACTGAGAAATTCCTGATAGGAAAACCTGATGGTAAAGAAGTGCGCCGCAATCACGCGTACTCAGAGTGGGTGGGTAGTTTGCTGTTGTATTAAGTTGTCATATGGTGCTGATTACACAGTCTCAAACTTTGTCAATTTCACTTGGAAATATTCTATTTAGATATCGTGTTTTCGAAACATACAGTTGGTAAACCAATCCTTCACGGAGTGACGGACCATGCATTCTGTACTTTAAAGTTAGGAAAATGCCGTGAGGAAAGTCTTACGTTGAATGTGGATGGGTATAAGAGTAGAAAAGCCAAACACTCGGTGGATGAACTCGGGGACGGATGGTATGGCAAGAAACTCCACACACGAACCGTTTGGCGACACGGTTGAAACAGTGGCTGAACGATCGACTGCTGCGCTGCGTGTCGCTGGTTCGATTCCCACACGGAACAAATATTTGTATGGCCTACGGATGGTTGTTCCGGGTCTGGCTGTTTGTGTATGTGAGTTTAGGTGTTTGTAAGCGCACCCACGAAACAGGAGAGAATCCTAGTGTGGGTCAATGCTTTAAAAAACAGTGGTGTCTGATTAAATGACGAGTAACAGGGGAGCATAGAAGAACATGTGATACACAATGCTGCGTCGACCACAATTAATTTGGAATAAGGGCAGAAGAATGATAATGAAGACTAAACGTACGAGGCTATTAGGCTATTACCATCTTCAAATGTTCATCTCACAAATATAACCATGTTGATCACGTTTTCAGCAGTATTCATGAATATGCTAATATATCGTTTCAATAGAAGTACGCAATTACATACGCGCTTACATAACAAAACAGCTGTAAGTTGACATAACATTACTATCGGCGTTTTTCGCAATTTAGCACTTACGACTTATGTAAGCAAATTAGCTATATTTAAGGATAGAGTATGTGCTTACTTTTGGCAAAGTCAGTTGCCGTTTTGGGCTGTATCTTACTAATATTATAAATGCGAATGTTTGTGAGGATGGATGTATGGATGTATGGATGTTTGTTACTCTTTCACGTCAAAACGGCTGAACGGATCAAATTTGGCCGATCAAAGTAGATTATGGTCTGGAATAAGACATAGGATACATGTTTTTTTCGATATCACGCAGGCGAAGCCGTGGGCGCCAGCTAGTCATCAAATAACTTCGCGCGCTCTGGGCGGATCGGGAGGGAGTATCAGGCTTTTACTGAGTAAAACCCATCCATGTACTTCCTCTTGCCCTTTTTGTTCCGGCTGCGATATCTGTTTCGAACAACTCGCAAGCCCGGCAGGCAGTCGCCCTAGCAGGCCCTTCTGCTTTGCTGATATACCTCCACCGCACTAACGCGCCATCGAAACGCCCTGTCGTCACTAGACGGACGGACGGTGAGCTACCAATTGCTCACCGTCCACAGACCCGCGTCTACAGTGGCCGAGACTCGTCTCGCGGCGTCCGACGCCCGGAGCATCTCCCGCGGACGCTGCGTTGGTTTGAGGTTCTATCTCAAACGTCCGGCTACCTCCTTTGCTAGCATGACTGCGTCGGTACTGCCTATTAGTTGTTTAACATTCAAACCATAACATTCACCGTTGCTGTAACTCTGCATTCATTTCCAAAACAATTTGGCGTTAGCATTGAGGTTGTTACGCAGAAAGTTATGCTGAAACAAGTCGAAATTCTTTAGGTTTTCTGTAAATGGAATAGCTTCAGAATTATAAGATACGAGTACCTATGTATGAGGAAGTCTGAAAGTAGCGCCGGTGACTGAAAAGTTGAGTGTTGTGTGTTAATAGGTTGGCTTAATATCGCAAGGCACCGCATCACATCCCCATGCGAAGGAATGATGAAAATGTCGTGTGGAAAGTTTTGAATCCACACCAACGACCACACAGCCCGTTGCAGCGTTATAGTCGTTGCTCCACACCACGCTCCGGCGACAACAGTATCCCACAAATTTTACTCAAAACTACATAATTTTTCAGTAATCAAATTACCATATTAATTAAGGTTAATCAGTCAACGGATTACCGAATATAAGATGACGTTGCATTCATTACAATAATTTATTAGTGTAAATAATTATACAATTTATACAAACCGGTCTACAGTTACGATTGTTCACGGTTGATTGGAACAGTGACAGAACTGGTTCCATTCCTCGGCTTATCTAACATTCTGACCGTATCCAGGAAGTAAGGGGATACAAGTGAAAGTTGCTTCGTTACATGAATATCATTGAAATACATTTATTTTGTTAGAATATATTCATTTAACTTCTTGTAAAATGTCTTGGAAAAATAGCTACCTGCTTCCCCTGTGATTAATGTTGTGGTCATTTTTGTGTTAAGTAATACTGATAATGTCGGTTATATAACCCATAAATAATATCTGATTATGCAATAATCAACATGTTTATCTAGCACATTTTATTAACAAGAGACAAACAGAAGTTCTTGTCAACACTTTGTGTCGTCAGCGCCACCTATGGTTTTATTATAAAAGTATTTTGCTTCTTATAAAGTCCCGCTAGAGGTCAGCTTCAAAAATAGTCGTTTATAATTCAATTCCATCATATTTTTTTTTATTTATTAAAATTAATAATTTTAGCCGCTCATTAACTCTTTTGTTATCTTTCTTTACAGATTCATTTGTGAATAGCCAAGAATGGACCTCATCACGAGGTGTAACAGAACTTCGGGTTGGAGTTTTGGGTTCACCGGACAGTGGGAAATCGGCTCTAGTCCATCGGTACTTAACTGGGGCTTATATGCAAGAAGAAAGTCCTGAAGGTACGTAACACTGCTTAGATTAAATTCGTGTTTAAAATTAAGTCTTATTTGTTAAAAATAACTGAAACTTATAACACTGCCATCTTGCATTGAGTAGCGGAACTACGTACGCTTGAAGTGAACTAACCTTAGGTTCTTGTTTTTAACCTAGATGGCAGCACCAGTTTATGCAACTGTTGTGTATCTTAATTACGCCACTAGGTGGCGGTACGTGCAGGAGCTTTTACATTTGGAAAGTTCAACGAACTTCTGAGGGCGTTATTGCACTGATTACACTCTCCACGAGGGTTTGATTAGAGCGTAGGACTACAAGTGCTATTTATTTACCTTCACCCACTCACTGGAAACTCGATCATTATCTGAGCTAGCGGTAATGGTAGAAATTTACTTAGTCCTAGACTCCTAGTCGTTCTGGGTAGCTATCGTATTTCTCCCTTGCTATTTTATTAGTTTTTGTGAGGAGGTGGACATTGAACAATAGGTCCTATTAGAGACGTGGGATGCTGAGTACCCTAAAGTACGACGAAACCCTTTCTATCACTTGCGTGGGTTTTCACTTGACAGTTGAACGATGGGTCCGTATTTTAGCAGACGCTCTTTAATTTGTATTCTAGACAAATGTTTCCAGTCTGGCTCTAATATTGCTACTGAAATCTAAAGCAGCTATTTTTAGGATCACTTAGGTGCCTGGCAATCTGGATTCACAAGGATACATCTAAAATAAAAACATATTGAAAATTATGTGAACATAGCTGGTTAAGATTTTTTAAATAGCTATATTTTTTGCGGATGGGAAGTCATCAAATAACTTCCCCCACTCTGGGCGGAGCGGGGGGAGGGCCAGACTTGTACTGACTAAAACCCACCCATGTTCCTTCTTTTGCCCTTTTTGTTCCGGGGCCGCGGCATCTCTTTCGAACAACCCGCAATAGCTTAGCTTTCGTTTGGCCGCAACTCGTCTGATATGATTAAGTATGTGGCCTAGGCTGGCACGTTAGGAAAACGTGCTTAGAAAAACGATTCACTCGGACTTATTAGTAAAATGTATTGTTAGGTACCTTAATAAAGATTTTCTTTCTCTTCCAGGTGGTCGCTTCAAAAAAGAAGTGATAATTGACGGCCACAGCTACCTTCTTCTAATAAGGGATGAAGGGGGTTCACCAGAAATGCAGGTCAGTTACAGTCACAAACTGACACTATTACCTGTCTGGTTTTGGTTCAGCTAAAAGATGCTGCAATCTTTTTAAATTCGTTTTCCTAAGTCGAATAAAGAAACAGTTGTCTTTAAATAAATGTATTGCACATATGTGTGCAAAAAGATAATTATAACGGCCTTAATAGCTTAAAAAAATAGGTAACAACATTTAATAACAGTTTTTTTTTACTGTTGATAATAAAAAATAAAGAAAAATATTGCAATTATAATATTGCTTCGATTTTTAGCTGGGACATGTTATGACGAGGACATCTTCATGTCTTTGCATACATATAAATTATTTAAAACACTAATATCTACCATGACTTTACCTTTGTCAAAAAATATTCACTGAATCCCATTCAATGGCGAGTATGAATCCAATCGATAACAATAATGAGGTGACAACACTAATTTTAACAAGCAATACGTAATTACCCATAACCAGTAACTTGTCTCATTAGTACCTAGGCGCCTACCTATCTGCTTTATTGTTTTGTAGGAAGCCATTGACCTCTATTACTAATCAATACTCAGTAACATACCTCGGAATGGTCCCGTCTGTCATTTGTAGATCTTTGACAGTCGTTACAGGTATTCAGTGGAACGAAACTTAGTAAGATAATAAGTTTAGTATTTTACGTTTTGTAAGTAAGCAATGACTTATTGTCGGGCCTACGCTGTTGTCGCATACTTAAGTAATAACGCTGTAACAACAACATCTAAAACCAAATGATTTTAAAAGAGTAACCATGGAATTTTTTGCCGGTTCTTCTCCATAGGAAACGGCCAACTCGAACCGTGCACCTTTTCTCGACATTTCATAAGTGCCCATGTAGGCCTATGTGAAATAAAAATATTTTGATTTGATTTGAAAGGCTGACATCCAGTCTTAACACTAATACTAATACGACTGTGGAGGGCAAACTGGCTGGTGTTCCATGCTAAATACTGATTCAGCTGTATCTGGTTAGACGGGAAGCCGACCCAAACATAAGAGAAAGGTTATGCAGATGCACTTTATGGTGATTTCATGGTACATACATTAATACGGAATGATGATGACATAGTTACACATCTACATAAGATGTGTACTTAAGTTTAAAAATTGTAGATAGTTACATCCTTTTTTTGGATGGGAAATCATCAAATAACTTTTCTAACTTCGAGAGAGAGTGACAAACTTTTACTGACTAAAACCCACCCATGTTTCTTCTTTTTCTCTTTCTGTTCCGGGGCCTCGGTATCTCTTTCGAACAACCCGCAACCCCGGCAGGCAGTGGCCCTGACGCGTATTGCCATAATGTATACTAGCACAGACAGGGGTTGCTCTGTAATCGCACGCAATATGCTCTTGTAGCTAGAGAGCATACTGCATATCAGTACAGAGACAGACTGAAATAAAATACACTTTGCTCTAATTCGTGAGAGCAAAACACATACGAGTACAGACAATTTGGCTGCCGTAGTAGGCACCCCGACATGGACAGGTTAGGTTCGAAGGGGATGGCGGGGTCTGAAAGACCCCGCCATCCCCTTCGTGTTAGGTTACTTTAAACCTTGAATGCAGAGGTAGGAGCCCCGCGAAGCGGGGCTCCGTCGAGCCACTTTGATAGGTAGTAATCAGTGAGAGCTCGGGACTTGGGGCACCCCGACATGGACAGGTTAGGTTCGAAGGGGATGGCGGGGTCTGAAAGACCCCGCCATCCCCTTCGTGTTAGGTTACTTTAAACCTTGAATGCAGAGGTAGGAGCCCCGCGAAGCGGGGCTCCGTCGAGCCACTTTGATAGGTAGTAATCAGTGAGAGCACATTTTGCTTTAGACATATGCGAACAAACCGTATACTTATACAGACAGGTCTGTAGTCATACGTAGTTTGCTTTAAAAATATGCAAGCAAACTGTATACTTATACAGACTGGTCTGTAGTTATACGTAGTTTGCTTTAGAGTATTTGTTATTTTTAAGAGCACAAAGTGATCTAGTACAGACTATGGGTGTCTGTACTGATATACACAATGGCAATACGCCGCCCTGACGTACCCCTCTGAGATACGTCTACATCCTTAGAATTTGGAACTGGACTTTTAATGAATCTAGATCTTATATTATACTAGCTTTTGCCCGCGGCTTCGCTCGCATTAACTTCGGTAGCGCCTTATTGATTTGTAATAGCAACGCTAAGTTTTCCCGTTTTGTCCCTCTTTCTCCCTCATATCCCACTTTTTTTTTTTTTTTTAAAATAGCCTATGTCCATCTCCTGGTTCCCAACTCTCTGGTTCAATCTCTGTAACAAAATTCATCAAAATCGGTTCAGCCATTAAAGCGTGAAGAGGTAACAAACAAACTCACTTTCGCTTTTATAATATTAAGTAAGGAAGTAAGGGTATACGCTCTTTACATACAGAATCTTTCAGAAGTACGTTCCATCTTCGTTTGTTCATTAAACAAAACAATTACCTCAACAATTTTCTGTACGTTCCATAACATTTGACAGAAAAACAAAAACAACTGACTTTCCAAACGAGCTGGGACGGAAATCGATAGAATTCAATGAAATATTCAAGACAATGAGCTTTGCGTGTGAGGAACGATTGACGATGTGGTATCGATGTGGTATCTACCTACTCGTCTAAGTTGTACAAGAGCCAGGCGTCGGCAGTCAAGCTTTTGAACATGTATTTCGAAACAGATAGTGACCTACTCTTGTTGGTGTGGCTCCACTGTGACACGGTACGGGAAATGCATCCCACATGCATCCATCCGTACAAAGACGGAGATAGTACATTTTGATTCGAGGGAGGAACAAATTCTCACATGAATCAAACGACTTTTTCAATACACTTACGGAGAAATTAAATATCAAAACAAAAGTACTTTTGCCATTAATCAAAATGAAACTATGATTTAAATATTATATTTTCCCCGCACTTTGTCTTCTCAGACTGAAAGAGAAACACATGCAAGACACTGCTGAACACCAAAATAAAAAAAAACAAATATTTTTGGATTTAGAACTCAAACAAGTGTCAATTTGTTGTGATAAGCAAATTATTTTACAAAATACAATTTGTAAATGTTAATTTGCGAAACAATTTAATTTTCTATTAAATCTGAAGAGTTTTAAAAACATTGCACCTCCTTGCTCTGATTATTTCAATAAAAGTTATCTTATTTACCTTTTTTAACATGACGCCATGCAGTAATGTCTCCAACTGCATCCACTATTCCCGTACCGTACACAACACCGTAGTCGCACATCCTCCGCCTCCAGGATGCTCCTATCGATTTGCGCTATAAAACGGGGGTACACCTACCGTTTAATAGACGTTGCATCTTATTGACTATACACTACGTTCCTATTTACTATACACAACAAAATCGTAGACTTTTACGAGCCTGTCGTATCGAATTTACAGAACGCTTAGCGGGTTTACGATATTTATGAAAACATTCGAGTTTTTACTACGAGATGCGTGGAACTGCGTTGAACTGAAAGATCTGTTTTTTTTTCTTTATTTGTAAGAATGTTTTGCGGTTGTAGCTTAGGTTAGGGCATAGAGAATATAACCACCAGGTTTTATAGTCTTTGGGTTAGGGCTTAATATTTACCCATTGTGGAAATGGCTGTGGAACCCTACTTCTACTACTACTACTTAATTTTATAAATGCGAATGTTTGTGAGGATGGATTGATGGATGTATGGATTTTTGTTACTCTTTCACGTCAAAACGGCTGAACGGATCTTGATGAAATTTGAGACAGAGATAGATTATAGTCTGGAATAACATATAGGATACTTATTTTTCGATCATCACGCGGGCGAAGCCGCGGGTGCTAGCTAGTTCCAAATAAAAGTACTATAATCTTTCTTACTTATTGTATAACATTCTTGTGTCACACTTTTAGTTGCCATACTCCTCCGAAACGGATTGACCGATTTTTATGAAATTTTATATTTATAATTTGGTAGGTCTGAGATTGTAATCTATTTCATTAGGACATCTATAACATTAGAATAGGTTGTAATCTATTTTTCATACTCCTAAGTGATAAGAGTGGCCCTCTTCAGAAGAGGACCTGAGCAGCGGCTGAAACAGCGTTATATAAAAATGTTAAGTTACTTTGTTTACGCTTCAAAAACCTCTAATTAGATTTGGTGAGTTTCCTTCGAAAATCTAGATTGTTTAGGAGTCCAGGTTTAGGTAGCCCTTTGAATTTTAAGTTGTTTATCATCGACCAACCGACGGACCAACACAACCTTCTTTAAATTCGTTACCGTGAAAGGGTTACGCCAGGAATAGAAAACTCCTAGGATCCTATTTATAGCTCTCACCTAACGAGGTTAGGTACTTAATGCGAAATGCAACTCTAAATATAGAGACTGAAAGATCAACTTTATTATGTTGTAAGTAGTTTGTTTTTATTTTGTTTTAAATTTTGGGAGGTGCTTGTGGCTAGTAGTCTGATAACCAGTTTTACCAAGGGGATTGTATTACCCAGTACTATCTGGGTTGTAGAGGTCAGATAGGCAGTCGCTCCATGTAAAATATTGGTATTCAGCTGCATCAGGTAAGACTGGAAGCCGATTCCAGGCTAGGCAGATGCTGGTTTGTTTATTTTTAGATTTTATACTGAGTTTGATGCTGGTTTTAGTACCTACTACTTACAGGTATTCCACTGCTTTCCATAAAAATAGCAAATAAATTAAAGACGAGATTATATTTTATTTTCAGTTGTTGCCAATAACATTTATTCAAAACACTTCCTCGAAAACTGGCTCTTATTGCACTACGATTAGGTTCAAAATGCAATGTATTTCACAAGCGTGTTTTTTCTCATGTTTTTTCTCGCCAAAAGGGCTTTCATTTTTTCTGTATCATCACATCACGGATAATAATAAACAACCGCTCAAATCCCTAAGGCCGGCAGTATTTTTTTTAGAGCAAGGAGGTGCTTGTTTTTAAGGCCTTCATAGGTACCTATTTATTTTTATAAAAAAATGTGTTCATCAATAGAATATCACAAATAAACATGATCATTTATAAAACAATTCGCTTTCAACAATATATTGATATTTAATTTGAGTTCTAAATTTAAAAAATATTTGAAATTTTTATCTATATCTTCTATATACTTATAATAAATCTGTAGAGAGGTCAATTCTGTACATGAAATATATTTCCAAAATAACTATCAGGGGGTGATTAGTGATCGATACTGATGCCAAAAATGCAATCAGTAAAATTTTTGTCTGTCTGTCTGTCTGTCTGTCTGTCTGGATGTCTGTATGTTCGTTATAGAAACAAAAACTACTCGACGGATTTTAACGAAACTTGGTACAATTATTCTTCATACTCCTGGGCAGGTTATAGTATACTTTTCATCACGCTACGATCAATAGGAGCAGAGCAGTGAAGGAAAATGTTGGGTAATCGGGAGAAGTTGGTTAAAGCTACACAGAAATCACGTATGACGGAAATGTTCTCCTTAAAATTAAATAAAAAATATCCTACGACAGCATAGGTCTATCTTTTATGGTTGACTCACAATAACACGTGTAACTCCCGATAACTTAGCAGTTCGTACCTTTCTGATTATATTTGTCTACTCTTACGTTTATAACACTCCCACTCATCTCTAATTAAAAACAGTTAACATTATTACGTATTTAATAAAAAAAGAATCATATAAATCGGTATACAAACACCAAAGTTATGCATGAAATACGCTAATAAGCCATCGCGCGTGAATGCTGAATCATGCTATAAGGATTATTTTTGTGTAATATTTGGCTGTTGATGCGAATAGACGTTCAGAGTGTTCGACCTTATTGACAGACAATGCTTACAGCCCGACTTTTAGTCTTTAAATAATTTCTTTTAGATTTCTTTTATTGTTATTTTATAAAATAGGTATTAGTTATTTTGGTAGTGTTTAAATATTCGTTCAAATTACAAATTATTCATAGTTTACATTTTATTTCTTTTTAGGTGAAGTAGTAGTAGGTACGCATAGATTTTTAGAAACCGAGTTTCGGCTAATTTATGTTCAGTTTTTTTTATACTATGTTGGTAAAAGCGTAGGTAATTATACTAATTATAGTTATAGGTATTATTAATTAAAGTATTTATAGGTTTTTATTTTTAAGTGAAGTAGGTATACATAGGTAGATAGTATTGGACGGGTTCCCTCTATCTGGCAGAATCTTGATGCTCCGAAATTTATTTGGCATAACACACTTAGCATATTTTTCTTTAAACGAACATTTTAAAGGCATAAAAATTATTTGATATAATTATCGTTTGGCATAATGTTTAAAACTCCGAATTTACAATTGCATAGTTTTAAGATGGCAGAATTACATTTAGTATAATTACGATTGGCAGAGTTCAAATTTCGCGTAATATCGTTTAGCATAATGTTCATTAAGAGCGACGAGTATTTGGTATAATTCCACTTTTCATACTATAGTTTAAAGACTTATATGCCTAATAAGTCTTTAAACTGACATGGTCACTAACATTATTATTGACGGTTAAAACGGGATATTTAGGTACCATGTTTGGTATTTATTTTGAGTTTCCAATTACAGTGAGTTACAATTGTATACAAAAACATATTAAGGCAAAAATAAGATATTTTCGGAATTATATAGAAAAAAAAGACATTGTTTTTAGTAGGTTACCCGGGACTCATCTATTAAGATTAGGTTAATTTGTTCAAAAAAAAATGCGTAGGTTAGGTTAGGTTAAAACTGTGACCCCCTACGCACGAGCCGAGCGAGCGGAGCGAGCGGTGCCGCGGCAGCGGCCGGCGAGTGCCAGTAACGACTTGCATTAATAGAAAATGAGATTGTTTTTGGTAGTTTACCCGGAACTGAACTATTTACATTATGATTATAATTACTTATGGAATTAAATTACATTATTACAAATTCAATTAAATAATAGTTAAAATAATGATTTTTTTTAAAGAAATAAATAATTAAAATAAATGTCAACAAATAATAATAAAGATGATTCTAACTATAAACTTTCTGCGATATGACAATTCTGCCGTTTAATGATATCGATATGAAATATATGTCAAAAGACGATTCTGACTGTGAACTTTCTGCGAAATGATGTTTCTGCTTTTTGAATAATAAGGATATGAAATTTATGTCTAGAGATGATTCTGACTTACAAAATTATGAGTTGTGAATGTATGATAAATGAGTGTCTGCCAAACAATTTTCTGCGAAATAAAGTTTATGCTATCCGTTGTTATGCAAAATAAAATTATGACATAAAAAGTTCTGCTATAAAGGGTGGACCCAGTATTGGACAGGCGTTTTAGCTTTATTTTAATTTCTTTTTTTGTTACAAGTTATACTTACCTACATATTTCTGGGTATAATTCTATCAGAATTATTTAGTTTTAGTACCTACTTTATTTGGTAATTAATAGGTTCTTATAGATAATAGGCATAATTAGATATATTAAAAAAAAATATATATATATATATATAATTTAGTACTTAAATTATTTTCAGGTTAATTATAAATTCAAATTATTATTTTTTTTATTTATTTAGCTGTAGTTTCATTTAGTTGTAGCTGTAGTGTATTTAGGATCAGTTTTATTATTTAAGTAGGCACTTGGATTTTTTAAGTGTAAGGTAGCCACAGTTAGGACCTCTAACGTAGCTTATTTCGTTAGGTAACTGAATAGGCATTCAATTACCTTCGGTTATTTTCATAAATCCTTACTAATATTATAAAAGCGACAGTGAATTTGTTTGTTTGTTCTTTCTTTCTTTTTTTTTAAAACGTTGCCCCACACTAGGAATTTCTCCTGTATCGTGGGTGCGTTTACAAACATTCAATCTCACATACACAAACAGCCAGACCCGGAACAACTATTTGTAGGTCATACAAATATTTGTTCCGTGCCGGAATCGAACCCGCGACACACAGCGCAGCAGTCGATCGCTCAGCCACTGCGCCAACCGTGTCGTTTTTGTTACGGCTTCACGCCTAAATGACCGAACCGATTATGATGCATTTTAGTACAGAGATAGTTGGGGCCCTGGTAACGGAAATAGGCATTTTTTTTTAAAGTGAGGAAAGGGGGAGAATGAGGGAAGAAAAGGGGAGAGAAAGATACATTTTTTTCGGGTCATCACGCGGGTTAAAGTTAGCGCTAGCCCAAAGTAACTATGCCACGCGGACGAAGTCGCGGGCGGAAGCTAGTTTTGAATATAAGGCTGTTTATCGATTTCATGCCTTTGTTTCTCCTTCAGGATGAAAAGACAAAGCGCGGGGAAAAATCAAATTAAATCTTAGTTTCGTATTGGCCTTTTTACAGTATTTTTTATACATGTGCATAAAGTTTAAATAAATAAATAAAAGTACTTTTTGTTCTGTTATTTAATGTCTCCAAAGTGAATTGAAAATCGTCGTTTGATTCACATGGGAAATTGACACTGCTGTTCCCGGCTCTATAACACCCTTTCCTAACAGCTCGTGTGTGACTTCAGCCTCGGTTGCAATGACAAAGTCTCCTCACTTAAATCAAAATGAGACAGTCTGCTGTATATGTCTACTATTTTTAAACGTATTATCTGCCAAAAAGCTTACATATCGTACTAAGACACTTTAGACCTTTAGCCAACTAGAGTAAAGTCTACAATCTATAGATATATCTAGATCTCACCATACCAGAACAAGAACTCGTCTCGCTATCAAAACAAGGCAATCTATTCAAGCAGCTAGTTTGATTATCGTTTTAATTGAGTCGAGTGGCGTCGACAGTTCATTCGATTCGCTATGGATTTGTGTAGATTAGTTTGTTGTATTGTTTTGATGAAGGAAACGTAGCGGGTGTTTTATATTCTGTGGAATATTAATTACAATATCTGATACGGGATATTTACCATATTTAGTAATTTTGAGTTTCTGATGTCTCGTTCGTCCGTGGTAAAAACTCCCGTTTCAAACGTTATAAATTAATTATACTGGGGGCCTCGTCAATAAGCGCTTTAGTAGAATCATAATATAAATTACTTTAATACTTAAAATGGTCAAGTGTCAATTCATCATTTTGAATCACAAATTTTCACTTCGTGATCATATTAACAAGAGATTTTTAGAAATGGCCATTTCAGGCCCACCGATTTCAAAAGAAAATAAATAGGACAGCTGAAAATTAGTGCGACTTCCAAAAAAATAACTAAAAAGTGAAAAAATAATTTATTTATTTTCGGAAGTCAGTGACTTTTGTTGGTTTCGTTGACTGAAGTCGGTTTTTTTTAATATTACTATTATTACTACTTATTTGTTTACTTATACAGATAGTAAATATACCAATACACATATATACATTATGAAATAAACTAATATTTAAGTACTGAAAAGTCTTACCAAGGGGTATCGTATTACCCAGTATTAACTGGGTTGTGGAGGTCAGATAGGCAGTCGCTCCATGTAAAATACTGATATTCAGCTGCATCCGGATAGACTGGAAGCCGACCCCAACATAGTTGGGAAAAAGGCTAGGCAGATGATGATGAAGTACTGAAAAGACTACCGAAAACAAAACACTATCAGCTGTCTTTGAAATACCTACCTTCCGTCATAATGTTTTCGCCCTGTTACTGCAGTGACCTACCTACCTTTCAACCTCTCATACCACACCTCATCAAAACCTCTAAACGAAAGCCAAAGACCTTCAAATGCTAAGACCAAACCCTCGATCGCTCAGATTTACGATCACGCACCGACGCGTTATCTAACCCTTCCGCTGCTCGCAGTGACGTCATCGCATTAGGTCGGATTGACCCGCAAGCCCGCAACCCGATTGTCCCGATATAAATTCGTCTAAATATAGTCGCACGCGTCCCCTGTGTTGTGACCAAAAGATAAACTCTTGGGGTATAAACCAACTTTTATGGTTAGGAGTTTTTGATGGATCGGTCAGGCGAAGGTGTTTGACAATAAAAAGCAATTTAAGAAGGAATAAAATGTCACTCAGTCAGTTGGTAACTGAATAACCCTTTTGTATATTCTGAATGCACAAAAACTATTTTTTTATAAACTCACACTGAACTTTGGTTCCTCTCTCCCTCCTCTCGATCTCGTCATGTTCCTCTTTACTGAGGGTCTTGATACTCCCGCCTTGAATCAATCTTCTGCTTGATGATGTAACGCCTTCTGCGCATATACTTAGCATTATGAAGCGCGTTGTGAACTTGGGTGTAAAGCCCACAAATCGTGATTACGATAGGGTGGCAAACTTTTTAAATTTTAAGGGAATGTAATTTTGTAATAGACTAACTTTGGCACAGTAAATGGTGCTCCTACTCTGCCACGCGACATATATCGGCACCTCGCCACAGAAATTTGATACAAATTGCTCTTCTCTATGAACGTGTACGAAATAAAAACAAAAACTTTCAGACGAAAAACTCACTGGAACAAAATCCAATCATCGATCGGTTTTACTGAACTTGGTTGTGTAAATTGAAGGTTTTGTTTTTAGTCTAGCTTTTTTACTGTCTGTATTTTGGAGGCCATGTTGTTTGGATTGTTTTCAAGTTTCAGGGTTATAATGAGAAGTACTTTTCGTAATACAGGCCCTTAGGCTAATGAAAAGTATAGACAAGTTTTCGCAAACAAGCTAAGTTTGGTTGTTATTTAGATTTTGAGGCGGTCTTTCCAATTTCTAGTAGATACAATAAGAGGATTATAAAATTGTTGTTTATTGTTGTAAACCACAGACTACCTTCAGTATTATCTCCTCTTCCCTTAAACCCATCAAAGGTAGTCTTGAAAATAACGCTTTTAGCAATCAGACCGACCATTGTATCGCCCTATTTATAAGCTCTATACAGAAATTCCTGTAATTTGTCTGGTGTACATAATAAATCTTCTTGTTTAATCTCAATAACATCCACTTTTTCGTTTCTTCTATAGTCTGTCTCTAAATACGTTTGTACAATTTCCTGTAATATCATCAACTAGCTTTCACCCGCGGCTTCGCTCGTGTTAAATTCGGTATAACACACCAAGCAGACCTGCAGTTTTTGCTCTTGCGCCTGATTGATTTGTAATAGCAACGCTAAGTTTTCCCTTTTCTTCCCTCATATCCCAATATATATAATAAAAATTAGCCTATGTCCGTCTCCTGGTTTCCAACTATCTCTGTACCAAAATTCATCAAAATCGGTTTAGCCATTAAAGCGTGAAGAGGTAACAAACAAACAAACTCACTTTCGCTTTTATAATATTAGTAAGGATTATTTAACGATTCGCTTATCAAACTGCACAGATTATTAATACGTTGGTAGATTTTCAGGAATTCATCCATATCAACATCATTTACGTTTTCCCCAAAAAACCAATTTTCGATTAACTCTAGTCCTCATTCCCCTAACCTAGCACATTTTACACTACAAAAACGTGCTTTGCCCAGTCAATAATGCACTCGGGCACTGAGCTGATTCTGTGCCCATTCCGAGTAGTTCTAATAGTTTGAAATTGGAAAAGCCGAGCATTGTTCCCCCTCTCCCGTTTGCCCGCTTGCCCCATTTCAGCTCGGAACTCGGAAAGTCGGAAGCGACCGCTCAGGGAAGTTCCGCAAAGAGTTTTTAATTGCTCTACTTACTTTCGATGATATTATCTGTGTGTTTACGAAGAGGACTTTAAAAATCTTCAAGTTTGAAATATGTTTTCTGTTGTATAAGCCATAGGATGAGGTGCCTATAGTCTTGAATCGGACACAGGAAACAGGAACAAAGAACGTAGCCTTGCTCATGTTTGCATGAAATCATGTTAAAAGTTGCATTTTTAAAACCAAAGACTAGAAGAAAGTTAGTGGATAGAGACTGAATGGTGGAAAAAAACACCGATGATGTACCGAAGACTTAATTTTAGAAAAAAACGTGTGGCTGATTACAAGTCTGTTAAACCGATAATGCTTGACGGCCTTCGCCAGATTATATCTGGTTAAACCAGATGAATCGATAATCCATTTAGCCCATTAGCACATTGCATGTTCGTTCGACATCCTATCACAAAAATTTCACTCATATCGATATAGACAACAGCTGATAGCGAAAGGTCGATTTCATAACTGAATAAAATACGTTTGACCAATATTAAGCCCAATTTACCAAAATCTACTCTAAAACTGCAAGTCTTTGACCAAAACTACAAATTAACCAAATTGCTTTTGACTTTGTGCCGTAACAAAGCTCAAACAGTAGCTGCGTGCTTCGACCATTGTAAACCACTTTAACTCCATAAACGGCGCAAAACAGAGAATTTAATTTTAAAGGTACTGGATTTGATACATCTTACGCAATCCCCTTTACAAGCAGTGCCACCACAAAGTATCAAATTATGCTGGTATTCCTTCAGATCTCCAAGTTGCAACTGATTAAACCATCCAAGCGGTTGAAATCTGGCTTTGTCTGTACTGTATAGTGAAATTGTAACGTCACATATCCTGAGATACGCAGATCGTGAGCTCATGCGTATCCTGCCCGCCATTGTCCTTCGAGTAATTGCTGTGACCCACTTGCATTGAGTGCCGTTGCATAAGAATCCCTTATAGAAAATGTGGGTCGGGAAATGGCAGCTTAAAATAGAAAGGAGCAAAGCTTTAAAGTAACATCATATAACTATTTTTGTACCACAGTCCACATTGCTAGTCTAGCACTTAAAGCTTAAATAGCGAAAGGAAAGGTCAAGCGTGTTTCCAGCCATTCTTGTTGTTCTATTTTTAAATAGTGGAGTCCCTAGTTCCACATTTCAAATGTTAAGAAATATGGCGCCATTTTGATCCCACTTTTCCAAATACACAAAGCCTGGTATTAGAAGTTGATTTTTGTAATCGATAATACGCGTTTCGAAAGTTTTGTAGGACATGGACCAAATAATCTTTTTTTCAGACCATGTGTCCATATTTATCTTTACGTGCTACTTATCATCAATGTCATCCTGCCTACCTACGAAATTTATTTTTAGAACCAGCACAGTATTTCGTTTTTTATTAAATATCTCTAAAAGTCGTCATCTCTCTCTTCTTCTTTTGTCATTGGCACCAAACGCGTTTTAGACATTATACATGTTGGCACTTCACAGATCTCCACTGCTACCACGTCGTCGATAGCAGCTTAGAGATCAGTTCAATACTCAGTTTTCTAAACATAATTATCATCTTTCACACGTTTTTGTCCTTATGTGCCACCCACACAAATTCATTTTCTAAAATGTCCTTACTATAGTTCCTTAAGCAAAGGTGCAGTATCACCATAAAACATTCTATAAAGTCACCACATATGACTGACTTACGCCACGTAAGGAGGTCCTTACATAAGTAGTTCTATTATGTCGTCACACAATACACGTCGTGGTAGTTCCAACATGCTCGTCCTACTTGCACTCTCATTGCATCAGCTCAGCGCATAAAAGACTGTCTTCCTAGAAAATTGTATCGGAAGCTTTTAAAAGGAAAACTGGGAAATGTGTTACGTTTAATGTGGTTGTAAATTATATGTATTATCTATGTGTACTATATTATTAATGTGTAATATAGTGCAGATATTACCACGTTTATAATTTTTTGTTTGTTTAGTATGTTTTTTGCAGCCTTTTTGATGCCAATTAAATTGATCATCTTGGGCAGGATGATTTTGGAGAGATTCTTTCAGCGAGTTAGCTTTTTACTAGTTTATTTTTTCTTCTCTGCTATCTATCTCATAACCTGCCATAGGTGAAAGTCGCTCACAGCCACAGACAATATAATATTACAGTATAGTTAACTCCCAATCTGACCAATATTAAGATACTAGCTTTTGCCCGCGGCTTCGCTCGCGTTAAATTTGGAGTAACACAGTTCCACTTTCCTGATTTGCAGGTACCGGCTACCTGCAGTTTTTGCCCTAGCGCCTTTTTTATTGTAATAGCAATGCTAAGTTTTCCCTTTTCTTCCCTCTTTCTCCCTCATATTTCAATCTTTTTTTAAAAAAAGAGCCTTTTTCTGTCTCCAGGGTCCCAACTATCTCTGTACCAAAATTCATCAAAATCGGTTTAGCCATTTAGGCGTAAAGACGTAACAAACAAACAAACTCACTTTCGCTTTTATAATATTAGTAAGGATTTTCGACCAATGACGTTGCCTGTGTTTAGCTAAGTTAGTGACATTTGTTTTAAAGTTACCATCCCGTTTCTTCAAATCAATTCTATCAAACTTTCCAACCTTATCAACCCCGTGTTTACTAAGGCCAACGCAATTCTAACTTCAATACGACCACACCAAGTAGTGACTTATTCATCAAGCTCACTGAGCGAAGTTTTCTAACCTTTATGAATAAATCAAGAACTTAATCCACGTTTCGTAGAACCTGGTTTATTAATCAGCACAGTAAAGGATAAAGTAATGAATTTCGATTAATGTTATGTGCTCGGTTCTAGGAGCTGGGGGGCCTAAATTGGACGTTTGAGCAAAACCAAGGATAGTAATATCACTATAAAAAATACAAATTTACATTTTGAAATATTTATTACTTTTAAAACATTTAAAATATTAAAAAAATAGTAGCCCACGGGTATCGGGAACAGGGTCCACGCAACCGGCGGTCAGGGCTCCAAAGAAAGGAACCTCCTAACAATACGAGCCGTGTCCAGGAGTACCGCTTTCTGTAGCAAGCCCTTGATCCAGTTGCCTAACGAGAGCCTCCTCAGGTATTGGTCGAGGCTCTTGGCAATTAAGCCATTGGCTGTAACGACTATCGGCAAAGTGATAGCTGAGTCCACATCCCACATGTCGAGAACCTCGCGAGCCAAGTTTATATACTTGATTTGTTTAAATCACTATAAAACTCTTAAAATGGTCACAGACCCGGTTTATAATCATGAATTGCCACTTTGTAACCATTTTACGAATTGTAACAATCACAATGCCTTAGATTTTTCTGATTCATGTGCGTATTGTGTAAATATCACTGACATCGGTAAAAAAAAATCGTTGGAAAACCAGCATGTCTGAGAAATATTTCTTGACGGCGTATTCAGCCAAATCAGAGTCTATTCATGAATTTGTAGGTAAAGAACAAGATAAAGCCAGTTTTACAAATAAAAACCTAATGATTTTTATAATGTTACGAGATAAACGATTATTACTAAAAGTGTGACATCTATCCCGACTTTACCCTATCTGCGAAAATTCATTTTCTCCCGAGCAAACCACACTCGCCCAAGTACTACCTAACTAATATAAAGAACAATACCTCTAACTAACAAGATTGAATAAAGAAAACGATCCTCTTTGTCAATTTATTTGTTATCTTAAGGAATAAGGAATATTGTATTTTTATCCTAATTACATTAAATGTTTATTTGATAAAAAGAGAAAAACATGGTATCAGATGTCTTTGTAAGCAATATTTACCTTGAACTAACATGGGTCCGGGGATGTTTTGTTTGACGTAGTCACATGGCCCGAGGCGCGGTAGACGGTAGAACCTCAAACGAATATCTTCAAAGAACAAATTAATTACGAGCTTGAATAAACAAGCCGAGAAACTAATTTGCGAAAGTTTCTGGGTAAAAATAATATTACGTAGAATTTACTTATTAAGTAATTAGTCATTTGTTATTTTATTACTGTTCGCCTCTTCTTGTCTCGTGAACAAAATGATATCTAAATAAAATTGCAGAAAAGTATTTCATCGAACTCGATAAACTCGTCAAAACTAATATAGAGGTAACATGAAAACTTAAAAGAAAAAGACGTTCACTCAACAATTTTATTCAAATAAAATATCCATTAAAAAATCTTGACGATAAACAATCTAAACAACTATAAAATAATTAATTTTATAACCAAGTAAAACAAGCACTTTACCTGACTCGTTTAGTACGCGTTCCACGACAAAATAGTCGACAGGAAATTCTCGATCAAATTATTCCCCTCGCTAATTGACGGAAAGTACGATGGAAAAACTTTAACCCTCCGGATTTTAACGCGGATTGAATAACGGTTAGATGTGGCATTTGCTACGCTACTGAGATAGTTTTAATAGTTTAATAAAAACGAGTGTAGTGATTAGAAGAAAGGGTTCAGTTAATTTAATCTAAGGCTTATCTCTCAGTCAAGTTTAATTTTAGAAAACCTACCTAAGTATTAACTTTACTTACTATATAAAACTAAATATGTGCCCTTTTTATTTCCTTACTAGCTTTTCCCCTTTCCTGATTTGCAGGTACCTGCTTAGTTTTTGCCCTTGCGCCTTATTTGCTGTAATAGCAATGCTAAGTTTTTCCTCTTCTTCCCTCTTTCTCCCTCATTTCTCACTTTAAAAAAAAAAGGTTAGCCTATGTCCGTCTCCAGGGTCCCAACTATCTCTGTACCAAAATTCATCAAATCGGTTTAGCCATTAAGGCGTGAAGAAGTAACAAACAAACTCACTTTTGCTTTTATAATATTAGTAAGGATTTCAAGTTTTTTTTGGGAATAATAATAATAATAAATAATAATAATAATTTTTTATTGGCCAAAGAAAAGAAAAATACATGACATGTTACAATAGGTCAAAGTTCTTTTTTACATTTTAAATGTGAAAAATGTCCCCTATGCTAGGAAAATCCTGTATTATAGGAGACATCTATTCGTCCATTGCTACAATTTACTAAAATTCTATGTATCAAACGTGTAACAATAACATTAATTTAGGTCCGTGTGAGTACACATGTGTGGGTAAGTATGCGTGTATGTGCGCGTATGTGTGTGTGTGTGTGTATGTGTGTGTGCGCGCGTATGCGTGTGTGTATATGCGTGTGTGTGTGTGTGTGTGTGAGCGCGTATGTGTGTGTGTGTGTAGATTATGATAAAGATTTATGTGGGTGAGGGTTTTATTAATGCTTCTGTCTCGTTATAATCTAGGGTAAGTAGAAAAGTTTTAACTATATTTTTACTCTTGTATGTATTTTGGGAGTGGAAATCTAGCTTTTGGTGCATTGTGTTGTAGATGCGTGCACTTAGGTAAGTGAAGTGGCGCCTAGCAAATGTTGTGTGTGTGTGTATTATGGGGCATGGCGGTTTAGGTCTTCTTCTGACTGTTGGGCTGTTATGAATGGTATATGGAAGGGTTGTATGCTTTCTCATGACTGTGCGGAGGATGTAAAGTTGTCGGACCGTTAAGGTTTCAAACTCTGCGTATAATTGCCTTGTTGGGAATCTGAAAGGTCTCAGTTTTTTAAATAGGAAAATTAGTTTTCGAAGGAATATAAGGATATAAAAATAGAATAAGGAAGGGCATTCTTAGTGCTTGTGCGTGCTGCGACTGCTACGTGCCCGTTACAAATAAAGGTAGAAAGCCATAATGTCACCTCCATTTTAAAACCAAACCCATGTCAATAAACTACACTGCTAACACCGTTCGATAGTAAACCTTAATATCATGAATTTGAAGGTCCTTAATGATTTTACAACGTTATTAGATCAAGATGGTCGTCGTTCAGCGACGCGCGACTATTTGCGCATCGTCGACAAATTGTTGCCATTTAATAAAAACTTCGAGATATCGAGTTTGTAAGTTAATCGATTAGGGGCTGACAGATTTCTGTTGTGTTGATCTTGTAGATTAGGGAAATCGAATTTCATTTGACTCGTACGGTACATACATTTTTTATCTATATGTGATGAAGAAAAAAAGCTGAGTGCCGCTCTGTCTCTATTTTGTAGTCCTCGTAGATACGATATTAGTTTCCTGGAACAGCTTCCGCTGGATTCTCATGAATTTTCATTTCCACTCTTTGATAAAGCTTTGCACTTTTGGCCTTCGAGAGTAAACCTTTTACAGTGCTGAGATAAAAGTTATCTATTTTAGTTTTTTTCTGTAATTAAGACCCAATATAGAACTTTAGTGAAGTTTTAGATACCTACCTACGTTAATAATGTAGATAATATTGCCCATGATTGAAAATTGTGTATCACAAAATCTTGCCGATGACAACACTGTCCCTAAACGGGTGTCACTCTATGATAAATGACGTCCACAGACCTTATTGAATGAACATGAAGCGGATAAAGTATGCAATGAGATAGCGAAACTTGCTGCATATGAGGTCAAAGGGACGTAGGAGACGAGGAGGGGACCAAACAAAGGATAGGGGTATTGTGTTCCCTTTTTAAACGAGACTTGTGCGAAAGCGAGGGAACAATGTGGGCAAAGCCACAAAACAGAATCATGCAGTCAACGTGTTTGTCGTTTTGTTTTGTCGTGTTAGGGTCTTTTAGGACTCTTTTTCTGCGAGGGAGCGATGGTGTTGTTTAGCTAAAAGTACAATGACCTACACCTATGCAAGCCAGTACAACAGCTGACAGCATGTACTGTTCAACTCCCGCCATTCTTTTAATATTTAAACATTCCAAATTCTCCTCCATTGTCCATTCTGCCTTGCATTTTTTAAATCCCATAAAGAACTGAATAAGTAAAATTGATGCAGTATACTGTATAGAAGCCACATCAAAAGTAGACAAGCAAAGGTTATAAACAGGCAAAATACATACTGAATAACGAAAAACAACCCGTAATTGCAACTGAATGAAAGACCGAATGATTCGAGTCCTACATTAACTGTCATCAACTGACATTTGTCCATAGGGTTGAATTACGTAGGGTGAAAGTACTTGTAGTCGGAAGGGTGGGATCGCGTGTGGCGCCATGGAGTCGCCACTTTTGTATACAAAGCTGTAGAGCGGGGTTTGGTGGCTCTAATTATAAACCTGTCAATCGTCATGCGGACAATACGTTTGATAGGCTGTTAGGTAAAACTTAACAGGTGTAACTGTTCAATCTAATACTCATTTGATTAGTCGTGAAATCTAAATTGAATAAGAACAATAGCAAAACACACATCTCTACTAAATTCTTGAATAAGGAAATAATATGTTGTTAACACTCATAATTGAGTTGTTAAAATAGTGATCACCTGTCTAAAATTACATCACGTTTAATAGCTAAAAATTATGTAGTTACTGCATAATAGTTGAGCGAAAGTTAAAGTAAATAACACTAAGTCTGGCGTTTCGTAAAATAAATATTAATAAAAGAACTTGAATAATAAATTAGTCGTCTAGTTCTTTATTTTCTTTAACATAATAAACACGTTGAAAACAGCATGATTATGTAAATTTCACATTAAAATTATACGTAAGAAGAAGGCATGATATTTTTGCTGTTTTTCAACGAGTTGTGGCAATAAAATAAATATAGCTACTGGTACCTTTACCCTTACCATAAAAGCTTTTAACACCGTTGTCGAGGCTTCTAAAGCTTGTTACTTAATTCAGACTGTAGCTTAAAATACAACCAAAGTAAATAGAGGGGAAGTAGGTTATCTCCGGCCCAATTCGCGATATAATTGCCTACTGTCATAGGGTTGTCACTTTTAAGTTATAAGCTTTTAAGTTATAAGCTTTTAAGTTATAAGCTTGTTATTTAACCTGGCTGTCCGTACAAAAACACGGCCACGGAGCGGCACAAACTACGCCGCACGTAGGTACTGTCGCTTTGACCTGCCGTGACCTTGTTGCGCGCCGTATGATTTCGTATGCCTACTAAGTGTCCAACTCGTAACCTTTTATTAATATTTTTGGGACAAAATATAACATGGTGTAAAAACTATTGGAATCGATTCAGTTACTTATTCTGAACAAACTATATTCAGGTTTCGCATATACTAAAAATAATGTTGTATATAATTTAAAATTAGTCAATAACTTATTTTTAATTACGATTTCATAACTGTGGGTAGTTAGGTACTTAGTACCTACAATACTGAGAAATCGGCACAACTAAACGTAAACAAAGCAATAGCGGTAAATCAGTTGACAGATCAAAAGTACAAACATTCTAGTGGGAATGTAGACCTACCTACCTACCTACTTCGCGATAACTCGCGGTACTTCTTAGCGATAAGACCGCCATTGTAACCATAGATTTAACATCTTTTTGTAAAACAGTTTTGTTTCGTAGATTTTGGTGTGCAATAAAGTATATTCTATTCTACTTCCTCTGTGTGATAGAAAACTAATATGCTAATACAACAAAAAGAAGTCAGTAGGTAGGTATCTCATTATGAAGTAAAAAATTGAATTATGCTAGAATAAGTGAGTAGCTTACCTTTCCTGTTCAATAGGTAATTTGAACTGAGACAATTCTGGAATTGATGAATTATTAAGACACCCAAACACACAGCAATACTTTCTCCCGCGGTTATCAGACATTTTTTATTCGTTTAGCGGTGCCGAAAAGCCGTGACGCGCGAACCTCGTGCAGTGTTAGCCCCGACTGGCGCAGCGCGAAAGGAGCCGAGATTTTGTTTAGTGTGCGTGCGGCGACGCATAGATACTACGGCGCACACATACAAGCCGCGCGCTACGCGTTTGTATGAAGTCATCGTACTTCCCCTCTTTATACTATGATACAACCTTTTATGAATTACCGACATGCAAATTAATCGTGGCAGATTATTTTGTAAAATTAAATGTTAGTTTATTTTAAACGTTCCTCTTTCGGTCTTTTTGCTAAAGATATTCTTAAATTGTATCCAAATCGAAACTTTAATAAGATATACTTTAAAATTTCAAATCTAAAGTTGAAATCTTTGATTAATGTTATCTATTTTTATTAAGCATTGATAATATGAGATCTGTTTTTTTTTACTTTACCACAGGAATTTCATTAGACTGATTAGTAGAAAAAAAAGAAAGCCAGAAGGAAATAAGTGCAAATAACCACGGGCTATTCCGCTGGCACTTTGAACTTTTTAACTTTATTAAAGTTTATGCCTTCAGCGCCGCGCAGTACCCAAGTTTTCCGAAATGTTTCCTTTTATTTTCCTCTTTAATTTCCTTGTAAACATCGTTTGCCAGTTTTCTATAATGGAGTATGTTTTGCAGACCGCACATTCGTTCATTGCACGAGTGAAGTTGGGCTCAATGAGATGGACATTTCTTTTTATTTTATGCACGACTTGTGCATCACATTAAATACCTGTGTATGTTCTTAGTGTTCTATAATAATGAAGAAAAGCGCTAGCCCCATCGATGGAATGTATTCATAAATTCGGACCCAGCAGCGCGTGTTACCTGCACCTGTGCGAATCGTAAATAAGTTTTATGTATTTATTATTTACATACAAATACACTCCACAGGGACTTCGCCTGTGCAAAAATGGAAATACTTGGAAGAGGCACACTGTGTACAAATTACAGAATTGTGTGTGTTGCTCACGTAAAGTTGTTTAACTCACGGAGAAGGTGAGGTATAGGAAACTTTTGCCCGGGTATGATGTTAGAAATAATTTTCTGGAGATATGCTAATTTGTGTAAATTATTCAATCTACCAGTACCTATCATCCCAAAATCTTGTGGTTTAATTAAGACGTGAAGGTATGTACATACCTAACAGTAACTTGTAACCCGTAACCGTAGTACACGGAACCGCATGATTGTTCAATATTTGAACACACAGTAGGTGTGTGTTCAAATATTGCACCTGCAGTAAACAGTGCACCTGCAGTAAACCTACTACTGCAGGTAAGGTTCTTGCAGTAGTAGACTGTAGGATATTACATGATTTGCCATTATCATTTTAAGAAAATAATACTCAAATTGACTTTCTTAAACACATTAGGAGTAATTGAAGCAATCTTGTTACATCAAAAATTTCCACAACCACAAATTACTAGTAATAAACTTATAGCATGTACAGGAAATTACTTCGCACAAAAAGAAAAGCCATAGAGCCATAAATCAATGAGTTGTTAAAAGTCAATAGATTTGAGATTGCCTTCATAATAGTTCGGACTCAAGAGACACCGTTACTTCACATTGAAAGTGCGTTGATCTCATAGGTCACGCACAGCGATCGACTTGCAAACTTGTGTGTACCGAAGGTTAAATATTTGGAGATGAGCTACACCAGATTTCGAGGCTTTATACCATGCACTGAATCTTAATGAAGAAAGTTCAAAGAACTGTATTTTTAAAAGTGCAAAGCGGACTTATCACTGATGTTATTTTAATTTATTCTTTAGATTCTATTAAAAAATAAAAATTGGTAAACATGTTATCTACTTAAGAAAAAATATAAATAAAAATAGCCTTTCTTTGCAAAATTATTAACCAATTCCTAAGGTTGTTGATTGCAGCTGTGATAATTATCAGATTGGGACAATCTGTTAATTATTTATGTTCTTTCTTCCGCACTTTAATTCATCACCAAGTACATAAATTACGCTTATTTTCGTTGGATCCCAGTTTTTGATCCCACTTTAATATTTTTGGCGTTGGATCCCACAAAACATTATTATATATTTCCGTTGGATCCCAAATTTGAAAAATACAAAAAAAATACGTTTTATTGCCACTGAATCCCAAAAACTATTTCCGTTGGATCCCAGATGTTTAAAAACATCTGAATGCGGGTACATCCAACAACAAAATCACAATAATATTTTAAGGCGAAATTTTGTATGTATGTTTGTTATTCCAACACGCTCAAACTTCTAGACTGATTTGGATGAAATTTGGGTATGTGGATAGGTTATGTTAGAATAACGGGTGCCTGCCGTTTTGCCGAAAAGATTTGGACAAAATGTCATTACCCAAACAAATTATAGGAACCGGGAACTAGGTTTAGTTAGGTTAAAACTGTGACCTCCTACGCACGAGCCGAGCGAGCGGAGCGAGCGGTGCCGCGGCAGCGACCGGCGAGTGCCACAAACGACTTGCATTTATAGAAAAAAGAGATTGTTTTTAGTTGTTTACCCGGAACTGAACTATTTAGATTAGGATAATTACTTATTTACAAAAAAAAGGTTAGGTTAAAACTGTGACCTGTGTGCCAGAAACGGCCACATTATATAAAAAAAAATATGGAAAAATTATGACGGCAGTATTTTTTTTTGAGCTTAGAGGCGCTTGTTTTGAAGGCGTTCATATTTATTTATTTATAAACATCACAAATAAACCTGATCATTTTTAACTCATGCCAGTCTAGTACTATTTGGAGTACATCATTTGTCTCATTTATTCCCCAGTGGCGACAATCCTAAAAAATCCAAAATACACACACGGTGTTTTTGAAATATTTAATAAAAGTAAATCACTTTTCTTCTGAAATGTACACATGTTGTCATAAAATGGGATTCAATGGTAATATCAAATGGGACCCATCGTTAATACCTAAAAAATGGGATCAAAAACTGGGATCCAACGAAAATAAATCATAAATTATGGACCCAGAAGTGCTTTTCCTCACGCTGGCAATTAAACAAATTTTGTTTAATTGCCAGTTTCTCCATCCTTACGTCTTTTTCACCTAGCGAAAATGATCAGTAATGTTATCTAATTTATTCATTTCACCCTCTTTGATATCAACCCATATATTTCTCGACGAAACTTTCGTGAAGGTAACTCGATGAGACTTCCCTCGTTCGCTCGCTGAAACTTTGATGCAGCCGTAATATTATTGTGCATTTTCTGTGTTTTCTCAATGTTAAATGTACCGTTTCTATTAGATAACTTTAAATTGACATGTCATTTGCAAATTAAATAATTGTAGAATCTTCTAAGTTTATTATGATTTTAAGTTTCTTGAAGAACTGAGTACAGACAGTGAGTGAGAAATTACCAGCATAAGCTTGTAGGCTATTAAAACATACAAAGCTACATTTAAAATTTGTGAACTCGACTTGTATTTCTTTGTTAATAACCTGTTCTAATGTTAATAGTCGAGGAACGAAGCTAAGGTATTCCAAGTACCTACATAAGTAGACTTAATAATGTGGTAGTAGCCAACGTAGATAAGCATAATGTTTTATGAATGAGGTGTTATTGGTCACGTGCAGCCAGCTTTAACGTGACGCTTACGTAAATAGGACCATGAAGAGAGCTTGTTTTGCATCGTTTTATAGAGGTGAGATAGTTCTAGATATAGGTATTCATTTTACGAATGAACTCCAAGCCTCCGTTGGGCCTGCCGGGGTTGCGGGTTGTTCGAAAGAGATACCGCGGCCCCGGAACGTAAAGGGCAAGAAGGAACATGGGTGGGTTTTAGTCAGTAAAAGTCTGACATGCCCCCCCGCTTCGCCCAGAGCGGGGGAAGTCATTTGATGATTTCCCACCCGAAAAAAAAAGCCTCCGTTGGGCATTTTCTGTCTGCATTTGAACAGATAAACCGCACCTACACGTCACTACATCAGCGCTTGACATGGGGATTTGTCCTCCTGGTTGCCAATCAACAAACGGATGACCGTTTAGCTGAAACTGCTTCCTGCCCTTTCGCTTGACTTAATCTCTTAGTCTGTTTTACGGCACACACAAGTGAGAAAGGGGTGGACCGATCTTCCCGGAAACCACAAGGATCCTTTAAATATACCTACATTCTCTTTAATAAATAAGCCATATGTATAAGTACCTAAACATTGGCAATAAAACAAAAGCAAATGTAAAAAAACATTGGTCTGAAAACACGGATTTTTAAACAAAATAAAAGTATGCTTTCCATTAACAGAATGAAGGGGGGAAAATGTCGTTTAAAAATTAAGAAAAAAGGTGGACTATAAAATGTTACGCTCGTACCTATATCAAAAGAGCCGGTTTGAAAGCTAATAAAAAGAAACACGACCTGCCATCTTACTATATGTAATTTTAAACGAATATTTTTGCACGGAAACGTTGAAGCGTAGACACTATCAAGGTCGTTTAAACCATTATGGTGGGCTACTATTGTATAAAAACGGCAACGAATTCAATGTTTTTTGTCGGTATATACGTTTTTGAAAGGCTCAATAAAACTGTTTTCCATTAGATCAGATGCACTTGAATTTATATAGTAGTTCAAGGATAAAACCTTGCTTCGATTTTATTTTAAAACAACAACACTGATGATCTGAAAAGTTGTACCTCAAAAAAAGGAAGAAATCATTCATTCTTTTTCCTAGAAAGTTAAAAGGGTTGCCAATGTTTGAAAATTACCCCATTTTTGTGCGTGTGAAAAACAGGCTCTTACACTATCAATGCATTCCAAATTAACGTACGGCTTCGAGCTAGGAGTGTTATGAATATGATTTTATTAGTCTTCAAATACTATGGGGCTTCTGAGGGCTCCTGTAATTGGTTCTTCAATTCAATCTCTTATTATTTACCCATGGTCAGTTTTATTTCAATTAGGGTAGGGTTGAACTTTGCATAAAATGAATTTATTGACCGCTTTAACTGAACGTACTGTAAGTCGTAGACAGTTTAATTAGTATGGGGTTCTTTAATTAGGTCGTAATTTTCTTGTTTTGTTGGCTGTGACCCCTTGGTGTTTGTTAGTTTTTGACCAGAGAATAAACTATTTACATTAATTACCCTAACATATTATACGAAGCAGTAGTTTATGTTTTTACATGTGTTTTCGTGTTGCGATAAAAAGGGGAGAAATGAAGTATTTTTTAATGTGGTCTTCAATTTGTTCTTGACGCCTACCTATTTTATGGCGATGTTTTGTTAGGGCGTGTGAATAAAGGCACCATTAACAAAATATTAAGTATTCATTTTTCTAATTGAAGTACTTAGGTAGGTAGAAACTACATAGTTACGATAGTTGCAGAAACAAACAAAATTGAACTACTAAACGTTCTTTTACATTGTCATATTGTACAATTAATTAGGTATGCATATTTTATTAGGATAAGCTAATTGAATTGTTATTTTGTTGTTATTTATTTGCTTTACTCTTATTTTTCCTGTTTCTCATGATATCTACAATAATAAACAACAAAGTTACACGTAAATCTCTCAGTCACGTTTCCTTTGCTCTGTGAATAGGATCAAAGCCATTATTGGCTCTTTCGTCGCGGTGTTGCTATACAATCCTTGTAGGGTTGACAGTTATAAAAATAAGTAGACTTAACGTCCATTTTGCGAAACATTTGAATATAAAAGTTGGTCAGCATCATTGATCTTAAAATAATTAAAGAAATGCAATGACTGGGGCGCAGTTTGGAGAAGAACTGGCATTTAATAACGTTGGCATTTTGCTACAAGAGTTAACGTAAGTAAATATTACTCTGGCACGTTAATTGCCTCTGCTAAAAACCACATCCAGAAGCCATGCCAGTTTATTGCAAAAGTTTTCTGAAGCTGGCTCATTGCCCATAATCGTGACAATAACCCATTTAAGTTTTGTCTTTCAAAACATCGCATGTAATTTTTCCTTTCATTTTCAATGCTCCATAGAAAAGCCTCTACGATGTCTATTTGTCTGCAGTATCAAAAATTGTTACATTTTTGTTAGTTTCTGACCTAAAGATAGTATGCAGTTGAAGTTTAACAACCCTGCACCAGATGAAGATAAATATGCATTTGAAGAAAGGTTTCACAATGTTTTGACCCTTATCTCGTGCGTAATACAAATTTATTCTATTGATGTGTCTCAAGTTTAGTTGTCGGTAACCTCTTTAAAGGGCGTTCAACGTTCATCCAACTTTGTACTAGCAGAGGTAATTACTCTTTTGAAGCTCAGGACTACGGGTGTAAGGACCTGAGGACAGAAATGATATGATGTTTTGACTGGAATGTTCACTGCAATATTATAATGTCATTCCATCATTTAGGAGCACTATTTAATCATTTATGTACACACAGGAGAAAACATAGGAAAAACATCATAAAAAACAAAGAGTAAAGTAACAAAGGCACAGCTTATTTTTAAAGAAATTTCTACCAGTAGGCTTGCGAGAGGAAATATGAAGAAAGAAACTTAGACAGTAGTGTGTGAGAACAGGAAGAGAATAGTTATTAAAATATGTCTTAACCTAAATATAAGTACACACTATTTACTTGAGGTTAGCTAAAAATCATTTACTGTATCGTATTATGCTTATGAAAAAGCTAGTCTACTGCAATGTATGGCAGCGGGCCCCTCTTGGAAATAAAAGCATTCTATATCAGTTACAAATTGTGAGCCGACGATACATTTCACCAACCATGACGCGATGTTTAGTGATTTATACGCGGTCCAGCAAAAGTATCGTATGGCACGAACAATGTAGGCGAGAGCGGGTCACGTCTCTAGATCGGGTTACCTGGCCGGCGCTATTCACTCTCCTATTCATGCTTCGAAAAAAAGTAAAGTGTAACTAACTTGGTGTTTTTGTAGGGCTGACGGAAGCAGCCAGTGATTTTAACGGAGAATGCGTGTTTTAACAAAAAAAAATAACGTTTTGACTTAAATGTATTACCTACCATTCTGATAGTTTTTGTGTTCGTTATAAATCTTAATCTTTTTATTGTATCTTTGTCTTTACATAAACGTAATGTTATACCTTCTAACATTTCATCCTGAATAGCGTTTAAAACGATTTATGTTCACATAGAGACAGGCAGGCCGCCAGGCCCTTTTGAAACTGAATTTGGGCAAATAGCACGTTCGCCAACCCTACATTGATAGAGCCTATTGTTCGTCTTCAGTACCCGACTTTGGGGGACACGTAAACCTGTTTGGAAGGTACTTACTTAGTATGTTTCGAATTGTACGTAATTGTAGTGTAGCACATTGTTGTAGTACAAGAACTGTCGAGGGTCTAGAATGTAAAATAGCTTAACAATACAAGCTGGATGGATCCTGGTATGAACAGCCATTTAACTATATAAAACCTAACAGATACAAAACCTAGCCCTAAATACAAACAGCTATACTGCGTAGGGCCTTAGTACAGTAAGTAGAACTTGCATCACAATGCATATCTTTTTTTTAAACCGGATATGTTATCGTCATAATGATTTGCGGACGCACAACCGCTTTTTCTGGTACATTGGCCTCAAAAGATAATGCGAGATATGAGCGGAACTATAGCGAAAATGTTCTAACGACTATAATGTCGTACCTAACACTAGGTACTTCCTGTTGTAGCTTCCTTAATGAGTTTTTGTTATTTATAATTTCTTTAGTAGAAAAAGTGCCAGTATCATTTAGCCTACTTAACTTAGGTGTCTAATTGCCTTTACTTAAATAACGTTTTTGTATTTAAACAAAATATACGTTCCATCGATCAACCTTGTAATCAAAATGATAAAAGTAATTAATAACGATTTTAATTACAGGTGGTATGGCATTATTTACTTTGTATTATTGTTTTCACAAAAAATATCATGTTTATTTTTTACCCACATTCCGGGGTAATTTTGTTAGCGCACCGTGCGGGGCGCAGTAGGCAATGCACGCACAAGTTATACTCGATTCTACTGCGTTCAATTACTTCCTCATAGTTTTGCTTCCCCGTGCTCACGGCTGTGATAGAAGATGAAAGTGCATTCATGTATAATGTATTTATTGGTTTAAAATGTATATATTATACGACCCTAAATTGAGTTTTATTTTAATTTTCATTCGCTTTCCAAACAACGAATAACGAATGTTTTTTTTTTTGTTACTGACTGACCTTGCATCAGGGGTATTTAACCGACACGACTTGAACTTAGGCTGTCTGAGGCTCAAGGTCTAGAAAGTTGGCCCTCGCAGTCCATTCACCCACAATCCCAGAGTCCTTTGCCAATTTTCTATTATATAGGATTATTCAATGAAGAGTATTACAGTCTGGTTAATCTCCTATTAGACCGTTCTAACTCATTTTGCAAGTTATAATTGGATGATGTAGGTTTTCAGCTTATTTTTGCCATAACGTGCTGGTTCTAAATTAATGGTTTTCATTTGTATTCTTAATGCTAGGAATTGTCGTAGTTATAATTATAATGAACATAGTTAGAAGGTTAGAACGCAAATAGTAGCAGTGGTAGTTCTTCCAACATAGTACGACTATGTCCAAAGTTAATCAATTTGGTAATATAAACAATGATGTGTCGAATTGATTGATGCTGTTGCTGACGATTGTAACTTCAAATAAAATATCAAATTATGTCGTTGAACTCCCGATTCGAGTATATTGCAACTAGCTACATAACTGGGAAACAAAAAAAAAGAACCACTTTTCAGAATATTGTTAAGTATATTACTACCTAATGACTTCATTGTGTTCTAATCTTTCATGTTTTAATTATCTCTGAAATACAAATCCTGACATCCGACGCCACTAGCAAAAGCTTGCAGTGGTTGCATTGAAGTTGCACCCAATGTTTCTGTCTCTTTTTGTAAAGAGCGGACCGGGTGAGGGAGGGAAATGGAAATAAACGAAGGCTTCGCCGCCCAAGCCTGGAGCCGCCCGCCCGCCCAGTCGCCAACAGCGCGCCGACCTGGATACACCGTGACGCTTTATTAGATCAACTTTTTAATGTCATTGCTCTATAATAGTTCCAGAATTAATAATAAAGTTTAAAACGGTGAAAAATTACATGTGATACGCTTACACAGGCAATAATTATGTTCATGGATTGGTAAGAAATTTATTTTAAAACTATGTTCGATTTTATAATTTTTTATATTGCCTGTAATACATGCGTGAAATGCACGGATGTAACCAATGTGAAAGTTCATGTTACTAGGTAAGTACTTAAATGACAATATCCTGTACTGTTATAGTTACGTTATACGTATCTAATATCTCTGTATTCCATCTAGACAGTATACTTTTACGCGTATGTACAAAGTTCTTTCATGCAAAATATTGTAATATCAGGTTTTATGTGTGTCAAATTTATATGTCATCAGCAATATAATTTCACGCGTCGTTTAAAGTATTTCACACATTTAGCGGGCCGGGCGCAACAACCTTCGCTTCCAAATTTCACGGCTATGATTTCATTATGACATGCAATCTACTCATAATCCTTTCTTCGTTTGACGTTTTTAGCAATAGACATCTCATTAAATAAGGCCTCTATAAGCGTGCACGTTTATTATTCCGAATCAGTTATCTATTTCTGATATTTCAAAAAGATTGGCCGACACAATGATAGAAGTACCTATTCTTTTATTTATTAATAAATGCGGAGGTCTGTACTGAATTATCCGTAAGTGTTTTGCTTATTCAGCAATTGATTTATATTTTACTAGCTTTTGCCCGCGGCTTCGCTCGCGTTAAATTCGGTAGCGCCTTATTGATTTGTAATAGCAACGCTAAGTTTTCCCTTTTCTTCCCTCTTTCTCCCTCACATCCCACTTTTTTCAAAAATTAGCCTATGTCCGTCTCCTGGTTCCCAACTATCTCTGTACCAAAATTCATCAAAATCGGTGTAGCCATTAAAGCGTGAAGAGGTAACAAACAAACAAACAAACAAACAAACAAACAAACTCACTTTCGCTTTTATAATATTAGTAAGGATACAGCACTACAGTAAATGCTTTAAGAATAATACAACTATTAAATGAAACGACGATATATTTTTCTTACACCTTCTAAGCGGTGAGGCGGAGAAATTTAGCGCTATTTTTATCTTGTCGTTTTATGACAATAGATATTATGGAATGCTTAGTGTTGTATTTTTAAACTGTACAAAATGGGTTTCCGTTAAGACAAAGGACTATGTTCTGAAGAGGGGGAGTAGTTTTTCCAAGGTTTTTCCTCTCGTGTCATCGTCACGCACTCTGCCGCCGGATGACGCTCCTCAGCCGTCGATTGTTGTTCAGAGGAAAGGGGTGACACCCTCCCACGCACGCATCTTCATTCAAGTGGAAGCTGAGTTAGTCATACATTTTGTACATGATAATGGAGACTTCTTTTACGTTTCAATGGTTTGCGAAAATATGCAGATTAGAACAACACTATTGTCACAGTTACATACTAATGAGTCAAGATAACGATGGTGTTAAAAGAAAGTGTTTTTTGTTAAGTTACGTATGTTACTATCTATCTTACAAATTTTTCTTACGTAAACACTAATACACAAAAGTAAGGAAAACTACATGTATAATTTTTACATACAGCTTTCTATATTTCAACAACAATCACTACTTATTAAATCTTTAGAAGCTGTTAAAAAATTTGACACACACCATACCTTAATTATGTACATACGTTTTCAATTAAGTAATTCTTATACTGCTTTATCATTACGTTTTTCATTATTAAGGCTATAAGCTTCAACATTATACAATTACCTTGTTCATACCACATGCATTATGGTGGCAGACGCAAGTATCACATAACCCTTCCGTTTTAAACCCTTACGACTGCACGAAATTGCCCCACGTAATTATTATGGGTCCCCGTGTAGGGCGTAGTTTTTTCTGTACTAGATATTTCGCAATGGGGTTACTGCATGTTAGGGTCTTTCTTAGCGTAAGAATATTAGATTACTTTAATGCAGTCTGTTGTGTTAGCAGTATGCCAATCAGCTGCAATCTTGGTGTGAGTTATAATGCTGATTGTATGTTTGTTAAAATCACGGGTCAAAACAGTAAAACAACAAGCTATTATCTTCAAACGACGAAGAAATTCATCCACTCATACGTCTTATAATTATAATATTGATTTTCACGACCAAACCAAGGTCTCGTGAAGACTCGAGGCGAAGATATTTATATTCATAAATCGAGTCACTATAAAATACCCAATATAGCTTTGAACAATCTTTATTAATTTTCATGGAAAAGGGGTACGTCATAATTGATACGTTTCCGGTTAACAAATTAAATCCGATAAAGCGTTGTCGGAGGAAATTGATTCTAAAATTGTATATTCTTATCAGGTTGGTGGGGTAATATGTTTATAAGTTTTATCTTTTGTTACAGTTTACGGCTTGGGTGGACGCCGTAATCTTCGTGTTCAGCTTGGACAACGAGATCAGCTATAATACGGTGTCGAACTACTTCAGTAAAATGTCCCATTACAGAAATTCCGCAGAGATTCCGATCATATTGGTCGGAACCCAAGGTGGGTTTATTAAGGTTTTCACCTTGTTCCTCATATTTCACCATTTTATTATCTAATCTTACGATTCTATTGACTTATCCGTGGTATTAATAACGCTCACAATTTTAATGATAAATGATTGCACTTGATTGGGTTTTCCTCATGAATCTTTTTGTTTGAGTGATAATCATATTTGCCTTGTTTTTTTACATAGTACTTTTCAAAATGTGACGAAAGATCAAAGCCCTTTAAAACAATTAATAAACATAATATATCAACATTTTATTAGACACAAACATTTACTTTAATAATAAAAGTAGTATTCCTATTTTTTTTACACAGTTTATTTATATTACGTACACGCGTCCGATAGACGTATTTCCTATTAAATGATTGGTTGCTCTTCCAGATGCCATAAGTGAAAGTAGTCCACGCGTGGTAGACGACAACCGCGCTCGCAAGCTGTCGAATGAGCTGCGAAGATGTTCGTACTATGAGACTTGCGCTACGTATGGTCTGAACGTGGAACGAGTCTTCCAAGACGGTAAGTGTAACGATTTTAAACGAACTTCAAATTTTTATGTCGGATGATGTCAGCTTACGAGGTTTTTTTCTACAGCGCTGTTTTTGGAATGTTTCTACCGTTGTTAATTTACATAAACAGAATTCTTATTTACATTATATAGAATTTGTCTTCGCGAAAATGGCGAGTAGTCACTCAAATTGTTTTTCCAATTCTGTTTTAAATTAGGATTCGTCGTTGGGTCTTTTAAAATGTATTTAATGATTTTCCAAAACTTTACGTTATATTTTGCTGTTTTATCAATCGGAAAATATGTCAAACGTTCGACCAATACAATACATGTGAGACTTTTATCATTTTGAGAATAATCAAGATATGAATATCTGATGCGCGTAGATAAATATTTGTTACAGAATATTTCTGACAATTTCAAACCATCCGTTAATGATATTAGACGTATCGACTATTTTACTGATTGTGATTGAGATCGATAGAGAGTTATAAAATTACATAATAGAGATTTTTTACGATCGCATCGTCTCGCGTGATACTACGATGTGATGAGACTACAAGTACAAGCGTACTTATTAGCTAGTCTGTGGATCTCGTTTCGCTTGCGGGGTGTTCTAGCGCACGCAGTGGCAACACCGGCCCCCAACCGCGCGGTCGTTTCGTTTAGTTCGTTCTCGTTCGTTCGTCGCTGCGACATCGCATTGTTTACATTTTTTTGACGTTTTTAAAGCGTCGTTTGTGTGAAGATTACGATTATTTCCAATCTTATCCTGAATGGAAGGATGGAGAGAACACTTATTTTCAAGTCTAACATGTCGCCTATATCGAGTTTGAGGCGTCGCAGCTCGTGTTATAACATACAAAGAGCGGAGGAACGCGATCGTAGGAAATCGTCTAAATTTGAATGTGCGTGAAAATGTTATTGTTCGATTAACCGTTTAGATCTAGTTGTCGTGCTTTTTGGTTGTCGAATTTGTGAAAGTTTTCAGTGTGATGGTGATTATTTAGTGATTGTTTTGTTTTGCAGCGTGTCAGAAGATTGTGGGCACTAGGTTGTCGGCATCGTCCCAATGCTTGTCTGGAGGTTCCAGGCCTGTGACTCCACAGCCGTTAGTGAATTCGCCAAGCCACAACCACTCAACATTCCTTTACAAGGTAATTATTTTGACGTGACAACGTCTTAAATTAGGTTGCGGCTGGGAGTCACTTATGAAAAAGTGTAACGCTCGGTAACGTTACGATGAGTCACCGAACGAGAGAGAGGCCCGCCGAATGCCTTGCGTCTCTCTCCCACTCAACTATGATCGGTCTGCCGCGCGCGCAGCACTAGAGAATTAGGCGCATTGAATCGGCGCATGCTTGTGTCTCTGTCTTTGTCTTTCTCGAACGTTCTTGGCGTTGGAAAAACAAGAAAGCGTCATAATACAAGTTCACACGTGTGGTTAAAGTATCGTCAGCTGTGTCTGTAGTGAAAATGTGGAGTGCTTAGATTCGTCATTTACAACAACTACAACAATAAAGGTAAATAATTGTACACTGATATTTCATTATCGTAAACTATGATTGATTGATTTGAAAATCACTCAAATAGGAATTAGTTAAGTTTAAGTTTACATGTACAATGTTTTAGTAAACAAAATATATTTCTATAGTTAAAATTTGTGCAATTCTTATTTTCATTCAATTCCTTGTTCCTATTGTGCAATTTAATTATATTCATATCAATAAATATTCTACCGAGAAAAAGACGTTGTCACGTAAAATCTTCGCCCGTAAAACCGACTTTACAGGCAACCATTTTTTTCTATTACTTCCTAGCGTTCGACTGTGTTCGGTGAACCAACTTTGTTTTGATCACGATGCCATTAGCGATTTCACGATCTCAGAAAAGTACCTACCATAAAGTTCTCTAAAGTTTGCATTTGTCATTGAATATTTAACTAGGTACTCTCTTAAAAGTTCCAAACAAAAATAGTTTAAGAACTCACAGAAAGAAATGTGCCAACTATTTTTAGTTAGGGCTTAAATACCACATGTTACTTCACATAATCTTTTCCATCTTGAATATAACACAATGGAATGTTATTATCATTGAACAACAAGAACAGATAAGCATAAATCATCATTAAATTGAATCAGGAACAAAAAGGCAGTAAATGATAGTCTTCAGTACTCACAGAGGTCATGAACTGCACAATGTGTGTCACTTTACACACATGCCTTAGCCTAATGACAATGTTAAAAAAATAGCATGTATTTTTCTTTATTCAAAACATGTGGCAGTATCCTTTGTTGAACCAGCCATTGCTACACACAATTTAAAGAAGAAAGATATTTTTGCTTATTGTTTATAATTTAAATATTGTAGATATTCATTGATAAAGTAGGGCAAATTATTGCACATAAATTTTTCGACAATTATCAAAAACAACATCATTGATGACACCATCAATGATATTTGTATAGTACTTTTTCAACAGAAATATATGTTTCAAATGTTACTTTTATCCTTTAAAACAAAGTTTACATCTCAGCGTTTAAAGAGTATAACCAAGCCTTAGATAGGTAATAATGTAAGCAAGCAGCCACTATTATTAACATATATCTATGTACCTACCTGTCCTGTACCTGTATTGTGTTTAAAACAATAACGCTATAAACCTCATGAGTACTTAAATAAAGAAGTAGGTATGTATAGCTGAAGGATAAACAAATCTTCTCTTCCCTTTTTTCCAAATTGTTTAGGGTTGGTGCAGCATGATTTTTTGTCCACACTTCTCAATTACACATCATCTCATCAAACTCTTCTTGCTATACATAATGCTTCACACAGTTTATCAATTGTTTTATCTTGTGAAAGAAGGCCTATGAAAAAAGGCATGGAATTTAGAATTACTGTAGTTCACCTGGACTTATTCTATATATTTATTACAACACATTTACACCATCCGAGGTTCCCCTTGTATGCTAAACTGAACTTCCATATAAACTTACTTCAGCTAAATAACCCCCCTTAAGCAATGAATTTTCAAATATTTTTTGTACTCACTATCAACATAACATTCAAAGTTTCAAATACTGGAAGCAGCATTTTTGGATTATCCCTAAATAATTAATTTGAGGCGTGTATTCACAAATATCATGTTACTGATTTAAATCCCTGCAAACAACATCATTTGCCTAGTATTTTTCCAAGCATGCTGGGGTCGGCTAACTTCATACATTCAGCTGAGTACTAGTATTTTATATGGAGCAACTTCCTATCTGACCTCCACAACCCAGTTAAAATCTGGGTAATACAATAAATACTCTTTGGTATGACTAGTTGTCAGACTTATAAGCCACTGACTAACTGTAATGACTGTCAAAGATTTACAAATGGTGGTCGGGACCAATGGCTTAATAAGTACATTAAGCCATTGGCCCCGACCACCATTTGTGGACAAAGCATGGATGAACCTCTTGATGATGGGTGGTCAATGTAGTCATCCATGAATGTACTTAACAAAGCACGCATAAACATCTTGATGCTGGGTGGTCCCAGATCAAACTAGGGGACCATAGCTTAACCTCGAGATCCACCTCAATGGCAGTTATTAATTCATGTGTACAATTAATATTAAAAAAGATATTATAAAATCGTTTTATAGACCCAAATCAAAAAAATATTCTTATTATCCATCAGATTGGTTATTTGCATAAGAATATGAGTATGAATAATTTATTGCTTACATTTAAAAACAACATTTTTGCCAACCATATTTCCTTTGTTGCACAAGATTTCTTAAGCAGTGATGATTTGATTGATTCAATCAAATCATTGTGTGTTGTCTCATTTGTTGGTCATGGGCATTATATTTAGACTCAGGGACCATAACATGGCATGGCCATAATAGGCCTCCATTTAAAATTGTTATATTAAATTGTTTGCATATCCAGCATTCTATTCCTTTATTAATCAATAATTTGAGACAGTGTTTTCCGAACAATATGTAAAAAAACTACCTTTCAAAATGATAAACAGGCTGTTGTTAAAAACAGCCTGTCAGCCTTAGAAAACAATTTAAATAATATACTAGTTGGCGCCCGCGGCTTCGCCCGCGTGATAATGAAAAAAAGTCCTATCCTATGTGTTATTCCAGACTATAATCTACCTCTGTGACAAATTTCATCAAAATCCGTTCAGCCGTTTTGACGTGAAAGAGTAACAAACATCCATACATCCATCCATCCTCACAAACGTTCGCATTTATAATATTAGTAGGATTTTTTTAGTATGGACATGTGATAAGGGATTATTGTGAGGAAAGCTTTACCTATGAAGAATAAGAGTAGAGGAAGACCAGATAAACGATAGATGTGTTCGACGGATGATATGGCAATTCCAGTAATATAGTCCTGACCGTTTTCGGCCACGGCCTATCTCAGCGGAGATTGCCCAACTGCGGGGGAGTGCACAAGTGTGTGCGCAGGCGCAGGTGCTTTCTGTTCCCTCACTCTCATAGTCCTACGCAATCAGAGACGGTTCCAACGGCTTAACGTGCTTTCCGAGGCACGAGGGTATCTTACCGCCAACTTCCAAACTATGCTGCTGTAAACTACGAGTTAAACGAGAAGTATGAAAGAAGAAGACACGCTCCAACACCAAATAAATTATGATAAGGGCTTAGGATTAGGATAAGGATGATGATGATGTATTCCAAAGAATTGATGTATTTTACTTGACTGTCTACATAGAACAGTAAGGAACTCTTGGCTAAATAATAGCAGCCGCTCTGGTCGATCTTTTTAAGCCGCGTTCGGGTCGGATCGGTTAAGGTGCACTTGCGTAGGTTGGTCTGTTGATGGGTACCACCCGTTATATACTGCATACCGCATTTCCTCCGTGCCTCCGAAAGCACGCTAAACTGTTGGTCCCAGCTGTAATTTTTACAGTCGTTACAGGTAATCAGTGTCCCGAAAGTCTGACAACCAGTTAGGGTTCAGGTTCAGGGTTGTAGAGACCAGTTAGGAGAACACTACATGTAAATAACTGGTGTTCAGCTGCATCCGGTTAGACTGGAAGACAACCCCAACAGAGTTGGGTGATTCTACTTCCTACTATAATTTTATAAATGCGAATGTTTGTGAGGATGTATGCATGTTTGTTACTCTTTCACGTCAAAAGGGGTGAACGGTCCTTGATGAAATTTGGCACAGAGGTAGATTATAGCCTGGAATAACACATAGGATACTTTTTCTTCCATGTCACGCGGGCGAAGCCGCAGGCGCCACCTAGTGTCTTCATAAAACAGTGGCACAATTTTATAAGCCTTAAACACAGCTCAGAGTTCTTCTAAGCCACTTCTAGCTTATGATAATAATTTATTGTATTTTAAAACCTAGACAACTATGTTCGCGCCTCATTAGTTCCATTTAATACTTAGTTTAATTATATGCTCCACTGACGGTCCATGGATGCCGGATTTTTGAAGCAATCACCTAGTAATTTGAAAATAAGATTTATGACTTCATTCAACACTTAATAATCATTTATTATTATTTCAGTTTTGTTTGGTCCTAGATTTGAAACCCAGGTCGGGTAAATAATTATTGTGAAACTAGTAGATTCAGGAAAGAAATGTTTAACTGTATTTCTTGATTTGAAAAAGGCATTTGATACCGTGTCTGTTCCCATTCTTGTGCGTAGTCTAGAAGGCATAGGCGTAAGAGGAAACCCGTTGGCATTGTTAATAGATTATCTGCAGGATCGTACGCAAAAGGTTAGGGTGCAAGAGTATATTAGTAAGGAGTTTTACGTGACCTACGGCGTTCCGCAGGGAAGCGTACTGGGCCCGCCATTATTTTTAATTTATATAAATGAGCTGTGCAAAATGATACCAGATAATGGTCGCGTTTTCTCGTATGCAGATGACACAGCTATTGTTTTCTCTGGCGATACATGGGAATCCGTACATCAATCTGCTGAAAAGGGCCTTTACGAAATTGCTAAATGGTTGAACTCACATCTTCTAACACTAAACATTTCTAAAACAAAATATATGGCATTTACAAACTACAACAACACTCAACCCGGACCTAACGTAACTCTCAAAATTCACACTTGTCATAATTTATCAGTTGCAAATTGTTCCTGTAAAAAAATTGAAAAAGTAACTCAACTAAAATACCTGGGTATAATCGTTGATCAGCGATTATCTTGGCATACTCATATAGATATGGTCATGGCCCGTACAAGAAAACTTATGTGGATATTCAAGAACCTAAGACATGTGACAACTAAAAAATGGTTGCCTGTAAAGTCGGTTTTACGGGCGAAGATTTTACGTGACAACGTCTTTTTCTCGGTAGAATATTTATTGATATGAATATAATTAAATTGCACAATAGGAACAAGGAATTGAATGAAAATAAGAATTGCACAAATTTTAACTATAGAAATATATTTTGTTTACTAAAACATTGTACATGTAAACTTAAACTTAACTAATTCCTATTTGAGTGATTTTCAAATCAATCAATCATAGTTTACGATAATGAAATATCAGTGTACAATTATTTACCTTTATTGTTGTAGTTGTTGTAAATGACGAATCTAAGCACTCCACATTTTCACTACAGACACAGCTGACGATACTTTAACCACACGTGTGAACTTGTATTATGACGCTTTCTTGTTTTTCCAACGCCAAGAACGTTCGAGAAAGACAAAGACAGAGACACAAGCATGCGCCGATTCAATGCGCCTAATTCTCTAGTGCTGCGCGCGCGGCAGACCGATCATAGTTGAGTGGGAGAGAGACGCAAGGCATTCGGCGGGCCTCTCTCTCGTTCGGTGACTCATCGTAACGTTACCGAGCGTTACACTTTTTCATAAGTGACTCCCAGCCGCAACCTAATTTAAGACGTTGTCACGTCAAAAATGTTAACTGAAATCTATGTCTCTCTCGCTCAGTCAATTCTTATCTACTGCATACCCGTGTGGGGCGGTGCGACAAAAACGAAGTTTCTTGAGCTAGAGCGTGCACAGAGATCTCTTATCAAGGTCATGTATACCAAACCGTACAGATTTCCAACCACTGAGTTATACTCCCTTAGCGGTATTCTCACAGTAAGGAAATTATATATACTCCATACAGTCTTAAAATTACACAAAGTCCTGCCATTTGACCCTCACTCTCAGAAAAAAAGACGTAAATACCATGTTGCACCAATAGAATTTACTAAAACTAAATATGCAAAAAGACAATTAAATTCAAATTCCGCTGCCCTTTATAATAAAATAAATAAAATAATTAATATATATCCCATGACTATTAATGAATGTAAAAAGGCAATAGTTCAATGGATAAAACTTAAGACCTATGATGACATTGAACTATTGCTGCAAGCATCATCAATATGAATTGAAAAGATACACACACGCACACACACAAACACACGCACACACAAAACACACGCATACACATAAACACATCCACATACAACCTCACACCCAGTCACACACACACAACTATTCACACACTATTTTAGGATTTATGTATTATTATGATTTTTTAGGTTTTTCTTGTTTTTTTTATGTTATTTGATCTTATTTTGTTTAATTTTAGTTTTTAATTATTGTTTCTTTTTATTTCGATTAACTATTATTATTTTTTTCAATTTTATTGTGCACCACTTGTACTGTTTTCTAACCTGTTATTGGAGAGCGGGGCCTCCTAGCACAGGTATATCTTTTACTTAAAAGGAGGTCCCTGTAATATTTACTGTAAAAGTTGTACAAGTTTCTGCAATAAACCTTTTTATTTTTATTTTATTTTATTTATGTTTGTACATCGGGAATTTTCTCAGTAGCAGACATAGTCTAGATTTGTACTCCGTTGATGGCATTAGGCTCGTACCTTATTACAAGTGACTGAATCGTATGCTGTGGATTCCCCTTTAACATAAAGGGGTTACAATAGAACCTGAGCTTGAAAAGGTAAACCATCAGATGCAAAACAACAGATAGTCCTTAGAAATGTCTCGAGAAGTTGCAAGTCCTTGATTGACGATCTTACTTGTTTTAAGTGCATACGGCCACACATCAAGCTATAAATTTCCAGTGTGACATAGCCTCGCTTTGTATGGATTTCTAATACAACGAGAGATCCGCATAAACTGGTTTTGTATAGCTTATTTGGTTGCCGTGAAAAAAAAACATGAAATGCCCTTTTCCTAAAAGAAAGCAACCTTGCCGCCCCTTATCACAAGCTATCGCTAAATAATCTATATGACAACTAAAATAATGGTGCTGAATGTTAGCTTTCGTGTTACTGAAGTAATATCTTATCATAATCCTGCACTTATTGACATGGAGTGGTTTGCTAGTGCTACGCGTGCATTAAGGCAATATAACTTAGGGGATAGACAGATATATGTATACAGTTACCTCAAACTAAATAACTTTATTTTAATTGTTTGTGTAGTATTAGCAGTAGGTACACCACTGACTACCCCCCGTTGTATTTTTATATTCGTACAGTCCATCTAAAGGTTGTCTAGAATATATCGCTATTAGCGATAAGACCGCGACTTTAACCATACATTTAGCATTTTTTGTAAAACAGTTTTTTTTCAATTTTGGTGTACAATAAAGTTTATTCTGTTCTACCTCCACACATGTAATTTCTTTCAGTAGAATAGCTGCTGTAACAAAATGCCTCAAGTCTATTAAAGTCAGTTTCCAAAATATATTATTTCCGCTTAAACGAATATTAACATTATGTCAATGTTAATAAACTTGATTTCACATTGTATGTTGCTACTGATGATGTAATAAAAACTTTTTGTTTACGTTTTTGGAAACTAGATTGCGAAAGCACTGTAAGTATTTTGTGGATGCAGAGCAAATAACCTTTTTCCATTAAGTGTGGTGATAGAAGTTCCGTGTACCTTTATTGTATTTCCTTCTAATAAAATAGTAGACAGCAGGAAACTATTCCTCATTAAAACTCATAATTTCACTACTAAACATGGAAATCCCAATGATTATTATAATAATAATCAATGACCAACAGAGATTGCCATAATCACTCTCTTAATGATGTTTTTCCTATAGCATAGAAGCTAGAACTACTTCTATACGACATCCATAATAAATGATCAGAATATATAGCTATTTCTTCATTTCTAAAAAAAAAGCCATTTATTCATCCCGCGATCACGTCGTTTGCATGAACGTCGAAATATCGGTAGCTCATAAACATAAAAATCAAGCAAGATATCCCGTCCCGACAGTTTAAATATTGAACAATAGTATTGTTCTTAGAGTCCTAAATTCGCAAAAAATAATGGCTTTTCTATCTTTATAAGAATTGATTGAATATAAAAAGGGTACCGTTTTACCTTCTTATGTGCGGTACCCTAAAATATTCATGAAAAACAAAAGCTAAGCGAAAGTTCTCGAGTTTAAATTCTGTTACAACCTGTAGATTCGATCACTCAGAGTCGATGTTCTAATAAACATGATGATAAATCTAATCACATATGATATCAGTGTCTAATCTCGTTGCGTAATACAAAGTAGGTGACTGTACCACTATACAGGCGAGAGTGAAAGTTAAGAATTTTGTTTCACACGTAATCATATAATCTATTCAATTTTCGTATCATTTTTGCGATAAATGATACGTCATGTCATTCTCAATGTATCAGTCCTATATTTGTAGTTACGACTAGCGATATGTTTCCGCTGGAATAACTTTTAATTATGATGGAAATTTTATCAACAGAAATCAAATCAACCTTTTGGCCTAGTGTACTAGTATTCCTATTACGCGATGTGATAAGGACAATGCAATTAAATTTTGTTTCCATGTAAATGATTGCCAGACATACAGAAACCATATGCATTAAATAAACACCCCGGCTCGAACCGCTACTAACATCTGTGAAGCTAAGTATCTTGTCAACGCATGGTTTGAACTTGCGACCTTGAGGACCATGTCAGTCTGTCCCAGCTTGTATGAAGAAATACAATCATATTCCGTCTTATAACACAGGGAAATCAAATAACTCTGGGGGGAGTGGGGGGTGTCAGACTTACATATACCGAATAAAACCCACCGATGCTCCTTCTTTTTCTCTTTATGTTCCGAGGCCGCAGTATCTCCCTCACGCAACCCGCAACCTCTGAACAACTCGCAACCCTTAACTGCTACGCTTGCGACTACTCGACTAACAAGGCAGACCTTCATAAACATCACGCCTAATAGTACATCCACATTTCGCCAGTTATGTTTTAAGTCCCATGTAATAGAGGGCGAGCCTATTTCCGTCACTAAACCAACTTACAACTTACTTACAAAACCAACTCGAATTAACAGTTATAGTATAGTATATACAACAATTTTGCCCTAGGTACCCGGGAATCGAACTTAATACCTCATTCTGCAGTTATTTATCTACCTTAATAAAAATAAAATAAAAATAGCCTCTATTAACAATCTTACATCTAGTTACACAAAATTTACTTAAAAAGAAAAAAATATAATATTTATTCGACATCGGTTTCCAACGTTTCGCGATCATGGGTTTTTCTTTTCCACAAAGACCCCGCTGATGCTTTAATATCGTCGTCCATTTATCTACCTTACCTTTACCTATATTTAGTTATTGAGATCAACTGTTTCTTTAATGACACAAGTTTATTTATTTATCACTATCTAAGGTGTGTCTGTCTGTCTATAAAAAGTGTAACTCAAATATTACTGATCGTTTTTTAGTCAAACTAGTTCTTAGGTATTTCAAGGTTATTAAAGGCGTGTAGGTAGATAGCTAATCGAAATCACATTGCGTATCTTGTTCTGATACAGAAATCGAAGTATTGTTCTTTTCCAAATGTGATTGTTATTATTTAATGACTAAAATACTAAATGCGTCTTGCGGTTCGCATCTACCGTGATAAAAAGCCTATGTGTCAATTCAAGTTAAAAGTTATTTCTGTGCCAAATTTTATCCAAGTCGGCTCAGACGTTTTTGCGTGAAGGAGTTACAAACATACAGTCACACTACGAATTTCTCCCTCTTATTTTCGCCTTTGTAATAAAAGTGTGATACAGGGGTATCGTATTCCGGGTTTGCGGGTTATTCGAAAGAGATACCGCTGCCTCGGATTGTTAAGGGCAAAAGAAGGAACATGGGTGGGTTTTATCAGTAAAAGTCACACAAACACTCCGCCCAGAGCGGGGGAAGTTATATCATGATTTCCTATCCGCAAAAAGAAAGGGGTATTGTGATTATACAATGTACTCGGTACTAGTATATTGTATTTTCTTTCGTTTTAGTTCTCTCTGATGTTTTAATTATAATTAAATTTAGATATTATATGCAAATATTTGTACACCAGTGTGCACGACAGACGCCCGAACGGACAACATGTAATTATACGTTATTTTAGTACATAAGTTATAGAGTATATAAGTCGTAAAGTATATAAGTCTTAGTGTATATAAGTTCTAATAAATGTGTTATTGTGTTGTTTTTTATTGCCACCAGAGGCGCCACTTATAGTATAAGCTTAGGTATAGAGAAACTTTACCGTAAAGAGAACCGTTTTGTATTTTTGTAATTTTAAGGTGTAATTAATGATAGAAATACGCAGATTTTTGTAAATAGATTAAGATAAATATTAGGGAAATAAATAATGTAAATAGAGGTCTTGCCGTGGAAAATGGCCACAGTAGGTTTTTGTGGACAAAAGGGTCCCTTGCGCCTGATTGGTCAGAGGTTTGGGCATTAGTGCCGTGTGCAAAATTGTAACACTCTGATTGGTCAGGCGCAAACCAAATTAGGGTATAAAAAGAGGGCCATTTTTTATGGTAGGGCATTCCGAATTGAGTATCCAGAGGAAATAATACACGACGAAACTAAGAAGATCTTTTATTTCCCAAGAAGAACCAGCGTCCCCACTCTGCTCCAGTCGTCATCCTGCCGCCGTTTTACCCCCGGCTAGCTTCATGTTAAATAAGCTCCTGAGCGATCCCGTCACGTTCATTAATGGTCCTTCGATAGCCGGATCGTCAGCCAGCATCAAGAAAAATGGTTTTAACAAGAAGTCAAGACGGGGAACGAAAGAAACTCCGGCAAGAAGAGTTAAGAACACCTGCGGCCATAGAAGAGGCCACGCCAGGGAACTCCTCGACCAACGGCACGTCGAACACCGCTACCGACTCATCGGGCACTAGCAGCGGAACTAGTAGGTCGACCGCCACGGGGAAAACCACCACTACGACTGAAACAGAAGACACGAGCGCCGCGTCCCACAGAGAAGAAACATCGCAGCGCACGTTGAAACCTACGGACGCCCGGTCAAAACACTCCGGAATGACACGGAAGAAACAATTAGCAGAATTAAAAGCTAAAGAAAGACTGGCCGAACTAAAGCTCGAACAAGCAAAGGCCGAAATGGAGTTACAACAAGCACGGGTCCAGCGTCTTCAAGCGGAATCAGACACGTCAGAAGATGAAGAAGAGTTGGAAGACGACCTAGCTTCAGTCCGCATAAGCACGTGGTTAAAAGAACCTGAAGCGAGTCGACTACAGCCAACACAAGAAGAAAAGAAGAAAGAAGACCCCGTTGAAGTAACAACACAAGAAGACACACGTCAACCACTAATTGACGTAAATACCCTCGCCGCCGCTCTCTCTCAAGCGGTACGAAGCACAAGGGAACCACCGAAGTACATTCAAGAATTACCGCTCTTCAATGGAAACTGTACAGAATGGCTCGGTTTCAAGACGGCATATGAAGAAACATTGAAGTACTTCACAAGAACAGAAAACTTAGCGCGTATACGTCGAAGCCTACGGGGAACTGCAAAGGAAGCGGTCGGCTGTTTAATAGTAAGCCAACCAGATCCAGAAGTTGTCATCGATGCCCTGCAGAGAAGATTTGGAAGACCAGAAGCACTCATCCACGTCGAGATGGAGAAGCTCAAGTCACTGAACCGGGTCACAGATAACCCTAGAGATCTGTGCATCTTCGCCGGTCGAGTGACGAACATCGTGGGCACCATTGAAGCACTAAGGAAGACACAATACCTTCACAGTCCCGAGATGGCACGAATAGTAATCGAGAAGCTCACTCCTATATTAAAAAGCAAGTGGTACGACTACGTCACGAAGAAGAAAGAAGATACGCCTGAATTAAAGAAGATCTCCATGTTTTTAAATGAAGAAGCAGACAAGTGCGGCGCCTACGCTCTCCCGGAGTCAACCTACGACGACTCCACGGGAAAAGAGCGAAAGAACAGAAGAACAGAACGCACCTTCGCTACAGAGAAGAGAACATCGGACGAACGCTGCCCGCAGTGCAAACAGAATCACAAACTACCTGACTGCCAGCAGTTCGTTGACCTCGATACAAACTCAAGATGGGAGGTCGCAAAGAAGAACAACATGTGCTACCGCTGTCTTCGAAGCAAACATCGCCGACTACAGTGCAGAGCTCCACCGTGTGGAAAACACGGCTGCACCATGAAACATCACAAGCTATTGCATCATGAGAAGAATCAAGATACGTCGAGCGACCCCGCCAAGGAGACAACAGCACCAGCAGTAGAGGTCACATCCACAGTCAAGCCATGTGATCGCCGGCGTGCATACTTGAAGATCGCCCCCGTCATACTCAAGGGGCCACACACCAGCATTGAAACGTATGCACTGCTGGACGAAGGAAGCACAGTCACCCTGGTCGACGCGTCGATAGCTGACGTCATCGGAGCCGACGGACCCACCAACACTATGTGGGTCCAAGGCATCGGCAACGAAGTGAAGCATGACAGCAGCAAAGTCATTAACCTCAGCATAAGGGGAAAGTACGCGGAAGAAGAACACAAGATAGAAGCCGCGCGCACCGTGGAGAGACTGAACTTTACACCGGAGACGGTGTACGATCGCCACCTGGAAGACTGCGAACACCTGATCGACATCAAAGATCAGATCGCCTATCAACGAGCCTCACCTAAAGTGTTAATTGGTCAAGACAATTGGCACCTCATAGTATCAAGAAAACTACGCACCGGACGTCGTGACCAGCCAGTTGCCTCTCTCACGCAACTGGGCTGGGTCCTCCATGGCTGTCACAGCTCACTCACAGCCACCGTAGCATTCTGTGGGAAACTCAAAGAAAAAGAAGATGAACAACCGATCGAAGAAACAATCAAGAATTACTTCAAACTCGAATCCTTATGCATCGAACCAAAGAAACCGAAAGAAGATCCTGAACAAAAGGCCATTCAAATCTTAGAAGAAACAAGCAAGAGGCTACCTGACGGAAGATTCGAAACCGGCCTGCTATGGAAAGAGAAGAACTTCCAGATACCAAACAACTACGAAGAAGCCGAGCGACGCCTGCGTTCATTAGAAAAGAAGCTAGATAAAGATGAAGATCTGAAAAGAAAATACGAAGAGCGAATAGACAACCTATTCCGATCCGGTTATGCAGAGCAAGCACCCGTTCCAGCACCAAAGGGGAAGACGTGGTACCTGCCTCACTTCCCGGTCATTAACCCGGCGAAGCCGCACAAGCCACCTCGACTGGTTCACGACGCGTCAGCAAAAGCCACCGGCATGTGTCTGAACGACATGCTGCTTCCAGGGCCAGACCTGCTGCAATCTCTACCTGGGGTGATTATGCGATTCAGACAACACGCATACGCCGTCAGCGGAGACATAAAAGAAATGTTCATGCAGGTGAAAGTCAGGCCAGAAGACAGAGACGCCCTCAGATTCCTGTGGAGAGGCGAACGGCGGGAGGGCAAACCGGAAGAATATCGCATGACATCAGTCATATTCGGATCCACGTCATCACCGTGCACCGCTCTATATATCAAGAATAAGAACGCAAGTGAGTTTGCAGCCCTCTACCCAGAAGCAGCAGCTGCAATACACAAGAATCACTACATGGATGACTACCTACAGAGCTTCCCCACCATTACGGAAGCGCAACAAACAACAAAGGCAGTCGATCTCATTCACAAAAAGGCAGGGTTCATATTAAATGGATGGACCTCAAACGACGTGAGAACCATCGAAGACTTCGGCCTACCAGAGCAAGACAAGTCAGCCACAGTAAACCTAGGTGGCACGGAAACAGAGAAGACACTCGGGCTGCTCTGGCACGTGAAAGAAGATCACATCGGGTTCAACACCAACACTATGAAGATACCAGCAGAAGTAAAAGAAAACAGGCGCTCTCCCACGAAGCGAGAAGCCCTGAGCATCATAATGGCACTCTTCGACCCACTGGGGTTGATATCACCAATCACCACCCCGGCCAAGAGAATATTTCAAGACACTTGGAGCTACAAGACCGACTGGGACGAAACAATACCTACAGAACTAGAAGATAGGTGGAAAAAGTGGATGACGTCACTCAGCGTAATAAAACAGCTGAGAATACCGCGGTGTTATGACGTCGAACCCAGTGTCTCAAGACAGCTACACACCTTTGTCGACGCGAGCGAACAGGCGTACGCAGCAGCAGTATACTGGAGAACAGAACGAGCTGACGGCAGTGTACACGTCGCCCTGGCAGCTGCAAAGAGCCGGGTCACACCATTAAAACCTGTGTCCATGCCCAGGCTCGAGCTACAGGCCGCCTTACTAGGTGCGCGCCTCGCACAGACAGTGAAGGAAGAACACGAGTACGAGACAGCGAGCCAGACGTACTGGAGCGATTCACGCACAGCACTAGTGTGGATCCGCTCAGAACCACGTACCTACAAGTCATTTGTGGCTCACCGACTCGCTGAAATAGAAGAAACCACCAAGAAAAACGAGTGGAGATGGCTCTCTTCTAAGGACAACGTAGCGGACGACGCAACAAGAGAAACGCCGGACAACTTCACGACTACTCATAGATGGTTTCAAGGTCCTCCATTCCTGAAAAACCCGGAGTCTCAATGGCCAAAAGAAGAAAAAGCTGTGCAATACGACACCGGGGAAGAAAGAGAAAAATGTAACCTGCAACAACTGAAGAACATCGGCAGTCAAGTTCCACTTCCACACATAGAAAAATTCTCCAAGTGGAATCGACTCATCAGAACAACGGCGAGAGTACTACAGTTCATCGACCTCTGCCGACCCAGCCGAAACACAGTCGCAGCAAATAGAAAACGCACAACGAAAAACAGGGTCAACGACCCCGATTGGCGTGTCAACAAAAGGGCACCAACCCCGACGCGAGCAATAATAAGCTCGCCCAACCACATCAAGCAATACCGCGAGTTACCCGCCACCTACCTAGCAAGGGCGGAACTACTGTGGATAAAGGCGAGTCAAAAGAATAGCTTCGCGGCCGAGATCGATCGCATAACAAAAGGAAACACGCCCGGCCACAACGACCGACTAAGCCAGTTCAGTGTGTACATCGACAACGAAGGTATCGTACGTCTGAAAGGAAGAGTGACCGCGGCCAGAGACATAGAAGAAGACACCTCCAATCCCCCAATATTGGAAGGTAAACATACCTACACACGCTTGTACATAGCCTATGTACATGAAAAGTTACATCACGGCGGCGTGGAAATGGTCGTAAATGAATTACGACAGCGACTATGGATTTTAAAAATACGCCCCGCAGTAAGAAACACAGTGAAGAGCTGCCTACCGTGTCGCATAAGAAGAGCGAAGCCATCGATGCCCCTCACGGGCAACCTACCAGCGGCGCGCCTAGCACACCACGCACGACCATTCTCCTTTACCGGACTCGATTATTTCGGGCCAATCGAGGTCACAGTCGCCCGCCACCGAGAGAAGAGGTACGGAGCACTCTTCACATGTATGACTTCCAGGGCAATCCACATAGAAATCGCCCACACACTTAGTGCTGACTCAGCCATATCAGCACTAAGAAGGTTCATGGCCAGAAGAGGATGCCCCAAGGAAATATGGAGCGACAACGCCACCTGCTTCAAAGCAGCTGACAAGGAACTCGGCGAGGCAGCAATCGAAGCTCTACACCACGAGACTACGTGTCACCGCATCAAGTGGAAGTACATCCCACCCTCAGCGCCATTCATGGGAGGCACCTGGGAAAGGATGGTGCGCTCCGTGAAAGAAGCACTGCGCGTCACACTCACTGAAAAATACCCGAGCGACGAGACACTGACAACACTGCTCACCGAAGTCGAAAACACGGTGAACTCACGCCCGTTGACCCACGTGTCTGTCGACCACCTGGAACCAGAAGCGCTGACCCCGAACCACATACTCATCGGGCCGAATTCCCATGTTCCGGTACCTGGCCACTTTGAAGAAAACGACGTGACAGCTCGCCAGCAATGGAAGCGAGCCCAGACCTTGGCTGACATGTTTTGGAGAAGATGGGTCAAGGAGTACCTACCCCTACTGCAACACCGGCGGGAGCCCAGCAGCACCGGCACCCAACCTAAAATGGGTGACCTAGTCATCATCTGCGACAGCAACCTACCACGCAACGTATGGCCACGGGGACGCGTCACGCAAGTGTATCCAGGAAACGACGGAGAGGTACGAGTAGTGGACGTCACCACCAGCAGCGGCCACGTTCTACGTCGTCCCAGCAGGAAGATCGTCGTGCTACCAACGGAGTCGCGGCGTGGCGACGGCGGGAGAATGTGCACGACAGACGCCCGAACGGACAACATGTAATTATACGTTATTTTAGTACATAAGTTATAGAGTATATAAGTCGTAAAGTATATAAGTCTTAGTGTATATAAGTTCTAATAAATGTGTTATTGTGTTGTTTTTTATTGCCACCAGAGGCGCCACTTATAGTATAAGCTTAGGTATAGAGAAACTTTACCGTAAAGAGAACCGTTTTGTATTTTTGTAATTTTAAGGTGTAATTAATGATAGAAATACGCAGATTTTTGTAAATAGATTAAGATAAATATTAGGGAAATAAATAATGTAAATAGAGGTCTTGCCGTGGAAAATGGCCACAGTAGGTTTTTGTGGACAAAAGGGTCCCTTGCGCCTGATTGGTCAGAGGTTTGGGCATTAGTGCCGTGTGCAAAATTGTAACACTCTGATTGGTCAGGCGCAAACCAAATTAGGGTATAAAAAGAGGGCCATTTTTTATGGTAGGGCATTCCGAATTGAGTATCCAGAGGAAATAATACACGACGAAACTAAGAAGATCTTTTATTTCCCAAGAAGAACCAGCGTCCCCACTCTGCTCCAGTCGTCATCCTGCCGCCGTTTTACCCCCGGCTAGCTTCATGTTAAATAAGCTCCTGAGCGATCCCGTCACGTTCAACCAGTAATGGTAGAATATGAGTATGTAATAACTGTTACATCTTTTGTAAGTACTATATTCTCTGACAAATAAACTCTTCCTTCTTTCTTTACTAACTGGTTTCTGAAAGCCAGATAGACATTGACTGTCGCTCCATGTTAAGGCGCGGTAAAAAGGTTTATCGTTTTTTTTAATTTTCGTAACACTAGACCACTTTTGTAAACCGTTTTTGTTTAAGTCTTTTCTTTATGTATTTGACTATAAACTGTATTTTTTGGCTTGTGGTATGTACAGATACGGCTAACTTTGCGACGAAAATCTAGACGTTTTACAAAGTTTTTGCTTTGTACAGTGCCTTAAATACTGGTAGTCAGCTGCATAGCCTGCATATGGTTAAAAGGCTAAGTAAACGGTGATGCCAATTACTTACTTATTTTTACACTGATTTAAAAGTTTATTAGATTTCAAACAAATAGTCATTTTTTAATTTCGCCTATTGCGTAAACATGGTGCCGAGTGAAATGTTTACCGTTTCTGTGTAGATTCATACTCCATGGACTGGCTATTTGATTTATTGTATACTTTGAAAAACTTCCTATTTATTAACGAGAATGATGTAGTTTTTTGAATAAATATTCTATGGGTTTGAGTACCTACTCGTTGGCCTAGCGGTTGCAAGAACTACTACTAATCATGAGGTCTTGGTTTCCATTCTCAGGGTGTTAATGTTCTGTTGAGTTTGGTAGAGTGCCTTGTGCACCTTACCTTGTGCATGATTGCTAGCAATAGGCTCGTCCCCTATTGGATGTTGGTATACTCTGTACACATTTACCTGACGCATCAGGGATTAAAAAAAAAACACCGGTCAAGAGCGATTCTCACTCACGCACCGAGGTTTCCGTACAAACTCAGACATAAACGGCATCAAGCTCTTTTGACTGCGTAGAGTTAGAGAGTTGTTTTTTTCACAGCTCTACTAAGGGACCACAGACTTTGAGTATATCGTTTCAATGTTGAACTACTAGATACCTCGTTCCCATTCGGTTGACATTAGAACCCATGGTGGGTTCTAATGTCAACCCGATACCGCCCACGCGTTCCCGAGATAAAAGCTCTTGACAGACAGACAGACGGACAACAATGTGGTTCTATAAGGGTTCCGTTTTTTCCTTTTGAGGTCCGGAACCTGAAAAATGTAATAAAGTACGTTTGTTTAGATTTGGGGAACCCTAAAACGAACTTCTTTGTTTCGTCTGCTCATCTCACAAGGCCAAGATTAAGGATATCATTCATGTGCTTCAAAATATTTATTCTGTGCACACGTACCCTTTAATTGTTATCAATCAATTTCCTGTTTATAAGCTGCCCTTCACGAACTCGACTGATGGCCAAAGGTATTAAATAAAACAAATACAATTAAGTACAATAGTTCAGTTTTATTTTTATTTATTTTACAGACTACAATGTGGTCCAGTGTGTTAGTAACAATATGACTTAGCCTATGTAAGTACTTAATAACTAGAAGAGACCGAGTGCAATTAGTTAGCGCCCACATTAGCGGGCTGTCTGCCCGGTCAGCTATCGATTGCAGGATAGTGTTGAGACTGCCACGAAGCCTGTGGAGTAGCGAGGCAGATTCTTTCGCCACAACGCATCAAAACTTACAGTGCGTGCGTCAGCAAACATTGCTGAGGCACTACAGAAGCGTGGCAATCGCAACAGTACCCTGAACGCATTATTATATTGGATACGCAGAGCATTATTAAGGCTTTTGGGTATATTATGTGAACCACAGGGCTCCCGAGTACAGTGAGGTGCAGTATGTAGGTGTTAGAAGCAACTGGTAGTTACTTTTGCGACATAAACGGCCTTATCCTTTGACTGCGTAGATTTAGAGGGTTGATTTTGTCACAGCTCCAAGGGACTACAGACTTTGAGTATATAGTTTCAATGTCAACTCGATACATTCACGCGTTCCCGAGATAAACGCTCTTGACAGACAGACAGACAGGCAGACGGATAACAAAGTGTTGCAATAAGGATTACGTTCTTTTCCTTTTGAGGTGTGGACTTCTAAAAATAGGGGATATTACTGCAAAATTCTGGCGCAAGGGCGCAGCACTAGCGTAAGCAGTAAAAAGTTTTTTGCCGAGACGTAAATGGCCGTAGGACGCCATAATATATATAATTAAAGTACAGATAGGTAAGTTATACCAAAATAATTAACACTTTGACATATTTTCACAGAATATCTGGATACGCGATTGCGCACATGACGGTTTGTTTACTGCATGTGCTAGTGGCGCCCTCTGCGCCGAGGTTTGCGTAATATTCCCTATTGTCCGCAACTTGCTCAACTACTAAAAGCGACCTACTTTTATTCTATACGAAGTGCACCTATCACTTAAAAGTTACACCTGAAATAACGTTCGTCACAAAACCTGAAATTAGTCAGATGTCGAGTTAGTCTGTTTAACATTATAGTTAAACTACTTTACATTCTTACTGCTTAGTCGGTTGTACATACATTTATTTTTTGTATTATCATGTGATGGATTATTGTATATTAGAGAGTATGTACGCCTTTTTTTGCGAATGAGAAATTATTAAATAACTTCCTCCGCTCTGTGCGGAACTGGAGAGTGTGTCAGACTTTTACTGACTAAAACCCACCCATGTTCCTTCTTTTGCTCTTTATGTTACGGGGCCGCGAAACCTCTTTCGAACAACCCGCAACCCCGCAGTATGTACGACTCAACCTCAGTTAAACGCAATTAAACCAAAGTAAATAGAGGGGTCTGAAAGCCAACACGCTTTTTCAATTAACCAAGTCCTGCTAAGCAAATATCAACCTTAACCGCAAGAACACAGTTATTAAGCTCTTATGGTCCTAAAATGTTCGTAAAAACGACCATAGAAGGATCAATTTTGCATTTGCAATAATCTTCTAATTGTGCAAGACTGCATCTAGCGATTGACTCATACAAAATTGCAGACAACCATTCAAATTAACTTCAATCAAATACAATGCAATTCAATCGATCCCATATAAATATCTCGTTCTAGGACCTCGATGACGTTCCTAAAACAGGTTAACAATAACCTATTGTCCTACATTTGTGTCTTGTGACGTCAAAAAGAATATGGCTACCGTTTTGTGATGTTATTAGTGAATCATAAAATACTAAGTCTAAGAATGTAGTAAACATCGGAAATAATCTCATCTCATCTTCACTTCAAAGATTGTTTGTATGTGTGTCAATCAACAACTCTGTAACGGCTGAACCGATGAGGTCAGTACTATGCTGTACGAAGATTTAGGAGTAGTACTAAAAACAAACTACTTCTACAAAAAAAATTAAAAATAACTGTGTTTTTAGAATTCGGTGGCATAAAAAGTCAATTCAACAGTTATCAACTTCCGGAAATACGGAAGTCGGTTGTTTATTTGCATAAACGTTTATTTTTTCAGCCTTTTTAGTTATGGTTTGTTAATAATAGATCAGATATTAGTAGATCATCCAAATAAACGGAAAAAATATTTATTATAAAAACACTAGCTGGCGCTCGCGGCTTCGCCCGCGTTATATCGAAAAAAAAAGTATCCTATGTGTTATTCCAGACTATAATCTAGCTCTGTGTCAAATTTTATCAAGATCCATTCAGCCGTTTTGACGTGAAAGAGTAACAAACATCCACACTTCTAACCATCCATCCTCACAAACATTCACGTTTATAATAATAGTAGGATAACTCAATATCTTTATATATATAATTCTTCTGTGAGTGTGTATGTCACTGAACTTCTCTCAAACGACTGGACCGATTTTGATGAAATTTTTTGTGTGTGTTCAAGGGGATCTGGGAATGGTTTAGAATGTTTAGATTCACAATTTTGTCCGCTGGACAATGTTTTTTTAATTAATTTTTAATTTATTAGTAGTTGTTGATTTTGGAATGTTTTACATTGGATCCGACAGACGGCGCTACCATCGCAGTGTCAAATTAGACAGCTTATTAGCTTATTAAAAAAAGTTTGAAATTTTCAAATTAAAGACGTGTAGACAGGGCAACGTCTGTCGGGTCCGCTAGTTTATAAATAAAATTGAAATTGGACCACCTGACCACCAAATGGGATTAGGAGTATAATTTTTTATCATTTTGAAAGAAGTCGAGTAACAAACATACCAAAAAAAACAAACAGTCGAATTGAGAAACATTATATTGATAAATGAATGCATAATATAGTACATGCAGCCCTGCTAAACCTTACCTGAATACCTAAATCTTTTTTGTACAGATTCTACTGCGCATTTACAGCACTGATTAATGATAAGTTTCGATAGCATTGAATGGGGCAAGGTCATTCAAACTGTTAAAACAACCTTAGTAGATATCGACGTTTTTATAACGCCTTTTCATATGGAAATGTCTGATTCACTATCTCATTTCCATACACCGTAGGAAGTTTTTATATTGCCCTTATAAGAAAAATGGGGCTATCAAACCTACACGGCTTTTGACATTGGAAAACAACGATATAGTTACTTAGTGAGAAATGTGACTTGACATATCGTACGCCTAGATTTAGATCTAAACGAGGACAGCTACAAAACCAGGCAAGTGCGAGTCGGACTTGCACTCCGAGAGTTCCGTACAAACTTGCGATATAAACGGCCATATCTTTTGACTGTGTAGACTCGGAGGGTTGGTTCACCGATTTCACAGCACAAAAGGACCAAAGAGTTGAGTAGGTATATGGTTTTACGGTTTCCTAAGATAAAGGGTCTTGACAGACAGACATACAACAAAGTGATCCAATAAGGGTTTAGTAAGGGTGTAGTTTCTTTTGTAGGGAGCCCTAAAAACATATTTTTTAGTTGTTGTGTTACTCTTGTATTCGAATGCTCGGTTATCAATATCATGCGCAACTATCTAATACCTACAACAATAATTTATATTCAATGACATTTTACAACGTGTTAAATAACGTATTTTTGCCCTTTTTTTACCAATTAAAAATTTTAATTTAGTCTAATTCGAAAACATCATCTGCCTAGCCTTTTCCCAACTATGTTGGGGTCGGCTTCCAGTCTAACCGGATGCAGCTGAATATCAGTATTTTACATGGAGCGACTGCCTATCTGAGCTCCACAACCCAGTTAGTACTGGGTAATACGATACCCCTTGGTAAGACTGGTTGTCAGACTTTCGGGACACTGACTACCTGTAACGACTGTCAAAGATCTACAAATGACAGCCGGGACCAACGGCTTAACGTGCTTTACGAGGCACGGAGGAAACTCGATATGTAACGGGTGGTCACCCATCCACAGACCAACCAAGGCAAGCGCGGCTTAACCTAAAGATCGACCCGATCGGCTGCTATTATTTAGCCACGAGCTCCTCAATCAGTCTAATTCGAAAACATTCATAGATTTCTACGAAAATTTTAACTGTATTTGACATACATACATAGCTCTTTTTCTGACTGTACATTTCAGTATCACCACTGATGAAGACAAGACTATTCTAGTACTAATCTCATTCATCTTTGTTCCAGGACTCCCTACCTCGCGGCCACCACACCCTCTCCGCCTCATCCCATCACTTACACAGAGGCGCGCAGTCCTTCGACGCCTCCTCAAACAGCAGCGGAATCTCCTCCACACACGTCGTCGAAATCCACAGCACGAATGGCTCCGACACGTCATCACGATGGGGCAACTCGCTCGGCAGCCACGGCTCCTCATCAGGCCTCGTTTCCATAGCAACGGAGAATAACAACGTCAAATTCACCGCCCCCCACTGTCTTGATAATTTACAACCACCGAAAGATTGTAAGGACTTGCCCACACCGTCTTCAACCCCGACGACGTCGAGGAAGTCTCGAAGGAGATCGAATCTCTTCACCCCTTCCAAAAAGGGGGATGATAGACTGAAGAATGGGGAGTTAGGATCTGGCAGAGCGATTCCTCTGAAGCAGGGGTACTTGTACAAAAAGAGCAGTAAGGCTTTGAATAAGGAATGGAAGAAGAAATATGTGACGTTGTGCGATGATGGGAGACTGACGTACCATCCCAGCTTACATGTAAGTTTAAATTCTTCTTTCTTTTTTCTTTAAAAAAAAAACATTTTCCCACTAAGAATTTCTCCTGTATCGTGGGTGCGATAACAAATATTTAAACTCATATACACAAACAGCCAGACCCTAAACACTGAAGGCCATACAAATATTTGACCGTGCGGGGATCAAACCCGCGACACGCGGCGCAGCCGTCGATAGCCGCTGCGCCAACAGTTAAATTATGTTTCTTTAACCAATACGAGGTGTAAGATACTGTATTTTTTATGGTCACAAAACAAGTTATTTACTGTACTGTGTACTGAAAAATAAACAGGAACGTATTACAAAACCAACCCAATTTGACGACTCGGTTGGCACAGTGGCTAAGCTTTTGACTACTGCGACACGTGTCTCGGGTTCGATCCTCGCACGGAACAAATATATTTGTATGACCTACAGATAGTTGTTCCGGGTCTAGCTGTTTGTGTATGTGAGTTTAAATGGTTGTAATCGCACCCACGATACAGGAGAAATTCCTAGTGTGGGGGCAAAGTTACTAAACATTCAAACTTGATCTAATACAATATAACAGATATGGTTTTTTAAACAAAAAATATTACTGGTCATAAACCATAAATCTTTTTTAAATCTTATTAATTGCAGTCCGCTCCTGGGCGTACATATCAAAAGTAGATCAATATTTTCTTAAGCTAGGACTAGTGACTACCCACAGTAACATTATGTTATCATCATGTTTTACAGGACTACATGGAAGACGTGAACGGGAAAGAGATATCCTTGCAGTACGTGACGGTTAAGGTCCCCGGCCAGAAGCCGCGCGGTTCCAAGTCCATCATCACGACCGTGCCCGGGTACAACGGGTATAGCAGTCTGGATATACATGATAGTATTGGAGGACTGTCTATCGGTGAGTCACGAACATCTCCTGTGAATATTAATTAGTAGAACATCTCGTCAAGATGATGAGTTTTTCCATAGATGTTGCTACTATCCATATTATCGTGTTCCAGAATTAAGGTACATCTTAACGCTATCTTGAATCGTCGCATTTTACATTTCTAATCCTTAAAACTCAAACTCGAACTATTTATTTAAATAAGACCATTACAGGCACTTTTGAATGTCAAGAAACAAAACGATGAAGCTACAGTCCCAGTCACAATGCATAGGTAATAACTTGTAGTTGTCTATTCCAAAGCGTTGATCTCTATGGAGAAGAATGAGCAAGAAACTCCATGAACACTCTTAAATTATAATATCTTTACAAGATCCTATGATCTTGTAAAGGTATAACTATTGACTTTGATTATTATGTGACTATTCACATCATTCATGTTGAGTGATGTTCCTTTGAACTGGTGTTTCATTATCAACAACTAGATGTTTGCCGCGGTTACACCCACGCGTAGCCCGGGATGAAAAGTAGCTTATGGTAATTCAGAGTAAATTTGTTAAATCATTTGAGCGTGAAAGAATAATAAGCACACACACATAGAAATATTCGTCATTATAATATTAGTGTGTTTCATTCCAGGGTACAAAGACAAACCAACCCGAGCGACAGATAAAGCCCTGATGTCCGCATTTGACACCATGAAGGAGCCGGCGACCAGCCGACAGTCGCTCGCGTCTGACGCCGACGTGGGCTCCACCAACGGGCAGGACAAGGACACGCCGCATGTCAAGAAGAGGCATCGGCGGATGAAGAGCAGCGGGGTCAAGAAGGACGGGGATGAAGGTACGTGTAGTTTTTTTTGAGAGGTGTTATCCATAATCCGACGATATCTTGTCCTTGAATCTGTAATACTACAAATGAAGACTTATAAAAGTTTTAAATGTATATTGCAATATAATAATATTAAGTTTTTGTAGGTCTTTACCGACTTTAACGTAGTTTATATAAGTTCCAATTGTTTTAGTAATAATATGGATAACTGTAATCTCTTTTTCTGAAATAAATAATAATAATTTACCGTCATAAGCGCTTGTTGAGCATGCATAAACATATTGTATGTCGTTTATTCTGGACCAAACAATTTAAACACAACTTCAACATAACAAATGGAATCTGAGTGTTATTTCCTAGGCCATATGGCCCTTTTTGATTTGACGTGATTTTATCTAATATTTTGTATTAGTTCATACCCTAGAACATTATATTGTCCCCTTTCAGAAGGCGAATACGCAACGTCATGCGAGTTCACAATAGTGAGCCTGGACGGTAAGCGATGGCGCTGGGAGGTGTGCGGCGGCGGCGGAGGAGGCGCGGGTGTGGGCGCCGCCGCCGCCGAGCGGGACGCGTGGGTCGCGGCCGTGGAGGCGCAGATACTAGCCTCGCTGCAGGGACGGGTGAGATACACATTGTTCAATTGTACAGCCATCTACACCCACCTTGGTTTTCCGCAAGTTTGATGTGTTTACGACTCAACTGGACCGTAGGGTGGTAGCTCTCTAGACACAAAATCCGTCTTGATGGAGAATCCTCTCGTTTCTATGGAGGCTGATAATCTGAATAAATAACATATCATCAGTTCATTACTCATGAATGTGGTGAAATGAAAAAATTAACCAATGTTATGAAATTACATCATGACGAAAATCGTCAATTTTATGGTCATTTTTATAATGACTGATAAAATAAAATGTGTTACGCAGGTTTATGATTCAGGCTAGCTCTTAACCTTCCTATACTCGCGCCAATTTTCGTAACATCTATACTCGCGCACGGTGTCACAGACCGATAATTCGTACGTACAACATATTTTTTTTACTATAAAGCCCAAAAATCATTATTAATATTTTGAAGTTTAGGATATAATGAAACAAAATAGTATGAATAATACTTAATTTATTAATTATTTCAATGACTTTCCGTCTATCACAAATCAGTCTTTGAATTTGAGATTTTTTTCTTATGTACTACGAAAACAAAAATAAAATCTGTACTTCTTTTTTAAAACAAAATAAACTTCTAAATAACATATTAAACTACAAATTTATATATGTTTGGCTTAGTTTGGACCCTCACCATAGCAATCAGGGCATACGGTTACAGCGTGCTCCAAACAAAAGTATTTTTTGCAGGTGGCGCAGTTGTAACGTATCTTGCGGTTTTTTTTGGATGAGCAGTATCCACAACGACCAATTTTATTATTATTAGATGTTGCTGAAGACTCATGTCCATCTATTTTACATATTTCGGCGAGCCTGAGCCTTATGGTTCTCGGCAAGGACGTAATGAAAGTCGTAGACGTCTTAGCTGCGGATTGATCAGATCGTATGCTAAGGCTTCAAGAAAGATCCTACGGCAAATTTTCTTGGCAGGGTCATTGTCGTCCTCTTGCTCGGTGTCGTATGTTTCTTCTCGAACCTCCACATAGTCTTCCACCTCACTATCATTTTCGTCTTCGTAGCTAGAACCAGAACTTGATTCATCCAGCAGCAATCTGATTCGATCATCGTCCATTTTGATATGAAGTATAATCTAAAAAGAATAACAAAATTGGTCAAAATATAATATAAAGCAACAAATATACATACATTTTACTATACATACGTCATAATGTATTTAGACTTTATGAAACAAATATAAATGCACTAATTATATTACATTAACACTTACACAAACAGTTGCACCTATACTCGCGTCGGTCTCACGGACCGATTAGCGCCAAATGCTACAACACGTGCGTTTTGCACGAACGTGCGGCGTGCACTAAAATGAAGTTAGCAACAAATCCGGCAGCTAGCAAGGAACTCGACTTCGTAGGACTTTCCTGCATAAAAATATTTACGAAAATGTGTTTCGTCGGTCTCACAGACCAACGCGCGAGTATAGAAAGGTTAATGAAGAGGAGAGTAAAGTGCTTCATAAACCACGTACGCATATCACTAAAACGTATAATTTACTTTACCCATATGCCTAAAAACATTGTACTTCTCTTCCAGACGTCCCGGCAGCCCATGCCGACGGGAGCTAACTCTACGGGCGACGTGCGCGCTACGTACTACATACGTCGCGTCAACGGCAACGATAAATGCTGCGACTGTGGCGCCGCAGGTAACTATACTTTATCTCCCCCCCCCCCAGACCTTTTGCTCGAGTCAGGCCGCGTTGTTGAGCCAGTCTATTGAAATCATTCTCCTAAATAATGGAACTCAGTTCCAGCCTATCTCTTTGCTGACCTCCCCCAGCGACGCCCCAAGCCAAGGCTCGTCCCTCGCAGGGGATGCCCGCGAGTGTTTAGTTGCTTAGTATATAAGATTTTGCCCCTGGTTGGAGGCCTTACTCTCAAGGCACTGAATAGCCCGGTTGAGCAGCTAACAACCTCATGGGTAACTAGACTTTATTAAATCCTTATCTTGGCATTTTAATTCAGTATGGGTAAGCCACGGAGATGGTGGTTTGACGATCTGATCTGATTGGCGGGACAAACATGGCCAGAAATCGCACAAAATAGAGAGGTTTGGAAGGACAAACGCCACCGCGTTTGCCTAGCTATGGGACTCCTACAAGCTAAACAAATAGTTGGTTGTTTTTTTTTTAGTTATCATTTGAGTAGCAGAAATAAGTCGGATAGAATAAATTAACGTATTTGATTATTAAAGCTTTACAAATCATTCAGATTTATAGTGCCATTATGAGAAAATTTGACACCTATTCAACATACTTAAACACCTAGACCAAGAATAAAATGCAAATAAATATTTGTCGAAAAATATTTGATGCAAATATCGAACCAGCGACCTTTAGCAGAAAGTCAAGCATTAACATTACGTTGATGAGGTTATTAAACTATCCTAGTACTGTTCAGAATTAATACAATCGAATACACTATAATATAATTTATTTCTTTTGGAAAAATATGATTTGAATAAAGAATACATTATCGACAGCAATAAGCGTAAACGCGTAAAGCGTATTTATAACATTAATAACTTGGATTATAAAAAGACAGAGATACCCAGGTATATTCTAGTGTAGAACTTAAAAAAATAGCAATGACGGTTAGAACAAGTGCCTTTCAACTTTCTTAAGGGTGGGTACTTTTAATTTATTGTTTATTTTTTTTATAAATATATTTTAAACTGTCCCTATTTTCCTGTACTAACAACATGTATTTACATTCCAGACCCAGACTGGGCGAGCTTGAACCTGGGCGTGCTGATCTGCATCGAGTGCTCGGGCATACATCGGAACCTCGGCTCGCACATATCGCGAGTACGGTCGCTGGACCTCGATGAGTGGCCGTGAGTACCAATATTTTTATTTATTTCTATTATAAATTGCCTCGTTGGTCTAGCCGTTTCAACCTTGACTGCTGATCATAAGGTTCTGGGTTTCGATTCCTGAGTGAACTGTTTTTGGGATTTTCCATCAAGAAGTTTTCTGCATTTGCGTCCGGTTGATGACAATAGGCTCGCCCGATTACATGAATATAATTGGCGAAATGAAGGTGTAACTCTGCCTGACTCTCTGCGAATTACATGCTTGATATTATAGTTAATTTCACCTTCAAGTGTTCCCGAGGTCTTGACAGACAGATAGACAAGAAAGTGATCCTATAAGCGTTCTGTTTTTTCCTAAAAACTTATTTCCAATCCGTTTGGCATACTTGATCTTGTTAGTCCCTTTTTAATTGTTGTCTTGTTGCCTTAGAGTGTGTTCAGTTGTATTAATTAAGGTTTTTTTGCTATCTCAGATTGAGCCACGTGAGTGTAATGGTGTCTCTGGGAAATGATCTCGCGAATTCAATATGGGAGGCTGACTTCAGAGGTCACGTGAAACCTATGGCCACATCTAGTCGAGAGGAGAAAGAGAGGTAAGGGCTTTTTGTTGCCTTGTTAAATAAAACAAATGTTAAAATAATATGTTAAATTTTAATGGCAATGGAAGTTAGGTGCATGTGCCCAGCATTATGGTTCCAAATGTAGGTATGGATCATCTAATGTAAAGTTGCGTAGAACATAATTTTAGGTATCAGTTAGGCGCAAAGGACGCAGTTTTATAATGCGCAGAATGTCAGTTTCAGAAAATTTAGGAGATATCAGAACTATAATTTTTATAATGTCTATCTATGTTCGATGGCAACCATTTAACACGAATATACATAATAATAATAAAACCGTTTATTTTAGAAAAAAAAAACAAAACCATTGTACAGAGATATAATATTTGGTAAATTTTGCAGCATTGGAAACAATAAAATAAACTTAACGTAATAAAATAAAAGCATACTATTAAAAACAACACAAATGCAGATAAAATCGAAAAATAATACTGTAGTAATTAATTAAACATCTAATTACAAATTAACATATTCAACAAAAATAAAATAAAAAGGTGTGTAAATCTAAATCATAAAAGGCTTAAAAACACCAATTGTAGGCAATTCAACTGACTATTCTTTTCGAATTTAAATATTTAAATTTAGAATAGCGCCGCCCAACAACATCCTTGGTCGCGCCAGCCGCGTCAGTCGCGCCAAAATCTTACGCGTCGAGCGGCCGCGTGCTCGATGCGTCGGTCGGTGTTTCCCGCCGTTTTGCTAACTTGTGTTTGTGAACTGAACTGTTTTATGTGAGAACTGAAAAGTGTAATAATATACGCGAGTTTCATCTATATGTGTTGTGTATTGTGTTCAAATAAAATATGGTGTTCCGCAAGGTATTGCATGACTTTTCTAATTTACATTCTTTGCTGATAGCACCATTGCAATTAAGTGTAATGACAGGATATCCAAAAAGCATGATATAAATAGTACCCTAGCTGCAAAATGTACCTGCCCTGGGCGGAGCGAGGCGGAGTGTTAGACTTCTACTGACTAAAAGCCACCCTATGTTCTTTCTTTTTTTGCTTTATGTTCCGTTGCCGCGGTATCTCTTTCGAACAACCCGCAACCCCGGCAGGATATTGCATGCCTTACGGTGGAATCACTTAAAATATGTAAATTAAATAACACCATTGCAACAGCATTTTCTGCAAAATAAATAATTTGAATGTGTCCCAATTCCCAATTTTTGTATATTTGCCCTACTTTGTTATTCGAATAGGTACGTCGATTTTCGTTTTACGTCCTTATTTTTAAAAATCTAACAAGGTTTGTTGCTTTCAGGTGGATCCGCCTAAAATACGAGCGTCGCGCCTTCCTTAGCAGCGAGGTCGTCGCCACTGGTATCGAAGCGCTGCGCACGGCGGGCGCGCGCGGCGCTGTGGCGGCGCTGGCACGAGCACTCTGTGTGGCGCCGCCGAGAGCGCCCGCGCCGCACGAGCGAGCGCTGGCGCTGCGGGCCGCAGCCGCCGCCGGACACCTGGCGGCCGCGCAGCTGCTCATATGGGTATGTGTCTCTTGTATCTGTGCGTGGCGCCGCACGAGCGAGCGCTGGCGCTGCGGGCCGCAGCCGCCGCCGGACACCTGGCGGCCGCGCAGCTGCTCATATGGGTATGTGTCTCTTGTATCTGTGCGTGGCGCCGCACGAGCGAGCGCTGGCGCTGCGGGCCGCAGCCGCCGCCGGACACCTGGCGGCCGCGCAGCTGCTCATATGGGTATGTGTCTCTTGTATCTGTGCGTGGCGCCGCACGAGCGAGCGCTGGCGCTGCGGGCCGCAGCCGCCGCCGGACACCTGGCGGCCGCGCAGCTGCTCATATGGGTATGTGTCTCTTGTATCTGTGCGTGGCGCCGCACGAGCGAGCGCTGGCGCTGCGGGCCGCAGCCGCCGCCGGACACCTGGCGGCCGCGCAGCTGCTCATATGGGTATGTGTCTCTTGTATCTGTGCGTGGCGCCGCACGAGCGAGCGCTGGCGCTGCGGGCCGCAGCCGCCGCCGGACACCTGGCGGCCGCGCAGCTGCTCATATGGGTATGTGTCTCTTGTATCTGTGCGTGGCGCCGCACGAGCGAGCGCTGGCGCTGCGGGCCGCAGCCGCCGCCGGACACCTGGCGGCCGCGCAGCTGCTCATATGGGTATGTGTCTCTTGTATCTGTGCGTGGCGCCGCACGAGCGAGCGCTGGCGCTGCGGGCCGCAGCCGCCGCCGGACACCTGGCGGCCGCGCAGCTGCTCATATGGGTATGTGTCTCTTGTATCTGTGCGTGGCGCCGCACGAGCGAGCGCTGGCGCTGCGGGCCGCAGCCGCCGCCGGACACCTGGCGGCCGCGCAGCTGCTCATATGGGTATGTGTCTCTTGTATCTGTGCGTGGCGCCGCACGAGCGAGCGCTGGCGCTGCGGGCCGCAGCCGCCGCCGGACACCTGGCGGCCGCGCAGCTGCTCATATGGGTATGTGTCTCTTGTATCTGTGCGTGGCGCCGCACGAGCGAGCGCTGGCGCTGCGGGCCGCAGCCGCCGCCGGACACCTGGCGGCCGCGCAGCTGCTCATATGGGTATGTGTCTCTTGTATCTGTGCGTGGCGCCGCACGAGCGAGCGCTGGCGCTGCGGGCCGCAGCCGCCGCCGGACACCTGGCGGCCGCGCAGCTGCTCATATGGGTATGTGTCTCTTGTATCTGTGCGTGGCGCCGCACGAGCGAGCGCTGGCGCTGCGGGCCGCAGCCGCCGCCGGACACCTGGCGGCCGCGCAGCTGCTCATATGGGTATGTGTCTCTTGTATCTGTGCGTGGCGCCGCACGAGCGAGCGCTGGCGCTGCGGGCCGCAGCCGCCGCCGGACACCTGGCGGCCGCGCAGCTGCTCATATGGGTATGTGTCTCTTGTATCTGTGCGTGGCGCCGCACGAGCGAGCGCTGGCGCTGCGGGCCGCAGCCGCCGCCGGACACCTGGCGGCCGCGCAGCTGCTCATATGGGTATGTGTCTCTTGTATCTGTGCGTGGCGCCGCACGAGCGAGCGCTGGCGCTGCGGGCCGCAGCCGCCGCCGGACACCTGGCGGCCGCGCAGCTGCTCATATGGGTATGTGTCTCTTGTATCTGTGCGTGGCGCCGCACGAGCGAGCGCTGGCGCTGCGGGCCGCAGCCGCCGCCGGACACCTGGCGGCCGCGCAGCTGCTCATATGGGTATGTGTCTCTTGTATCTGTGCGTGGCGCCGCACGAGCGAGCGCTGGCGCTGCGGGCCGCAGCCGCCGCCGGACACCTGGCGGCCGCGCAGCTGCTCATATGGGTATGTGTCTCTTGTATCTGTGCGTGGCGCCGCACGAGCGAGCGCTGGCGCTGCGGGCCGCAGCCGCCGCCGGACACCTGGCGGCCGCGCAGCTGCTCATATGGGTATGTGTCTCTTGTATCTGTGCGTGGCGCCGCACGAGCGAGCGCTGGCGCTGCGGGCCGCAGCCGCCGCCGGACACCTGGCGGCCGCGCAGCTGCTCATATGGGTATGTGTCTCTTGTATCTGTGCGTGGCGCCGCACGAGCGAGCGCTGGCGCTGCGGGCCGCAGCCGCCGCCGGACACCTGGCGGCCGCGCAGCTGCTCATATGGGTATGTGTCTCTTGTATCTGTGCGTGGCGCCGCACGAGCGAGCGCTGGCGCTGCGGGCCGCAGCCGCCGCCGGACACCTGGCGGCCGCGCAGCTGCTCATATGGGTATGTGTCTCTTGTATCTGTGCGTGGCGCCGCACGAGCGAGCGCTGGCGCTGCGGGCCGCAGCCGCCGCCGGACACCTGGCGGCCGCGCAGCTGCTCATATGGGTATGTGTCTCTTGTATCTGTGCGTGGCGCCACCGCATATGAGTTAAACTTGGATCAAAAACGGCCCGCATATACGTACAAATATGCAGAAACGCTATTCGCGTCGCGTGTCACGCGTCAAGCCGCGCGTACGCGACTCGAGAGTACTTACCCGGTCTTCCGAAGCAAACGTAATTGGAACTTATTCGGCCCTGATCCCCACCTCTCTATTTCAGTTTTACTAGACGTAGAGGGTTGAATTTTTCACAACTCTAAAAAACCACAGACTTAAGTATATGGTTTTAATTTCAACTTGATATCTCCACGCATTCCCGAGATAAAGAATCTTGAAAGACAGACTGACAACAAAGTGATCCTATAAGACTTCCGTTTTTTTCCTTTTGAGGTAGAACCCTAAAAATAAACTTTATTATAAATTTTCATAAAATGTCGTCTTTCTTAGACATGTTCCATTGGACCTTGTATTGTAGTGCAATATCATGCATATTAGGCTAGCTACTGCTGTCAATTTTGTCAATAAATCGATATATTAACAAATCTTTTATCCACAGCACAACGGCAACCCGAACTACCCGGACGCAGACGGCCACACGTGCGTGTTCTACGCGCGAGCCGCGGCCAACCACTTGTCCGGCATCCCCACGCAGTACCCCAACACGCTCCAGCTGTCCTGCCCGCTGCACGCCGCCCCCCCGCACAGCTCCACGCCCAGCTCCGCCACCAACTCGACCAGCTCCAACTCCAGCACCAAGAGCTCACTCAAGAACCCCGAACCAGAATGCAACTGCATTATCTTTGAGCTTCTTAACGCCCAAAGCGCCAGCAAAGCCCTCGTCGAACTCCTCATCGGCTTACAGAACAACCAATACATGAACGGCTACGACCACAATGTCAGTATGGCCAGCTTCGCCCACAACACACTAGGACGGCCCTCATTGGGCCCCAATCTATCGCTAACAAATGGAAAGTGCGGAAGTGTAGTGTAATACGTTTTTTTTTCTACATCTAATTGTCGGTTTTGAATAAATGTTAATATTGTGACTGAACGTTGTTACCGTTGTGGTATATTTATACTTGACTCGCGTGTGTGCTGCAGTTTTGTAAGTTATTTTAAGTTGTTGACTAAATATTTATGGTTTGGACTGGTGCAGTGTGGTGTGTATTATAGATACACTTTTGCCTAACCCTGCAATAATAACAAGCATCATGATATGTAAAATAATTATTTATAATAAACATTTATTTATTTTTACAACAGCCCAGTGATTCAGAAGATTGCTATACATAAAAAGCTAAAATGTCTTCGTTTAATCTTGTTATTTTCAAATTTGTTTTGCAAAATTATTAGAGAGAGATTATTAATTGCAATTATAGTTTAGTTGCTATATAATTAAATACGACAAAAAAGTCGTACTAGTACTTTATACCCTATATTTAAAGTTATTATTAAGTACTTATTTGCTTACAAAACTGCGGGTCGCACATTTTTGTATAATACATGTAGTGTATTGATATGTAAAACGTATACATGTTACATGCGACTGACGGTACATAATTTGACGTAATCTCTGATTCTTAAATTAAAAAAAGAAACTTCGCGAAATTAGTTAAAATTCCGTGTCTGTCAATTTAAAAAGTTAATTAAATTAGACAAATTGTTAGTGTAATTGAAATTCTGTAAATTTTTCGTGTGTCTTCATGCTTGGGTCACTAGGCAGAGATACTTTTGGCTCAAAACACTTATTAGCTTGAAGATAAAAATGGCAGCTCGCTAGCGTCTCTATCGGCGGATAGCGAAACTAATAGGTAATTGCGCAACGATCTAAAATGCACTTAATTGTATTCTATGTAATCACATTTCTATACGTAAATACAAATTTGATTAGATTCTTTGATGCTAAAAAGTGTTTTCAGCCCATCTGTATTTTTTTCATTACGTATTACAGTTTTACATATCCGGTGTTAATAGTTCAAATTTTTAAATACAATTTTTTTCTAGTTGCGTAGTGTAGGTACCAATTGCATTTTAGAAATTCTTCATTTTCAAATAAAATTAAAAAAAATATTTACACGCAATGTATCTTACAAGTTATAACAATATCATTTTCACGTAGATAATCATTTCAAATGTACTGCAAAGCTGTCTATACTAAAATACGATTAGCTGTACACTTTATTTTCTTAACAATATGAAGTAAATGTCTATGGTTACAATAGTTTTACAGTAATAGTGTGCTACCGGAGTACTGTAATAGCTAATATTATGCTACAGGCATACGTAATTTTATCTAGGACAACTAGTCTACGTGGCATTGCGGAGTTAGTACCAAATAAGTACCGATTCAGGCTGAAACTACAGATTTTGCTTACATCGGATCCTCGAATTCTTGAATCTAAATTAGAGATTTATCGGATTTTAAAAGTCCTAGTGGTGATTGCTTAAAATGAGTACAGTCGAAATTTTAAAATAGGATTATTAACAATCAAAATATCTGTGAAAGATTACTGAAAGAAAGTTGATGTAGTAATTTTAAACACTGATGTTTTGAAACACTTGTCTAGCAAATCTATGAAACGAAGTTAAGTTTGCTGTAAGAAAATCCAATTCTGTTCCCACTGTTTCGACCGATTGTGTGGTTCGTAACACCCATCACACTTGTTTCCCTCTGAGTGTTAAGCAGAGATGAGGGTATAATTAACTTTGAAATTCAACATCCTCAGTAATCTACCAGCCCGGTACTTATAACCAAGTTCCCATAAAGTCACTGTTTAGCATAGATGTTATACTAATCGTTTAGAAGCGAGATCTCAGCTCAATGCTATTTGTAGGGTATAGGATAATAATTTAGTGGTAATTTCTCATGCTTTACCCTAGAGCCTCTGGGTGTGATGTCCGTGGTTGGTGACTGTGAACTGTTCATCATGTTTTGTTATCAGACCTCTAAGGGGGTCAACAATCTGTAGTCCTTTAAATTAGATATATCTTTAGTCTATTTCAGTGTAAAAAATGTTGTCGAAGTTTTCTTTTTATTTTTCTAAATTTTTTTATGAACATGCAGTGTTGGGTCACCATGTTTCCCCCGCATTCTAGAAAACGGCTTAGTCATAAATCTAGATTATACCTAGTCTAGGACTTGTCATCGTTCTAGTATTGCCAGAAAAGTCAACAATTTAGCACTACTGCTAAATAGACGGACAGACAAAAATCAAAGTTAACGAAGCACGGACAAATTAACATTCCAATTTGTAAATTATTCAGCACCCCAAAGGCTAAATAGTCGATGTGATATACTTAAGGTCTCCCTTAATAAACCAAAATGTACTGATCCTTCTGTGCCTACTCTTAGGTAGTACGCTTCACGACTATAGGCCAGGAGCCGACGTACACTTATAAAGCAAAATAAACATACATCACAGGCTCCTGGACTATTGTCAATATTTCCAATTTGTAAAGTACTTCATTGTAATATTATCGCGTTTTTAGAATTAATCCTTTTAGATGTTTCAGCTTTCTGATTATTTTGATGAGTTTGAACTCATCAAAATAATCAGAAAGCTTGGGGTTTTATGATTTTTGGTCTGAGCGTGGACTGTGTTTCTGAATTGTTCTAAAGCTTGGACTGATCGGGTTCTTGTTTTAGTAATAAATAATTTAAGTCACAATTCTTTGTAACTGATAAAATATTACATTAAAAAAAAAATTGGTTGTTTGTAAAGTAGGTTTACGATCGAGATGTTTACGTGATAACGTCTTATTGCGATCGATCTCGATCGATCGAACGATCGATCTCGATCGATCGAACGATCGATCGCGCTCGTGAGGTTTTGGTGTGACACAAGTTTCTGAACATGTCACCCGACTAAAACGATTTTAAAGACGTTATCACGTCAAAAAAACAGAATTAGTGCAGTCCAGGTTTTGGAAAAAATACTCTGTGATGCTCGCTGATCCATATGTAATTGTTTGTACAAACAATAATTACTAATTAATGCTGTCCTTACGAATGTCAGTCTGCTTCAGAATGTTAGGAGATTTTATTCAAGAAAATATTTGTTATGTATGCAAATTGTGGTACAGCATGTTCAAGCCGTGGCCTGGATGTATCTTGGGCCTGAAGTATACGATACAATGCAAGAGATTTTAGATTTCAAGGCTATTTTTGTCTTATTATTTAAATTATGAGTGTAAGGCGACTAACAAAAGGTATTCAAAGGTATGGACGCCCTACTGCGGGACATATACTGTCCTGATTAGTGAGATTCTTCAGAAGGGTCAGGTATTACCCGCAATCGGCGTGCGTGTATGATAGATGGATGAATGACGACGTGAGAAGGACCGCGTGTAAGGATCGTAGCACGTGGCGTTCTGTGGTTTCTGCTTACCCCCATGGTAAAAGGCGTGGGTTTATGTATGCATGTGTTTATATTAATTGGCTGTGAATGCGCCTGTAGCCTGTGTGAGATCTCAAGCGTTGTTCTTAAGAAGACAAGCCCATAAATTTTCAAATATCTCTTCGTTGAGGCCACGGGCTGGACTGTACATTTTGATCATTACAGTGAGAGAATATTCTTGGCTATCTTTATGAGGGCTTTGTACAATTAAACTAAAATTTAATATTTCTTATCTATTCGTTTTACTTAAAATGTTACACGTCTTGTAAATGTTACTTATATTAGAAAATTAATTCATTTTAATTTTACGGAAAGTAAAAATATAAGTTCTGTTTGTACATTTAGTGATTAAAATCGATTACCGACGCAGTATTCGACACATTTGTATAAAAATCACATTAGAATTTCTGGGCACTTTGTATAGTGTATTTTAACATTATTTTATTTAAGTCCTCTGTTGAAATTTTATTAATAATTTTAAATTATGTTATGTTGCGTTACTTGATTCGCAAGATTATTAAGATTTTTTAAAGTTTTTTTTTTGTAAATTCTTTTTAGAAGCCAAAGAGCTTAATTGTAAATATATCGTATTATGCAGCTATGCGTTTGTTAGCTGTGGATAATTCTTTCGTTATTGTAATTTTTAAGAGATCCGTTAACGTTTTTTCTTGTGAGAATAAAATGATAAGGACGTAATTTCATTGTTTTATTGGAAAATAATTACCTCAAACATTGAGCAAAGAACCTTTCCCTGCTGATGACATCAGAATAAGACGTCATGTGGATACAGGATCTGGGCTCACACATGCAAATTCTTCTGTTATTACTGCCAACAGTTGTGAAGCAGCGATATGCAACAACATTTAAGGTCTTATCGAAACTGAAACACGAAAATCTATTAAGAATTCAACCAATGCCTACTGAAACACACGATATATCCGTAATCTTAGGACTTTCGAGATAAGAATAGATAGATTTCGAGATAATTGAGTGAGTCCCCAAATCTACGAGACTATTGTATTAAGAAAGGATGGAGAACTGATATTGGACCGAAATTGCGTTACTATTAGAAAAGGTACGTATTATTTCTTTATGCGTATACAAGGTGTAACATAATAAGCGCAAGACCTTCCGGGTGGTCTCTTAAAACCATAAAACTGAACAACTTTTGTTTTATGATTTTTGGAAAGTAATAACATGTACAGACGGTTTTAATGCAATCATAAGGAGAGTTCGAGCAAACAGCATCCTAAGAACTGTAGCTGAGAGATTTAGCTCTCCGATTTGTAAGAACTTTGTGCAGAGAGTGACAATTACTAACACTAGGTTCTAATAATATAATGTTACTAACACTATGGATTATTTTGGTCCGAAATAAAGAAATTCTTCATTCATAATTTTTTTTCGGATGTTGTTCCGCTGATCGCCTTAGTTCCCATAAAAAGTATTTTTTTTTCGAATTTCAACATCTCGTTTAACAATATTTGTTCAGTTTCGTGGTCCGAGAGACCACCCGGTCTTGTGCTTATTATGTTACACCTCTGAACTAAAACTTGTCATTTACCGTCCCCGAGTTCAAAATGCGATGCTTCGCTAAGTCGCGCATCATAACCAAGGCGACTGCAGCGCAAAAGGTATGACGTTACGTGAAAAATATGAACACACCCGATTGTTTTAGTTATGGCGTTGGGGGACAAAATGAAAGTGTTGACCGCACATTCCCATGACGGAGGCTTTCAATGTGTAATGATTTGGTCGGAGTTGGCTGTCTTCGACTCTGTTAAACCATCCGTTAAAAATAAATAAAATATCGTAAGACAAACACATGTACCTACTGCTGGAAATAGGACACAGGCAAGGTTTCCCACAGCGACTTATTCTGGTCCTCCCACATCTAGAGATGAGAATTCTGCGATTCCCGAGCTTCTAAAAAACTCAGTTAATCGCAGACCCCCTGGATCATTATGTATCTAAATACTCACAAATATGATACAACGACTGCTGTTGGACATAACCCTCGGTCAAGGATTGCTACAGCAACAACTGGACTAGATCCACACCACACATGCGACTTTTTCATATAATTATGGCCGGCTATATAATTATGTATGTACTATAATATCCTAGCTTTCACCCGCAGCTTCGCCCGCGTTAAATTCGGGATAAGACAGTTCCCCTTTCCTGATTTGCAGGTACCTGCCACCTGTAGTTTTTACCCTAGCGCCTTATTTATTGTACTAGCAATGCTTACTTTTCCCCTTTTTTCCCTCTTTCTCCCTCATTTTTCACTGTTTAAAAAAAATTGCCTATGTCCGTCTCCAGGGTCTCAACTATCTCTGTACCAAAATTCATCAAAATCGGTTTAGTCATTTAGGCGTGAAGAGGTAACAAACAAACTCACTTTCGCTTTTATAATATTAGTAAGGATTCTAATCTGTATAACCTCATTTACTTGTGGAACATTTCGAGTCATACTGGATGGAATGTGTGAAGAATGATATGGCAAGAAAGGAGTGTCCTAAGAAACTACGAATAATAGAGGAGTATGGAAGAAAACGTGCTGCGCCGACCACAAATACCTTGGCATGATGGCAAGAATGATGATGACTACTGAAACATTTCGAACCGAAATATACTTAGGTATATAACGCTTGAACAGTAATCCCATTTCATGTGCCCTGCCACCGGAAATTACAAGATTGCGAATAAGATAAGCTCACAAAGAGACCACAAAGGCTCAGTCGAGCAAATTATACGTTTACGTTCAGCTGTCTGTAGGTTCTCTACCACAAAGCGAGGCGCAACGCAGAGGTATACTCGGCATTCAACCTAGAATTTCCTTGTTAGAAACTTACGGGGTCAAATGTTGAACGTGTCCGATAAAGAAGAAAATAGTAATGATACTTGCGCTATAGAATTAGGTTCATTTCAAAACTTATTTATCATCCTTCATCGGTTTCACAACCAAAATTGTCTTATGGCTGAGCGATCAACTGCTGCGCTGCGTGTCGCGGGTTCGATCTCCGCAAGGAACAAATATTTGTATGGCCTACAGATAGTTGTTTCTGGTCTGGCTGTTTGTGTATGTTGTGAGGCAAAATTCCTAGTGCGGGGAAAAGTTTAACATAAAAATCCCGTTGTTTGTCTGAAGCACGGGCGCTGCAGAAAGCAACTTTGGATCTTAAGTAGGCATTTGACAACTGTAAGACGTTATACATAATATAGTGGGCTAAACACGAACGCGCAGAGTTAAGTAACGTTTTCAAACGATTTTAAAATTAAAAGTACCTACTCTTAGTCGTGAGTACTATAAGTACTAAGAGTAGGTACTTTTAATTTTGTCTTCTTTCGTCTTAAAACGAGTGTTTTAACTATTGTAACAACAAACATTTAGTAAATATGCACTATTCATACCGTTGTAATTTCGAGACCTGAAATGCATTGTAGGTGCGAGCAATTTCCTTTAGCGGTTATTCCTCTGCCGTACCTATGTATGTTTCCATCGCTATAGCGAGGCGGAAGATATTTGATTGTGTTTGTATGCATTGGGAGACGTCGAGCGCAGGTAACGTACTTTGTGCTTTACTTGTCGACTGTCAAGGAGTTGCGATACGCTAAGTCTAGGCTTCCATTAAATAATTTTAGGTTTCCTGGTGAAACATAGTAACTGCGAATATAATGATGGTGACCTTATTGAACACCCGCGACTTGCTGGCCTCAGTCAATAACAAAATACTCATAGGTACTCTTTGTTCTAGTAGCAAGCGATACTGCTGAGTGCTGAGCTTAGGGTCTAAAGTTCTAGCCCTAGATTTTTTTATCAAGAATTTCTCAGCCGATGACATACCTATAGGTAGATAATACGGGAGGTGCCGTCGTAAGTTTTTGATACCAGCAAAAAGTGTTAAATAGAATAATAGATTAACAATAGCGCAGCAGGGGAGTTGCGGTACTCCAGAAGTAGGGGGAATCCTAGGTAGAGCCAAAACAAAATTACTTGTTAAAAAAAAGTAGTTTTATACCGCACCAATACCATATATAGGACGATTATTGGAGTCACAGCGACGACTCCTAGAAATTAGTTGCATTCGGTGCTCGAAAAACTGCCAAAATGTAGGTGTCCTATGAGTATTCTTTTTGAGCCACCGATGAAAAAATAGATGACGATTTACCTATGTACGTATCTATGTCTATAAACTAGAATCAACTCCGATCATCGTTGAAACCGACAGACGGATTACAAACCAAAACAAATGAAGGCCAACTTCATTATCCTCTCAAAGTGAAGGCAAATGGTCACTCCCGAACGATTCCTTTGAAGTGCCTACCTCCCCAAGTACGCCGAAGTCTTGTATCTACGGCCGAGATCTGAACTGTCAAGAGATTCAATTACATTATTATCCGGGCTACATCCGCCCGGCCCATCCCGGTCAAATCGCCCGGATGAAAAACTACATACCTACCTACATCTGAGAATGACATCAACGACTTGGGTATTAAATATAGCCCATTGTTCAGAAGAGTACTTAAAGAGTACAGGCCATTTCCTTGAGTTGATTCGTAGATTTTCGAGGCTATAAATGGCTCTCCATTCAATTTGATTGCTTGATGAAATTCTTGCGAAATTATGGTAGTGGGAAAGTTAATGTAAGGCATGTATCGAGGGTTGCTGGTTGTTCGAAAGAGATACTGTGGCCCCGGAAAATAAAGGGCAATAAAAAGGAACATGGGTGGGTTTTAATCAGTAAAAGTCGGACACTCCCTCCCGAAGTGATTTAATAATTTCTCATCCGCAAAAAAACATGCAACGAAATTATGCCTGCCAGGGTCACTGCTTGCCGGGGTTGTGGGTTTTTCGAAAGAGATACCACGGTTCCGAAAAACAAAGGGCAAAATAATGAACATGGATGGGTTTTACGGTTTTAGTCAGTAAAAGTCCTACACTCCCCTCCGCTTAAAGCGAGGGAAGTTATTTAATGATTTCCCATTCGTAAAAAGAGTATAATTGTTACAACTGTAGTAAATATGTATAATAAAGAGGCCTATACAAATGTACAGTAAAAGTGGTATAAGGGTAACACCCTTTTTTATTTTCGTTTATACATTCTTTCTTAATTTTGACGTTTTTACAATATTCCTTTGCAAAATCAATATTATTTAAAAAAAGGATTCATATAAAAAAAAATTGTAGTCCACTGAGAAGAACCTCCTAGCAATACTAGTCGTGTCCAAGAGTACCGCTTTCTGTATTAAACCCTTGATCCAGCTGCCTAACGAGAACCTCCTTGGGTATTGATAGATGGGTAGTATCGAGCAACGTATCAGCACAAAATAAATATGTACCAATATTTATATTGTGGTATCAGCTAGGCATTGCCTGGCAAGCAGATTGCGATTGTGTTCGTTCGTTTTCATGTACCGTGAGTATTTTTAAACGTTCAATGTTCTAAATAAGTTGGAAATTAATTATAAAAAAAAACCAGCCAAGTAGAAGTTTTGAATGAGTGGACATGGTTGGCCTTGTAGATTCTCGCTTGTTACTTTTTGTTAACGTATTATTTCATTTTACGTTTTGTAAAGTAAGCAAGGATTCGACTTATTGTCGGGCCTACGCTGGTACTAACACTGCTACATTAAATGTAACAACAACATTTTTTTTTTTTACGTTTTGTAAGTGCTCATGTAGGCCTACGTGAAATAAAAATATTTTGATTTGGATTTGGAGTCGGACTCGAGCACCGAGGGTCCCGTAACTTGCAACATAAATTCCCTATCTTTTGACTTCGTAGACGTAGAGGGCTGTTATTTTCACAGCTTATAGATTTCAGATATACAGACGGAAAACAAAGTGATATTTTATGTCTTCCGTTTTTTCCGTTTGAGGTACAGAACCCTAAAAAGGTCGAAACCCCGAAGAAATAAATCTTCTAGATAGCACAATCACATTGGCACGGACCGATGAGCCAAACAATAGTTGAATCGGGACGGTCACTTAGTCGCTCTGGTTCTTATTGAATTTCCATTACCGCTGGGTTTTCATTCAATTGGTCGTCTGGAACTATGCATGCGGGGTTTTATTTTACTGGGATTATTTCAGCAAAGGAGATCGCCAGAAATCCATACATCGTTGGGCCAAATGTGAACAGTAACCATTTATGTGTTGTTTAATAGATAAAACACGTAAGTACATATTAATATCAGAAAGATTTTTTCAAAATTCTATCGGAATTAGGAAGAAAATAAGTTTTTGGGTCCCTAGGTTAGGTGGTATTTGCAAATGGTAAGAATTGTAGGTATTTATAATGCCAAAATGTATTTTAAACACCATAATCAAATGGACACATTGATTTAATTGTTTTAAAACATAGTTGTATGTTACTATTAGCATATTTTTGCATAGCACAAAAAAGGAAGTAGGCACGAGTACAAATACGAATGACGGGACTTGACGGGAATGACGTGACATTGACATTTTGACAACATCGATATTTTTTCGTTTTGAAACGGTTTCCCGATACACGATTTTGAACGAAGTTTTTGTTAAATAAATAAATAACTATTACTAATACAAAAATAATTTCATCAAATGTCCTTTTTCGTTTATAATTGATTATAATGTCCATGACAGATGCTAAAACAAAATAGATATCGTTTTTTTAATAAATTCTTTAGAACTACGAGTTTTAGAACGATCTTAAAATGACGTGACAGCTAGTTTTAGACGAACATTAAATTAAAAACCATATTTAAAATTATAATTTGTAGCTCATTCCAGGAGAAAGTTATTATTGTTACATGTTATTTTTAATCAGTAAAAAATCTAGTTTATTTTTATATACATATCGTTTCTGTACATACTTTGGCCCAATTCTGGCTCTCTCCTTTGTTGAGTTGTCTTGTATTTTTAACCGACTTCAAAAAAAGGAGCAGGTTGTCAATTCGATCCTATGTTTTTTTTTATGTTTGTTACCTCATAACTCTGGTCTGTGTGAACCGATTTGGATGATTCTTTTTTTATTCGAAAGCTGGTTGTCATTTGGTCCCATAAAATTATCAAGATCCGGCCCGTTTATGAGTTATCGTCTATAATACATATTTTTTTCTCTATGTTTATGTAGGTATATATGGATGTGTTAATATTTTAGTAACAATGGAAAATGAATACTTGATATTTTTTTGTGATATATCATTATACCTTAACTAAACATGCTGAAATAAAAACTTTTTTTGTAAAAAATAAAACCGACTTCCAAAAAACGTGACTTTTGTTGGTTTCGTTGACTTTTGCCACCGACTTCTGAAAGTAAAGTTATTTTCCACTTTTTAGTATTTTTTTTTGGAAGTCAGTTTTATTTTTACAATAAAGTTTTTAAGATTGCTAAGTGCTGTTACTGAGGACTGATCCATCGAAAGATTCACAAAAGGTTCCTGATGATGTAAGACCTCGTTGAGGCCGGCTCAAAGGGGAAACACGATGACTAAGGGTTGCTGACGAGCGCATGGTCTGTGATACTGCGTGCAAAAGCACTCCCGTCTGATCTCTCTCTCTCTCTCTAGCAAATGACGGTTCTAATGGGAAAGTAAAGGAGAATGGACAAGTGGATTACACGCAAGCGTGGGGCCGGTAGCAAATTCAATCAAGGGGCTTTTGATCTACCAGAGAGGGACCTCCATCCCAAATAATATTTTGTGGTGTCCTAACTTTTTGAATTAAGTTCAAAATTATTGTTATTCCGGGGTTGCGGGTTGTTCGAAAGAAATACCGGCCCCGGTAACTAAAAGTGAAAGTTCAGTTATAAGCCGTGAAAGCTTTAATCAGGTGTCTTCTTTAAGAGTTGGTTTGGCGCAGCGCCAGAAAAGAGTACTTGGAAGGATTTTACACAGTTTAAAAAAATACGTAACTTTTGTCGTCGCCCAAAATAATGGCATAATGAAATGAGCATCCCTTACAGCAGCATGAATTTCAGTTCTCTGAAGTTGACTTCAATTTCAGTTCAGTGGAAAGTTTAACAGTTGAAATTATAGCGTGGAGTGAACTTTAATTGAAATATCATCTGCCATGCGCAGGGGTCGTCAACGTTTTTAGACGGAAGAGGCAAAAGTAACAATTTACAAAAATTTACAGTTTTGAAAGAGTCACAAAAAAAAGCTTTTAAATCGACTTAGTCTACAAATACAATTAGGTGCTCAATTTGACTGTGTTTTGTTGTGTGTTTTGTACACAATTTCTCTCGTGAAGAGTCGTACTTTACACAAAAGAGCCACATTCAGCTAGCGAGCCGCAGGTTTCCAACCCCTGGCCTAGCGTTATTAATTTCAGCTTCTGCTAAAGTTTGCTAGGAGTTGTAAGTTCAAGTTCTAGTTAAATAATTAAAGTTTCACTTACGTATTTTAAAATAACTATTTACATGAAGTTAATTTACCAACCCTGCATGAAGATTTATAAATGTATGAACTTCTGTTTACACAAAATATGAACATACGAAAACGTCATCATAATTTTTAGTATTTAGGTACTGTTTATTTCTGCGCATAGCAGTTTAATCATAGTTTACATTCGAAAAGTGCTCACCCCCACAACTTGAAATCGACAACTCTCCCATAAACGGAACCACAGATAAAATAAAATACCCCAGTTCTTGTCAACATTTTGCTGAATTCTATCAATCCGCTTTGGGAACGCTGACAATTTCTTTGTGAACCCTACGAGTACAAGCATTAGCCGGTTGAATCCGTAACTATCCGTTAGAATATTCAGACTCCGAACATCGAGTTAGAGTCGCCGCTCATGAATTATTTAAGAGTAGAATGTCTGAACCCAAAGGTTGTCGATTCCTTCTTTGTGTGGGACTCGATGCTTTGTTGAAATGTTTTGTAATTGGTTAATGGCGGTTAAATTGGTAGAAAGATGGACTACCATTGGCACAAACAAAACAATTTTATTTATAACTAGCTTTAGCCCGCGGCTTCCTGGAACACAGTTCCCTTTTCCTGATTTGCAGGTACCTGCTACTTGTAGTTTTTACCCTTGCGCCTTATTATTCTCAATCTTATTTATTTGTGTGATCTCTTTAATCATTTTGTTTTTTTTTTTTTTCAATAGTTGTCAAATCACATATTTATATCACCCTTGTTCTGAATAGTTACAGTACTGATAGCAACATCTGTGTGACTCGTCTTTTAGTTATTATTTTGTTTTTGCAATATTTTTTTTATTTATTTTTTTACTTTTGTATAGATTCTTTTCTACCTATTAGTTGTGAATGAGTGGACATGGTTGGCCTTGTAGATTCTTAGACGCTTGTTAACTTTTGTTAACGTATTATTTTATTTTACTTTTTGTAAAGTAAGCAATGACTTATTGTCGGGCCTACGCTGTCCTCTCATACTTAAGTGCTAACGCTGTAACAACAACAACATTGTAAAACTAAATGATTTTAAAAGAGTAACCATGGAGTTTCTTGCCGGTTCTTCTCCATAGGAAACGACCAACCCGAACCGTGCATCTTTTCTCGACGTTTTATAAGTGCCCATGTAGGCCTATGTAAAATAAAAACATTTTGATTTGATTGATTTGATTTATTGTAATAGCAAAGCTAAGTTTTCCCTTTTCTTCCCTCTTTGTCCCTCATATATCACTTTTGAAAAAAACTGGTCCCAACTATCTCTGTACCAAAATTCATCAAAATCGGTTTAGCCATTTAGGCGTGAAGATGTAAAAAACAAACAAACTCACTTTCGCTTTGACAATATTAGTAAGGATTGTTCAATACTTCTTTTGTCTATGTTTACTGTTGGTCTCGTTATGGTCTCAAGCGCGACTACTGATTCCTGGGTGCAATTCTCAGGAAAGCAAAGTGTTAGTGTGTTTTTCTGTCAGAAATTTCTCAGGAGCAGCCACGGTGCTTGAATCTCTGTCCTGATGATGGCAATAGCCTCGCCCACTATTGTATGGGATTTAAACAGAGCTGGTGAAATGTGGGTGTAATATTAGGTATACCTTTGCATAATCTTTTGGGGATTACAGGCGTAATGTTTTTTTTATGTTTTTAAGAAATATTTAAAAATTTAATGATATGTGGAGAAAGAAATAAATGAACGAAAAATAGAGGACAGAATAATAATAAGAATCTGTGGCCCGACTGTCAAAGTGACATGACGTGTTTTCTTCACTACAATAAATTTTAATCATTTTTACAAATATATAATACACCGAAACCTACAGAAACCAGTTAAAGTAAACCGATAAATACCCATATTATTAAAATGAAAAGAAGAAAACGCATTTTTACAATGAATGTTAACACGTCGATATGCTGACCAGACGCCGGGCCCAGGAACAGAAGGCACTCCCACCATCTCCGGGCTCGCCGCTCAGCTCCGCCTCGCAGCCGCCGGACGCGCTACACGCGTGAGCGCCGTGTCGCCGGTTGCTGTAGTTGCGTCGAGCTCGAGCGACGAGTTTTTCTCCCCGCCGTCGTCACCACCACCGCCAATACGACAACGACGAGGAAGAGGACGGCCACCAGCGGGCTTGGGATCTAGGAGCCAACAGGCCCCCGATCAGGGTCCCCGCTGCCGGTGGAAATGTGTCGCGCATGCGATGGACTTCGTCAATCAACGCGAATGTCATGCGCGCATATTATGAGTCTACAGAGGGGGGAACTAACCTCACTGCGTACCGTGTTAGGATGCTGTCTCTGTTCCAGGACCTAGAACCAACCATCAACGTCTCGGCCCAACGACTGTCGGATCAGGTGCGGGTCATTCAACGGAATCACATGTTGGACGACGCCGCGCTTGATAGGCTGCGCTCAGAAGTACTGAGCAACCGTATCATCTTGACTACGCCACAAACCGCGATGCAAGCGTCAGTAATTGACGGGATGCAAACGCGTTCCGACCCCGCTGTCGTAGAGGAGGATGATAGGGTTGCTACGGTAAGTAGCCAGTGCAACGAACGATTGAGGAGCGCACTGGAGGATGCGTTTCGCGACTATCGATCCACTCCAGCCGAACTTAGACCCCGATTACCACGGTTACCCATGCATAAAAAAAATAGGGCGCTGGTGTGTGCCCTGGACTCGCAGCTCAAGAATTTATTCGAAAGTAGCGAGGATCTCGTTGATACGCACTCGATCCTGTACTGTGGGGCTGTTGCGGTATGTCGTTTAGCTAACGTCAAATTTCCAAGTTGTGACGTAGCTACTCGACCAAAACCATCCGTACCAGCCTGGCAGTGCAGAATCGAGCGGCGTATCGACGAGGCCAGGGTACTCATCGGTAAACTATACTGCTTCAGGGAGGGCAATACAAGACCACGTGTGATGCGCTTTGTGAGACGGGCATTCTCGGGGACTGGAATCAGTCCTCAAGAATATATGTCTCGTACCACAGAGCGCATCGACTTCCTGAAGCAAAAAGTTTATGCATGGGCAAACCGTATTCGGCGGTATAAGCGGCGGGTTGATCGGTATTCGCAAAATCGCATGTTCCGGAGCGATGAGAGGTGGGTATACAGAGCTTGGGAGCGACCCGAACAAAGTGTGACTGATGTGTGCCGCCCGGATGATGTAGCCACGAGTTCTTTCTGGCACAGCATCTGGTCGGTGCCTGTCTGTCATACTGAGGCTGACTGGATGCGTGATGTTGAGCGTGTGTGTGAAACTATTCCAGAAATGGAGCCAATCTTAATAACATCTTTAGATATAGCCAGTGCAGTTCGTCCGTTACCGAACTAGAAGTCTCCAGGACCGGATGGACTGCACAACTTTTGGCTCAAGTGGCTCAGTAGTTCACACACTCGCCTGGCATCTCAATTTCAGTCTTGCCTTGAGTCCGGGTCTCTGCCACAGTTTTTAACAACAGGCGTTACCCACCTGCTCTATAAGTCAGGTAGTCCCGCGGAACCCAAGAATTATAGGCCGATCACGTGTTTATCGACGGTCTATAAACTTCTTACGTCCATTTTGAGAGCGAAAATTAATTCAACACATAGACAACAATTCAATTATGTCTGCCTCTCAGAATGGATGTAGGAACGGGTCTCGCGGTACTAAGGAGTTACTCCTCATTGACATGGCCATTAGCCAACAGGTTCGTCGATCCCGCAAGGATTTGTCGACATGTTGGATAGATTATAAGAAGGCCTACGACTCAGTGCCACATACATGGCTCAAGAGGGTGCTGGAGTTGTACAAGATAGATGCAACCCTACGCGCCTTTCTTGAGTCGTGTATGGGGCAATGGAGGACGGTCCTTCGATATCCAGGATGTCGACAAATCCAGGGACACGATGAGCCTGTGTGGATTAAACGGGGAATATTTCAGGGCGACAGTTTGAGTCCACTTTGGTTCTGTCTAGCCCTGAATCCTCTAAGCACATTGCTGGAGGATTCAGGTTTAGGCTATCGGTTGAGAAGAGGTGGTCAGGTCATATCTCATCTCCTTTACATGGATGATCTGAAACTCTTTGCCCCCAACAAATTGCGACTGATGGAGCTACTGAAAGTAACTGAAACTTTTAGTAACGCCATCAGGATGGAATTTGGTGTGGACAAATGTGCAGTCATGTATGTGAAGCGAGGGGAGATTATGGAATCCGAGGGAATTCAACTCTCGGATTCCATACACCTCAGATCCCTTTCCTCATCCGAAAGCTATAAGTATTTGGGTATGTCGGAAGCGTTAGGCATTAACGTAGCTGACATGAAGCAATTGTTGAGGGAGCGTTTCTTTGGTCGCCTGAAGAAGGTATTAAAAAGCCTTCTTTCGGACAGGAACAAGGTGCGCGCCTTCAACAGTTGGGTCATGCCGGTTTTAATGTACTCTTTCGGCATACTCAAATGGACTCAGACTGAACTCGATGCCCTGGATAGGAGAGTCCGTACACTGCTGACTGGAAATCGGATGCATCACCCACGATCATCAGTGATGAGACTGTACATCCCACGGAAGTGTGGGGGTCGAGGCTTTTTAAACGCGAAGACCCTCCATAACCGAGAGGTGTGCAGTCTCAGGGAATATTTTTTAAAAACCGACGTGGGTATGCACCGAGATGTAGTCGCAGTGGACAAGGGACTCACCCCGCTGTCCATGGCTAAAGAGAATTGGCGCAAACCTGTAGTACTTACTACTGATGACCGCAAGGTAGTATGGCAAGGTAAGGAGCTTCACGGGCGCTTCTACAAGGCTCTTCATGGGCCCGATGTAGATTTTCTGGCGTCCGTGTCCTGGCTACGATTCGGGGATATCTGAGATACCTATTTGGGGAAACTGAAGGTTTTGTCTGTGCGATTATGGACGAAGTTATGTTGACGAACAACTACCGGAAATATATAATGAAGGATGGGACGGTTGACGTGTGTCGGGCATGCCACCGTCCTGGTGAGTCCATCAGACATATTATCTCTGGTTGTTCTCGTCTAGCTAACAGCGAGTACTTGCATAGACACAACCAAGTGGCCAGGATTATTCATCAGCAACTTGCCTTGAAATATAATCTTGTTGAATCTGAGGTACCGTACTACAAGTATGTGCCCAACCCAGTTCTCGAGAAAGACCATGTTACGCTGTACTGGGATCGGTCTATCATTACTGACAGGACTATTGTCGCCAATAAACCTGACATAGTGGTTATAGACCGATCAGTGCGCCGCGTAATGATAATCGATGTTACCATCCCACATGACGAGAACCTCGTGAAAGCTGAGAAAGAAAAGCAACTAAAATACCTTGACTTGGCACACGAGGTTGTTGACATGTGGAATGTGAACTCGGCTATCATTGTGCCGATTGTCGTAACGGCCAATGGCTTAATTGCCAAGAGCCTCGAAGAACATCTGTCGAAGCTCTCCTTAGGTGGTTGGATCAAGGGCCTGATTCAGAAGGCAGTACTCCTCGATACGGCCCGCATTGTGAGGAGGTTCCTGTCTTTGGAGCCCTAACCACCGGTAGCTTGGACCCTGCTCCCGTTACCGGCGGAAACCTATTTTTATATTTTTATTTATTTTTTGTTTTTTTTTATTTATTTTTTAAGAAATATTTAAAAATGTAATTTTAAGATACGAATTAAATAAAGGAGATAATAATAATAAATATCTTGGGACAACTCACACACGGCTATCTGATCCCAAGCTAAGCAGAGCTTGTGTTATGGTAACCAGACAACTGATATACATACTTATATAATTTATAAATACATACATATTATAGATAAATCACACCCAGACACAGAACAAACAATCATGCTCATCACACAAAGTTTGTCCTGGGTGGGAATCGAACCCACGACCTCCGGCTCAGCAGTCAGGGCCACTAACCACTAGACCAACAGGCCCGTCAATATTAATAGTAGGATCGATTGGCTGACAAGCAACACTGCTATTTCCCACCAATGCTACTCCTAATAGCCAGAAACGAGAAAGGCTTCAAGCACTTATCTCATACTTAACCTTATCATAGTTCTACTTCTCGCGAAGATTTCATATCCATAAACACGAATAAATCTCCTAGATTTATCAACAAAACAACAAGAAAACGGTTGAACGGTTTTATATTATACAAACATAAGAACATAGCTATTGTTTCCGCACGTAATGATGTTAGGAGATCGCTAACAATTTTCCGTATTTCCACACAAAAATACCTGTTTGATTTATCTTAATTCGTAGAAATATGCGTAGATATGCTACGATTTCTATACGTAGATATATATGGTCTTGGCAAAAGATTGTCTTAGACTGAAAGTCTACCTTTCTGAGGACTCAGTAGGAACTCGACATGGTGTATTATCTAGCTAGTGTAATGTCATTATAGAGTAGTATGGATGATGAAGAGATGCTGCACTGACCCATAATTTGGGATCAGGGCAGGGAAATGATAATGATGTAATTTTGATGAATTGTTTAAGGTTTGTTGAAAGTAATTTAACGAGTTGATATTCTTAAATAAACAGGCTAACTTTTACGGGGTCTAAGGTAACCGCTTTATCAGAATCATAATACGATAATAATAGTGAATTACGTTTGTACGTGCTCTTGCTTCCTAATATAATGTGATAAGTTTCGATGAAAGACAAAATGTTCAAGTGCTGATTTCTTGATAAAATATATACTTATTGAGTTTAAGGCGCTGTACAAAGCAAACACTTCGTAAAACATCTAGTTTTTCGTCGCAAAGTTAGCCGTATCTGTACATGCCACTAGCCAAAAAAAAATACCGTGTATAGTTCAATACATGAAGTAAAGAGTTACACAAAATAAGTTTACAAAAGTGGTCTAGTACTACGATAAAAAAAATGTTAAAAAAGACCAAGAAAAAAAATTTTTCGTCTCGAAATTCTCAATTTTTTCTGCGACAACCATCATATTTTTTATATCTATAACAAAGAAAATTGTAAATACTAAAGAGATATCCAAAATTTTTCAAACATTGAGCTGTATTTTTTTTTATATTCAATAAAAACTGCAAAATGACCTACATTTTGGCGGACATGATATTCAAATAAAATCAAACACCGAAATATTTTCGACCTTATTTCTATTCTTTCGATGCAATACTGTCGTGTACTTGTGTCAGACCATGCCTAGTATGCAGCTAGCGTCACTTTCGTGAATACCTAAAGATTAGCTTATTGCTGCACCTTAAAAGGTGTTTACAATAAAACGGTCGAAAGTGTACTCCAACTACGAAACGCGTTCTCGGTACTTGAGCACTACAACCAAGTATTAAGTCATCATTCTAGGACACCACCTGGGACACTGCGTCAGCGCCGAGGCCTTATCAACGGCGTGAAAGAACTGATTAAAATGATCACAAACGCTGTTTGTAAACTGTCCTTTTGTGACCATTTTACGAATGGTAACGTAATTCATACATGAGGAGCTCGTGGCTAAATAAATAGTAGCCGCTCAGGTCGATCTTTAGGTTAAGCCGCGCTTGCCTAGGTTGGTCTGTGGATGGGTGACCACCCGTTACATACCGAGTTTCCTCCGTGCCTCGGAAAGCACGTTAAGCCGTTGGTCCCGGCTGTCATTTGTAGATCTTTGACAGTCGTTACAGGTAGTCAGTGTTTTGTGTCCGAAAGTCTGACAACCAGTCTTACCAAGGGGTATCGTATTACCCTGAATTAACTGGGTTGTGGAGGTCAGATAGGCAGTCGCTCCATGTAAAATACTGATATTCCGCTGCATCCGGTTATACTGGAAGCCGACCCCAACATAGTTGGGAAAAGGCTAGGCAGATGATGAACGTAATTCATACATATTATTATGTTTAAGCGGGCATTTTAGACCCCTAAGGGTTACCGGTGTGATGTTTGATTATGTTTGTTTGGCCACATTTTCAAAAAAGTGTTCCTGTGCAAATATCGTATATTCGTCTTTGAAACAACCGTTTAGTCGCAAAATGCCTAATTCGCAAAATGGCACAAAGTCATGTAAGGTCGAACATTACAGAGGGGTATGCCAGGGCCATTGCATACTATGGTTGCGAGTGTTTTGAAAGAGTTACCGTGGCACCGGAACACAAAGCTACTGGCTGAGCACGGACAAAGCTATATATATTTAAATATTAATTCACTTTGCGATTCTCACTGTTTATTGACTGACTTTTTTCAAGTCGGTTGACATGGCACGGGCAATGCACGCTTCTAATATAGTGACCTAATAACACATGAGTAGATAAACGGAACAGAGACAAAGCTTCATACAACCGCGCGAATCGGTTGCACTACTACAAGCACGCGGAGCATGTGTGCGTGACCACTGGCCGCTTGTCGCGTACGCGGCGAGACTGGAAAAAACCGGTTTACGTAGGCACAGCCAGTTGACAATCTCAGGGTTCGTGCGACGCACGTTTTTTGTTTTGATATTTGCAAGTTTGAATATTTTAATATAACACGTGGTATTTTATTAATAATAATGGTTGTTTATTGTACTGTGTGTATGAATAATACTTTAAAAAATAAAAATTTATCATACTTTAACTATCCCAAGGAGTACAATAGGTAATTAAATATTTGATAATTACTTTTTCAAGTAAATACCTTTATTGTATTGCATGATCCTTTTTTAATAAGAAGAGGATACTATACGGTGTGTTTTTTTTACCTTTTTATTATTATTCCAAGCTTTTACTAATCATTTGTAGGTATGTGGGTGGTTAAATTATAAAAATAAAATTATTAGAGTAAGTAATTTCTAAAGTATTATGTCATACTGAATAATAAAACTATTTAACAAATGTTTTTTTTTTATTTGTCTTAACCTATTGTGACAACCCTACCAAAATAGGTAACAATTTTGGACGTTCTTAGGAAGCTTTGTCTCTGTTCCGTTTATCTACTCATACTCATGTGCTAATAATAACTTATGATTACTTAGCGTGCGACATAAAGCCCTTAATGACCAAGCCTGTCATTAGATAGATAACTTGTCTCTCAGATCTACGTTTTATTGTTTAATGTTTTATGTAGGCCGATCCCGGCGGCACTGCAATGCCGGGCCGACCCGCGACGGGAGTGGAGCGAGCCCCGAACATCCCGTCAGCTTACAAAAATCAGATTAATATACTGGTCCCTCATTGAGGGAACTTTCAGATATTAAGCTGAAAAGAACAGATACTACACTTTGATCTTAGCCAAAAGGCCGAGAAGCGATAACAGTAGAACATCACCCGAGGGGGGTCATTCGGCCGCAGAGAATCTTAACACCGCGATTCAGGATAGCGCGTCATACGTACAGCGCCATCTATCGAGCCGGTGTGAAACTAGTGTCCGCCATTGTGGTTGGCATTGAATGAGTCAACAGCTGTCTCTAACAACACGTCACGCGTCGTCATGTACAATATTACATTATTAGTTCATTCATACATTGAACTATTTTAGCAAACTATACCAAACTTGTTCTACCTGCAGAAGTAATAGTGTAAATGTTACCATAATCGTCAATGGTTCTCTTTTACTGCCACAAAATCCTCCCACGTGGGTTATTTATTTTCTCTTTTCTACAATTCTTCTGCATCTTACAATTCATCATAGTTTGCACAGACGAAGGCTTCCTTAATCTTATCTACGAGTAAAGATTCACAAATGCCCGCTTATTATTACTAGTTCGTTTCGCTCTTATACTTAAGTATTAACGCTGTAACATAGAATATTATACTATGGCTGTAACAACAACATTGTAAAACCAAATAATTTTAAAAGAGTAACCATGGAGTTTCTTGCCGGTTGTTCTCCGTAAAAAACGACCAATCCGAACCGTGCACCTTTTCTCGACGTTTTAAGATATTTTGATTTGATTGATTGATTTGATTTGCTTTCTATTATAATTTTTCACTACGTTGCAATTTGTGACGCAAGTCATTGTTGTCACTCGGCGACTTCCTGAGATTTACTCAGACAAATGGTAATACCTGTTTTTAGATCAGTAAACACGTTTTTATTGTTATGTTGCTTTGTATTGTATTGCTATGATTTATGTACATACATGCACACGCTTCCTTACTATGTTATCTACCATTGTTTGTCGTTATTGTATCAGAAATATATATTTGTAATATATAATTTCTAATGGCACACAACATAAATAACTAATCTGCAAAATCCTCATGTAAGTTGACCAAGATGTTTTCTGGACATTAAAAGAGACTGACCTCTGAGTTTGTTTCGGCTGTTTCTTTTCAGAGTACCTAGTCACGTACGAAACACCGGCGTTTACAAAAACCTACTTGCAAAATCAACATCATTTATAAAAAATAAACTTGAATCCTTAATTATTAAACACTTAAAAAAACAGAAACTTAAATCTTAACAAAAAAAGGTAAGATTGTGTGTCTCAAATCTCACGTCTGCGACAAATAGGTCCAGTTCAGCAAACTGCCGAGCAGCTATTGCCCGACCCTGGTTTTCAACTGGACCTGAGATCTGATGTGACGGACGTAAGACAGTTTTGTAGTTTAATAAAATTGTATAGGTACAATCATAACAATAAAACAAAAAAAATCTTTCTCTCCCCTTTTCTTTCCTATTTCTCGCCATTTTTTTTTTCAATTAAAAAAATAGCCTATGTCCGTCTCCAGGGTCTCAACTATCTCTGTACCGAAATTCATCAAAATCGGTTGGCCATTTAGGCGTGAAGACGTAACAAACAAACAAACTCATTTTCGCTATTATAATATTACTAGCTTTTGCCCGCGGCTTCGCTCGCGTTAATTAGGGAAGCTAGTTAATTAGGGGTTAAATTAGGGGTAATACCTGTAGTTTTTGCCCTTGCGCCTAATTTATTGTAATAGCAATGCTAAGTTTTCCCTTTTCTTCCCTCTTTCTCCCTCATTTCTCACTTTTATTTTAAAAAACATAGCCTATGTCCGTCTCCAGGGTCCCAACTATTTCTATACCAAAATTCATCAAAATCGGTTTACCCATTTAGGCGTGAAGAGGTAACAAACAAATAAACAAACTCACTTTCGCTTTTATAATATTAGTATGGATAGTAAGGATATAAGTTAGATTCCGTCTAGTGTATGTGCAGGCATAAATCTCACTACACCAACCTTTTGACTATACAATGGTGTCTCTTATCTTTCATAATAAATTCCGATGTCTATCCGTCACTCAATAAACGCCATTAGGGACATTTTCGCCTCGTTCCTGTGACAGGGGCCTGTGAAATATAGACCATTCAACGTCAAGAATTTAAAATATGGCGCGGCCGTTCCCTATTGTAGAAAAACGCTGAGGAATGTGTTGCCAACGTGAACTTTTTCTAAGGAAGATAAAAAGGTTTTCGCGTGTTCTGAGATAATTCAACGGATGACACGGTTGGCGTAGTGGCTAAGCGTCTGACTGCTGCGCTACGTGTCGTGGGTTAGATCCCCGCACGGAACAAATATTGGTATGACCTACAGATAGTTGTTCCGGGTCTGGCTGTTTGTTTGTGTGAGTTTCAATGTTTGTAAACGCACCCACGATACAGAAGAACTTCCAAGTGTGGGGCAACGTTTAAAAAAAGTGACTAAACTTGAGTTTGCTATTTGTTACTAAAGACTGAAACAAGAGCGAGTCAGACTCACGCACCGGGGGTTCCGTACAAACTTGCGACATAAACGGCCATGTCTTTTGACTGCGTAAACTTAGAGCGTTGATTTTCTCACAGCACGACGGGACCACAGATTTGGGTACAGTAATACCCCGACTTACGCTACCCCGTTTTACGCGAATTCAGAGATACGCGGCTTTTCATTTTGATTGCCGCGCGCATCGGCTCATTCGCTCCGAACTCTCAGTGTTCAGTTTGCGACAGGTTTACGTGTTCCGCGTGGAATTGTTTTACGTGCGCAGTGCGTTTTTACTTATAACGTCTAATTATGTCATCTAAAAGAGCGATAAATGAGTCATTTGAGCCTAACAAGAAAATAAAAACACGTAAGTATGTATTTATATGCAAAGTTGAACCCCGACTTACGCGAATTCGACTTACACGGCAATCGCTCGGACCCACCTATCGTGTAAGTCCGAAGTATTACTATATATGGTTTTAATTTCAACTCGATACCTCTACGCGTTCTTGAGATAAACGTTCTTGACAGACAGATAGATGGACAACAAAATGATCCAATAAAGGTTTCGTTTTTTTTTCTTTTTACGATTCGGAACCGTGAAAGTAGCGGAATAATGCTTATATTTCTAGAAAATAACATTTCCCACAAAGAACCTTGTCTACGAAAAAATCATTTCAAATCATTTTTAATAGGTACAAATAGAAATGAACAGCTTTCACTTTCTACCCAATTTAAAAACTCATAACCCGAAAAATCGCTTATTCCATTCAAAAAGACAGATAATAATTGAAATTCTCTACAGAATTTAGGGACCTCTCAATTTTCTGATATTTCAGATTATATCCCAAGACAGTCGTTTGATTCTCACTGAAAGCGTAACGATGCTGATTATTCCATCCATCTTTTAATATGAAAATAATATCCTTAGCTCGAGTAGATTATTCCTTTCGGAATTGGTATTAAGTCCGGACCAGGGGTTTAAAATGGCTACTTCAGCAGAATCATAATATGAATCACGTAATTTTTTTAAAAGGTCGCAGACCTAGTTAATATTGAGAACTAGCTACTTCGGGATACTTTAACCCGCGTGATGATTGAAAAAAAAAAACTTTTTCTCTCCCCTTTTCTCATTTTTTTTTAAATTATCCTATGTCCGTCTCCAGGGTTCCAACTATCTCTGTACCAAAATTCATCAAAATGTTTTGGCCATTTAGGCGTGAAGACGTAACAAACAAACTCACTTTCCCTTTTATAATATTAGTAAGGATTGTTACTTTGTGACCTTTTTTACGGTAATAGTAACGGAATTCATATTATTATCCTATTATAATTCTGCTCAAGCGGGACAAATAAGTTGTCCAACGTCCTAGACCTTGGTCTGCCTGCATGCTAAATTTCATCGGCATCTCTTCAGCAGTAAAGTAGTGGAATGACATCGAAGGGAAATAACAAACACGTCATACTAAGCGGACGACATAAAAGCATTTTGTATAAAACAAACTATAGCCTGTTTTTGTTAGTATTTATTTTAATAGAGAGAAACAAAATAGCGATAATCACAATATTACATCCATTGCGGGAACTTCAGCTTAGTATCAATTCCCCTTTAAACAAAAACAAGCCATGTACACGCCGAACGTCATCGGGTATCACTTACTCTCCCGAACACTACCGAAGGTGTTACGAATCATGTCGGTCACTATAATCGAACACAATATAATAAAAAATGGGTCACAATAAGCGTAATGTCACTATAGCCGAAATCATTATATCCAACTTTGTTATAAAGAATTTTCTATGAAAACCAAACTTTGCTGTGTAATTACTTCATTATAAACGGTTGGTCAATATATAACATCAGAGTCATAATAAACGGATTCTACTGTACTGTTTACTGACACATATTTCCTTTCCATAGAGGAAACATACAAGTGATCTTTAAGGTCCAAAATCCTGCCGTACTCCAACCAATACGAACGCCCAACATCTGGTATTCCAACTATTATTGGTGCGCGTGCTTGTATTGGACCCGGAACATTAACTACGTGTCGGGGATTATTTGGGAAGGAATCTTTCATTCCACCAATATTAGGAACATTCCGATATGACATAAGCTATGAAGTGAATTCTATGGGAAGGCAGAGTATTATATTTGTTATTGTAAGGTCCAGAACAGGAGAAGTCGTTTGGTAATTTCCGATCCGAAAAAAAAGCCTCGTGTCACAAAACTGCGCCAAACTTTTAATTTCACCTACCCTTGCTCCAACTAACAAACTTTGACTTCTCAGGGCAGCATTTAAATTCAAAGATGAGTTTTAAAGTTTTAAATATTCTCAGTAAGACACTGGAGTTCGGGAGTTCACGATGGTACGTGAGAGTGCTGTAAATTTAATTTAATTGTGTTTTTAATTTTATTTCGTTGTATTTTCAACATTATATAGGTACCTAAAATAAGGCCAACTAGCAGCGATACGAAAGGTCATTAACCTAAAGAACAACTGTGGCGTTGACAATCTAATATTTATCTCTTTTCATCTTGTGCCTTTATCGTAATGTCTCGTTCTCCCGGCAAAAACATGACAACGTTAAGACGGGTTCGCCAACATTCGGGCGGCCATTTTAGATGGGGTTTTAGCATGGGTTTTGTTTACATTTGGTATCGCTTCTCGTTGGCCGTACTTTATGTTACTAAAATATGAGTGATGGATACGAATGTTGATTATGGCGAGGGAGAGGAAGGCCAAATAAAAGATGGATGGATTGTGTAAGGAATGATATGAAAGAGAGAGGAGTAAATGATGCCGTGACATCTGATAGGGGAGAATGGATGAAGAACACATGTTGCGACGACCCCGAAATAAGTGGGACAAGGGCAGAGAAATGTTGATGATGATATTGATATGAAATAAATTACTTATGACTTATGCATTGTTTAAAATATGACATTGAAACATTGACTCATCATCGACTTCCTGTCATTTTGGATGCAGCTGAATACCAGTATTTCTGAAGAGGCTGCCTATCTGACCTCTACAACTCAGTTACCACTGGGTCATACCTGCGGTAGCCCTTGATAGCCCTGCCAGCTTCCAGCTATCAAATGACAGTTGGGACCGATGGCTTAACGTGCTTTCCGAGGCACAGAGGAAACACTGAATGTAATGGATGATCACTCATCCAAAGACCAACCTAGGCAAGCGCTTTCTAACCTGAAAGATCAACCCGTGCTTCTGTTATTCGTTAGCCACGAGTGAACTCATGCAGGGTTTTTTTATATGCTGCCTAGTACACTTTTATTCGCGTGGGTCAGACTTTTACTGACTAAAACCCATCTATGTTCCATCTTTCGCCCTTGCTGAAATTCTCTTGCTGAAATCGACACTGCCTGTCATCACTAGAAGGACGGACTATTGTTCGATACGCGGTGTATAATCCACTTTTCTGAACACCATCTTATTAGACCAACAACAAGTTCTCAGTGAACCTAACTGCAAAACAAAAGTGTATTTTAGTTTATCTTAATGGCAACTTTGCGCATGCACGCTTTCGGGTGGAAAATAGGTTAATAGGGTTATTTTACCCTGTTACCCCGAATTTAACGCTAGCGAAGCCGCGGGCAAAAGCTAGTTATCTATAAAAACGGCAAAAAAATGTTTGTTGTATGGGATATTTGTTTTTTAGTATTTGTAACAGCCTGGTGACAGACGGACTGACGGGCGAACAGCGGAGTCTTTGTAATAGGATCCTGTTTTACCCTTTCGATACGGAACCCTGAAAAGGATTATCAAACGCAAATACATGCAGACAAAGTCGCGGCCATCGTTCAGTTTATGTAAATTTTGATATTGGAATGTGTATTTATTCCTCATTTTATTCAAATACTCTATCTCTTCACTCATGTCTTCATTAAAAAAACTCATCCAGCTGTTGTGAACTCCTTGATGTCCCGACATCAACAACTGACCTCGTTGACCTTTCATTGTGATTGATTTATGATTGAGTTTCTTCTCATTATGGCGTTGAGTTTGTATTATGAATTTCATATTTTCCCAGGAAATACGATTTTATATTTTGTTCTTTGCATATTAAGGTGCGTTTAGGTTCCTACAAGGCTGTTTTATAATTTTAATACAATCTTGAAAGTCTGTTTAATGATCAGCCTTGATTTGAAAAAGAAAATGCTGTACCTGTCCTACTACAGAGAAATTCGTGATTGAAAAACCCAATAACACTTTGCCCGACTCAGGCATCAATTCCAGGTCCTCATGCTCAGATTTCGTGCTACGACTACAAGACCGAATAGATCTCAGCCATTTGTGTTAGCATTTGTGTTTTATTCATCACAAACCACGAACATAAAAGCAACTGGCTGAAAAACTTTATGATTTACATTTTTGTATGAAAGTTGTCGTCGCAAGTTAAGCGCTACAAAATGTGACAGCGGTTTTGTGTATAAAAATGCACAGCCACGAAATGGGGGATGTAAATAAATGCACAGCCACAAAATGGTAGTTGCGTTTATGCAACAGTTTCCCTAATTGCCAATGCACACAGAATAATATTTTTTTATAAACAACACCACCAGATCCATTCTCTTTTTAAAACCCCGACCATAAAAGAAGGGTGATTCTAAGTTTGAAGTGAACATCTGTGTGTCTGTCTGTGGCATTGTCGTTCCTGAACAGGTGAACCGATTTTGTTCATTTTGAAAGGTTTCTTATTTCGGCCTGGGTTTCAGTATTATAAGGTTTGGAAGTAATGTTCGTCAAGCAATCATAACTTATAAACTTCGCAGGCCCGACAGCAAAATAAAAATTCCCTCAATATAAAAATGCAATATCCGTATCCCCCGACCATTTTGACGCAGGTGTAACTATAGTAGGTACGATCGTACGGTTTGATCCGATCCAATCCGATCCATGCGTCATGTTCGTGAACGGGCGCTGTCAGTTGGGACTGGCCATTTCTTAGCTGCCACGATTTACTTTAATTTATTTTTTGCATTGTTATTTTTTGCTTTTACTCTGGACGCTCTTAATGTGCACGTTTTTATACATCCTTTTACATCCTTATCCTTACTTAATATTATAAAAGCGAAAGTGAGTTTGTTTGTTTGTTTGTTACCTCTTCACGCTTTAATGGCTATAGGTACCGATTTTGATGAATTTCGTTACAGAGATAGTTGGGAACCAGGAGACAGACGGACGGAGGCTATTTAAAAAAAAAGTGGGATATAAGGGAGAACCAGGGAAGAAAAGGGAAAACTTAGCGTTGCTATTACAAATCAATAAGGCGCAAGGGTAAAAACTACAGGTAGCAGGTACTGTGTTATACCGAATTTAACGCGAGCGAAGCCGCGGGGAAAAGCTAATATTTGTATAATCTCAACATGAATGATGTAACCATGATCATGCAAAAATATTATGATTTAAAAGCGTGTCCATGGAGATTTTTGCCCATTCTTTTCCATAGAGATCAGAACGCTTTGGAATGGGCAACTACAGTACTTTCACAAGTTATTATGCCTTGTGTCTGGGACTCTAGCCCTATCCTTTTGCTTCTTGACATTCAAAAGTACCTGTAATGTTCTGATTGAAATAAATGCTTTGAGTTTGAGTTTTGAGTTAGTACACGCACACTTTTTCAGTTATGTTTAAGCTTCATGTAAAAGGGGTCCAATCCATTGAAATAGCACTCTTTTCTATTCGTCTACTATGTGTACCACGCAAAATAATTACCTTCATATTTTTTCTTCATTAAGAGTGTTTCTCTTATATTTCGCACAGAGATAATTAATCTTTATCGGGAATCGGGAGCTTGGTAATACACGGCGATTTCTCCCTGATTTCTTCACGTCGTTCCCAGCAGTTAATCATAATTTCGATGAAAAGCGTTTATTAAGGCTACACTACACTACATTTTTTGTAAAGATGTGAGCGTTTTTTAACATGTATGTTGGTGTAGCTTTGTTGGTTGTCCTTAAATAAATAAATAAATATTCTTTACGCACAAACCTTTCATCTTATTATACATAATTATGACACGGTCTTTATGTAATTAAATCTCCAACGGTTTTTAATAACGGTATTTTTATTTCATTATTTCTTAACCTTAATTATAAGAATGCCACTAATATTATAATCCTACTTATTATAAATGCGAATGTTTGTGAGGATGGATGGATGTCTGGAGTAGCACAAAATATACTTTTTTTCGATCATCAAGCAGGCGAAGCCTTGAGCTTATTATACTTCTTGCTAATATCCTACTTACCTGTAACCTAACTTTCTATCGTTTTTTTTTTTTTTTTTTTTATAAATATGATATGGAAGTAGTCATAAGATTTTTAGTTTCTGTTTGAATATCATTACTTTACGGGCCCCTACCAGCCCTCTAAGCTATATTTATTCAGCCCCCGACATATCGTGATGGTACTTGGCTCACTAATGACTCCTACTACACTCTTGTCCACTGAATAAAACCTAGATTAAGTACGGTCAGCAGGAAAATATAGAAAAACCTATTTTTGGGATTTTCGTATGTGGTTATTATAACGTTTTGAAGTAAGAGTCTTAGAGATTCGTAAAGTATTGTATGGTAAAGGGTCTTTTGTTGCGTTTGGCAATTCATCAATTTTTTTTTAATGTCCCGCTCTTTGCGGAGCGGTACGGAGTGTCACACTTTTACTTACTAAAAGTCATCCATGTTCCTTCTATTGCCCTTTACGTTCCGGGACCGCGATATCTCTTTCGAACCACCCACAAACCTGGCAAGTCCCTCTGCTTTGCTGACACCTTTTTGAGGCGCGCGTGGAACACAAACGCGCCATCAACACGGCCTATAGTCTCTAGAGGGACGGACGGGGAGCTACCCATTGTTCACCGTCTACAGACCCGCATCTACGGTGGCCGGGAATGATCTCGCGATGGTGTAGGCTGTCAGGTTTAGAACATTCAAAAGTTATCTTACCAGTTTGAGACACAATACACGTGAGAAAGTGACAAATTCGCATCTACAGGAATTCTTACGCTTGGTAAGACAAGGGGGTTCCGTATTAATCAGCGCTGACTACCTGTAACCATTGTCAAAGATCTACAAAAGACTGCCGGGACCAATGGCTTGACGTGCTTTCAGCGGCACGGAGAAAGCTCGATGTAATGATGGTTACCCAACCACAGACCGACCTTCCCAAGTGAGGCTTAACTTGGAAGATAGGACAATGACGAGGAGCACTTCTCCCTTAATTAATTTCGACATGAATGATGTAACTATGATTTTGTAAAAATAATATGACTAAAAAGAGGGTCCATGGAGTTTCTTGCTCATTCTTCTCCATAGAGATCAGAACGCTTTGGAATGGGCAACTACGGTACTTTCACAAGTTACTATGCCTTGTGACTGGGACTGTAGCTTCATCTTTTTGTTTTTTGACATTCAAAAGTGCCTGTAACGTTCTAATTGAAATAAATGCTTTGAGTTTGTTTTGTTTTGAGAGGAGCTCGTGTCTAAATAATAGCAGCCGCTCGGGTCGATCTTTAGGTTAAGCCGCGCTTGCTTAGGTTGGTCTTTGGATGGGTGACCACCCGTTACATACCGAGTTTCCTCCGTGCCTCGGAAAGCACGTTAAGTCGTTGGTCCCGGCTGACATTTGTAGATCTTTGACAGTCGTTACAGGTAGTCAGTGTTCCAAAAGTCTGACAACCAATCTTACCAAGAGGTATCGCATTGCATTACCCAGGACTAACTGGGTTGTGGAGGTCAGATAGGCAGTCACTCCATGTAAAATACTGATATTCAGCTGCATCCGGTTAGACTGGAGGCCGACCCAACATAGTTGGGAAAAGGCTAGGCAGATGATGATGCTTTGAGTTTGAGTGCCATCGTTTTTTTAGCACTGATTTTGCACTCCGTACATTTCATTCATTATACAGCATGCCCTTATTGCGATCCTTTGGCACACATTCAACTAAAATCAATAGTAGACGCCTACAATCTACAGAATAATATAAGCGACAACTTCTGTATGTTATTATCAAGTTAAATCAAGTTATAGCTATGTTTTGAATATTGTATTGTTCACGAAACCTACTTAAAAATTATTTTAAATGTACATTATATGTATTTATATACATTTGTTTTTTTAAAAGTAGCTATTAATTTTGAAAAATGTTACACCACAGACTACCTACAGTACTGTTTCTCCTCCTTTAAATCCATCCAAAGGTTGTCTTGAAAAGATCGCTTTTAGCGATAACACCGCCCGGCGTGTCACCCTATTTATAAGTTGTTTAATGTTATTCTTGTTATTTGTATGGTGTACATAATAAAGAATATTCTATCTATTTATCTATCTATCTTATGTATTGTGTTGAAATACAAAACCATCGATGAAAGCATAAGATATATTTTTTTATCTTATACTTTTATTGTGGTTTTGAATACATTGCCCTGTAGGGTTACCATCACGTCTTAAAGCAGTACTCATGCCAGTGTGGAAAAGAGATGGCGCTAGACACCTTGTAGTTCTGTCTCTTTCCCTCAATAGAATAAGTACGGCTTTAAGATGTCGTGGTATCCCACCAGAGTGTGTTTATTGGTGGTTTTAAATTCACTGTCATGTGTGTTTTTTGTCGTTTTGAATACATTTTCCTATGCCTTTATACTAGTGACGTTAGAATAATTGTAACAGCAAAAGTATTTTTTATGATTTGTGTACATGCTTATTTTTATTGTTCATTGCACACAAAAATTAAAAAAAATATATACACAAATTGCAAAACTAAAGCTTATGTACAGTAACCGAATAACACTTTTTGCCCAACGCAAAAATCGAACCCAGAACCCCATGGTCAGCAGTCACGCTTGCAACCCCAAGACCATTGGAGGGAGAAGAGCCATCAACAACACAAAACAAAAACCATTACCAACGCTATCATACCCAGTGCGGGCTGAAATTGACTCAATGTACCCGCGGGATAGTTTCTTACATCCACATTGGTGAAGCCTACAGTTACGTTTTTAAAATCAAAATATTTTTATTTCACATAGGCCTCCATGGGCACTTATAAAACGTCGAGAAAAGATGCACGGGTCGGATTGGTCGTTTCCTATGGAGAAGAACCGGCAAGAAACTCCATGGTTACTCTTTTAAAATAATTTGGTTTTACAATGTTGTTATACAAAGCCCATGTTTTTGAGCACCTTACGGCCACTCATTAGCGCCAACTAAAAACGACGCCGCCATTGTGTCTCTCTCGCTAAATAAACGTCCACGTAACGTGTCGTGTCACGTCACGTCACGTGATTATGTCACTTAGAACAGATTAAAATGGAATTGTCATGTTAGTTATGACGTTTTATTTCACAGGAGATGTCAAAGGCACCGTCTTATACGGGTCAGTATTAGGGTTGCCTGCATGCATTGAATAATAAGGGTAGAAAAAAATACATTGTGTTAAACTATAGTATTTTTTATTCCGTTTTAATACGAAAACCGGTTAAAATATATTTTTTAATATGTTTAGGAAATTTTAACAAATAATTATTCCCACTGAATGTAACCACAGCATGGTTACATTGAAAAATAAATAGATACATATTCTGTCGTACCGTGTATCTTCGTTCCGTTTCTTACAATAAATCTGTTTATTATAATTATGTCAAGGAGAATTCAAATCAGGCAAAGTATTTTCGCCTACTTTAGTATAAAGTATACACAACAATTTCACAAAAAATAACTTTGAGTTATATGTAACAATTACCTGAAATAACGACAATACTTCATAGTAAAGTACGGGTGTCAACCCTAGTCAGTACATGTCAATCTTGACCTGTGAGTAGTTTCGTGTTAACTATTCAAAACAGTTGAATATCAATTTGTCCACATTTACTTGGTTTTCCAGCTTATATCGATTCTACTATATTCCTATATTCCAATGTTCTTGCGAGTTTGAATCATCGTAGTCATGGTCAATGCTAGAGCCGTCCAGGTGGCTACGTACTGGTCCAACATGAATTTCAACGGGACGAAAAGAAGAAGAAAACGCGCTAAAAACTCTAGACGCGACCATTCAAAGCCGCGTTCATTAATACCTTAATTATTAATCCATAATTCCCTTTCAGGCGTTCACTGGAAAATTAGTTAATTTTCACGTGCGAACAAAACGCCCACGTCTATCCACGCCACGTTGCCCTGCCACGATGGATTAAAAAGGATATTTCACGTCAATTAAAACCTTTTGCCGTAAGGATTAAGTCTGTTGAAAATGTGTTATTAAATGTCAGAGGATAATAAGATGAGCGTGGCTGCGTGGGTGGGGGCTTATGGGAATACCTGCATGTATTTATAAATGTTTGTTCAGTTAGTATGTTGTTTGTTGAATGATTTGTAAAAAAACAGAACGATCGTATGTATTTTAATGTGGTTTTTATTCGTTAAAAGACTTTTTTAGAGGTATCTTTGTGATTTTTTTGTATTGATTGAAATTAGTTTTATTATGTTTTCAGCACACTACTTAACTAGATTATATCCTGAATAATAACATATATTTTTTTGATTTTGTTAACTGCAGTGAATCATATACATTTAAGCATTATAAAACTCGCGTTTAGCTGTTGTAGTCCCCTTAAGGGTTTGTGCAGAGTAGCAGTGTACATTAAAGACTAAATCTAACTGTCCTCGGAGACGTGATCTCTCGCGTTCGGCCCTGGTTCAGCCCATGGTCCAGAGGGAGAAGGATTGGGAAGCGGTGAGTACCTTCTGCGGTTGTGCTAGCTAAGGAAGTGGATGGACGTTTGAGGGGGAGAACGTCAAACCAACCCAACCACCACGGGAGACGCTCCGGGCAGCGGGTGCCGTCAGCGCCTCAAAGATGTCAGCAACGCAGAGGGGCCTGCCAGGGCCACCGCCTGTCGGGGTTGCGGGTTGTTCGAAAGAGATACCGCGGCCCCGGAACGTAAAGAACAGTAGAAGGAACATGGGTGGGTCTGCCGGGTTTGCGGGTTGTTCGATCCTTTGGTCCCGGAATACAAAGTGCAAGTGAAAGGAACATGGATGGGTTTTAATCAGTAAAAGTCTGACACTCTGCCCAGAGCGGGAGAATTTTTTGATGATTTCCCATCCGAACACAAAGAACACATTACCCTCCTGTGTGGCGCGCAGTCGGGTAAAAAGGACTTAGTTTTTACTTGAAATAAAAGAGTCTTTAGAGACTCGATATATTTATAAGAAAACTATAATTTTGACGTTTGTTTTTGGAGTCCCAAAGGATGTCTGGTAGACAAAGCCTTGTGATATCAAGTCCGTTTATGTACCACTATTGTAAGTTTAAATATATAAATAATAATTTTAACAACCACCAAATTACAATACTAATCTGTCCATCCAAAAAACCTATTCCTTTTTATATATCATTTGAAATAATGATTGATATTAATTTGTGGTTGGGCACTAGCTGTTTGGCAGAATGCTGGACTCATATTTGGCTTACGTCCTTAGTTAATAGAAGACAAGCCTATTGCCCTCATCAGGGCTATGTGGATTATTAATTACTGAGAAATTCCTCATGGATGGCGGTTGGTGGGTAAATCTAATAATACTTTCCCCGACACGTGAATCGAACTCCAAAACCTCAATGTCATGCAACAGTAACACTTACGAGGGTGCTGGACAACAAGTTAGTAGGTATATTTTCAGCTTATGAATAAAACTTGAGAGGTGTCAAGGGACACCCGGATGGAACGACGTTATTATTTATTGTGTACCAAAAACCTGTATACACTCAACAAAAATAATCGTCGCGACACCACACTGTTCAATGTGAAATAGAAAGACGAAACGAAAATAACTGGCTTGCTTTCTATGAGAGAGAGAGACAGACAGAGAAACACGCCGCACGGCTTACAACTATAGCAAAAATAGTCGTTACAACTTTTGGTCTTATTTTTTTCCGTCTAGCCCCCTTTCGCAACGCGCGAAGAACTTCGTTCCAAAAGCTGTTGTTATACACGTATCCAATGTAATAAGCGATTAAATTTTTTGGAGTTTACTCCTTAAGAATCGATTTTCATATATAAGGCGCCCGGTATGAGAAAAATGTGAGGTGTAAAATCTACTGACGAATGACCTCGTTACGTTTTTGGTGCGTGTGTGTCGAGACGTACTAGTTGAATATTACTAGATAGCGCTTTATGAAATTTGTCGTCCGTCAGTGATATTTTTCGCCGATTAGTTATAATACATGTATATAAAATGAATAAATATATATTTATATATGTATATTATTTTCATTAATTTGTTAATTTACCCTTTCATATGGTATTAATCTTTTTTCAGTTAAATAAACTGTTTTTGCGTATGTTTAGACAATCGTACTTAAGGAGTAAACTCCAGTCGTGCGTCGGAGCTGACACACACACTTTTTGATACAGCGATCCATCACCTGCGGGACGTGTAGAAACTAATCCATTTATCGTCATCGTTCTCGATCTTCCGCCACCTTTATCTGGCTCTCGGCTGGTAGAAGACGGATAAGAGTAACTATGAAAACGACTATCTATCTATGGCTTTTAAACACCTAAAACAGTCGACTTTCTGCTTCAGCTTGGGAAGGAAATATCTACTGCTTAGGTCCTCATTACCGAATGATGTTATCAGATCAAAGAGATTTAAAAGACTCTTAGAGCGGATTTTAAGAATACTTTCATACAAAAATTTTGATCCTGAACATTGTCGAATTTGACGCATGAGTGCTCCCTGACAAGCGGGCGTGTGACACTAACCAAAAGGAATTGAATTTGTTACCAAGTAGTAACAAGTATTGGATTACGATTTTCTTCTTCTTGTCCCGTCTATCACTCGTAAATATTTGACACACGGTTGGCGCAGTGGCTAAGCGTTTGACTGCTAAGCTACGTGTTGCGGGTTCGAATCCCTCACGGAACAAATATTTGTATGACCTACAAATAGTTGTTCCGGGTCTGGCTGTTTGTGCATGAGAGTTTATATGTTTGAAAATCCAACTACGATACAGGAGAAATTCTTAGAAAAATGTCGTTTTCTACACTAATCTTTTACTAATATTATAAAAGCGAAAGTGAGTTTGTTTGTTACCTCTACCTCTTTAATGACTAAACCGATTTTGATGAATTTTGGTATAGAGATAGTTGGGAACCAGGAGACGGAAGAAAAGTGGGATGTGAGGGAGAAAGAGGGAAGAAAAAGGAAAACTTAGCGTTGCTATTACAAATCAATAAGGCGCAAGGGGAACTGTGTTAGCCCGAATTTAACGCGAGCGAAGCCGCGGGCAAAAGCTAGTATGTATTATAAAGAGGAAAGATTTGTATTTTTGTATGTAACGAATAAACTGAAAAAAACTGGACCGATTTCAAAAAATATTTTGCCTGTTATAAGTTATATTATCACTGAGTAACATAGCTATATAACGTCACGCTACTACCCAAGGAAGCGGGGCAGTAACCACAGATCCGAATGAAACCGCGCAGGACAGCTACTGTCAGAAATATCTCGATTGAAACTGCATAGATCATGAAGATTCATTACTAATACCCGTTTTCACTAACAAATAAATAACGTCACATAGAATCACAGTTGTAATCCCTGAGAGGTTGGACCTCATAGTCCAAGACATCTAACAAAACCACCTCCAGAAAAAGACTGTTTAAAGTGCAGGATCCGTTCTACTATGGCTAGAAATAACACCTTTACAAGCTCTCTTACGGAACCCTACAAATCCAGGGTGTAAGCTGTTACATACCAAATTTAATCGAAATTGGTCCAGACGTTTGCGCATTAATGTAAAACAAACATACACAGACATACAAACTTTCAGGGGCCTTAGTCTGCTATTACAATAGTGTCAGAATGGTCGATCACTGATCGCATAATGGTTGATTTTGACATCTACTACATACTAAACTTGTCAAAATCAACCATTATGCGATCAGTGATCGACCATTCTGACACTATTGTAATAGCAGACTAAGGCCCCAGGTATTACATTGTAGGGACGTGAAAATATACAAATGTCCAAAGAAAATGTCGGAAACGGAAAGTTTTTCATATATGTACCTAGTTTGTCAGAACATTACTACTTTCTTTTTGAGATACTAGCTTTCGCCCGCGACTTCGTCCGCGTGACATAGTTACTTTGGGCACCTAACGTTAACTTTAAACCGCGTGATGATAAAAAAATCTTTCTCTCCCCTTTTCTTACCTCTTTCTCACCCTTTTCTCACTTTTTTTAGCCTAGGTCCGTCTCCAGGGTCCCAACTATTTCTGTACCAAAATTTATCAAAATCGGTTCAGCCATTTAGACGTGAAGACGTAACAAACAAACTCACTTTCACTTGCATAATATTAGTAAGGATTGTATTTTTTTGTCGTAGAAATCTTTGATCTGAAATGTTGATCGAAGGTAGAAATATAAGTAAAGCCTGCCTGTTCGGAACTTTTACCAAAATTTCTTCGGAGCCAAACGCGATGAACTCACACAACATTAGTGAGAAAATCTTCCATAACTTATTGGAGCGTTATCCTTACATGAGCAAATTCGCGGAAAATTGAAGCTCCCACAAACTTCTGACGACTCAGGTGTAAAATGGAGTTATTTACATACTGATCATCGGAGTTACATACGGGAATGCGTAACTGCTGCGTAATGTTTCTTGTTACTTTCAGATCTTGATTTTTTCAAAGTTTGAGTAAATCAGTAGCTTCTACGCAAACGAATTCCTCCAGCCCACATCATGGCGTCACATCAGGCGAATTGTCGCCGCTTTGAATTATGTATCAAAGTATCATGTAATACATATTCTACACTACATGACGACGCGTGACGTGTTGATAAAGACATTGTTGACTCATCCAACGCTAGTTTCTCACCTGCTCGATAGATGGCGCTGTACGTATGACGCGCTATCCTGAATCGCGGTGTTAAGATTCTCCGCGGCCGAATGACCCCCCTCGGGTACTGTACTACTGTTATCGCTTCTCGGCCTTTTGGCTAAGATCAAAGTGTAGTATCTGTTCTTTTCAGCTTAATATCTGAAAGTTCCCTCAATGAGGGACCAGTATATTAATCTGATTTTTGTAAGCTGACGGGATGTTCGGGGCTCGCTCCACTCTCGTCGCGGGTCGGCCCGGCATTGCAGTGCCGCCGGGATCGGCCCACATAATACTCTGAAACAAAACTCGTGCAGATCTGTGCGATTCCAACTGCTTGATGACAGGTTGTCCAGTTCCTATCCGTACGATGGTACGCATGTGTGCTTCGTCCGTGCCATTTCAACAGACTTGAAAAAGGTGTGTAGCACGTATTTGAACCTCCTGGAGGTTTTTAACGAAAACTGACAGAAAATGACCGGGTGTGACCGTCGCTGAGTGCTGTAATATTTTATCTGCCTGTGGGATAATTTTTGACCTCACACAGGCTGTGGGGTCAAAAATTATCCTACAGGGTCGACTACCATAAATAGATCTCTTAATTAGGTAACTTAAATTTCATGCAAATCCATTCAGCGAAGGTAAATCACTGACTTTTTTTTCTTTTAACGTTAAAAGTTAAAGATTTACCTCTCGCTTTTATAATATCAAGGACGGATTAATGCCTTTATAATATTCAACAGAACACACAAGTGTATTACAAAGGCTGACATTGATAGACAGCAGAGAGTGCCACGTGGCTGTCAGACACTGGCTGCGAGACAGTATAGTTACTGGCGCGAATAATCCGCTCATTGTTGTTTAAACTTGCACGAGTTTGTGATAATTATCATGATTGTTATTTATGCATGATCAAAGGTGTGATTAGTCATGTTCTACGATCTTGGATAGATAATAATGTGTACATAAGGGTTCAACCTTTTAGTAGCAGTAGAAAAACCTAAATAAAAGTCATTTATTGAAACTAGGCTTTTAATGATCAGCACTTTTTGAATGTCAATTACACAAGACAGTCACCCAATACGCCCACCTTTCGCCACTTCCTAGTGGTTTAGCTGGGAAGACGTGGCGGAACAAACTACTCAGCAATACAACTGTCTGATAGGTTTGAAGAACCAGATTTTATACAACAATGTCCAAACAATTACGAAATACCACATTTAATTGAATCGCCACATGCAATGTTTGATGCATTAGTCGGAATTCCAATAGTGCAATAATGTAATTTAAATGTACTAACATTAGGTTCAACATGCAATGTATTTTCACGCGTGTTTTTTTTTCATTTATCGTAAAGAGGGCTTTCATTTTTTTCTTATTTCACCACAGATTTAAACAAATGTTCAAATCCCTATGGTCGGTAGATATTTTTATTTATTTTAGAGTACACATTTAAAAAAAAAGTGTTTTAAAAAAAATGTGTTTGTAACACAATATCACAAATAAACATGATCATTTTAATTTTCATATATAACAAAAAATTGACATTTATTTAAGTTCTAAATTCAAAAATGATTAGGTTGCATTTTTTAAGTCAAAATTTTCAGCATGAGAAGACAAAGCGCGGCGAAAAAACAATTAAAATCAAAGTTAAATTGTGATTTATGACAAAAATACCCTTCGTTCTGTTATTTAATTATTTTTGTATTTTTTTTTTGTTATTTTGTGTGGTCGTCGTAATTTGCGACAAATAATTTTTTTTGTTTCTTTTACTTACTTATGTAATACCCCATTTTCTTTAAAAAGTTTCGCATACAATCAGTAAGAAACAACAAATCTTTCGACAAGAAAATCAAGTTATATTCTGCGAAAAAAATCTTTAGACGATGACATCTTATACAAAGCTTCAACCATTATAAAAGGTTGCAAAGGACTTCAACACCAGCAAATTCATTCCAAAACAGACAACAAACCATTGCACTATAAACCTTATTTTTATAACTATAAGAGCTAGGATTAAAAGCAACATCTGAGAGATTGCACCCATTTGTCAGAATCTCAAGTCATTTAAGGCAATTTTTATTGCTTTACTCTGGCGAGAACGGCGGGTTTTACAGTAATAGCGTAAAAGTCTGATGTGTTGAGAAAATACAAGGAAAGAACGACGGTGAAGTATAATAGAAATTAATTTAAACTTCATGAAGTCGAAGTTAAAGCGGAACTTTGAAGGAAAATGACGTTGGTAGGGATATTTCAGAAAGTGGCGTATTGTGAGAGTTTTGTATTTATGCTAAACTAGCTTTTGTCCGCAGCTTCGCTCGCGTTAAATTCGGGTTAAAACAGTTCCCCTTACCTGATTTGCAGGTACCTGCTACCTTCAGTTTTTGCCCTTGCGCCTTATTGATTTGTAATAGCAACGCTAAGTTTTCCCTTTTCTTCCCTCTTTCTCCCTCACATCCGACTTTTTTAGCCTATCTCCTGGTTCCCAACTATCTCTGTACCAAAATTCATCAAAATTCGTTTAGCCATTAAAGCGTTAAGACGTAACAAACAAACTCACTTTCACTTGCATAATATTAGTAAGGATTGTATTTTTTGTCGTAGAAATCTTTGATCTGAAATGTTGATCGTAGGTAGAAATATTAGTAAAGCCTGCCTGTTCGGAACTTTTACCAAAATTTCTTCGGAGCCAAACGCGATGAACTCACATAACATTAGTGAGGAAATCTTCCATAACTTATTGGAGCGTTATCCTTACATGAGCAAATTCGCGGAAAATTGAAGCTCCCACAAACTTCTGACGACTCAGGTGTAAAATGGAGTTATTTACATACTGATCATCGGAGTTACATACGGGAATGCGTAACTGCTGCGTAATGTTTCTTGTTACTTTCAGATCTTGATCTGTTCAAGTTTGAGTAAATCAGTAGCTTCTAGGCAAACGACTTCCTCCAGCCCACATCATGGCGTCATATCAGGCGATTTGTCGCCGCTTTGAATTATGTATCAAAGTATCATGTAATATTGTACATGACGACGCGTGACGTGTTGATAAAGACAGCCATTGATTCATCCAATGCCAACCTACAATGGCGGACGCTAGTTTCACACCGGCTCGATAGATGGCGCTATACGTATGACGCGCTATCCTGAATCGCGATGTTAAGATTCTCCGCGGCCGAATGACCCCCCTCGGGTACTGTACTACTGTTATCGCTTCTCGGCCTTTTGGCTAAGATCAAAGTGTAGTATCTGTTCTTTTCAGCTTAATATCTGAAAGTTCCCTCAATGAGGGACCAGTATATTAATCTGATTTTTGTAAGCTGACGGGATGTTCGGGGCTCGCTCCACTCCCGTCGCGGGTCGGCCCGGCATTGCAGTGCCGCCGGGATCGGCCCACATAATACTTTGAATCAAAACTCGTGCAGATCTGTGCGAGTCCAACTGCTTGATGACAGGTTGTCCAGTACCTATCCGTACGATGGTACGCATGGTGTGCTTTGTCCGTGCCATTTCAACAGACTTGAAAAAGGTGTGTAGCACGTATCAGAACCTCCTGGAGGTTTTTAACAAAAACTGACAGAAAATGACCGGGTGTGACCGTCGCTGAGTGCTTTCGTCCTCACCTGCGTGGGGTTAAAAGTTATCCCACAGGGTCGACAACCATAAATAGATCTCTTAATTAACTTAAATTTCATGCAAATCCATTTAGCGAAGGTAAATTACTAACTTTTTTTCTTTTAACGTAAAAAGTTAAAGATTTACTCTCGCTTTTATCATATTAAGGACGGATTAAAGCCTTTATAATATTCAACAGAACACACAAGTGTATTTCAAAGGCTGACATTGATAGACAGCAGAGAGTGCCACGTGGCTGGCGCGAGACAGTATAGTTACTGGCGCGAATAATCCGCTCATTGTTGTTTAAACTTGCACGAGTTTGTGATAATTATCATGATTGATTATGCATGATCAAAGGTGTGATTAGTCACGTTCTACGATCTTGGATAGATAATAATGTGTACATAAGGGTTCAACCTTTTAGTAGGAGTAGAAAAACCTAAATAAAAGTCACACAAGACAGGCCCCCAAAACGCCCACCTTTCGCCACTTCCTAGTGGTTTAGCTGGGAAGAAGTGGCGAAACAAACTCCTCAGCAACACAACTGTGTGATAGGTTTGAAGAACCAGATTTTATACAACAACTAGCTTTTGCCCGCGGCTTCGCTCGCGTTAAATTCGGTAGCGCCTTATTGATTTGTAATAGCAACGCTAAGTTTTCCTCTTCCCTCTTTCTCCCTCATATCCCACTCTTTTAAAAAAAATGATAGCCTATGTCCGTCTCCTGGTTCCCAACTATCTCTGTACCAAAATTCATCAAAATCGGTTTAGCCATTAAAACGTGAAGAGGTAACAAACAAACTCACTTTCGCTTTTATAATATTAAGTAAGGATGTCCAAACAATTACGAAATACCACATTTAATTGAATCGCCACATGCAATATTTGATGCATTAGTCGGAATTCCAATAGTGCAATAATGTAATTTAAATGTACTAACATTAGGTTCAACATGCAATGTATTTTTCACGCGTGCTTTTTTTTTCATTTTTCGTATAGAGGGCTTTAATTTTTTTCTTATTTCATCACAGATATAAACAAATGTTCAAATCCCTATGGTCGGTAGATATTTTTAATTTTTTTAGCACCCAATATCACAAATAAACATGATCATTTATAAATTAATTTTCTTATAACAACAAATTGACATTTATGTTAGTTCTAAATTCAAAAATGATTACATTTTTTAAGTCAAAAATTTGCTGAACAGCGGCGTCACACCTTTGTTCCCTTTCAGTATGAGAACACAAAGCGCGGGGAAAAAACAATTTAAATCAAAGTTTCATTGTGATTCATGACAAAAATACCCTTCGTTCTGTTATTTAATTTTTTTTTTGTTATATTGTGTGGTCGTCGTAATTTGCGACAAATAAATATTTTTTCTTTCTTTTACGTATTAATGTAATACCCCATTTTCTTTAAAAAGCTTTGCATACAATCAGTAAGAAACAACAAATCTTTCGACAAGAAAATCAAGTTATATTCTGCGAAAAAAATTTTAGACGATGACATCTTATACAAAGCTTCAACCATTATAAAAGGTTGCAAAGGGCATCAACACCAGCAAATTCATTCCAAAACGGACAACAAACCATTGTACTATAAACCTTATTTTTATAAATATAAGAGCTAGGTTTAAAAGCAACATCTGAGAGATTGCACCCATTTGTCAGAATCTCAAGTCATTTGAGGCAATTTTTATTGCTTTACTCTGTCGAGAACGGCGGGTTGTACAGTACCAGCGTTAAAGTCTGATGTGTTGGGAAAATACAAGGAAAGAACGACGGTGAAGTATAATAGAAATTAATTTAAACTTCATGAAGTCGAAGTTAAAGCGGAACTTTGAAGGAAAATGGCGTTGGTAGGGATGTTTCAGAACGTAGCGTATTGTGAGAGTTTTGTATTTATGCTAAATTCTGCATTGAATCAGGTGAGTTTTTGAACTTAAAATTTTGTAAAAACAGCTTCAAAGTAGGAAAAACTATGACTATAAAAAGTACTTTGTACAAACACTTATAGGGTAAAAAAAAATGTGTAGGCCTACTAATCCTACTATGACGTCTTAAAGCAGAACTTATTCCACTGAGGGAAAGAGATGGTGCTAGACACCCTGTATAGCTGTGTCTCTTTCCCTCAGCGGAATAAGTTCTGCTTTAAGACGTCATGGTAGGGGAGCTGATCACTTTGTTGTACGTCTGTCTGTCTGTCAATACCCTTTATCTTGGTAACGCGTAGAGGTATCGAGTTGAAATACTATATCCTACTCAAGTCTGTGGTCCTTTGTGCAGTGAAAAAAAAACATTCATCTTAGTCTAAGTAGTCAAAAGATATGGCCGTTTATGTCCCAAGTTTTGAACGGAACCCTCAGTACGCGAATCGGACTCGCTTCTGGCCGGTTATTTTAATTGAACGCTGCCATTCTATGTCTATATAAGAATCTGGATTCGCGGTTAAAACTTTTCACAAACTAACCGAGAAAAGTACGACAAACAATGACTATAATTATTTTTTATACAAGTATTTTTTTGTACTTATATTTATTTATAATTAAAAAATAATAGATGTGTATAAGGATAAATACAGTAATGAATAATGTACAGACGCCTGCAGGTCAAGCTACCCGAAACTGTCAATTTTTCCCAATGAACCTTGAACCTTATAATTTAGAAATAAAGTCGAAAATCTATCAAAGAAATCTGACAGATTGTAGTAGCTTGATGTGCAGGCGTCTGTACATTAATAATATCACAAAATCCTACTAATATTATAAATGCGAATGTTTGTTAGGATGTTTGTAATTCTTTCACGTCAAAACGGCTGAACGGATCTTGATTAAATTTGGCACAGAGGTAAATTATAATCTAAAATAACACATAGGATACTTTTTTTGTCGATCATCACGCGGGCGGAGCCGCGGGCACCAGCTGTAAATAATAATCGTGAAAATACATATTATTGAAGAAATACGTATTCCTTCTTAGCCACGCTTATTAACTTTCCCTATACCTACTCAATACATCCGTTCAGTCTAGCGACTCCTGAAAGTATTTTCTTTTCTAACTTTCGCTAAATCGGTAATCCCAAAGAAAGCCAAGTAACGAGCTTGTCAGACTCAATTAGTTGTCACGTCTAACTTGTTAGTATGTTTTTAGAAAAGTATTTCACTTTGTCGATGGGATCGTAAACGTGTGTGACAGTTCGAAAGTACGTTATAAGGCATTTTTTTGTGGATGGGAAATCATCAAATAGCTTCCCCCGCTCTGGGAGGAGCGGGGTTGTGTCAGATTTGCACTGATTATTCCTTCTTTTGCCCTTTATGTTCCGGGGTCGCGGTATCTCTTTTCTAAGGACCCGCAACCCCGGCAGGATGTTTTTAAGCTACGGTAAATGATAAATGATGTTTATTTTGCAAGTAGGTTTTTACAAACACTTTTACACGTCTTTTTTTTAAAAAAAAAGACGTGTGGCACTCCGGGACTGCCGCGGTAAAGCTATTGCATAGCATTTTGTATCAACTTATGCAATTATAATTATTTATTTATTTTATTTATGCTGTACATTAATAATAAATGCACTTTGTTCATTCATATTCAAAATACTTTATACACAAATTTTACAAGTACAGCTATTCACTGTTGTACATAAATACCTATACACCTATATACTTTCTCATAAACAGCTGCTTATGTATTCGTCCGATTTCGGAGCAGCTCGTCTCGATTCGTGCGAGCTTCGTAGAGTCGTACAATACGTCTAGTTGCACGCACACAAACACCGTGTCGAAGACTGCCGAAAAGAAATTACGTTAGACAATGCACGGCCTTCAAGCCACACCTCCGTGCCCGTCGGAGTGGGGAGCGTGAGGTTTTTTTTCGTTACGGAATTTCTGCATTCGGTCCCCGCGCTCAAGGCCCGCGATAGAAGCTATGCAATAGCTTAAAACAAACTTGTGAGGTGTCAAAGGACACCCGGATGGAACGAAGTTATTATTTATTATGTACAAAAAACCTGTATACACTCAACAAAAATAAATTCAATGCGAAATAGAAATGAAAATATCTGGTTTGCTTTCTATAAGAGAGAGAGAGACAGACAGAGAAACATGCGCACGCCGCACAGCTTACAATAGCGTACTATACCTAGCAAAAAGTGTCGTTACAATTTTTCGTGAGAATTTTTTCCGTCCAGCCCCCTTTCACAAGGCGCGATAAGGAACTTCGTTCCAACTAGATGAATTTGTAACCGACTACTCTGAGAAGAAACAGCCGAGACAAACTCGAGGAAAAAACACACACACACATAAGGTAGATTTGTCCTGACTGCAATGTATTGATTAAATCCTACATAGACACACAGACCATAATTTATCTCTGTGCCAAATTTCATCAAGATCCGTTCAGTCGTTTTGACGTGAAAGAGTAACAAACATCCATACATTCATCCATCCATCCTCACAACCATTCGCATTTATAATATTAATAGGATTAATTTCATGAACAATTTGCACTCAATACTCTTTATCTTAAGTGCATTACCATAATGTGTATAACTACACATGTAATTGAAATCATTATAGACCCTGTCGGTCACGAAATGGTAGAATAACATTTCATTTTTGTGCTGTTGAGGAACTGACGTATATGCTTTTCTTATTACGAGAGAAGAGTTTGGTTACATTCATCGTCATCAGGAAATAACAATCTGCTTTGAAGGCCAATGGATCCGATAATCACCTACATTTTGACCGCAAGCAGAATTACCCTCCAGATTTGTACGGTCATATCAACCCCGTCCCTCCATTCCAATCTTGATCCGGACCAAGTGTGCCTTGTAATTTTTAATTTATGCGATTATCAAAATGTCTAGACTTGTTTCATTGGTAAATTTCGAAATGTTAATCTTAAATGCTATTGAAAAATAGATTTAGCTTGTGGCTAGATTATCATAAAACTGCTTAAAATTCAGCCATCAACTTAGGAAAAACCAGAAATACTTATCATCTATTCCCAACGTTCCATTAACAGCTATATCGTTCGTATAACTTATTCACGTCATATCCGCGAAACCGTCAGTGATTGAATATTGAATCGTTCGGGTGATCGGGTCACTCGGGAATCGACGAGCGGCACGATTTTATACCTACCCTCAATTTGAATAAAAAAGGTGGTCGGTGTTCAAATGGTTGTATGATTTTTTGATATGACGGGTATGTGGAATCGCTTTAGATTATATTGTGTTGTTAAAATCTATAGGAGTAAGGGATGAATTTTCAAAACGCGTTATTGACACTTCCTAGGACTCAAGTTCTGGGTTCTATCTTGGCCAGATGCTCTGTGATGACATACAACGTGGCAACGCCGCCAGTCTCTTGGAGACATTTCCAATTGACAGCGTTAAGGAAATTGTTGACGCAATTGTTAATTTAGTTTTATAAATGTTTATATTATTGATTAAAAAAAAACCTTACGCACAAGTAAAAACTGTACAGAGGCGGACTTAATGTCTTGGGCATTTCCTACCAGTCTACCTTAGGGTGATGCAAAGACAAAACACAGTAGGCGTAAAAATAGAATAAAAAACGATATTAGAAAAAAACAAATATCTCATTTAAGTCTTTTTATATAAGATTAACACCAGATTTTAAGTTCTGACTCTAGTAGATGACACAGGAAGGGAAAAGGTACGAACAAGTTTATAGATTTGTTATAGAGTATCTCAAAATAATAACATTTTTATTAGCACAGTAAGATTGCAATTTGATCTGTCTTTTATTATTTTTATTTTAATAAATATACCGTAGCGTATATTTTTCTCAGAAGATGCCAGCTGTTTACAATTTCAACATTAAGCCGACATTGCAAAATATGCTTTAAATTGCTACAGACTAGAATTATGGCATTGAGACTGCATCTTTTACACAAAAGAAATGTAGTTTCCATACTACATATTGAGTAAATCACTTGTTGCCAGACAAAAACAATTCAGATTTCAGATTCAAAACATTCATTAACTTCGCCTTTTCTCTGTTTTCTGAACTCCAAAAACGGTAAACTCCATAGTTGCTGGTTCTTTGCAAGCTCTTCTGCATCATCAAATGTATGTGGCATATCTTTTCTTGCAGTCTCAGGCAATCCAAAAGCAATCAAAGCACCTAATCCAGCTACTGCGCCTACCACCGCTAAAGGTAACCAGTACATATAAACTTTCAAGTACACAATATATGGTGACATAACTGTGGCTACATACCCACAAATATGTACTATAGATACTCCTGATCCTCTCACAGTAGTTGGCAAGATCTCAGCACACCATTGCATAGCAGCACTATATGACATATTAACAGCGAATCTGGCGACTACTGCAAAAATCACTGTCTGTACACCACTTGCAAATATGGTAAGTATACAGAATATAGAGCTAATGCTCATCATGGCGATCGTCAACCATCTTCTACCCAAAGAGTCCATAACGAAGGCCACTATGATCATTGAAGGGCACTCAGTAAAAGATACCATTGAGAAAGACAAAAAGAAGTTGAAATCTAATTGTCCTAAACTCCTCACTAGTCCATCAAAAACAATGGTACAACACATGTATTCAATACATACTAGTATGAACATTTTCCTTATGACTGGTCTCTTTAGTATCTCTAAACAACTCTCAGATTTTTCTTTCTTCGCATTTGTTGCTGATAGTTTGAATTGTTCTATCATTTTTGGTGGTATTTCTTTTTTATTTATTCGACCGATTACCATGACTTTATTCACAGCTTCATCAATGCGGCCTTTTGATAACAACCATCTCGGACTCTCTGGCATGTACAATGGTGTTATTAAAGCTAACGCTAGAGGTATACTAGTGACTAGAGAAATAGTTTTCCAGTGGCCGCAAGCGAGCATCAACCAAGGCAGCACAGTGACGAATAGAGAGTAAAACGTGGCGAAAGACAGGTTAGCTAATAAAGTTCGGTATTTAGGAGCAACGTATTCTAAAATGAGAAGGTACGCCATAGTCATGCAGTTATCGTAAGCCATTCCCATAAAGAATCTTGCAGCAGCAAACTGAATCATATTATGCGTATAAGTACTGGCCACGCCACCAACACAACCAATAAGATTGCTAATTACAGCAGCTGGCACTCTTCCGAATCGATCAGCTATCCATCCAATGATGAATCCACCCACTATAGACCCAACAAAGAATATTGATTGAGCTGTTGCTTGATAACTATTCTTGTCGCAAACCCATTCCCACTCACTTGAAATAGTAGGGTATGGTATTTCTGTTTTGTTGAATTCCCATCCATATTGACACGGCACTGTATTCCAGGATGGATCAGGCGGCATTCCAGCTGCTAACACTTCGCTCCAGTTGGCTTCATACATTTTACATTGTGAGTATCCAAATCGTGCGTTCGGATCTTTGGGTACACCAAGATCTCTTCGTTGTATGTCAGTTAAGTTTTCTAATTCGGGGATCCTGCACCAGTGGTTGGGCGACACTTCAGTCATGAACATCTGAGAGAAGTATAGGAAAGTTCCGTAGGCGTAAAAGGGACACGTTCCAAAGAACAGGAGCCATTGATAACGTCCGCATTCACCAGCGGCGGATATGAGGTCATCGTAATCAACAGTTTCTTTTGCTCTGTCCACTTTATTTTCTATATCTGCAGCAGTCTGTTTTGCAGCCATTTTTGTTAATGTTTCCTTAGTTGTGTCGTCTTCAACAAACTTTATTGAACTGATTAAATAAATTTCGGTCGCGTCTTTTATTATGTCAGTGATATTATTTGCGAAGATAGTATTCAAGACTTATAATTATAGTTTACCGAAGGCTTTCTTTAACAAATATTGGCTTATCTTTGACGCTAGAGTAATGTAATGGAGATTAGGTAAGTTTCCATATGATTTATACTGTGGGTAAGTACGCGAGTTATGGCCCTGTTATATGGCTACCGTAAAACTTATATTTAGAATAATCATCCATCAAATCAAGTTATCATAGTCGTCGTAATAATTCTTGTGTTTCCTTTATCTTGGAACAATATTTGTGTCCGTAGAGCACTGTAGGATCTACGTAACAAAATCAGTGTGTGCTGGCTCTTTTATCATCATTATCTTCAGCTCTCTTTTACTCCTTACTACTCAAGACCAGCTCAAGGTCAATGTTACTACAGACGTGTGATAGCTCCTGTAGTAATTCATTGCTGGCCCAAGCTGTGTAGCCACCGCACCTAGTAAACCATATACCACTCCCAGTTTTTGCTAGTCACCTTTTTGAGCTCGTCAGGCGATGACGTGCAGTCAACAGAACAATATATTATTATTTAATAGCTTTTGCCCGCGGCTTCGCTCGCGTTAAATTCGGTGTAAGACCCCTTTCCTGATTTGCAGATACTTGCTACCTTTAGTTTTTGCCTCATTTATTGTAATAGCAAAGCTAAGTTTCCCATTTCTTCCCTTTTTCCCTCACATCCCACTTTAAAAAAAAATTGTAATTAGCCTGTGTCCGTCTCCTGGTTCCCAACTATTTCTGTACAAAAAATTATCAAAATCGGTTTAGCCATTAAAGCGTGAAGAGGTAACAAACAAACAAACAAACTCACTTTCGCTTTTATAATATTAGTACGGAAGTAAGGATTTTTAGCCTGCACATGAAAATTCTTATTCAAGGAACCCCGCCATGTATACAAATATAAATGCACGAGAAAAATAAATATTATGACAGATGTCATGATAAAATGATGCAACCATCATGGTAGTTACATTACGGCATTATGTAAATACAATTAAATATCTTTAGAGCAACTGTTTACAGTTTCTCTTAAATATCACGAGGATTTTTGTTAGCTTTTACTTATCTCGGGTTATTTGTCATGTAGGGCATATTGGCTGTCCGATTATCATCATCATCAGTTGTTTCATAAACTTCATTTCTATAAAGCTTTATGCTACTTAAAACATGGTGGACGGCACCAGGCAGCGGTAGAAGGGACAAGGAAAGCCAAATGAGTCACTGACATAACGGTGGTGCAGACATAGGCAATAGTAATCTATTGCCATCATTCTATTGCATTCCAATTGTATTTTTTGTGGCAAAGGATTTCCGATTATAAGTTACTAGCTTTTGCCCGCGGCTTCGCTTGCGTTAAATTCGGGGTTACACAGTTCCCCTTTCTTGATTTGCAGGTACCTGCTACCTGTAGTTTTTGCCCTTACGCCTTATTTATTGTAATAGCAAAACTAAGTTTTCCCTTTTCTTCCCTCTCTCTCCCTCATTTGTTACTTTAAAACAAAATAGCCTATGTCAGTCTTCAGGGTTCCAACTATCTCTGTATCAAAATTCATCAAAATCGGTTTTGCCATTTAGGTGTGAAGACGTAACAAACAAACAAACTCACTTTCGCTTTTATGCTATTAGTAAGGATCTACCACAAGCTAAGCCGTAGTGGATTAAATAAACTTGGTTTAATCTAAACGGTCTGGTTTTGCCGCTTGTGGTTCCACAAACATTCGCTAATGAGCAAAACATCCGTATACAAAACTAACTTTTGATTATACGCGTGCGGAGAGCTGCCATCTAACTTTCATCCTGTTTTAATCCGAATCTCCTTGTAAATGGAACCTTACAACTTTTAAAATAAAGTTTAAAGTTTAAGACTTCGTTGGATGTCCTCATAAATTTTTACTTCAGCTGTAACTTGAAAACTTTTCTCCAGGGAAATTCATATTCCGGTCGAAAATCAATGTACTTCAATCGCATTTTGACCCAGAACTCGGAGACGTATCGGCGGTTGCTGCTAGAGGATGTATTGGTTACGATTCTGACGGATTCGATTCTGATACGAGCGGATTAAACTAGACTAATATTAAAATGACATATCTAATCACATCTAATTCTACTCCACATCATTTTATAGCCCGATTTAGCGTCAAGCTTAAATCACGGTATAATCAACCACTAGTATTGGTGAAAAACCGTAATTTCAGAATAGCGAGATTGCCATTTGCTTAATTTTTTTAAACTTTGCTTCACAATAGTAATTTCTTCACATTTAAACTCACATACACAAGCAGCAAATTGAGTAACTATACTTTCATTAATGCTGTCAAACTATAATAAGGTTAAGTCAAGTTAAGTTGTGTCAGTTTAACCAATTTCAGAAAAGGAAACGTCATTTGACAGGAATAAACTAAATTTTAATTTAGTTTGTGTGACAACAGTACGACCGACGCGACGTACAAACCAATCGTGTCACCATCATTCGCACTAAGAAACAAATGACGTATCGGGTCGCGGATCACGCATCGCCTTCGCCTCGCCTTCGATCCGTGACAAGAGATGTGCGCTCAATATATGCAGGCGCTACGCAAACAATGGACACTTTTGTGTCTTGTGCTGTAACAAGCTATCAATCAATACTTGATTAAAATTACGGTTTCCTATGATGGTGTGCCGTATCGGTGACTAAAAGTGTCTACGTTTGCGGAGCCCCCGAGGATCATATATATGACCATACTGCCGTCTCAATATAAATCAAAATCAAAATATTTTTATTTCACATAGGCCTACATGGGCACTTGTAAAACGTCGAGAAAAGGTGCACGGTTCGGGTTGGTCGTTTTCTATGGAGAAGAACCGGCAAGAAACACCATGGTTACTCTTTTAAAATCATTTGGTTTTACAATGTTGTTGCTACAGCGTTAGTACTTAAGTATGAGAGGACAGAGTAGGCCCAACAATAAGTCATTACTTACTTTACAAAACGTAAAATAAAATCATACGTTAACAAAAGTTAACAAGCGTCTAAGAATCTACAAGGCCAACCATGTCCACTCATTCACAACGAATTGGTAAAAAATAATCTATACAAGATTAAGAAAAATACATTAAAAAAAAAAAAAACTAAATGATACAAGTCACACAGATGTTGCTTGCATCAGTAACAAGGGTTATATAAATATGTGATTTGAAAACTATTGCAAAAAAAAAACTGATTAAAGAGATCACAGTAAACACATACCTACACATAATATAAACAGTGATAGGCTAGTGGTGTGGCCATCGGCTTGCCAAGTTATAGGTCTCGAATTCGAACTCTAGACACGCACCTCTGATATTTCGGATAATTGTGCGTATTGTACATATCACTTGCTTCGGTGACGGAAAACTTCGTGGGGAAACCAGCATGCCTAGGAGATATTTCTCAACGGCGTTTGAGTCAAGTTAGGCGCGTCGCATATTGGTAAGTCGAGGCGACGTCGCAGCACGGGCGGAGATAGGTCTCTGCGTAGAGTCGAGGCGCAGGCGGCTAGGTCTAAACGCAGCTACGCACAAAACTAAATGACAAAATGGCGGTGGAGTCGTGCCTTGGGCACACTTGAGCGCCCCTCCTGCGCCTGCACCTCACTTCCGCCCCGCTTTCACCTTGCCCGCGCCGCAACTCTTGTATATGAGCGCATTGTAAAGAAAACCTTGTTGCGGCGGCGTGCCTCTCATGCGCCCGCGCCTCATCTGCACCTCGACTGTTAATCGTGTGAGCGACGCGCCTTAGAGGCTCATGGGTGGCATAAAAACTCAGACACCAGGTAAGCCACTTACCACACTTTATAGAAGAAAATTGTCGTCTGTATACGGCTTCTCTTGCTCTGTACATTCTGCTGTATTTATTGACGTTGGTTTTCTTTCAATGAGATATTTATGATTAGTTTCATAGGTAAACGTTTGTGTTTGTTTTGGGAACGACGTTGTGCCTTTGCTTGTTTTACTGAGTCTCGGTTTTTCTCCTTTCGAAATTAAAGTCAAACATTTGCTTGACCTTGGAGTGTTTTGTTTTATATCGGAAAAGTAGCTGTTTTCTTCAATTTGTTATTGCTTTGGTTTTGAAGTTTGGCTCTGGCCTTTTATGATTGTTTTTGGAAATTAAAAAGAATAAGTAATCAGTATGTTAGTAACTGTTCTTCTCTTATTTTAACTTCTGAAGTTAGTCATACCTTTGATTAACAGGGTCATGTACTCACTAGTTATAAGCCTTGCGTGTGTAGTTTTACATTGTGCATTCAATAAATCAATAAATAAATAGATATGTCGCAGAATCAACAAAGAGGAATGATTGAAATCGTTATTTTAGAACAACGCCATCTATTATCAGTTGTCGGAAACGTCAAGCAGTAGGCTTGGGTGAGGTCGGTACAAGGTGGCAAGTCTGGTTTGACAGCTGTCAGTTGTCTTTTGTGGGCATTAGAGGAATGAGATTGAAGAGACGTTACTTTTTGGATGGACACGAGCGTGAGAGGTCGTTTTGCCAGCCTGTACCGAACTTACCGCGTTTCTGATTTAAATCTGTATCGATCATTAGCATCTTTAGTTATTTTGTTTTATTGATTTTGTGAAAGGACAATACAAGTGTTAACAAAAGTTTTGCGAGTATCATTTCGTGTCCTCCGCCATGATAATCTCGACCATCCGACGACGAATCTCCGTCAGATAGATAAATAGATAAATAATGATATTTGGAATAAAGCGGGTAAACGAGTCACGGCACAGTTGGCGCAGTGACTGAGCGATCGGCTGCTGCGCTGCATGTCGAGATTTCGATCTCTTCACGAAACAAATATTTCTATGGCCCACAGATAGTTGTTCCGGGTCTGGCTGTTTGTGCATGTAGTTTTAAATGCGCGTCAAACAAAACACGAAATAAGAGAAAATCATTTCATCACTCTAGAGTGAGGAAATGATTTAAAAAAAAAAACAATTATTCAAAGTTCTATCTTTTTATTAGCTGACTTGTCTAGATTTTTTCTGAGCTGATAAATTTCATTAAATTCCCACAGTAAAACGAGTACACTACTGATTTTTTGGGCCAGCATTTATTTCTCACTACAATACTCATTAAATACATGGTTTATAGGGAGCAAGTGGAAACAGTAAGTATCTTGTGGGAGACTGGTGCCTAAACTAGGCTTAAGGCTTATATTTCCGGGAGTTGCGGGTTGTTCCGGGGTTGCGGGTTGTTCGAAAGAGATACTGCGGCCCCGGAACATAAAGGGCAATAGAAAGAACATGGGTGGGTTTTAGTCAGTACAAGTCTGACATGCCCCCCCCGCTCCGCCCAGAGTAGGGGAAGTAATTTGATGATTTCCCATCCGCAAAAAAAGGCCTGTATTTCAGGACACCAGGTCTAGCTTATATGAAGTTCAAATGCTTTAGTAGACAGTGGTCGCAAATCATTTAACAAACAAAAAAAGAAAATTGTAAATCTAAATAATGTTAGTATGGTTAGTACTTTGTGGGGATGAAAGAGTGTGAATAACTTACGTTATGTCCCCGAGTCATAGAATTGAGTTGAAGGAATAGTGAGAGTATGATACAAGTACGTGTTTAGAATAAGAGCGTCTACACACGATGTCATCTGCAGAATGTAGATTTAGTTACGTGAGTCGTTTCTAGAGTGTCGCTTCTTTCATAATGACGACACGGTTGGCGGTTCTATTCCCGCACGGAACAAATATTTGTATGGCCTACAGATAGTTGTTCCGGGTCTGGCTGTTTGTGTATGTGAGTTTAAATGTTTGTAAACGCACCCACGATATAGGAGAAATTCCTAGAACGGGGGAAGGTTTTTTCTTAAAAAAATACTGCTTTCGTCTATCAAAATCTCAGCAACAAAACATTTCGCAGGCAGAATTAGGATTCCTAGTGGGTCTAAGTTTAAGTCCTTATTTAGCAATTCTGTTGGGGCGTAACTCCCAACAGTAAAAATGTTATGCTGGTTTATTAAACCTGTTATGTTATGTTTGAATGAGTAAACAACCGATTGGTATAAAGGTTTTATTGCTACTAAAAATAACATGTTACAAAAGTAATAATGTACGATTATTGTTGGATTAAATAAACTGCAACGTTTCACTGTAAGTAGGACAAGTTAGTTGAATGTACAGCGTAGCTCGTACATATTGCCCACTCACAAAGCTAACTTAAATGTACATACGGAAATTGTAACAAAATCAAGTTAAAATGTAAAAATGTAAAAAAGTAAATACAAACAATGTCATAAGTTATTAAGGAAATTCACAACGCGCAATAGGCGACGTTGCTTTATTAAGTGTGCGTGCACTCGATAAGTGCTCTGCGCTACTGTCGTCTGTGACGTCAAGTGCAGCGTTGTCCACTATGCTCGCTGTCGACCTTCTTCGGGGCATCGGGTTGGGAACAGATGGAGCTTCTGGTATCCGTCGACTTGCCCAATGCTTGCGTAGGCGGTTGTATGCGTAGATCGCGCCCGCGAACGCTGCTGCAGCAGCTAATATGTAGATGACGACGTATTGGTGGACATCGTGGTATGTTGCATGATCTGACAGGATGTCTTTTGATGTTGCGACTTTCATTTGCTCTACTTGTTTGCCAAGCTCTTGCAGTAATGCTCTCTGGTCTGTTACTGTCTCATTCTCGTCAACAAGTTTTGGAACCTGTACAGGTAGGTTGATGATATTGTTGATTGAAGGAATTTCTGCCGGACCTGCGTCGATCTGGGCTTGAAGTTTGGTTATTTGTTGCCTTTGAGGATAAACAGTAAATGTTTCACTACTAATTATGCAATCGGCATTTAGGGTTATGACACCGGCCTTGTGTAGTAGCTGCGTTGAAACTTGATGTCCACAAATAATACGTATTTTGCATTGTTGACAGCAAAAATATAGGTATTGATTTACATTGTTCAATTCCATCCACTTGTCTCGGCAGGTTTCATGTTTGGTTTCGCAGTGAGGAGATTCCTTGTTTTTCATGCAGAGGCTCTCGTCCGACTTCATGCGGTATACGGGTTTCTGTAGTGGACACAATCGAGTGGTCGCGTCATTCTGCACGCATTGATGTATTTCGGATTCCGTCATTGGAATGTACGAATCTTTTTGTATGTTTATTGCTAATATTTCAGCAATAGGTATTAGGGTGACCATATCTACGACATTGTTTTTCGGTATAGGTATTGTTCTGTAGATCTCGAAGTTGTCTCTGCTGATCAAGGGTACTTTTACCTCGATTATTAGGTATCGTTCAGTCATTTTTGCCTTTACTTGTAAAAGATGATATAGGCGAAACAACTCTGTTTGAATGTTGGTGATGGGTAGGACTAAATCCTTGGACAGTTGACCCGAGATTATATTCAATTCATCCCGAAGCTGTTCCGGTGCGATGAGGTGTAGGTTCATCTTGCCGTTATATATGTTTGTTACAGTCTCTATAAGGGTCTCCTGGACGTTTCTTAGATGCTCTATCAGGCTATTTGCCGTAATAGCGGACATCACAAATTCGATGGACAGTTCTTGAGAGTCCAGTTCCTTTTTGAGATTGTTCGTAAACTTCTCAAAGTTTAGCAGATGTTGGTTAAACTGTTTGTACTGTTTTTCAACTGCATCTTCCGACCTTTTTAGTAGATTGTATTCTGCTTCGATCACGGATGTTTGATTTCTTATCAACAGTGCCAGGTGTTTCTCGTTAGCCTTGACCAGGTCAATGTCTTCTTGATATTGTTTTGCGAATTCGTCATCTAATACTCCGAACAGGGAGCGCGCGATGGAACCAACACCGTTGATAAGCCCACGTTTGCTTCTCGTATTCGCTCGGCCTTGCGGATTCAGCAACATATGGTTGTAGTGTCCGATTTCGTCGGTCGAGTGTTGTAGTTGTGTTAAAATTACGTTACATTGTGTTTTCTGTTTTATTTTCTCGCAGATGTTTTCTAGATGATTGGTGAATTTACTGGATACTTCTATACCGTGCCAGTAAGGCTTGACGTCATAGTATACGATAATCTTCCACTCGCTGCGTATTAGTTGCATATTGGTCACTTTATCAAAGTATAGACCTTGTTGAAGCTCGACAATGTTTGTTGTGTTAGCGGCCGCGACAGGGTTTAGCAAATACAGCATTGCCATGACCAGTCCAATAAAGTTTATTTTTCTGTTTGTTGTTTTGCATCGTCGTGAATTTGGCGACTCGCTGTTTGTTTGTAGGTATGACTCATTTTCGTTTGTTTTTGAGGTGTTTTGCTGTTTGGTAGTTTCGTCACCGTTGATAGGTAAGACGGATAGTTTTGTAACAGGTCTTTTCATGTGTCCATTTTTTGTTTTTAGGCTAACGACCCGAACATATCCATCGTTCCCAGGGTGAAGCTCTGTTATTCTTCCCATGAGCCATTTACCGGCTGGTATATGATCATCATGAATAATCACCAGATCGCCTATCTTCAGATTTTTCTGTGGTTCCTGCCACTTTGATCTAGTTAATAGTTGGCACAGGTATTCGTTCCTCCATCTCTTCCAGATTTCTACGAAGATCTTTCTTGTTAGTTCCCATCTTGTTCTTGCATCCTCCCTTGTTTCGATGACTGTCAGCCCCGGTCTACCCGATAAGAAATGTGCCGGCGTCAGACAGTCTAGATCGTCTGTGTTTTCACTCAGTGGACACAAAGGTCTGGAATTCAAACAGGCCTCCAGTCTTGTTAGGATTGTTGTAAACTCCTCAAATGTTAATTTTTGTTCTCCTACTACTCGTTTTAAGTGGTGTTTCAGGCTTCGGACTGCTCGCTCCCACAACCCTCCCGCTGATGGCCAAGCGGGGGCATTAAGGGGGCACTCCGCATGTATGTTGTCGGATACTTCGTCGTCCCATTGTAAGTTTCCATCCCACAGTTTTTGAAATAATAATTTCAATTTTGTTGATACGGGAGCCAGCCAGCCGAGTGGGTCAAATAGTTTAGATATTTCGGCTAGTAGGCTGCGTTTTGTTTGTTTCTTGTTCACGTCCGAAATTGTGCATTGAAAGGTGAATTTATCCTCTCTTGAGTTCCAGCACAAGCCCAACGTTTTTAGTGTATTTTCTGTTCTGAAGTTGAAGACAATCTTATCGTTGTTATGTTGTTCGGAGATGTCTTCTAAAAGTTCTTGACTGTTTGCAGACCATTTTCGAAGGTTAAACCCTCCATTTTTTAATAATTGTATCAGGTCAGCGATCAATTTCTTTCCTTTTTCCATTGTATGTGTCCCATGAACGAGGTCATCCATGTAGAATGATTCTTCCAACACGTTTGAAGCCTCCGGAAACTGTTCTCGTTCATCTGTCGCCAGTCTCCTGAGTGTCATCATGGCTAGGAACGGCGCTGCCTTGGTACCATATGTTACGGTTGTTAGTTGATATGAGCGGATAGGTTGTTCCACCGATTCCCGCCATACAATTTGTTGTAGTTGTTGGTCTGCAGGAGCCACCCAAATAGCACGAAACATCTTCTCTATGTCCGCTGTAAACGCATATTTGTATTGCCTCCATTTCATCAATAATGTTTGTAGGTCTTGTTGAAGATTGGGACCTTTGTACATGAGGTCGTTCAAACTGCATCCTGTAGAAGTTTTTGCTGATGCGTTGAACACCACTCTGTACTTTGTTGTTGTTGATTCAGCGCGTTGCACGCCGTGGTGAGGTAAGTAACACTCGAGTGTTTTGTTACCGACTGTTGATTGCTTCATATGACCTAGATCAATATATTCAGCCATGAAGTCTTTATAGGCTTTTGCCAAGTGTGTTTGTTTTTCCAACTTTCTTTCTAAAGTTTTGAATTGGGCGATAGCCATTGGCTTGGATGACCCCAGTCTACTCTCAAGTTCATTCTTCATTGGTAGTCTGACTTCATATTTCCCACTCTCCAAGCGTTGCGTAGTGTTGGAGTAGTATTGAATACATGTTTCATTTTCCACTGATAGGTTGGATTGATCCGTGATGTCTTCGGTTTCCCAGAATTGTTTGATGTCTTCCAAATTGTTTATGACCACATTGCAGTGAAAAGTTTTGACATTGCCGCATAAAAGCCAACCTAGGTAGGTTTGTTGTGCCATAGGTTGAGTGACGTCATCGCCTTTTATCATTCCTCCTAGCATAATTTGCGAATAAATGTCTGCTCCAAATAGTAAATCCACCTGACGGCTGTTATGGAAGTCTGGATCTGCTAGATGGATGTTCTGTATGTGGGACCAAGATGGTTTTGCAAAGGTCTTATTTGGCAGGTTTTTAATCAAGTTGTTCATAATGAAGACAGACGTTTGGAACTTGAAGTCGTTGTAGACCGAACTGCAAGTTATTGTAGTCATTCCTTTGCAGTGGTTTTCCTTCTGTCCAACTCCAAACATTACTCCTTTACATCTGTTGCGCTTGACACCGAGAAGTTGAGCGGCATGTTCCGTGATCAAAGATATTTGAGACCCTTGATCGATGAGGGCTCGCAACTTGATTTGGGTCCCATCAGCTGTTTCTATGTTTACTACAGCGGTTGCTAGTAGTATTTCCGAAGTATCATCATCCTTTGATACATGGGAAGAATTTGTTTGTTTTTCTGTTTTGTTCTTAATACATGCATCGTGTATTAATGTGTTATGTTGACCCGCGCACTTGCGACATCGGTGAGTTGACGTACATGTTTTTCCGTTATGGCTGAACAGGCAATTTACACAAATGTTCATTTTATTTACTGTGCTAAGTTTTAAGTGATTCGGCATTTCTAAAAACTTTGCACAATTGTACATGCCATGTTCGTCATCGCAAAGAGGGCATCTAAATGTTGACGCATGGAATGATTTCGTAATTTTCTTGTTGCTAGTTGCCTGATTACTGCTGTATTGTTTTTTAGAGTACAAAGAATTTTGATGTTGACTTGATGACGTATTTGGTTTTTTGTTGTTTTCTTGTTTGCGGCGCGATGCTTCCAACGATGTAAATTTCGCTTCTAGGAAATCTAACAGATCTTTCAGTATTGGCAGCTTTCGGCAACTCTTCAGCGAGTCATTGTACTCTGAATGTGTGTCTGCGTCTAATTTCTGCGATAATATATGTACAAGAATAGGATCCCAAGTGTCGACATCCACTCCTAAATTCTTTATCGCATGTAAGCATTCTATGCTGACGTCATGGATTTTCTTTACTTGGGCCTCTGACTGTTGTTGCATGTTTGGCAGATTGAAAATCATGTTGATATGCGATGTGAAGATAAGTTTTTCATTATTATATCGGTGATTGAGGATATCCCAACACACGAGGTAGTTATCCGAACTTATCTGTAGGTGTTGAATCAAGCGTTCCGCTTCTCCATGCACCTTACTCTTCAGAAACTGCATCTTCTGAGCAGATGAAAGGGAATTGTTGTTGTGTATTGCTTCCGTGAAAAGGTCTTTAAATGGGATCCACTGGTTGTAGTTACCGTGGAAGACTGGTATCTCTAATTTCGGTGTTGTTTTCTCACGATGCGCGCCGGACCACATTTTAGTATTCAAAGCCTTTTTAAGTTCATGGAACTGGTTTTCATACCTGGTGTAGCGGTCCTCGTACACTGTTATCTTCTCTCCGTTAGTTTCACACTCTATCTCCCAGTGAAGGTTGTCAATTGCTGACCAGCGCGTTTGTAGTGTTTGCAGCGCGTCTTGAAATTCCCATCTTTCAGAAAGAAATTCCACGTTTATGTTTGCCACTGCTCGCATGAAGGCTTTGAAGTTTGCCGTCTGTTTCCGCATCATGTCGTCCAGCTTGCTATTGGATCCCGTGTCTTTTTTCGCAATGTTTTGTTGTTCTCGCCGAGTAGGTGATGGTTCTCTGTTTTGATTATCTTGATTGGCATCCCTAGCTTGTTCTGCCACCTCACTCTTCAAGGCTTCTTGTTCCTGTTTTGTCTGATCTGAGGTACCTTCCCCTGTTTGTTGGTTGGCACCTCCCAATGGGTTTGTTTGTACCGACTGCTCCCTCGGAGAACGAGCGAGTGTCGTAAGTTGTTGGTGTTGTTGAAGAATAAGCTCCTTTACCTCCTTGTAGCACTGCAGCGTTAGTTTATAGCAGTCATTCGTAAAGTAGGGATCACTTACACTTTGTTCTGAAGACAGACGGTCATGATTGAATTGGTAATTTGACCACAAGTTTTCCAACATTGCCATACGGCGTTTGAAATAGTCGGGGTTTTTTCTGTCCCAACCATCTTTCTTAATATTTATTCCGATCTTCTTTATGCTGTCGTAGAGCTCGTTCTGATTCTGGTATAAATCAGCTGACGACATGTTGTTAATGTTGTATTGTTGACTTCAAGATAAACTCCTCTGTTCCGAGTGTTGACTGTTTCTCCACACTCCTGGTTCTTCGTGTTGTGCAACCTCTCCCCTGTACGATATGCGCCTTCTCAATTGGTTACTGACTCGACTCACTTCTGAGAGACCAGTCCAACCGATTCGCGACCGTAAAAGGTATCACTCGCACAACACAAAATTGCTCGAAGGACCATATGTTGGGGCGTAACTCCCAACAGTAAAAATGTTATGCTGGTTTATTAAACCTGTTATGTTATGTTTGAATGAGTAAACAACCGATTGGTATAAAGGTTTTATTGCTACTAAAAATAACATGTTACAAAAGTAATAATGTACGATTATTGTTGGATTAAATAAACTGCAACGTTTCACTGTAAGTAGGACAAGTTAGTTGAATGTACAGCGTAGCTCGTACAAATTCTATTCCAATTTCCAAAGTAACTGTCAGGTGACGAACCCGCTCGTTAGAAGCGAGGAGGCGGACAATCGGATCAGTTGGGGCTGTGAGAAAGAGATGGCCATATACACCCTGTATAGCTCTGTCTCTTTCCCTCTCTGGAAGAAATACTGTTTAAATACGTCATTGTAGGGTAGCTGGTCTGGGAACTGGAACAAATATATCCCGATTGTTATTCATTCTATTTTGGACCTTTCGTCAAACTAATAATAGAGAACATTATGAAATATATAAGCTACTTATAAGATAAATAAAACTAATATCCTTACTTTTTTTTTAAAAAAGTGGGATGCGAGCGAGAAAGAGGGAAGAAAAGGGAAAACTTAGCGTTGCTATTACAAATCAATAAGGCGCAAGGGGAACTGTGTTACCCCGAATTTAACGCGAGCGAAGCCGCGGGCAAAAGCTAGTATCTATATAAAACACACACACAGTCTCCAAAGAGACAGTCTCCAAAAGTTCAACCTATTCTAAAACACGTTGTGTGGTCTTCCTGTGCTGTTCAGACTTACAATACATGATGTCTCTTTGTGCCATGGTGTAAACTTCGTGTTCATTTAATTATTATTAATCAAATCTCGTGTCACAGTTTTAGTTGCCTTACTCCCTAATTAAACGGCTTGCCGATTTTTTTCAATTCTAAATGTTTTGTTTGTTTTGTAAGAAACGTTGCCCCACACTAGGAATTTCTCCTGTATCGTGGGTACTTTACATACATTTAAACTCACAAACACAGACAGCCACATCCGGAACAACTAAATGTCGGTCACACAAATATTTTTTCCGTGCGGGGATCGAACCCGCGACCCGTGTAGGTATGAGAAGGTAGATATTCGGTAGGTTTGAGAATCGGTCGTAATCACTTTTTTATACCCCTAAGTGATAAGGGTGGCCTGAGCAGCGGTTGAACTGCTAGACACAGTTATTTTTATAAAGAAAACATATCATTGTCAAAAAACCAATAATTGAACTTCAGCAAAGAAAACAATGGCGGTCAACTCATATAAAGTTATTAATCACATCGCGGATAATTGGATGTGTCTATCACAGCGATGCAATTTCAATAGTAAATGAGGTTGCATAGAGGCAAGCATGAGTATCTATGGCAGTTGGTGTTTCAGAAATTGGATATTCTATAGTCACATGTAGATAATCCTAAGTCAACACAATTTCGACGAGCAATGGAGCTCCAATTATTAGCCTGTATTGTTTACCGTTATTGTTTCTAGTTGAGCGTTAAAATCTGATTGGAAGCTAACACCAGCATAGTAAGTACTGAAGAGGCTGCCAGCCACGCTTCAATAGTGGCGGTAAGTCCCCTCTTTGAGGAGTGTCTGGAGAGGCGCCATGGCGTCCTCACCTACCGCCTGACGCAGGTCCTCATCGGACATGGACGTTTCGGGAGGTTTCGGGCCTGTGGACGTCGAGCAATGGGTAGCTCACCGTCCGTCCGTCTATCCGACAGGCCGTGTCGACAGCGCGTTAGTGTTCCACGCGCGAATCAAATAGATGTCAGGAAAGCAGAGGGGCCTGCCAGGGCCACCGCCTGCTGGGGTTGCGGGTTGTTCGAAAGAGATACCGCGGTCCCGGAACATAAAGGGCAGAAGAAGGAACATAGGTTGTCCGCCCAGAGCAAAAAAGTTATTTGATGATTCCCAACCGTAAAAAAAAACATAACAAACCATAACTTTCGAACAACCCGCAACCCCAGCAGGCCCCTCCCTCTGCTTTGCTGACATCTTAAGTTTGAGGGGCCTATTGTTACTAGACGGACGAACGGTGAGCTACCCATTGCTCACCGTCCACAGACCCGCATCTACAGTGGCCGAGAGTCGTTTCGTGGCTGGGTTGGTTTGAGGTTCTCTGGGGGTGGGGGCTAATTTGACAATCACTTACGGTGTAAATTTGATATCTACTTTTAAGATTAAAACTCCGAGACTTATAAAAACTGCCAACGAATGTATATCAATGATTTGAAATTTACATAAACGAGACCAAGTTTCCTAAGATATTTTAACGATGTTTCATAAACAGCCTTCTTCTATAAAATTGTGTAAACATCTTTTTTTTGGATTTGGATTGGATGAGATATCATCAAATAACTTCCCCGGATCTGGGCGGAACAGGGGAGAGTGTCAGACTTGTACTGACTAAAACCCACCCATGTTTCTTCTATTGCCCTTTAAGTTCCGGGGTCGCGGTATCTCTTCCGAACAACCCACAACCTCGGCAGAGTGTGTATGCACCTTCAAAATGATAATCTATTTACATTGTTTCTGTCCTCTCGGCAGAAAAACAAATCGCGCAAAAAAAAGGTCAGCTCTCTGGTCACGAGAAAACTCAACCAGACTGGCCATTTCTCTAAATTCCATATCGAAGTCCATTCGTTCGATCGTTCGCTTCGCATTCCTTTTTTAAAATCCTCGTTCTTCCAGCCATTTTCAAACCCCAACTTAATGGTCACTTATGTATGTACGAATACTTGGGACTCTATTTACATAATATATGGCCAACAAATTGTGCTTATCGATACCCCTCGAAGGGTTGAGGGCGTCGTTAAACGTTAAGCCTTGGTTTAGAGTTTCGTACTCTTCATAAATTGGATTAGTTTAACTTCTTTGATGATCTCGTTCGGAACAAGTTTTGACAAGTTTATTGGCTCCAAGTTTTGGTAGATTGGCAGTGGGATGGGTGGGTTGATTTTGTCGTTTTTAGAATTAGTTTCGAAGAAGAAAATAGATAGCTATTCAAGATATTTTAAGATCCTTGATTTTGAGAAACAATTTTTTTGAAGGAGATAGGTACTTAAGTACCACGTAAATGCTTTTGGTTTTCGTTTCATTTCGATAACTTCCACTTTTTGCAATGTTGCTGCTTTTCTTGTCAATTAACGAGAAACCCAAGGCGTCCCGCCGTCTTTTCCACGGTCTGCCGCGACCCCATCTAGCTGTCTTTAGGCCCCAGTTTTAAGATATGTGTGGGCCCACAACTTGCAAACAAACATGTCCTGACTAGTCCCATTTCAGTTTTGCGGCTTTATTCGGCACCGTTTTTACACTTTAAATATATCGATTCGGAGAATATTATCCTTATTCATATTATAAAAGAGATAGTGAGTTTTTTTTTAAAACGTGCCCCCACACTAGGAATTTCTCCTGTATCGTGGGTGCGTTTACAAACATTTATATTCACATACACAAACAGCCAGACCTGAAACAACTACCTGTAGGCCATAAAAATATTTGTTCCGTGCGGGAATCGAACACGCGACACGCAGCGTAGCAGTCGATCGCTCAGCCACTGCGCCAACCGTGCCGTCTAGTCGTAGTTTGTTTGTTTGTTACGTCTTCACGCACGCCTAAAAGGCTATACCGATTTTGATGAATTTTGGTACAGAGATAATTGGACCCTGGAGACGGACATAGGATATTTAAAAAAAAAAGAGTTATGAGGGAGAAAGAGGGAAGAAAAAGGAAAACTTAGCTTTGCTATTACAATAAATAAGGCGCACGGGCAAAAACTACAGGTAGCAGGTACCTGCAAATCAAGAAAGGGGAACTGTGTTACCCCGACGGAAAACACCGTGGAAAAAACAAATGAATGATTTTGTTTCAAGCCAGAGTTTATTTGGTTTTTTATCCTCTCACCAAGATTATGACCTGCTACCCTACCATGACGTCTTAAAGCAGAACTTATTCCACTGGGGGAAAGAGACAGAGCTATACAGGGTGTCTAGCACCATCTCTTTCCCTCAGTGGAATAAGTTCTGCTTTAAGACGTCATGGTAGGCCTACTGTTTTGCCCTTTAAATATTCGAACGAGAGAAGGCGTTACATTTCGGGTCCAATTTACTGTCACAGCTGTGAATAAAGAATTTGCCTGTGGACCGTAAATGAATTAGTAATGGAAGGTTGTCTGTATTTTCACCGGCCAAGCGTTAAAGAACTGTGTTAAGTACTGTAGTACTAAACCGCAAGATTTTACTATTCCAGAGGATTTATCTATGCAATAGCTTGAAATAAAACCGAAAGTACCAAGCAAGGCGCTATTTACATTTAAATAAAATGTACAAACAATAGGTTTGAATTCGTAAGCTGAACCATGATCAAACCGTTTATTAAACATATAGAATTATTAATATATCACTAAATCCTCCCAAAAGGCATTTACTAAAGGCGACCTTATCCTTAGATTAAGGAAACTTACTTACAAAACTAATAAGTAACATTTATAAGTTAGGGATTATACGTGTATTAACTTTGGGAGACAATAAAGCGCCATATTTTCGGTTTGGCACATAACGATTCGTGCACAAGGTATTAATATTATGATTGCCAATAAATAAGGCCGCCAGTGTATACTAAAAATATCGCTGTAATAGCCACTCAAGATTTACAGTACAGTGGCGAGCAGAAAAATTGGCACATAGGTAATAACTTCGTGCGGTATTTATTTTGCAATATTCGTGAAATTGCGGGATGAAAAATTAGAAAACATCTTTAAATATCATTCTACCATAAATATTATTTTATACAGAGAACGAGTATGGCCAAGCTTGTTTTTTTATGTGTGTATGTGTGCATTTTTGTACATTAGGCCAGTTCCAGATTAGAGTAGAGAATCACGAAAAGTGGACTAGACAACAGTAGACAAAATAGTAATCACTGATTTATCAGGTATCAAACATTTTAAAAATACGATGGATTTAAAACCTTCTTTTTACGAGAAAACTAGCTTTTGCTTGCGTTAAATTCGGGGTAACACAGTTTCCCTTTCCAGATTTGCAGGTACCTGCTACCTGTTGTTTTTGCCCTAGCGCCTTATTTGTTGTAATAGCAAAGCTAAGTTTTCCCTTTTCTTCCCTCTTTCTCCCTCATATCTCACTTTTTTATAAACAAATTAGCCTATATCCGTCTCCAGGGTCCCCGATATCTCCGTAATAAAATTCATCAAAATCGGTTTAGCCATTTAGGCGTGAAGACCTAACAAATTAATAAACTCTCTTTCGCTTTTATAATATTAAGTAAGGATTTAAATTGCTAAAAATAACAAATATGTAGGTCCGAACACAGAATGTACAAAATTAAAGGAAGATTTAAACTCAATTTCAGGTTGATAAGAGAAGGCTTTTAATAGTTAGTTACTGCGGCATGCGGCCATGTAAATGGCTTTCAGGCGAGAGTGATAGTGACCGAGTTTTAAACTCAATTAAGTCTATGATTAATGATGAAATGAACCTTTGTGAAGGGAGTTTATTTTTTTAGTTTGTTTCTGGTGCTACATTTATGGTTGTAGGAAAATTTGTTTATCGCTTAACTCTTTTCCTTCTTTTTGTTTTTTTTGGCAATGCTTGTTAAGACCTAGTGTAGAGGTATAAAGATGTTTTAGTGCGTGATCGAATTTTAAACTTACACTTTCGTTCTCATTGGAAATGAATAAATACCTTCTCCCGGCTCTTCTTGAGCAGAAGGGAGCGTCAGACTTGTACTGATTAAAACCCATCTATGTTTCTTCTTTCGCTCTTGGTCCGGGACCGCGGTACCTCTTTCGAACAACCCGCCCCCCAGCAGGCAGAGGCTCTGACGGGCCCTCAGATTTGCTCTTTGACGCGCTTGGAAAACATGGATCAATCATCAAATAATTTCCCCCGCTCCGGGGGAGCGAGAAGGAGTGTCCGACTTGTACTGCTTAAACTGCATCCATGTTTCTTCCTTGTTTGTGGTCTGGGACTGCGGTATCTCTTTTGAACATCCCGCAGCCCCCGTAGGATCCTGGCATAGTGTTTTGCCCATATTTTTTTTAATTTTATGGTAGAATTTAGACATGTAGATAGCGGTACACTGCAAAAGTACTATAGTGCCATCTATGACCCGAATGAAGAGCTAATATCAAATCTGAATCGCGCTGTTAAAGTTGTAAGCATGCAGAAACACTCGACAAACACTCCCATCTGACACAACCGCATTCCCATTCCCATGGGCGATGAGCATCTTTACAACCCTGTTCATTTCCCTAAAGTCATAATCTTCTATTACCATAGACGAGGGAATTCTAGTTTAGTTTAGAAAAAATCTTTATTAACATAACGACACGGTTGGCGCAGTGGCTGAGCGATCGACTGCTGCGCTGTGTGTCGCAGGTTCGATCCCCGCACGGAATAAATATTTGTATGACCTGCAGATAGTTGTTTCGGGTCTGGGTGTTTGTTAATGTAAGTTTAAATGTTTGTAAATACGATACAGAAGAAATCCTAGTGTGGGGCAACGTTTTTTTTTTAAAAAAAATAATAACAAGTTTACATAACTGTAAATCTTAAATATTAAAGTAACAATAACAAACACTTTTACAGGCTAGTAGCACCTTGATAAGTACATAGTAATCCTTATCCTTACTAATATTATAAAAGCGAAAGTGAGTTTGTTTGTTTGTTTGTTAACTCTTCACGCTTTAATGGCTAAACCGATTTTGATGAATTTTGGTAGACAGATAGTTGGGAATCAATTTTTTTTTTAAAAAGAGTGGGATATGAAGGAGAAAGAGGAATAAAACGGGAAAACTTAGCGTTGCTATTACAAATCAATAAGGCGCTACCAAAGGACATTGCTCTGCGTCCATACATTGTTGGCCCTGGAGCCAAGACCATCAGATAATTATGTATTGTATTCTTTATCATTAGTAGAATCCTAGAAGATCTTGTTTTGATTGCGGACTAGCTGCAGAAAAGATATATTTAAAAAAAGTATCAGATTTTGAGGTTATAATCTAACCATAACTACGAATGATTTTTCATAGCTCTGAGTAATTTTTAAGAAACTGAAAAGTAATATCATAATACCTACCTACCTAGATAATTAGGTACCTATGCAGTTATTTTTCTAACGTCCCGAAGGCCGAAAGTCACCAAAACACCGAAAACAAGAAAAGAACACAGGAAATGCACAGCACAGGAACTGTAACTCTGCCAAAGTGACAATGACGACGTTCACGGCAAAACTAGAGATGTAATACGACATCATTAATCGATTTTTTCGATTAAGATTTACTGTGGTCTCAAATTATCACAAACTGTTACATTAACTTTTGTCATATAAACATTACAAGTAGGTATGACAATGGTTTATTTTACATATTGCAACACTCTTCTATACTTGTAATAATAATATATAATAACATCTGTACTTACCTAGTTTGCAATACTGTTTTATATACATTAGGTATTTTTTCGTTTAATGTGAAGCCGCGGGCAAAAGCTAGTATGTTTATAAACTTACATAAACTCACAACATAAAGCATTCATAAATTTAGCATAACCATAACCATAGTCTCATGAAATTATGTATTCTACGCGCCCAGCGTAAGTGCGACCGGTGCAAGCGGTATAGACGGGGGAATGATATCCATGTAGTATCCCACAAAACGAGGTTTTTTAGCCAACGTCATGAACAAAGAGAGACAGCTTCAAGATCTATTTGCAAGCAGTTTATGAGCGGAGTCTAGAGATATTCTATTTTAGTAAGACAAACTTGCTTTTTCCTTATCTTATCACGTTTCCAGCTGATTCTTAACAACAAATGGTTCTCATAAATGACGACATTTAATTCAGCAACAATGTTGTTAGTCAGTGTACACACACACAGATGCAGTTCAGCCGTTATGACTTGAAAGAGTAACAAACATCCATACATCCTTCCATCCTCAGAAACATTCGCATTTATTATTAGTAGGATTTCGTTCAGTAGTTAAGCTTTGAGGAGCTCGTGGCTAAATAATAGCAGCCGCTCAGGTCAATATTTAGTTTAAGCCGCGCTTGCCTAGGTTGGTCTGTGGATGGGTGACCACCCGTTACATACCGAGTTTCCTCCGTGCCTCGGAAAGCACGTTAAGTTGTTGGTCCCGGCTGTCATTTGTAGATCTTTGACAGTCGTTACAGATAGTCAGTGTCCCGAAAGTCTGACATCCAGTCTTACCAAGAGGTATCGTATAACCCAGTACTAATTGGGTTACGGAAGTCAGATAGGCAGTCGCTCCATGTAAAATACTGATATTCAGCTGCATCCAGTAAGACTGGAAGCCGACCCCAATATAGTTGGGAAAAGGCTAGGCAGATGATGAGTAAAGCTTTGAAAAGGCTACAGAATAGACAGACGGAGTTACTTTCTTGTTTGCAATATTTGTGTAGTTGGTAAGCAATTAGAGTGGCTTACAGTTGAGTTTCCCCGTGTTTTATGAACTGACGTAGACACATTAATCTTCATAATATTCTTGTGTACTTTATTAAGTCTTGGTATTAATTATTTGCACTGCAAACATTGTAAGGCACCTTTTACGTCCGAAAATAGTTTTACAACTCTATTTATGTTGTTACTAACTTTTTCCCGCGGTTTTGCTCACGTTAAATTCGGGGTAACATGGGGTTCCCTTTTCCTGATTTGCAGGTATTTTTGTTGGTAACAAAGAGTGTGTGTACCGATTTTTAGCTTTCTACCTTGAAAACTGCGAAAATTCCCATATAAAATATCTCACTTTAAAAAAAAATAGCCTATGTCCGTCTCCAGGGTCCCAACTATCTCTGTACCAAAATTCATCAATATCGGTTTTGCCATTTTGGTGTAAAGACGTAACAAGCAAACAAAACAACTCACTTTTGCTTTTATAATATTAGTAAGGATTAATGTAAGGTAAGTGATCTTTAGCCGAAAAGAGTCAAGATGTCGGGCTCCAAATTAATAAAGTGAAAACAAAACTAATGACCAACTCAACTGAGATCGACATAGTACTAGACGGAAATAAGCTTGAGTACGTACAAGAATATGTGTATTTGGGCCAGATAATCGCTCCTACAGACCAAATGTCAAAAGAAATAAACAAGAGGATTGCTAGTGGTTGGCAAAAGTACTGGTCACTAAAGGAAATAATGAAAAGTAAAGAGCTAAGCATGACCATTAAAAGAAAAACTTTTAATACCTGTATCCTCCCCTGCATAACATACGGAAGCGAGACCTGGTCCCTGACTCAGAACCAAAGAGAAAAACTAGCCAAGTGTCAGCGGGCAATGGAGAGAAGCATGTTGAAAATAAAACTAAGTGACAGAGTAACCTCAGCAGAAATAAGACACAAAACCAAAGTCACCGATATTCTTACCCGAACGGACCAATTGAAATGGCGTTGGACAGGTCACATGCTAAGATGTAAGACAGAAAAGTGGAGCAAACAGGTAACACTCTGGCACCCAAGAGACGGAAACAGACAACAGGGACGTCCAACAAGAAGATGGGAAGATGATTTTCGCCTAGCCTTGGGACCTTACTGGACCAGAGTAGCAATAGATAGAGTGCAATGGAAACAGTTGGAGGAGGCCTATGTCAAAAGACACACCGAACTAAGGGACATTTTATAATAATTTAACAACAATAACAAATACTGTAAACGTTCGGATTAAATGGCTATATTATTATTATTATAAGTGATCTTTACCTACGTGCGTTAGTTTACACACGACCTAATAAATGAATGGGTAAATGTTATTGAAATTACCTAAATGCAGCTCCCACTGTTCTTATTGGCTCAGCGCCGAGATTGTTTTTATAATAAAACGTTGCCTCACACTAGGAATTTCTCCTGTATCGTGGGTGCGTTTACAAAGATTTAAACTCACATACACAAACAGCCAGATCCGGAACAACTATCTGTAGGCCATACAAATATTTGTTCCGTGCGGGGATTGAACCCGCAACACGCAGCGCAGCAGTCGATCGCTCAGCCACTGCACCAACCGTGTCGTTGATATGTATTCGTTCAGTATTGTAGATTTAACTTAGTAAATCATTATTCAATCAAATATATAAGTGTGTCTCTTTTTAAAAGTCCATATGTCAAGTTAATGCCTGTCCGTTTTTCTATCCTTTTTTTGGGCTGGAAATGATCGAATTACATCTCCCACTCTGGGTGGAGTGGTGGAGACTCTGACACTCCCTGTGTCAGACTTGTACTGACTAAAACCCGTTAAGGTTCCTTCTTGTACCCTTTGTGTATCTCTTTCGAACAACTCGCAAAAACGTTTTAATAAAACTTAAAAAAAAAAAAAAAAAAAACGTTGCCCCATACTAGGAATTTCTCCTGTTTCGTGGGTGCTTTTACAAACATTCAATCTCACTTACACAAACCTTGATGTTATACTGTAATTTATCCATCTTTCTTCTGCACTTATTTTTTTTTTAAATATCGTTACACAGTCTAACCAACTGGTTTCTCAGGTCTTCGTCTATTTATATCGCCATTTATTAAAAAAAAACCTCTATTTCGTTCACATTTAACGTAAGAAGAACGATATAATTTACGCCATAATTGCTGTTTAATTTGTAAATTAAAGCTGCTAGAAAATTGTTCTCAACTAATTAGAAGTCTGCTAATATCATTTAATTGCTCGACAGTGTACAAGACTCTCAAATTACGGGCACACTTCTTGTTAAGCGCGGCTGCGTCATTATTCCGCGTTTCAAGTGTACTTACAATGTAGGTATATTTTATTTACAAGTTTTGTGCTTATACTTATCTGTAACAACCTACACTTCAGGTTCAGGTTTCATAATAATTTATATCTTTTTTTAGATTAAAATGTTTTCTGGAATTTTGTACACTGTCGAGGTAGAAAACATGAACAAAATTGATAGGTTTATGGATTAGAGGAAGAAAATCAAAAAACGATGCATGGAGTGTGTAAAGGTTTATATGCCAAGAAAATAGGTGTCTCTTTTTTTTTTTGGAGTGGGAATTCATCAAATAACTTCCCCCGCTCTCGGCAGAGCGGGGGGGGAGTGTTAGACTTGTACTGACTAAAACCCACCCATGTTACTTCCATTGCCCTTTATGTTCCGGGGCCGCGGTATCTCTTTCGACCAACCCGTAACCCCAGCAGGCGGTGGCCCTAGCAGGACCCTCTGCTTTGCTGAAATTTCTTTGAGGCGCGCGTGTAACACTAACGCGCCGTCGCCTGGCCAACAGGCCGTGGAACGTGGCCTGTCGTCAATAGACGGACCATAGATAAGTATATGTACTGACGTAAGACGGACAGACGTTGAGCTAAGTAGGCGTCTCTTAAGATGACCAGTTATAATGCAGTGTGGAAGCAAAAACATACCGCGCCGACCCTAAACAAATTAGGATTACGGCAGGAGTATAATAATAACATGCATTCATGAAGAGGTTGACATTTATGGGTAGAAGGTGGAAGACATAGAAAAAAGCGTTCTACTGTCCTCTAATAGCAATGAGTATGTATTTTGTCTATGTGATTGAGTCTAGAGATAGGTCATTGGAAGGGACAGTTTCACTGTGATAAATAAACACTGATAAACTATACGAGGACACCCTTTTTTTTCCGGGTGGGAAATCATCAAATGACTTCCCCCGCCCGGCGCCCGGGGCGTCTCCCGCGGCGGCTGGGTTGGTTCGAGGTTCTCTCCCTCAAACGCCCGGCCATCTCCTTTGCTAGCATTACTGCTTCGCAGAAGGTGGTGACCGCTTCCCATTCCCTCTCGCCCCGGACCATGGACTGAACCAGGGCCGGACGCGAGATTTCGCCGCCGCCGATCGCCTCTACGAGGGCACGGCGGTGCTCCGCCCAAGCTGGGCAGACCGCCACTGTGTGCTCCACCGTGTCCTCCGGGCGATCGTCACAATGGTGACACCCGGGCGGTTCCTCCCGCCCGATGATGTGCAGGAACCTCCCGAAACTTCTGTGTCCGGTGAGGACCTGCGTCAAGCGGTAGGTGAGGACGCCATGACGCCTCTCCAGCCACTCCTCAAAGAGGGGACTTACCGCCACTGGTGTTGCCCTACGAGGACACCCTTCGTTGGACAATAGAGGTGGAATGAAAAAAAAAGAAAGAAAAATAAAAAAACTAGGTGTTAAAATATTCATTAACGTACCTACCGTACATACCGTTATCATTTATATAAATTCCAAAATGGTATTTGTCAAATGACTACCGACTATATACAATCTAAAAAAAAATTGTCCAACTATAAAATAATAAAATAAAAATATGTACACAAATCTCAAAAAAAGGGAAACAAGAAACGTTTAAATATTTAAAATAGGATTTAATTAGTAAATATAAAAATTCTGACGCCATTTATGTTTATGTTAAGATTTAAAAATAAAACTGGTATTTTTGGTTAAATATGATTTACACAGTTGCTGTAAATATTGACATTGTGAGAATGAAACTTTCCCTGTATATTGCAACATATTATCATGTTATCTCTTAAACAAAGCGTGGCAAATAGCTCATAAAACTTTTTAGGGATCCGTACCTCAAAAGTAAAAAACCCTTATAATGATAACTTTGTTTTCGGTTGATATGTTCAACCATGAGCTCTTCATCAACTCCCGCTAAAATCTTCGAATAAGTTTCGGTTCTTTGCCAAAACAAAAACGGAAAAATTATCACAGCAATGGTCACCCATCCGCACGCAGACCTCGTCCATCGCGGCCTAACATCACTGAACTATGTATCCGAATGTTTATTTTCAATTACGTGCACTTCACAATTCCAACTTCAAATTGCGAACCACATTAGCGACAAAACTACGAACAGAGCCGAACTAACACGAAGTGAACTTTGCAGGATATGTTTATTCTTCCCTGTTTATTTCGTAAGCCACGAGCTTTGTAATTACGTGCTAGCAGATTGAGCTGAACCACACGGGGTCAGCGTTGTACTTGAGCAACATCTACTAACCTTACAAACGAGGACTTTGTTAGTTGCTCTTCGTTTGAAAACCGCTAATTATGTTAAAAGACGAGTTGTTTTAAGGAATTTTAAGGGTTTAATTAATTTATTCCAGGTTCTCGGAATGACGGCAAATGTTAAATTACATTAAAGAGTTAAAGGATTTGGGAGCATCTGACCTCAGAAATGCCTTAGTCAAAAATGTCCGTATATGTAAATTAATTGAATAAACGTGTAGGAGAGAGATGAGGCAGACTCCAGGTCAGAAGGTTGAATGAGTTTATTTACAAAAGCTTAACTATATAACTTAAGGATATTGAGATTAATTGTACTTGGAAATCTCTCATATAATAATCTCAAGAATGTCAAGTGAGTGCACTTGACATTCTTGAGATTAGTTAAGATCTGTATTTGGAAATCTCCCATAAACGTAGTTGTGTTTTGTCTTGTATTAATAATAAATAAATAAATATCTTGGGACAACTCACACACGGCTATCTGATCCCAAGCTAAGCAGAGCTTGTGTTATGGTAACCAGACAACTGATATACATACTTATATAATTTATAAATACATACATATTATAGATAAATCACACCCAGACACAGAACAAACAATCATGCTCATCACACAAAGTTTGTCCTGGGTGGGAATCGAACCCACGACCTCCGGCTCAGCAGTCAGGGTCACTAGACCAACAATAATAAATAATAATAAGAAATATTTAAAAATGTAATTTTAAGATGCGAATTGAATAAAGGACATAATTAATATTATAATTATTTATTTAGAATTCATGTACATTATTGGTACATAGAATTAATGCCATAGGGCATTCTCTACCAGTCAACCTTTGGGTTAAATACGACAACATTGTGATAGGGTACAAATAATATATCAAAAAATATAACTATTTGTTTTTTAGAACATGTATGCTTATACAGATCCTAATACACATTTAGAAATTAAATTACTTACTAACTAATTTATTAGAAAAACTAGAAACTTAATAGTCATTACTAAGTAAGCAATTACTATTATTTTGTCGATTTTCCCCAGTTCTTACATCTTCAGTATTACAATTACAATGTGTTTTGTAAAACGTAAAAGTTTACATTTTGTATTCAACATTGTGTTTGATCAAAGGTTTCTCCCTGAAATTCAGAATATTCAGCCTTGCTCTGAGGCCTTTATTAATCTGTAATCCCTTTTCCTAAACAATTTGTATGCGTGAGGGGTACTCAGTTAATGCACGTTTCACAACAATACTAACTTTGGAGGACATGTTTTAAGTTTCGATTTTCCAAAAATCTGTGTCAAGCTCAACATTGAACGTGAGTGTATCGATCTAGTTTTAAATAATAATAAAAGTCGCTTATTATCGAGGCTTATTTTCAAGGTTAAATAGCGCTTGCCATGGCTTCTACGGATGGGCTATCTATAACTTACTGAGTTTCTTCCATGCCTTGGAAAGCACGTTCAGACGTTCGTCCCGGCTGTAATTTAAAAAGCTTTGAGAGTCAATACAAGTGACAGGAAAGTCCGACAACCAGTCTTACAAAAGGGTTTCGCATTACCGAGTGCTACATGGGTTGTGGAGGTAAGATAGGCAGTCCCTCCATGTAAAATACTGATATTCAGCTGCATCCGGTTAGCCTTGAAGCCGACTCCGATATAGTTGGGAAACAGCTAGGCAGATCTGATCAGAGACTTGACAGTCTAAGAGTGTACTCATCATCTGACTAGCCTTTTAGCTGACTTTTAGCGAGTGTGCGGCGCGCGCGGCACGGCTCCTTCATCAAACCTGACGCAAACAGCATCGGGAACGGTCGCAGCCACGTTCCTCCGAGAGTTGTGTTTACGGTCCGCAATTGCAGCAACGATTGAGTGTGTAGGTACGGTCGGAAAGGGGCAGCGCGCGGTGCTGGCCCTCCACTTGTCTAGACAAGCACGGGTACATCGAAATGGGGATTAACTCGGCCGGTTCGGGCTGGTGCGCGGAGCCGCCCAGCAGCGAGCTGTTCCTGGCGCCACTGCCGCCCGGTCCGTACGTCCCTATGCGCTACTCGCAGCTCTACGCGCACCACACAGGTTAGCTCACCGGCCAGACACCTGCCACTCCTCAATACAGTCTAAGAGTGTACTACTTGGAACTAATTGCCTACTGGCATAAATAGTTTTTACTAAAGGTAGACGTTGCTTGTTATTTCTAAACAATATTTTGTACACTTTCCCCAGCTCAGGTCGGAGCGAAAGGGAGTGTCAGACTTTTAGTGACTAAAACCCCTCCATTTTTCATATTTTGTATTCCGGGGCCGCGGTATCTCTTTCGAACAACCCACAACCCCGTGATGCAGGCCCCTCTGCTAAGCTGACATCGCTTTGAGGCGGAACACGAAAGCGCTGTAGACACTTCAAGGACGAGCTGATATGCTGTAACATATCATATATATATGATATGTTACAGCTAAATAAATATGTTACTTCTAAATAGGCAGTAATCAGCCATTACGGAGCTATAGCCTCTTCCCACTAATAAAAACGAAGGGATAAAGTTGAAATCACAACGGCGCGCGGCGCGAAGGTCGATTTGTGATCGCTATAAGATGTTATCAGGAACTTGGACTGCCTATTGCCCATCTAAGCACCTTTCGATTATCGGTTTTCTTTACTTACTCTCACAAGAAATGAACGGAGGTGACCTATTTAAGGTATGGGCTCTTAAGCCAAGGACTTTATTAGGTTCACCTGTAACTTTGCAAAAAGATATTGGAAGTTTGATCCACTTTCCGATTGTTTCGATGGCAATGCAAGGTTAGACAGCTTTTTTCTTTTTTTTTTGGGGTGGGTAATCATCGAATAACTTCCCCCGCTCTGGGCGAAGCGGGGGGGAGTGTCAGACTACTAAATACTGCCTACTCTTTATGTTCTGCAGCCGCAGTATCTCTTTCGAACAACCGCAACACCGGAGGTTAGATAGCTGACTTTATTCTACATCCAATATGGTAGACTGGTTTTTCTTTTACGCATTCCCATGATATGTTTCAAATGAAAGGGTGGGAGTGCTGCCTGCTGGGGTTGCGGGTTGTTCGAAAGAGATACCGCGGCCCCGGAACATAAAGGGAAACAGAAAGAACATGAACACCCATCCACCCACCCGCTCCACCTAGAGTGGGCGAAGTTATTTGTTATTTTAAAATACTCTACGTGTGTGATAGACAGAGCTATATGGTGAATACGTGGCATTCGTTTCAGCATAACTGGATTCGAAAACATTCACAAGCTGTGTGAAAATTAAAAAAAAAACTTCGGCGTGCACAGTTCTCACAAGTTGCGAAGGACACACAAAGTTAAGTACACAGCCGGTACGCGCCATCTTTCTTTTACTTTTTCTGCTTCGAATTTCAAATGTTTTTTTTTCTTTCCCCGACTTTCTGAAATTGTGTTTCTAAACTAAGCAGGCATTGAGAACTGGGTATACTAACGTTCAACTGTGCAACATATTCTGTTAACTTTTTCTTGCAACTCTTGCAACAAGACTTACAACTGTGTTGAAGTTTACGATGATTGCCTTTTTCTATTGTAACTTACCACCTTAAGTAGCACTTTCTGTTATTAGGTGTGGACAACGTGATTAAGTTGAAGTTGGCAACGTGTGAACGTGCTTTTTAGCAAGATCTAGAGTGACAATTTGAGTTATAATCACCCACCTATCTGTTTTATTTTCCTGAAAAGTGTAGACAAATGAAGTGTGCAAAGTTTGCCATTACACACTAGGCAGAGACGTTTGTTAAGTGCTACAGTGCATTAAAAATGCAGACACGTGTCATTTGACGTTTTTAAACACACTGGTGAAGAAAATGAAATAAAATTCGCTAATCTTATTATTCAGGTTCGAGGAGGCGCAGGAGAAGAATACCTGGAAGAATATGGGGGAGACCTTAGCTCAGCATAGGACATACAAGGCTAGAAAAAATAAATATTGCCCACCAGTTTTATATAGTGAACTAGGTTTGCCATAAATTCGGGGTAACACAGTTCTCCTTTCCTGATTTGCAGGTACCTGCTACCTGTAGTTTTTGCCCTTGCGCCTTATTTATTGTAATAGCCTATGCCCGTCTCCAGGGTCCCATTTATCTCTGTACCAAAATTCATCAAAATCGGTTTAGCCATTAAGGCATGAAGACGTAACAAACAGACTCATTTTCGCTTTTATAATATTATTAGTAAGGATGTCAGGTTTAGCTGTACATGACTTTATGACTAGGTATGTTTAGTGTACTAGATCTAGCTGGTTTCCGACAAATACCAACATTTCTCCTACATGTTGATATTTCAGGTAGCCAATTCATTAGAGCTTAGATGTATTCCAAGTATGTTGTCTAAGCAAACTAAATAGGTACGGTTATTTCTTAGATATATGCTAGCTAACATAAAATGCTTTGTCTACAAGAATTGGAGTTTAATGCGCGCTGTCAGTTGTGACTGGTCGGTCATCTCTCAGTAGCCACGGCTTATTTTAATGAATTATTTAATTTTTCTTGTATTTTTGTCTTTACTATGGACACTTTTAACGTGCACGTCTTGATACATCGTTCACACATAATTTACCAACTCAACATGAATGATGGTAACAAAATTAAAAAAAGAAGATTTTCTGATTTAAAAGAATCTCCATGGAGTTTCTTGCCCATTCTACTTCTACGCTTTCGAATAGGCAACTACAGTACTTTCACAGTTATTATACCTTGTGACTGTGACCAAGGGCGGATCCAGCTTTTATATCAGGGGGGGGTCACCATGTCGCATACAGCTTGTCTCCGTAGGCTAGTTCGGATAGATATAGCTATACTTAATATTATAACGGAACGTGAAAGTGTGTTTGTCAATTTTTCACGTTGAATGAAACCGCTAAACGGATAGGATTTCATGGGGTCGATTGCATTGGTCTTCCACTGCAGCGGAGTTACCTAGTCGCAGACGGAGTCACCGTCAAATTCTATTTTAATCTAATTGGTGCACACTGAAGAACATTACAAACTTATATGATGAAATGTATTCTTCGTTTGTGTCGTCTCGCAAAACGCCTTATAAGTTCCTCGTCATCTATATTTATTGACTTGTGAACGTGCAAAAGAGCTAAGCCCGTCAGGTGGTCTTCTGCCAAGCCAAGTTTTGTCCCTTCTTAGTGTGTAAAAAGACCTTTCCGCCGTTGCAACACTAACGGGTAGTGTCGCCAGAATACACAAAAAAAACTTCTTATGTTGGGATCAAGTCTTTATCACAAGTTCAAGTTCAAGTTACGAGGGTCGAAATGGCCAGCGGAATGTTTTGATTTCGCTGCCATTTCACTTTGCAAAGCTGGTACTCATTTATAATCATTGACACGAGTAGTCTAGTAATCCTTAATAATATTATAAAAGTGAAAGTGAGTTTGTTTGTTACGTCTTCACGCCTAAATGTCTAAACCAATTTTGATGAATTTTGGTACAGAGTTAGCTGGGACCCTGGAGACGAACATAGGCCAATAGGATTTATTTTTTAAATCGAAAAATGAGGGAGAAAGAGGGGGCGCGTTCTTTAGGGCGGTGCACCGCCCACTACCTGAACGCGCCCCAAAAGGTGGTAGCCATTAGGCTGATCCGGGGCTACCGCACGATCTCCAGCGAGGCAGCGAGCCTCCTTGCCGGATCTGGAGGCGATAGTCCTCGCGCGCCTGTTTGAGTGGCGCGCGGAGGCACTACACCGGGGGGAAACTCCTCTACCGTGGCAAATTGCCGCTTGGCGGACAGACCTCCGGTGCGATCTCATGGTGGCATGGAGAGAGCGACTGTCGCAACCCCGTGCAGGGCACGCCACAATAGTGCCGGTAAGTCCCCTCTTTGAGGAGTGGCTGGAGAGGCGTCATGGCGTCCTCACCTACCGCCTGACGCAGGTCCTCACCGGACACGGAAGTTTCGGGAGGTTCCTGCACATAATTGGGCGGGAGGAAACGCCCGGGTGTCACCATTGTTATGATCGATAATCACACAGTGGCGGTCTGCCCAGCTTGGGCGGAGCACCGCCGTGCCCTTGTAGATGCGATCGGCGGCGGCGATCTCTCGCGTCCGGCCCTGGTTCAGTCCATGGTCCGGAGCGAGAGGGAATGGGAAGCGGTCACCTCCTTCTGCGAAGCAGTCATGCTAGTCAAGGAGGAGGCCGGGCGTTTGAGGAAGAGAACCTCAAACCAACCCAGCCGCCGCGGGAGACGCCCCGGGCGCCGGGCGCAGCGAGACGACTCTGGATGCGGGCCTGTGGACGGTGAGCAATGGGTAGCTCACCGTCCGTCCGTCGATTGACGACAGGCCGTGTCGACGGCGCGTTCGTGTTTCACGCGCGCCTCAAAGAGATGTCAGCAAAGCAGAGGGGCTTGCCAGAGCCTTCGCCTGCCGGGGTTGCGGGTTGTTCGAAAGAGATACCGCGGCCCCGGAACGTAAAGGGCAATAGAAGGAACATGGGTGGGTTTTAGTCAGTAAAAGTCTGACACATCCGCCCAGAGCGGGGGAAGTTATTTGATGATTTCCCAACCCAAAAAAAAGGGGAGAAAGAGGGAAGAAAAGGAAAAACTTAGCTTTGCTATTACAATAAATAAGGCGCTAGGGCAAAAACTACAAGTAGCAGGTACCTACAAATCAGAAAAGGGGAACTGTGTTAGTTTATAAAAGTTAACACTATTCTATTTTTTTACGAGTTATTACAACTTCAATCAATCCTCCCGCGTCCGAATTTGTTCGCCATTTGATAAACAGAGCGGGCGCTCGGGTAGAGGGGTTGGCTCGCGTGACTCGCTGGTGCGCGATAGAACAATAGGCACAGGGGCCACCATTTGTTTTTTTGAAAATATATAAGCATTTCTGGAACAAACATGTGGAATAAGATTGAAAAACTTTTTTTTTTCTCATTCTTCAAAATTATGAGCTTTCAGTGCAAAAATCCTTTAATTTTTTTCAGAAATTCAATCCAGTGAAACAAAGAAACGGCTGGCTGGGTTTTTGTGGACATATTGAACTGGAAAAGGCACACCTAACATTAGTGGTTTCCTCAATATTTTCGAGCCAGTGCTTGACTTTCCAAAAAACCACCAAAAGCCGTTTTTTTTTGTTACAGTGTCATTCAGGTGACAGAAAAAAAAATTGGCTATTCTTAGAAAATTCATTAAAAATCTTGAACTTAAAAAAATCTAAAAAAAAAGGTTTTTTTTCTGGCTGGTTTTTCTAAGATTACACAAAAAACCCGCGAGGAACAATATTTAAAAGTTATAATCCAAAAATTAGACACTTGGAGCTACAATTTCCTATTTTTTGGTTTCCCGTACGACAATTTTTCTCGAAGTTAGGAGGCCTGTTCAAAATGTCCAAAAATTTGTTTTTTTTTATCCCTTATAATGTAACCAATAACAAGCACAGTATTGTATTATTATGATTATGTGCGTCTTTCGCCTTTAATTTGTTTACGTTTACCTATAGATAAAATTAGATAAAATTGCATTGCCTACCTATGACCCAGCCTGTCGCCCAGGGGGGGGTCATGACCCCCATGACCCCCCCCCTGGATCCGCCGTTGACTGTGACTGTAGATTATCCTACTAATATTATAAATGCGAATGTTTGTGAGGATATATGGATGGATGTATGGATGTTTGTTACTCTTTCACGTCAAATCGGCAGAACGGATCTTGATAAAATTTGGCACAGAGGTAGATTATAGTCTGGACGTAGGATCCTTTTTTTATGTCACGCGGGCGAAGCCGCGGACGCCAGCTGGTATATATTTATACGCCTGTCTAGGCTAAACATGTCAAAACATTTTTTCTGTGATCGTTTAAAACTCAAAAAAACTCAAAAACTCAAAGCATTTATTTCAATTAGACCATTACAGGCACTTTTGAATGTCATATAAACAAGAACAAAAAATGATGCTGCTACAGTCCCGGTCACAAGGCATAATAACTTGTGAAAGTACTGTAGTTGCTGTTTATACTGATTGTTACCAATATATTATGACAAATGAAAATTATCTTATTTTATGTTATTCACGGTAAATCGAAAAGTCACTAAAATCCGCCATCACTTCAATCTCAAATATATGAGGAGAATTTCGTCGAAATAGGAAAGTAGTAAGTAAGTAGAAAGTTATTCAATATCTATCTACACACAACTTGAACCAAACCTTCAGACAGAACTTAAGTATTTCAATACTTTTTATGAATATTTTTTTTAAATAAAATAGACAATTTGATATCAAGCCTTTCAGTAAAACATTTAAGATTTAAAATTACTTGTTCAAAAATAAATCTAGTATTCTATAACCTCTTTTAATCCTTACTAATATTATAAATACGAATGTATGTTTGTTTGGTACTTTTCGCGTACAGAAACGGACTTCAAATTTTAGGACACGGTTGGCGCTGCGGCTGTGGCTGAGCGATAGACTGCTGTGCTGCATGTCGCGCCTTCAATCCCCGCAGGGAATAAATTTTTATTTATCTTAAGTATTTGTTTCGGGTCTGGCTGCTTATGTATGTTACTTTAAATGTTTGTAAACGCACCCACGATACAAGAAAAATTCCAAGTGTGTAGCAACGTTTTTTTTTTAACTTTAGGTATTTATTTAACTCTTCAAGTACAAAGTACAGGGGCGGACTTAATGCCATAGGCATTTTCTACCAGTCAAGTTTTGTGTGATGCAGAGACAAACTATACATTGCCTTTATTTGCTTTCAAATTCAAATTCATTTAATCACTTATAAATAGAGTAAATTACATTCGGTGTTTTTATAATGTTACATTGTCGTCTTAAGTTCTATTTAGCCTATGGTAGGGGCATGTGAGAGTATGAGTATGGGTCATTTCACATATGGTACTTTTTATCTCGAAAAAAGTTCTCTTGCCACGTATCTTTCGAACCGTGACGAGTACAATCCGAATTAATTGTCACATTCTAAATTAACGCGAGTGAAGCTGCAGGAAAAACTAGTTACACTTTGAGTCCAATGGGTTTTTCTACACTGGATTTAATAAAAAATATAACAAAACCTTTTGTACCGTTGCCTTTTCTTTTTAAGATAGCTCTTTGTATACTGGTTTATGCAATTTGTTTAGAAAACAATCTTCTTTCTTAAGATATTTGTGAAAAGAAATTTAAGATAGGACAGCCTTTGTATAAGGTGTTTTATTCCGTTAATATTATAAGAGATTTGGATCTCAAGATTTTGTGGAGAATTTAATATTTACGCTGCTATTTTACCGGTTTGAAAGAATGAAAAAATATTTTTCAATACACTTTTTTTCGAAAACTGGCGCTTATTGCACTATCATTAGGTTCAACATGCAATGTATTTTACACGTGTGCAATGAAAAAGTTTTCGCACTTGGCGGAATAGGCCCATTATTATGTTATGTTATCTCTATGCAACCTGAAAACAAAATACCATAACATATAACAATGTGATTTGTATAATTTGTTTCTCACTTCAAAAAGTATGAGCAAGAACATCCCCGTCCAAATAAGTACGTAAATCTGTCAGCATATTGACAAAACAAAAATAACTTCGTTATTCCAGAAAAATCCGGTCAAGTGCGAGTCGGACTCGCTCACCGAGGGTTCCATTCGAACTTTTTTTTTTAATAACTTCGCCCCTCACTAGGAATTTCTCCTGTATTGTGTGTACCATTTAAACTCACATACACAAACAGCCAGACCCAGAATAACTATCTGTAGGTCGTACAAATATTTGTTCCGTATGGGGGATCAAACCCGCGACACTCAGCGCAGCTGTCAATCGCTCAGCCACTGCGCCAACCGTGCCGTCACTTGCTACATAAACGGTCGTATCTTTTGACTGCGTAAACTTAAAGGGTTAATTTTAACAACTCGTACTAGGCATATATCGTATAAGGCATATCTATCCTAGCGGCGCGCGCGCAAGCGACGCGAGGGGAGGGGCAAGCGAGCCAAAAAAACACGCCATGGCCTGTGTTTGTGTTGAGGTAGGTATGTTCTAGTATCACGTCTAATGATTGGGTTGTTTTATTTTAGTTTTTTTTTAAATCTTACCATTTAATTATGTTATTTTTTTTTATTCATTTAAGTACCTATCTAAAATATTGGTGTATGCTGTTTCGACTTCCGTACGTTTTACTCACGGGTTGACCACTGAAAACCAGCGCTGTGCTGTGGGCTCCCATGGCACAGCACCATGCTGAGTGGTGACCTGTCGCAGTCACGACGTGCAAGCTTTTTATTTTATCCCATGTATGTATCTGTAAATGTTTGTGATGCTTTGAATGTTGTTTTTTTTTATTATTTTATGTGCTAGTCGTAATTTGCGACAAATAAATGTTTTTTCTTTCTTTCTTTCTTATACTTTTACGCGTTCTTGAGTTAAAGGGTCTTCACAGACAGACGGACAACACAGTGATTCAATAGGGGTTCCGATTTTTCCTTTTGAAGTACGGAACGCTTCAAACAAAGTGGATCAATCCTGTCATCTCGTATTTCAACAGAAAAACAATTGAAATGGACACTTTTTTCATCAAAAGCTGCGGTTTCGGATCGCGAAGTAAATTAGTTTTTTTTATAACTTGTTTGGCACCGTGGCCGTGTCGGGGCCGGAACACATTGTTAACACGACTTGTAAGGAATGCTGCATACTTGTGTCGGTTTGCACATTCGATTCGGTATTGTAGAAAAACACACACCATATCACGCCTGTAACCACACGAAGGGTTTTGGCAGAAGATGTTTGTTTGATGTCTTGTTTTTTTTTTCGGATGGCGTATCTTAAAATTATCTTAACCTGCTCTTGGGGGGGGAGTGGTTCTATGTCCCTCTCTTTGTGTTCCGGGCCACGGTATCACTTTCGAACAATCCGAAGGCAGGAAATTGTTATGCTTCAGACAAAATATAAGTGAAATGATACCAGGAAGCAGAAGAAGGAGAAGTTAGTTATGATTAATAATTATCATCAGCTTACAGCACTCCACTACTGGACATAAGTCTCTTTAATCGGGCGCCACTAAACAGGATTCTCGACAACGCCACTTAATTCGATTCTCGGCAACGCCACTTAATTCGATTCTCGTCAACGCCACCGAACTCGATTTTCGGCAACGCCACTTAATTAGATTCTCGGAAACGTCGCTTAATCAGATTCTCGGCAACGCCGCTTAATCAGATTCTCGGCAACGCCGCTTAATCAGATTCTCGGCAACGCCACTTAACTCGCTTCTCGGCGACGCCACTTAATTCGATTCTCGGCAACGCCACTTAATTCGATTCTCAAATACATCATATCATCGACATCTCTTTGAGGCTCGCGTCGCGTGGAACACGAACGGCCTGTCGGCACTAGACGGACGGACGGTGAGGTAGCCATTACTCATCGTCCACAGACTCACATCTACGGTGTCCGGCAGTCGTCTCGCAGCGTGACGCCCGGAGCGTTTCCCGCGTTGGCTGGATTGGTTTGAGGTTCTCTCTCTCAAACGTCGTGGACGTGTCGTCGTCGTCGTGGGAGAAGATGTTACGTAACACTAATTATACAAAGATATTTTCAAAGTCGCGCAATTTAATGTATATGCCAGAAAACTCGAGTATTTATGTAAACTATGAATCTTTATCGGCATCATCGCGAGACGAGTTGTCGAAAGACATAGTTACTTTTTGTGTAGGAAAAGGCATAAAAGAAGTTGTTATATTAAAAAATCGTTATAACGTTGATATTATTACAAAGATGGCAGAATATTTGAAGGAAAATAGTAGTTCCATATGTGGAGGTTTTAAAATGTGTGTAGTAAGGGGTGTACGGAAAGTGGAAGGAGAAGATGAGAAGAAGGTTATTTTGAATGATTTTCATATTTTACCCACGAGTGGTCATGCAGGTATACGTAGGATGGTGAATAATATTAAGAAATATTATTATTGGCCATCTATTGAGAAAGATGTGATGGGGTACATTGGTAAATGTGATAAGTGTAAGACACAAAAGTTTTCTAGACATACAAGAGAGCCAATGACAATTACCACCACTGCATCTACATCTTTTGAGAAGGTTTATTTAGACATAGTAGGACCGCTTGACAGGGACGAGAAAGGCAATGTTTACATATTGACACTTCAGTGTGAGCTAACAAAGTTTGTTGAGGCGTATCCATTGGAAAATAAATCCGCGAATGAGGTAGCAAAAGCTTTGGCAGAAAATTTTGTTTTGAGGTATGGGATACCACGAACAATAGCTACGGATAGAGGTTCTGAGTTTATTTCAAAAGTGATGGTAGAGCTTTGTAATATCTTGGGCATCAATAAAATCTTATCAACATCATATCATCATGAAAGTATAGGGTCTTTGGAAAATGTTCATAAAACTTTGGGTGCGTATTTAAGGATACAGACTGATAATAATCCATCATCGTGGAGTTCCTGGATTCCATATTGGTGTTTTTCTTATAATACAACAGTAAATACTGTGACTAAGTATACACCTTATGAATTAGTTTTTGGAAAAATTTGCAGGTTACCAAGTAATCTTCAAGGTGAAAGTGTTGAACCATTGTATAATTTTGATGATTATCCTTTAGAATTTAAATATAGGTTGCAAAGGGCTCAAAGTGATGCGAAAGAAAATTTAATAGCAAGTAAGTTAACAAGGAAGCAGTGTTATGACAAAAATCTTAATTCTGTAACATATAAAGAAGGTGACTTGATATTAATAAAAAACGAGACAGGGAATAAATTGCAATGTATTTATAATGGACCGTTTGAGGTAGTAAAAGACATGTCACCAAATGTCATGGTTAAGTATAAAAATAAGATAGATATAGTACATAAAAATAGGACTAAGTTATATTGTAAGATTTAGAGTGTAAATTTAAAATGAAAAAAAAAATTGTAAATTAAGTAAGGGGGGTGATGTGGTGTGTAGTCACGTATGCCATCACATCACGTAGTTTAAGTAATGTAGATAACAGTTGTTCCTAGTTCGTAAGCATACCAACACGTACCAACTATGTATAAATAAGACGACAAATAAAGGAAGTGAATGAGTCGATCCGTGTAGTAGCATACACTATGGCGTTTCTTTGAACCCTGCAAACCCCACACATCACACGGCCACCTCCTTCGCTAGCATAACTGCTTTGCAGACGGAGGCGACCGCTTCCCATTCCGGCTCATCTATACCATGGACCATGACCATGACCATGGACTGAAACAGGGCCGGACGCGGACTTACAAACTTACGACACAACGCAAGTGTGAACACTGTCTTAGGATACAGGATACTGTTTATTTTTTCCATGAGGGTGGAATGGAGGAAAATGTGTGTATTTATAGCTGTAGTCGGAATTAAGGTGAGATCGTATCTCAAGACGGGAGGCTTGATTTGTAGTTATAGTTTAGGCGCCTACCCAACGTCCTTGAGTGAGAGTATTGCGTTTTTCCTGACTTAGGATATGATACGGAATGAAGCACTATAATTTAGCTGTGCGGCTTTTGAAAATGAAAATCTCATGCCGCGGTTAATGGGTTAGGCACTCAATAGAGACTTTAAACCTGTTTTTGACATATTCAACTGCTAAACCTATAGGTATATTGAACGAAAATGTATTTCGTATTTTCTAATGTAAAAGTAGGGAAATTCTTAAAGCAATAGGTTTATAATGTAAAACTTACTAAACTCTAAAAAAAACCTTATCAGATAAAAATGGAAAGTAAGAAAACATTTTTATTTGGCACTGGCCGCAAGTGCATGTACAGCAAAATTTAAAATATTTTTGTTTTTTACTAACACACCATGACCAACAAATTTAGCAAAGCTAAACAAATTCAGCAAAGCTAAAGGAGACGACTAAAAGTGGGCCTTTATTCCGAAGAAATTTGAACAGCAATATGATATACCTTATTAGAAAGCTTATTTATTATGCTACTCGATTATATATAAATATGAGTTTTTCAGCCCCCCGTTTTTGTAAAAAACTGAAAAATGTATTAGCAACAACAAAACGCACATTTTGTTTTATTTTGGTTTTTGAGACATATTGTTATTTATAATGGTTCTTAAATTGAGTTTTCTACTTAACACTTCTTGATCTTATGATGATTTAAGCCACAGTAACATGCAATTGAGACAAAAATATTTATTATCATAATATTGCAATATCAAAACGTGGCAGAAAAGACAAATTCGTAAATGTCAGATTGACAATTTGTCAAATAATCGACTTGACGTCAGTTGTAGTTTGACATTAAAATAAATTGTTGATGGGAAATGCAAATTACAATCAATATTAAATAATTCCAGATTGAAATGAGCTTTATGATTACCACAAGGCGCAAAGTACTTCATTGCGCCTCGCTGATGGCAAAATAGTCGACACCGGCTCAGTTGTTAAAAGGATGTTTATCTAGCACACATCCATACTTATTATTCCCTTGGTAAAATCCAGTAGGATTCATTAAGGATTAAATAAAAAAGGTGCAAACTATCTTGAGACTGCTAGGTATCAGAAACCCAAGCTGCTTGTAGCCCTGCTATTGGGCTTTATCCCTCTGAATGAAGTGTTTTAACTCGGTTAAGTTGGTATAAGCCAGAGGACATTTTGTTTTACAGAGTTCAGATGGCAGTAGCCCAGTAGGTCCATGTAAAATACTAATATTCATGATGAACATGTGAAGTCTAAAGGAAAGAAAGTGTTCTATTTTTATATGTGCATACTTAAACTATAGTAGTCATCATTGCATAGGGATAGAAGTAGGTAATAAAAAACAGGTTATTAATTATTTGTGCTTTATTCATCTTCTTCATTTTCTATATCGCCTCGTACTAAAATATTATCTAAAAAACCGGCCAAGAGCGTGTCGGGCCACGCTCAGTGTAGGGTTCCGTAGTTTCCCGTCCGTCACAATAAGTGTTCCCACTTATGAGTTTAAAGGTGGAGGAGGAAATTATTTTGTACAACTTTTTGTCTTTTTTGTACAAAAACTGTTGTGTCAATCAAGTTCAAAATGATTTTCCTAGAAAGTCCTTATAAAGTTCTACTTTTCAGATTTTTTTCATATTTTCTAAACTTATGGTTCAAAAGTTAGAGGGGGGGGACACATTGTTTTTTACTTTTGGAGCGATTATTTCCGAAATTATAGACATTATCCAAAAATGATTTTAGTAAACCCCTATTTATTTTTAAATACCTTTCCAACAATATATCACACGTTAGGGTTGAAATTAAAAAAAAAATCACTTCCCACTTTACATATAGGGTGGCTACCCTAATAAAACATTTTTTTCCAATTTTTATTTTACCACTTTGTCGGCGTGATTGATATACATATTGGTACCAAATTTCAGCTTTCTAGTGCTAACGGTCACAGAGATTAAGCGAGGACGGACGGACGGACGGACGAACAGACAGACATGGCGAAACTATAAGGGTTCCTAGTTGACTACGGAACCCTAAAAACTGGCAGGTGGGTGAATTACGTTTTCCTGATGCAGCGCCCATACCAAGTACCAAACAATAGTCATAACATGGGCACGGCTCCCAATAGTACGTTTCCCTATAATACAACTGCAATAATATTGTGCAATACGTTGACACCAATCTGTACTCCGACTATTTAAATTCAACAATATATATTTTATTGCTTTGGTGGCGTGACCTTAATCTTCCTCTTAATAAAAATGAATTATTTAAATGCTCTAGGCACAGCAAACAAACAGCTGGTCTATGCCACAACAAATCTAACATATCTTCTATTTGCAGTTCTGTTGAAACTGTGGACTAACCCAGTTATATTACATTAAATGTTCATGACTTATTCTAGCATTCTCAGAAATATATTTTTAAATTGAGACAAGATTGATGTTTTTAAATAGTGAGGAACTCTAATGCGTTCAGGGTTCTCACAGTCAGGTACAAAACAGTGGGATGCTGTGTCTGATGTGCGAGCATATGAAACTAAATTAATGGTATCGATTGGTGGTTGAATGTTGGACATCTGATCAGCCCAAGATTCTGTTTCTGAGCTTGGCACAGTTATTGAACATGATGCAGGAACTGAGTCAACATTCGGTTGTTGTGGAACTGACACCTCATCTACTTGGATCAAATTCCGTGGGTACAGGAGGTTCCGTTTGTACCCGGGGTATATTATGATAAGCCCTCATACAGCAAGCATTATATGCCCAAGCTTCATCTGGGACCTGTTAGTAATTGAAATGAATATATTAATAAAACAAAAGTCTATTATTGTGTAAGCAAAGTAATAAACAACTAATGATCTTATTACCTGTCGGGAAAATATTTATTTTCTCACATGAGATCCCTCTAATAATGTGCGATGTCATCTTCCTGTGCGTTGACCCAATGTAATGCCACAAGATATGTATACAAGTATGTGTGAAACCAGTCTGATGTCGGGATTTTTGGCTTTTTGTGCACACATGCTTGGCAGAACCGGTCGTTATCACTAATCTGTAAATCAAAATAATAATTTTATTATGCTATTTATTTAATAACTCAGTGATTGAAATAAAATCTATTTAGTGAAACACTAATGTAAGAACAACTATATATGTCTAAAATAATATTTAACACTACAATACGTCTGAAGAAACTTATTTTACGTCATTCCACTATGGAATGGACCCCGGAACAAAGCAAGACAGTTTTTGATAGGGTTGGCCTTCAAGTCATGAGTTTTTTAGTATTGTGGATTCGAACTTTCACAAAATAATGCTAATGGTTACTAATGTAGGCATTCAAAGCCTTGTTTGTGAATAAAACAATTAATACTTCTAGTCGATTAAAAAAAGATATAACTAACCTCACGCCCGCAACATTCTTCAATAATCAAAGCTAGCTCTGGGCTCAGTTCTGCAGCATAGTATTTATAATGACCTGACGTCCTCAGGTTGCAAGATAACACAACAATTAACACATACATCCATGGTTTTCGAACAAACGATAGTCCAAATCGCAAAGAATATCAGTTCAGTTAACACAAGCGGTAGGTTGATCACTAAAGAGGGTTCGGAGTCCGTAGAGCAGATGCAAAGGTCAAATGGAAGTAAAAACACACCAGCACGATAACACTCATGATCACAACGCGGTAAATACGATGTCGGAAAGTCGTCAGATTATTTTGTTTACATTTTGTTGTCGCCACCACAGATATATATAATTACCACAGATATACAAAATATACCGTCATGGCAATTGCTACAGGGTTGCTAGCCCTTTAAAATAATGTTTGCAGGGTTACAAGCTTATATTTTTTCAACTTCGTTTTATAAATAAACGGCGGCCTGTAAAATCTTATTTAATGCCTCAAAAAATCAAAATAATTACGCTCTTCCAACCTGTATAGGTCAGCTTGCTGTTCAAATTTAAAATTATTTTAGGTCCAAGCCCCATACATTTGTTGAACGTCTCCTTTGTTTGTCATTTGATTTGAATGAGCGTTAAAATATTGTTTAGTTCTACGAAACCCTGTGTTTCCAGTTTCCATCCAGACTCCATACTTGCCCTTGACCCGTTTTATTTTAACTATAAAAGATAGTATGAGTAGTTAACATTTTCCATATCACTCAGATCCAGCCTGTCCCTTGCTGTCCTCCCTCAGCGACGCCCTAAGCCGAGGCTCGTACCCCACAGGGGGTGCCCTTAGCGTGTAGTCGCTTAGTTTGTAAGTTTATACCCTGGCTGGAGGTCTTAACTTTAAGGCATCCACAGGATTCAGCCGGTTAAGCAGACGACAACCACCTTGGTTGAACTGCGAGATGCCACTCATAAAAAATAATAAAAACATTTTCAAGACCTTTTACGTTATAGGTACGGTAAAGGCAAGGTATCATACTCAAGTATTTCATATACCAAAAATGCCGACACAGCGAACGTATATTTTTTATATTTATGACAAAACCTGATGATATTGCGACACGTGTCAAGAAATAGCTTTTTCACTGATGAACGTGCCTCTCCCGTGGAATTGGTGCAACTTTAATGCCTTTTTATGATTGCTTCGGCATTATAAATGAAGATTATTTCTGACGTCTGTGTTATCCTTACTATAATATTATAAAAGCGAAAGTGAGTTTGTTTGTTTGTTACGTCTTCACGCCTAAATGGCTAAACCGATTTAAATGAATTTTGGTACAGAGATAGTTGGGACCCTGGAGACGGACACAGGTTATTTTTTTTTAATATTGAGATATAAGGGAGAAAGAGCGAAGAAAAGGGAAAACTTAGCATTGCTATTACAAAAAATAAGGCGCAAGGGCAAAAACTACAGGTGGCCGGTACCTGTAAATCAAGAAAGGGGAACTGTGTTAACCCGAATTTAACGCGAGCGAAGCCGCGAGTAAAAGCTAGTATAAATATATTTAAAACGTTACCCCCCACCAGGAATTTCTGACACAAAAACAGCCAGACCCAGAACAACTATCTGTAGGCCATACAAATATTTTTTCCGTGCGGGGTTCGAACCCGCGACACGCAGCGCAGCAGTCGATCGCTCAACTACTGCGCAAACCGTTCCGTCAACATGAGTCCCGTCGCGACGTTCCGGTACTCGTCCCACCCGTCCCTTGCTAGAGCCAATCTGCTATGCTGAGTCAGTAATTTAAAACCAGTCCTCAAATGATATCACTCAGATCCAGCCTGTCCCTTTGCTGTTCCTCCCCCAGCGACGCCCTAAGCCGAGGCTCGTACCCCACAGGGGGTGGCCTTAGCGTGTATAGACGCTTAATTTTTAAGTTTTTGCCCTGGCTGGAGAGATGCTATTCATAAAAAAAAAAGTTTTTTTGGCGAGATCAGTAAATACAGTCCAGCTTTCTAATTTCATTTCCCGCTTCAGGTCGACCCTCGGTCTCGTTCTCATAGGTACTTTTTCAAAGTTATTTTCAGGTAAGGTATAGTAGGTGAGTGTTTCCGAACGATGCTCGAGGGCGGCAAAACTTCGAAAAGGTTGGCGCTCTCTGTTTGAAGATTCTTTCGAAAGTTTACTACCCTACTTATGCAAAATGGTTTGTTTATTTTTTCATCATATGTTTTTTCGACCATAGGAGGAGCTCGTGGCTAAATAATAGCAGCCGCTCGGGTCGATCTTTAGGTTAAGCTGTGCTTGCCTAGATTGGTCTGTGGATGGGTGACCACCCGTTACATACCGAGTTTCCTCCGTGCTTCGGAAAGCACGTTAAGCCGTTGGTCCCGGCTGTCATTTGTAAATCTTTGACAGTCGTTACAGGTAGTCAGTGTTCCGAAAATCTGACAACCAGTCTTACCAAGGGGTATCGCATTACCCAGTACTAACTCGGTTGTGGAGGTCAGATAGGCAGTCGCTCCATGTAAAATACTGATATTCAGCTGCATCCAGTTAGACTGGAAACCGACCCAAACATAGTTGGGAAAAGGCTAGGCAGATGATTAGTATATATATGTAGGAATTTCTCCTGTATCGTGGGTGCGTTTACAAACATTTAAACTCACATACACAAACAGCCAGACCCAGAACAACTATCTGTAGGCCATACAAATATTTGTTCCGTGCGGGAATAGAACCCGCGGCAGTCGATCGCTCAGCCACTGCGCTAACCGTGTCGTCGAATTGCGGTTGAATACCTGTAGAAATCTGTTGATGTTTTCCATCAGATTTCTCTCATTAGGACCCACGGAATCTGTATTATACCGGTAGATGACAAAAGACCCGTTCCCTTTAACATGCGGCTTAAAGACATCTGGCGGAATGTAGGTGTATTGAGGTGGGCCTAAGTACACCTATGTCTGATCCCTCGGGGATAAACAGGCGTGATGTAACGTTAAATATGATGAGCACATGAAGGCGGCAAATTTCCAATATGGCCACGCGCCAAAATATCCTTGTAAAGCAAAAAGTAAAGAAATGAATAGATAAGAAAGTTGTTGAAAACTTTTTCTTTTCTAGAAAAGAATGGGGGAAAATCTCTTTCTTTTATACGGTGACTAGTGTTTTATTTACACCGATAAAGGGTGCGATACGAAGGCTGTTTTAAGAAAGAAAACTTCTTTTTTTTAAAAAAAAAACGTTGCCACACACTAGGAATTTCTCCTGTATCGTGGGTGCGTTTACAAACATTTAAACTCACGTACACAAACAGCCAGACCCGGAACAACTATCTGTAGGCCATACAAATATTTGTTCCGTGCGGGAATCGAACCCGCGACATGTAGCGCAGCACTCGGTGGTTCAGCCACTGCGCCAACCGTGCCGTCATCACTTAAATTTTTAGTTTTTCATTGAAACCGCAAAAAAGGAAAAAAAAATTATGCTCAATATAATAAGTTACACTTTAGTATTATGATTTGGTTCTATTCCGTGGAACTAATAAAATATTAGCACAATGTCATTTCTGTCATACTCTTCTAGGAAATACAATATCACTTATTACATTACAACCCATGTTCTCAGTATTAATATAATTTTATAGCTTGCCGTCCCTGTGGGTTTCACTACTTTAGAGTTTTGAGTACCGCCACAAAAAGATGGGTACAGAAGTTCAACTCCATGGGACGAGAACCGCCAGACATCTCCCGGCCACCGTAGACGCGGAACTGTGGAAGCGGATCTCTGTCCGTCTAGTGATGACAAGTTCGTATTTGACGCGCGCCTCAAAGAGATTTTACCAAAGCAGAAGGGCCTAACAGGGCTACTGCCTGCCGGGGTTGCGGGTTGTTCGAAAGAGATACTGCGACCCTGGAACACACAGGGCAAAAGAAGGAACATGGATGGGTTTTACTCCTTTACGATCCGCCTAGGGAGGGAGAAGTTATTTGGTCTCAGAGATACGGTGTCCGGGAGTCGTCTCGTGGCTTACCATTTGAGCCTGGCTGCTTTTTCGCCTAACATCAGCAACAATTGAGTTATGAAAACTTTTACTGAAAAAAGCAACTGTTCCATGAATCACGTTATGTGACAATCAATTTGGGGAAAGCATTTTTGTTTCTCATTAACACGCTATTATAAATTATTTTTAACTTCACTTGTAACTAACTATCTATGTAAGAAAATCTTGGAATCTTAATTTGCCACTTCCAGGTCTACGATTAGGATGAAATTTTGCACACGCTCTGAGTTCTGATGACAATACATGACTAGCTAAGAAACGTCAAAATCCAATATGGCGGCCTCCCCAAGATGGCGGCTGTTTGAAATCTACCCCCATGATATGGGTATCAAATGAAAGGGTCAGGTGCTGTCACTGCTGTCAGGAATACGAAAAAATAGTCACGTGACTTAAATGGGTTCCCTCTATCTGGCAGAATCTTGATGCTCCGAAATTTATTTGGCATAACACACTTAGCATAATTTTCTTTAAACGAACATTTTAAAGGCATAAACATTATTTGGTGTAATTATCGTTTGGCATAATCTTTAAAACTTCGAATTTACAATGGCATACTTTTAAGTTGGCAGAATTACATTTAGTATAATTACGATTGGCAGAGTTCAAATTTCGCATAAGATATTATTTGGTATAATTTCACTTGGCATACTATGCAGACGGCCGTAATGGCTAGGTTAGGTTAGGTTAAAACTGTGACCTTCAGAAACGACTTGCATTAATAGAAAAAAGAGATTGTTTTAGGTAGGTTACCCGGAACTGAACTATTTAGATTAGGATTATTACTTATTGAATTCAATGACATTATTTCTAATTCAATTAAACAATTACTAAAATAAATGACATTATTTTAAAAGAACTAATTAATTAAAATAAATGACAACTTAAAATAACAAAGATGATCCTAACTATAAACTTTCTGCAATATGACAATACTGCCGTTTATCGATATAAAATATATGCCAAAAGACGATTCTAAATGTGAACTTTCTGCGATTATGATGTTTCTACTTTTTAAATATTATGGATATGAAGTTTATGCCTAGAGATGATTCTGACTTACAAAATTATGAGTTTAGAATGTATGATAAATGAGTGTCTGCTAAACAATTTTCTGCGAAGTGAAGTTTATGCCATCCGTTGTTATGCAAAATAAAATTATGACATAAAAAGTTCTGCTATAAAGGGTGGACCCGACTTAAATGGCTGCCATATTGCAGCATCATGTTGGGATAGAGGCCTTTTGGCCTCCTACAGGACTAATTTAATAAAGGATGGTATTTAAAAGTACTTCAATTTATTCCCATTTCATTTACCTAATTTTGCCTGTGTTCCACCAAATATACTGAATGTGCACCAAATTAAGGTAATTAAAATATGTCGTAACGAGCATCTATTTAACAACTGTTGCAAATTTGTAAAAATAGTAATACACCTAATTTTAAAAACAAGCATTTTATTTTTTTAGTTTTACTTCAGTGTTATATTTGGTGTTAATTTGGAATTTCATCCATTTTCTGTTAATGCAAGTCGTAACTGGCACGGTCTGGACTGGTCGTAGGGGGTCACAGTTTTAACCTAACCTAACCTACGCATTTTTTTAACATTCAGGAATATTTGGTGCACGATCAGTATTTTTCGGGAAGATTAAAATAGCTAATGTTACAATAGAATATTTGCAGCGCACTACAATAAAAAAGTGTTATTTGATGTAATATATTTTGTTGGCCGAGTAGTTTAATTATAGTAAAACAATTAAACGGGTTTAAGATCAATATTTTAGAAATGCATACACACAACACAAAAATATTATCCTTAAATAAATTGTCTTTTTTATATTGTTCTTTTTAAACTAAGTAATTATGTTGCAGTAGTATTCTTTCTTAATTCACATGAATATGTGGAAAATGATGTTGCTCATTGACTTCTAATTATCATAGTTTCAGTTATTTTAATACCAGATTTTGGTCGTTGATCTTCCGTACCTATCTTCTTGGTGGTAGTGGGTTCCAATTAAGAGATAATGCTAGGGAAACAGTGAGTGGCGGAGATGACGGATGTTCAGCTGGCCAAGTAAGTAGCGGTAGCGGTTTGAGTGCGGCTGTCCTTTTTGAACTCTATTTTAGACAGTTAAAACCTTCGATTTACAGAGGAAATAATCCTACATCCTATCCTTATCCTTACTAATATAATAAAAGCGAAAGTGAGTTTGTTTGTTTGTTTGTTACCTCTTCACGCTTTAATGGCTAAACCGATTTTGATGAATTTTGGTACAGAGATAGTTGGGAACCAGGAGACGGACATAGGCTATTATTTTTTTTTAACAGAGTGGGATATGAGGGAAAAAGAGGGAAGAAACGGCAAAACTTAGCGTTGCTATTACAAATCAATAAGGCGCTACCGAATTTAACGCGAGTGAAGCTGCGGGCAAAAGCTAGTAATATTATAATGCGAATGTTTGTGAGGATGTATTGTTGCTCTTTCACGTCAAAACGGCTGAACGGATCTTGATGAAATTTGGCACAGAGGTAGATTATAGTTTGAAGATGTAGATTATAACACAGGATACTTTTTTTTCGATATCACGCGGGCGAAGTTGCGGGCGCCAGCTAGTGTTGTTATATTTCATGACAGACTGGAATATCACACCACTGGAGCTGAAAGCAGAGTTGTCTTTCAAATAACAATTAAAACTTTATTTGTTGCAAAACAAATAGCAGCATTAAATAAATACATAACGAGTAACAAACATTCCTACATACATCCATCATTACAAACTTTTTTATGGTTATCATGACGTCTTTTCTTTTTTTGCGGATCATCGTCAAATAACTTCCCCCGATCTGGGCGGAGCGAGGGGGGGAGTGTCAGGCTTGTTCTGACTAAAATCCACCCATGTTCCTTCTATTGCCCTTTATGTTCTGGGGCCGCGGTATCTCTTTCTAACAACCCGCAACAACCCCGGCAGGTATCATGACGTCTTAAGTAGGAATGTTTTAATATCATTCTGGTGTGGATATGAGGTATTGTAGGTGTAAAAAATACCAATGTGGTAAAGAGACAGAACTATACAGGATGACTTTTCTGATGAGAATTCAACAATTAACTTGCCCCGCTCTGAGCGGAGTGGGAGGGAGTGTCAGACTTTTACTGATTAAAACTCATCCACGTTCCTTCTTTGCCGTGGTATCTCTTTCAGAAAACCCGCCACCCAAAGCTTTGGTGCCACAAAGATATGTTAGAAAAGCAGATCTCTTTAAGGCGCGCGTGGAACACGAACGCACCATCGACACGGGCATAGAGGATGTGTGATGCCATCTCTATCCCACAAACTTTAACCCACCTGGTCGATAAAACGAGTGCAACCAGGAAATGCATTTGTTGCAATAGTGTTCTTGGAAAAAGCATACAAGTAATATATCCGCTCGTCGCTTGTGCTACAAGCTTTATTAATCTTATTAAAGCTGGGTTGAGCCCCTTTCAGACCTGATTATACATGTGCTAGGATACATCTCATATCTGATCCGTGAATCTTGCAACATGTTTGTTTTGGGGGATCTCGTGCACTGGTCAAGTGCAAATCATATCCTATCATCAGGATATCAGCACAAATTATTTGGTAGGGCATGTCGACATCAAGAGATTGTTGATACTTTAATAAAAAGAAAAATCTTATTTTACAATATGGAGTAACTAGCTTTTCCCGCGGCTTTGCTCGCGTTAAATTCGGGGTCACATAGTTCCCCTTATGCCTTTGCGTCCTATTGATTTGTAATAGCAAAGTTAAGTTTTCCCTTTTCTTCCTTCTTTCTCCCTCATATCACACTTTTTTTTAAAAAAAATTTTAGCCTATGTCCGTCTCCTGGGTCCCAACTATCTCTGTACAAAAAATCATCAAAATAGGTTTAGCCATTAAGGCGTGAAGAGGTAACAAACAAACTTACTTTCACTTTTATAACATTAGTAAGGATAGTAAGGATTACAGTGAATGCATAATTGTAAATTTATCATTCACACCGTGTCGTCGAAATATGAATCCAAGTTACGTACAAATTATTAAGTGTTCTGCAAATTAAACTTCACCGCATAATATAAATCACTTCATCTGCGTCTGAGCTCGGTTTTAATATCATTACGTTAATAGCAATTTACATGTCAAATGTTGTAGCAATCACATTGCTCAGTAGAGTGTCTCTCTACTGATGTATTCTTGGAAACGCTTGGAGAAAAGGTTTCTTGTCACAGCATTTTCAGCCTTAAATGTTCCCAATTCTGGGTTACAAACATTTATTAATTTCACAGGTTTCTTCCATACAATTTCTGCTTTATTATACCAGTCAGAGAGTGTTGGAATTTTGTAATTTTCTTGACAGACGTTATGTCGTATAAGCATCTGAACTAAATAAGAATATCTTTTTTTTAATACTTATATAAAACAAGCTTTTGCCCGCGGCTTCGCCCGCGTTATATTCGGGGTAACACAGTTCCCCTTTCCTGATTGGCCACCTGATACCTAATAACTGTAGTTTTGGCCCTTGCGCCTTATTTATTGTAATATCAAAGCAAAGTTTTCCCTTTTCTTCCCTCATTACTCACTTCAAAAAAATAAAATTAGCCTATGTCCGTCTCCAGAGTCTCAACTATCTCTGTACGAAAATTCATCAAAATCGGTTTAGCCATTTATGCTCGAAGACGTAACAAACAAACTCACTTTCGCTGTTATAATACAATATGTTGATTTGCATCCTCGTCAAAATTTAGGAGGTGCTAGTAAAAGTCATAAATAATCAATGAAAATTACGGTACCTGATCAATAATAATATACGGCGCTTTTATGATCTGTCTCTGTGTGTTTAAATTTAACAGTATTACAGAATATTTCACTTCAAAAGTAGAGAATCACCGAATCAGTCGGCGCATACGTATCATACAGCGGCATGCACGCACCTGTGTGCACTTACCGATTTCTGAAAATACGAAAAAAGTAAAAAAAAAAAAAACTACTTATTTTATTATCGATTCGGGTCGAGAATCATTAGCATAGTTACGTCCTTGAATTTGACGAGGATGCAAAACAACACGCTGTATTAGTAAGGATTTTCGTGTCATAGTTTAAGTTGCTATGCTCCTCCAAAACGGTAGGTCTGAAAGTCAGTCGTTATCTATTTTATTTTAGCTCAGCAGCGGGTGAAACTGATGGCCACAGCTTGTAATCGTATAAAATAAACACGCATTACTATAGCGTGACGTCGTTTTTTTTATTCTGTTCAGCAAACTCATGATATCCATTTCACAAGAGTACATAAAAAATAATTAGTCCGCCATATTGGAGATTTAAAATGATATCGCATTGTTATTCAAACTAACATAATGTTTTCAAAATTTCAGCTATTTCAGGAACCGAGAAGTGGGCCAAATTTAACGTTTTATCTTTTTTACATATTTATTTTCAGCGAAATCTAATAATATCGTCTTAAAAACTAATTTCAAATTTTCAACCCTTTTGAGAATGCGAGTAGAAGTGACCAAATAGCCAATTAGGTACTCCGACCTTTTCTAAAGTACATGCAATTTATGTAACGGTTCCGTGGATACATCCCTGCTTACCTAATTTACTCTCCGGAATTTTGTAAACTCAAGGATACATTTTCAGAAATTATGTAAACAACATGTAAACGACGTGACTTTCGAGTTTTTATCAAGTTTAACTTATAAACGAACTTGGATAAGTTTGTTTTATGGCTTTGCTTGTTTAAACGTAGATGTTTATCTTTTATGCGGTGCTTGGGGCGAAAAGATAAATTAAAAAGAATTCTGCGGTTGGGAATGTAACTTTGGAAGTCATTAGTGTAATTCAATATTGTGTTTCAATTTTACTTTTCAAGTTCTGTTAGTCGTTGTGAAATGGAACCCACGCGTTACAAGGCTGGGTAATGTTTCGAATTTACCTTTTAGAACTAAGTTCCTTATCCCGCGTTGCAAAAGGGGTCGAGACGGAAAAAAATAAGACCAAAAGTTGTAACGACACTTTTTGCTGTACTTAGTTGTAAACCGTGCGGCGTGCGCGTGTTTGTCTGTCTGTCTCTCTCTCTCTCTGTTTTAGAAAGTAAGCCAGTTATTTTCGTTTCGTCTTTCTATTTCGCATTGAACAGTGTGGTGTCGCGACGATTATTTTTGTTGAGGCTTTTTGTACATAATAAATAATAACTTCGTTCCATCCGGGTGTCCCTTGACACCTCTCAAGTTTTTTGTTTTTTGTCGGATGGAAAATCAGCAAATGATTCCTCTCGCTCTGTGTGCGGAGTGGAAGGAAGTGTAAGACTTGTACAGACTAAAATCCATCCATGTTCGTTCTTTTGTTTTGTGCGGAGTGGAAGGAAGTGTAAGACTTATACAGACTAAAATCCATTCATGTTCGTTCTTTTGTTTTGTGCGGAGTGGAAGGAAGTGTAAGACTTGTACAGACTAAAATCCATCCATGTTCGTTCTTTTGTTTTGTGCGGAGTGGAAGGAAGTGTAAGACTTATACAGACTAAAATCCATTCATGTTCGTTCTTTTGTTTTTTGTCTTTCAGGGTCGCGACCCTTATCACTTAGGTGTATGCAAAATAGATTACATCCGATTCTCAGACATACCGAATACACATACAAAATTTCTCCAAAATCGGTTAAGTTCTTTCAGCGGAGTATGGCAACTAAAACCAGTCACATAAGAATTGTACTTAATGTTATAAAAGCGAAAGTTTGTGAGGATGTAAAAGTATGTTTGTTGCTCTTTCACGCAACAACTACTGAATGGATTTTGATAAAACTTCACAATAATTTAGCTTTTATATCAGAATAATACATAGGCTACATACAATTCATAATATATACAATGTGTCCGGTCATGGACGAGCGATATTCTAAATACTTATGTAACGAGTGCTTTAATATACTATTACGATACACACTTGGGTCTAATTCACTTCCCCGCTTTTTGGCTGCCATTTTGAGATATATTCTCTATGCGTGTTCAAAAAATAATCATAACTCTCAAAGTTTTGGTCTTACTGAGACGGAAATAGGTGTATTCAGAGCGCAAAAATATTGTCTATCGTTTATACACATTAAGAAATGATGAGCTTACATTTTCGTAACTTTAGAAAACTAAATTAAAGTCCAAAAAAAATATGCAAGACAACGAAAGTTTTGTAAACTTTTTTGTGAAAAAAAAATGATAGTGTTTTTTGAAAATCAATAAATTTTAGTACTAGAATGTTTGTTTTATAAGTACATAGAACATCGCTAGTCCGTGACCGGACACATTGTATATTGTATAGTCTTTCACCACACGAGTGAAAACGCGGGGCGCAGCTAATTTTACAAATAAGAAAGAAAAGATATTTCCAATGCCACTATAAGTCCATTAAATTTCTGTGCTATGATCTCTGTTTCTAAATACAAAGGCGAATAGACGATAGTTTCAGCTGTCGACAGGCGTGTCTGTGTTAGCTTCGGCCTTGTTTGGTCAGGTTTAGGCAGACAGAGGGTGCCTCTCGAGTACTGTGCCAATATTGTCGGGGAGTGTTGACGAAATTGTTAATGTATCCTTTGTTATGCTACAAGTGTCGAATCGAAAGCTGGTGAATTTTGGTTGATGAGTTCGGGACTTTATCATTAACTAGCTTTTGTCCGCGGCCTTGCTCGCGTTCAATGTTCTCCCCTTTTCTCACTTTAAAAAAAATAGAATAGCCTTTGTCCATCTCCAGGGTCTCAACTATCTCTGTACCAAAATTCATCAAAATCGGTTTTGCCATTTAGGCGTGAAGACGTAACAAACAATATTAGTAAAGGTGTTGTTAAATACGTTATTTTATCACGGATGGTATTAAAAAGTACTTCAATTTATTCCCATTTCGTTTACCTAATTTTGCCTGTGTTGCACCAAATATACTGAATGTGCACCAAAATATGTTAATTAAAATATGTCATAACGAGCATCAGCGCACTACAATAAAAAAGTGTTATATCTTTATCCATTTTCTATTAATGCAAGTCGTTACTGGCGTAGGGGGTCACAGTTTTAACCTAACCTAACCTACGCATTTTTTAAACATTCAGGAAAGAATATTTGGTGCACGATCAGTATTTTTGGTGAACACAAAAATATTATCCTTTTATCAATTTGTTATCTGCTAATAATGTAAATGTTCATCACAAAGAGATCTAAAATACTTACGTAGCAGACATTGGGAATATTTTAATATACAACAATTTTGAATCAACCTTAATGTATGATTCCGCCCTGTCAGTACAAGTCTGACACTACCCCCCCGCTCCGCCCAGAGCGGTGGAAGTTATTTGATGATTTCCCTTCCGCAAAAAAAGGTATGATTCCGAACTCGGCAACAAACAGCAGTGCTGTTGCCGCAGTGCTACCATTAAGGCGCTGCCCAGTAGTGCTGCCTGCCGATTCCGATCAAGGCGGCAGTGTCGCTCTGTTCGCGGTGATGCGTTGTTGTGTATTCAAGATGTCGATTGATGCCCAACTTTTATTTATAATACTAGCTTTTGCCCGCGGCTTCGCTCGCGTTAAATTTGGGTTAACACAGTTCCCCTTTCCTGATTTGCAGGTACCTGCTACCTGTAGTTTTTGCCCTTGCGCCTTATTTATTGTAATAGCAAAGCTAAGTTTTCCCTTTTCTTCCCTCTTTCTCCCTCATTTCTCACTCTTTATAAAAAAATAGCCTATGTCCGTCTCCAGGGTCCTAACTATCTCTGTACCAAAATTCATCAAAATCGGTTTAGCCATTAAGGCGTGAAGACATAACAAACAAACAAACTCACTTTCGCGTTTATAATATTAGTAGGGATTGCGCGTCACTTATGGTCTGTCGCGGCGGTAGGGTGACACTGACGCGCAGCAGTGCTGCTACTACATTGATGCCGCGACATTGCTGCCTAGCTCGGAATGTAATCTCATCTATGCTTTTATAAATTGTATGGGGACTAGTAGTGTCACGGCAGCACTGCTGCGTGCAACGTGGTTCGGAATCATACCTTTATAGAGTACTACCTTTTGCCCGCGGCTTCGCTCGCGTTAAATTCGAGGTAACAACCGTGTTACCCCGAATAAGGAAAGGGAGACTCCCCTTTCCTGATTTGCAGGTACCTGCTGCCTGTTGTTTTTGCCCTTGCGCCTTATTTATTGTAATATCAATGCTAAGTTTTCTCTTTTCTTCCCTCTTTCTCCCTCATTTAAAAAAAGTTAGCCTATTTCCGTCTCCAGGGTCCCAACTCTCTCTGTACCAAAATTCATCAAAATCGGTATTGCCATTTAGGCGTGAATACGTAACAAACAAACAAAGTCACTTTCGCTTTTACAATATTAGTAAGTAAGGATAATTATAAATTTTGATTAAAATAAACAAGTACTAACTGTTTTAAACCATTTTGTTCTTCACAGGAAGTACAAAGTTGATAAGGTAACCATGTGAGGTTGTTAAGTTTGTGGTAATTTGTTAAACAATTCTTTAATTTAAATACACTACAACATTTATGACCGAAACAATTTCTAGGTATATATGCATGTAACTTATACCTTACTTTGTTCAATGAAAAACATACTTTTCTTAGGTTGTTACTACAACAACCTAAGAAAAGTATTAAAAGTTAATTTCTACTATTACTTGTCGGAAAAAATTAATCTCTTACAATAGGCTAGTTTCCAAAAAAATATATTAGTCCGTCTTTTAATTTATTTTAAAATAAGGGACACGTATTTTTTTATTTGTAAATTAGACCAAAAATGACAAAGATATAGCCCATTAAAGTTACGTAAAACATCACGCGTTGCTGCATTTTTACGCAACAAGTGACGTCACAGGTAACTTTCTAATAAATTAATACGTGTCCCTTATTTTTGAATAATCTAATATCTATCTAATAGAACTTTGACCCTGGAAACTATCCTATTTTCTACTACAGTTCAAACGCCATTGACTGTTGCGGCCATGATCTGACGTCATTTACCACAATTTTCAAATCTTACTTTTTGATATTAATAAAATAAGTAATGTGTTAGAGAATACAGTAATGTTAAATTGTTATATGGTACAGGACAAAGCGGAAAAAAAAACGTTTTGCTTTGCTTGCATATTCTATTATTATAATTATTCTATTCTATTATTATTTCCAAAAATCGTAGAAGAAAAGTTGTTTCGTTTTATGTTCCGAGACACCACCCCGGAGCTCTTGCTCTTATGCTTAATATTAATCACCCTGTAGATGTGCCGCGGCTATAAAAGAAAACAAGTTTCATTTAACACAGGTTTCAAATGATTTGTTTGTAGCGATGCAAATCAATTTTTTTTGGACATGTTATAAAATAGCAGTTAAAACTAACGTTGTACCTGTTGTATACTGTTTTGATCATGAAGGACTTGCAAGCCTTGCTGTTTGTTCTGTCTCTTGTAGCTGGATTGACAACAATGGTGTCAACATACAGATCATTGCCAGGTGTGTATATTTGTATTTTGGTTTAATTTTTTTTTATTCGAATTAAATTAAGTAAATCATTTAATAAATTATTATTAACTACCATCCGCCCGCGACTTCGTCCGCGTTACATAGTTACTTTGGGCTAACGCTAACTTTAACCCGCGTGATGATCGAAAAAAAAATATTTCTCTCCCCTTTTCTTCCCTCTCCCTTTTAAAAATTTGCCTATGTCCGTCTCCAGAGTCCCAACTATCTCTGTACCAAAATTCATCAAAATTGGTTTGGCCATTTAGGCATTTACTGTACAGAGAATCTTCTTTTTCGTGATTTCCGTGAAAAATTTTCATGCCCTATTTCTCGTTATGGAGTGTTCGTTTTAGTAATGGTAATATTTAAACACTAGCTGGCACCTGCGGCTTCATCCGCGTGATATCGAAAAAAAAGTATCCTATGTGTTATTTCAGACCATAATCTACCTCTGTGCCAAATTTCATCAAGATACGTTCAGCCGTTTTGACGTGAAAGAGTAACAAACATCCATACATCCATCCTCACAAACATTCGCATTTATAATTTTAGTAGGAAATAGGAGGAGGTAACTTTAATTTCTTAATTATTATTTCTTTCGTTTCATCTTCCATTTTTAAACTTTGTTGATAAAACTGTGGTCTTGCATTTATTTAATGGTGGGTGATTCCGAAGATATTCAAATATTTACGTGTGATAGACGGGTGAAGACAAAGAAAATCGTTAGGTATCCAATACTTGTTACTGCTTGGTAACACTATCTAGTGTCATACGCCCTTACCATGGGAGCAATAGTGTGTCAAAAAAGAAAATGTTCGGGATCACAATTTTCATTTGAAAACATTCCAAATGTCCGCTCTATAGGTTATTCCATTCTCTTTGGGTGATTGATTTAGTTTTCTTCTAACACAAGGTATGTAACAATAATCATTTTTTTTTATATAAAAATACTGCTGTTTTAGAATTTTTAACTCACGGCACTGAGTCAAACGTTGGAAATCCAAAGATGAAGTTATTCATCTATTCATTGATTAGTTCTCGATGTGTTTGTTAAATCAATCATTCAAAATTTTCAACAATTTCAGAGCTAGTGAAACGCTTAAAAGTATGCTGCTTTTATAAGATAATGTATTTTACTTAATTACTTAATATTCGCTTATGTGCTATTAGGATCACTTATTATCACGACATTGAAATATAGAACGACACATTTGAAAGGCGTTTGGCTGCACTTTAGATTAGAATAGATCATTGGTGTAATTCATGCTACTTAGATGTATATGCAAAATGCTTTCGCTGTCCTCTCATACTTAAGTACTAACGCTGTAACAACAACATTGTAAAACCAAATGATTTTTAAAAGAGTGACCATGGAGTTTCTTGCCGGTTCTTCTCCAAAGGAAACGACCAACCCGAACCGTGCATCTTTTCTCGACGTTTTATAAGTGCCCATGTAGGCCTATGTGAAATAAAAATATTTCGATTTTCATTTTTTGATTTCGGAAAAAATGTAATAAAAAAACCATTCTATTCTAAGCTTCATTTAGTATTTCGTAAAGCTAAAGATCAACGCTTTGTAACGGGCAACTAAAGTACTTTCACAAGTCGTTATGCCTTGTGACTGGGACTGTAGCTTCATCCTTTTGTTTCTTAACATTTAAAGGTGCCTGTGTAAAGGTCTAATTGAATTTAATGCTTTGAGTTTGAGTTTACTATTTTTTTTCCAGGTTACTGCTACCAGCCTCCGTGTGACTGAATGGTCACCAGAATACAGCATTGGACAATGTTCTTGTGAACAAAACAACACACAGCTGTGCATTCCACGGCAGACGCCTGTGTCGATGACGGTGCCACCAACGACCAAGACGCCAACGATTGATGATCTTTCACAAATGACGAATGTTTTTATGTCATGATAAAAAAATGTAAAAAATATGTTGTTTTTTTTGCAAACGGAGTAAAAGTGTCCTTGATGAAACCTCTTTTATAAATAATGTGTTCAAAAATACCTTTAACGAAGCCAAAAAGCTTCAAAGTTCTTTCCTCTTGCCAATAATATTTTCTTTTAGACCATACTTGGGAATGTTCTATTTACGGTGATAAACTCCAACTTTTTCAGTAGGTATTAATTAGAGTTCCTTACCCAAAGGGTAAAACAACACCCTATTTCTAAGACTCCGCTGCCTGCCCTTAGGTATGTCCGCCTGCCAACAGGCGCAAACATAACAAAAATCATACAATCGAATTGAGAACCTCATCTTTTTTTAAGTCTGTTAAAAACGGTTTAAAAATAATATTATGTAAAACAACAAAAAACTTCCAGATGCGTTGGTGCCATTGCAACAGCAAGGCATGTACAACCCTGTACTTTTGTCGCGACGGTTGGAGGAACCAGGTAAATATAACTTTACAATAGAATATTATCTACTATACTCCATCGGTTTAGGTTGTTAGCTTGACATTAAAAGTGCCTGTAATGGTCTAATAGAAATAAATGCTTTCAGTTGGAGTTTAAACAAAGGTTAAAAAAAAAATACAACTATCTGGCGTCCGCGGCTTCACCTGCGAGATATCGAACAAAATATCCCATATGTTACTCCAGATCCGTTCAGTTGATTTGACGGGAAAGAGTAACAAACATCCATACATCCATCACAAGCATTCGCATTTAAAATAGTAGTAGGATAGTATTTTTTGGGTTTTTATTTAACTAAATTCGTTTTAAAATTATTTATCACATGGATACAAGTACAAATGCCTAAATCTTACTATAGCTTATTCAAATGGCGTTATTTAAACACGAAATCGTCAAAGTTTCACATGATAACGTAATCCTTACTAATATTATAAAAGCGAAAGTGAGTTTGTTTGTTTGTTTGTTACCTCTTCACGCTTTAATGGCTAAACCGATTTTGATGAATTTTGGTACAGAGATAGTTGGGAACCAGGAGACGGACATAGGCTTTTATTTAATAAAAGTGTGATATGAGGGAGAACGAGGGAAGAAAAGGGAAAACTTAGCGTTGCTATAACAAATCAATCAGGCGCAAGAGCAAAAACTGCAGGTCTGATTGGTGTGTTAAACCGAATTTAACGCGAGCGAAGCCGCGGGCGAAAGCTAGTATGTAATAGTTATGTTTAAACACACATATTTATCACTACCTACTTCTCAGAAGACGAAAGAGGTCCTCTTGTGGAGCGTTTTTTCTTGGGTGAAGGAAATGTGAGGGCGGAGCTTTCAGGCTCGGGAGCCTGGTACTATACTAAACCATATTATGTTATATAGGCACTTTTTTTGCTTATAGGAAATCATCAAATAACTTCCCCCGCCCTGGGCGTATTGCGGGGGGGGGGGTGTCAGACTTGTACTTACTAAAACCTATCCATGTTCTTTCTATTCAATTCAATTCAATTCAAATCATTTATTTCAATTAGACCATTACAGGCACTTTTGAATGTCAAGAAACAAAATGAATCTACAGTCCCGGTCACAAGGCATAATAACTTGTGAAAGTACTGTAGTTGCCCATTCCAAAGCGTTGATCTCTATGGAGAAGAATGGGCAAGAAACTCCATGGACACTCTTTTAAATTATAATATTTTAACAAAATCGTATTTACATCATTCATGTTGAGATTATACAAATATGTGAGAACGATGTAGAAAGACGTGCACAGTAAGAGCGTCCAGAGTAAATAAAAAGCAAAATTTAATTTTAAATCTAAATAAGTTTATAAATGAACCGTGGTAGCTAAAAATGACCAGTCCCAACTGACAGCGCCCGTTCACGAACATGACGTATGGATCAGCCCCATTCAGCTCGACCATTTTGAAGGGAGCTAAATGACCCGACACACCCGCCACCATCAGCGAGACATTTAAGTGAGCATGACACTATCAACTACCAGGGCTTCGTCAAGTCAATGATAATACATAGCACTCACATATGGGCTTACTAATTATACAATACTAGAGAATTGATTCTATACATTGCAAAGATAGTCTTACAATCTTCTGCAGCTTCCACTATAGCTTCGGATACTGAGTTTACCCCTATGCTTGTGGAGCAGGACCAGCATTGAGCCAAGCATTTTTATCATCAATATAATCCCCCAACTTATAATATGCTTGCCTACATAGTGTGCGTTTAATACAAGATTTAAATTTCGTTTTATTCAGTTGAAGAATGTGGGGAGGTATTTTATTGTAGCATTTCAAACAGTACCCCATGAAAGATGAGTCTACTTTAGCTAACCTGAAACCTGGTTGAACTAATTGGTCCCTATTTCTAGTATTATAATTGTGTCTGTCACCTCTTTTACTAAAAAGATGCAAGTTTTTCCTGACATACATGATGTTTTCATAAATATATTGACAAGGTACTGTCATGATGTTAATATCCTTAAACTGTTCCCTTAAAGAATCCCTTTACGTTAAAATTGCCCTTTACGTTCCGGGGCTGCGGTATCGCTTTCGAACAACCCGCAATCCCAGTTTATATAGGTACTCTTACAATGTCGAGAAAAGCTGCACGGTTCGGGTTGGTCGTTTCCTATGGAGAAGAACCGGCAAGAAACTCCATCCCATCTCACATGCTGTTTAACTGTATGTTATAAACGTTACATTATATCACCTAAACCAATGTGATTGAACTTTCAGCAACAAGATACTGCACCTACAATGCTCACTGCGACGGATGGATGCCAGATGCTGCGAACAAATGTTCGTGTGTTCACCCAGAGGAGGACAGCATCATTGGACATTGTATATGTTGAGAGGATATACATATTAAATTAAGGCTTTTGATTTGGGTTCCCTCTATCTGGCAGAATCTTGATGCTCCGAAATTTATTTGGCATAACACACTTAGCATATTTTTCTTTAAACGAACATTTTAAAGGCATAAAAATTATTTGATATAATTATCGTTTGGCATAATGTTTAAAACTCCGAATTTACAATTGCATAGTTTTAAGATGGCAGAATTACATTTAGTATAATTACGATTGGCAGAGTTCAAATTTCGCATAATATCGTTTAGCATAATGTTCATTTAGAGCGACGAGTATTTGGTATAATTTCACTTTTCATACTATGCAGATGGCAGAATTGAATTAGGAATAACTTTAAGTTTAAAGACTTATATGCCTAATAAGTCTTTAAATTGACATGGTCACTAACATTATTATTAACGGTTAAAACGGGATATTTAACATGTTTGTTATTTATCTTGAGTTTCCAATATTTTGGTGTGAACCGATACAGTGAGTTACAATTGTATACAAAAACATATTAATGCAAAAATAAGATATTTTTGGAATTATATAGAAAAAAAGACATTGTTTTTAGTAGGTTACCCGGGACTCAACTATTAAGATTAGGTTAATTTGTTAAAAAAAAATGCGTAGGTTAGGTTAGGTTAAAACTGTGACCCCCTACGCACGAGCCGAGCGAGCGGAGCGAGCGGTGCCGCGGCAGCGGCCGGCGAGTGCCAGTAACGACTTGCATTGATAGAAAATGAGATTGTTTTTAGTAGTTTACCCGGAACTGAACTATTTACATTAGAATAATAATTACTTATAGAATTAAATGACATTATTACAAATTGAATTAAATAATAGTTAAAATAAATGATATTATTTTAAAGAAATAAATAATTAAAATAAATGACAACAAATAATGATAAAGATGATTCTAACTATAAACTTTCTGCGATATGACAATTCTGCCGTTTAATGATAACGATATGAAATATATGTCAAAAGACGATTCTGACTGTGAACTTTCTGCGAAATGATGTTTCTGCTTTTTGAATACTATGGATATGAAATTTATGTCTAGAGATGATTCTGACTTACAAAATTATGAGTTTTGAATGTATGATAAATGAGTGTCTGCCAAACAATTTTCTGCGAAATGAAGTTTATGCTATCCGTTGTTATGCAAAATAAAATTATGACATAAAAAGTTCTGCTATAAAGGGTGGACCCTTTTGATTTATATTAAACATTTAAGATGCTCTTACCTCTCTTCTTAGTTTTTTTTAAACATTATTTATCAGGGAATAAATAATAAGTATAGTGAAGAGTCGAAACGTTCACAAAATCAAAAGTCATTTATTCAAAATAGGCTGATAAATCTGCACTTTTTGAACGTCATATTACAAGAGACAGTCCCACAAAAACGCCCTGCCCTTCGCCTCTTCCTAGTGTTAAAACACAAAAAGCAAGCACTAAATACTCAAATCTTTACTGCTTTCCATGATGTATTGTACAGATGGATATATAATTATATACTTTGTGATAAAGCATTAAGATCATTATGGTCTTAAAACTACAAAAACGACCCTTTTTTTTTGGTATCTTTATCTTTTGTTGTGGGTCAAAATGAGGATCACGGATGAATCAGTCGAATGAGATTTTTCCTACTGATTTTATGTTAAAAAGTCGTCAATTATTTTGCACTCAAGTGTAAATACTTTTTGGTGTTTACGGATTATATCTTTACCTAAAATGTTATCCTCTTTCATTCAAAACCCACTTGAAAGTGGCTGGAGGCCTTACATTCAAGGTACCCAGCGGATTACTCGGTTAAGCAGACGATAAGCTCATTGCTTGAACTGCGAGATGCCATTAACAAAAAAAAAATCAAGCTCCACGGCGGGATACAAGCTCCAGACAATTAAGCCGTCTCCTCGGACGCTTCAGTGTGCATCAGGAAGTTTTCGAAGGAAAAAATAAAAGAGAAAAGTAACCTCAGCTCGGCAGATATAGTTGAATTGTTTAGTAGAAATCGATGGAGATTTTCAACTCGAACTTAATTTTTTTAAAGTTAAATTTATTTGAATAAAAATAAATAAGTAGTTCATCTGTTTGTTTTTAATAAAGTAAGTTTAACTTTCTGAAAATATTCATAATTTTCAATGCAAATTTCTCCCTTGCCTTCTGTTCATATTATATAATTGCGAATTTTCAGGTTTTTCATGCCTTATCTCTACACTAGGAATGTATCTTGTATTGTAGGTGTTTACAAACATTTAAACACAGAAACAGCCAGAAACGAAACAACTAGGCCATTCAAATATTTGTTCAGTGCAGGAATCGAACTCGCGACACGAAGCGCAGCCGTTAAAGCAAATTGTAAATTACCTAGCAATTTAAACATTGATAAAACTCGGTTCATCGAAGCTGCTAGTTAACAGCAATCACACTAATTTTTATAAAGGCTAAAGTTTGTATATGTGTGTGTGTGTGTTTGTAACTCCTTCACGCTCAAACGTTTGGACGAATTTGGATGAAATTTGGTATGTAGGTAGATAGTTTATACCTTTTTTCTTGGATGGGGAAGGCAGAGTCTTGTACTGACAAAACCCATCCATATTACTTTTTTGCCCTTTATGTTCCGGGGTCGCGGTATCTCTTTCGAACAACTCACAACCCCGGCAGGCGGTGGCCCTGGCAGGCCCCTCTGCTTTGCTGACATCTCTTTAAAGCGCGCGTGGAACACTAAGGCTCGGCGCCCATTATCGGCATCGGCACGACTGAGGATTTTAGGTGGCAAATAGCAATATACATTAACGTAATGGCAATAAAGTAGAAATTTCCATTATATTTGGTAGTAGTAACAAAAATACCGCTTCGGTATGTTTGAAGCTGCTGTATCGGCAGTCTTGAGAATGCTTCGGGATGCTTCGGCATTCTTCGGTACGCCGACGGCGCCGAGGCAATATATACGTATATCGTTGCTTCCAAAGGTTGTACGGTGCGGCATGCTTAAGGACGCCTCGTCATCCCTAAGAACGTTGCAGCATGCCAAAGCATAGTTTCCGACAGTGTGCGCTTGCATATAGGATGCCGAAGGATCCTTTTCGTTGCTGATGCCGATAATGGGCGCCGGGCCTTACGCGCCGTCAGCACGGCGAGGTGCGTGTCGACGGTAGTCCGAAGTTCCCACCACTGCTGTAGACTGCTGTGTACTACTCAATGAAGACAATACAAACCATAAATATAACTACACTTTTGTCAACTTGCCTGCCTAATTCAGGCGGTAGACAAAAAATACAACAATATTGGCGTGGATTTTAGTGCTGCGCCTAAACTACAAATGTTACATTATGAATATTCAGTACCTAGTTACTGAATATTCATGCACAGTGTTTCATATTTACATACCTTAGATAATATTTAGGATCTTTCGTGAGAACATTGTTCAGGGGTAAGAGATGAATAACGAAACACTGTTGTAAGCTTTGAAATGAAACGCACACACGAAACACATTACAATAACTAATATTTAGAGCAGTTTCAACTAAACTCACTGTACATTATGTTAAAATCGAAACATAATGATACTTACACCAACAAGTAAACTCGTACACACACTACTAGACAGACTCCATACAACCTAAATAACATTCATTTATTACACATACTAGTTTTGCCCGCGGCTTCGCTCGCGTTAAATTCGGTATTTAAACCTAGCATTATGCTGAGCTGGACTCCTATTTGGTGCAATGCGACCTTTATGAATGTATGTGATTTATCTAAACGCCTATGGGTCAATCTAACTTAAATCTTACTTTTTTTTTATTTAATGTGATAATTCCTTTTTTTCTGTTTGTCTATTTTTGTATTAATTCCTGTATTGTGTCTTTTGCTGCAACAAATAAATGATTTATTTATCAATCTTCATGGTTTCTAACTAAATTTACACTGCCACTTACGGGAAGTCTCCTATAATTTTCTATTATCGTGAGCTGCCGATACTTCGACGCTGTTGCAAACATGATCGTGGGGTGACTGGAGAATGTGGGTGGGTAGTGGTTTTTTTTTACCATCTACCCGCATTCTCCAGCCATATTAGAAAATCACGGTTCACACATTGTTTTTTTGCTGGTGGGAAATCATCAAATAACTTCCTCCGCTATGGGCGGAACGGGGGGTAGTGTGAGACTTTTATAGACTAAAACCCAGGCATGTTCCTTCTTTTGCGTTTTATGTTCCGGGGCCACGGTATTTCTTTCGAATAACCCGAAAACTCGGCGGGCGGTGGCCCTGACTGGTGTTTACGGATCACGAATCTTAGTAGGTAGATATCCCGTTAGTGACTGTGCAAAATATGTATTATGAATAATGATACTGTTGAAGGCGGTGCGATAAATTTTATCCTCATTTTTATCAACAATAAGCGACGCATATATTTACGCCTAAATGTTACAGCACTGTCACTGAAATTTCAGCTCTCAGCGCTTAACCGAGCGTTGTTATTCAAGCAAAAGTTTGAATGGATGTTTGTTACTCAATAACACCAGAACGGCTGAACGGATTTGGGAAATTTGGCACAAAGATAGATTTTAGTCCGGAATAGCACGTAGGAAACTTTTTCTTTTCTCACACTTATGCATCAAAATTTCCACGCGAACAAAGCTGTGGACAGCAGCTAGTTTGCTGTAAATGTGTTCCTTAAAGGGATCGCTGGTTTTAATTAGAATTTTAAATTAGGTTATTATTAAAAGCTTCCCCTTTTACCTTTAACTAAATACTTATCCAGATTTGGATTAAAGTTCGAGAAATTTCTAATAAAACATTCAATAACATTCCGATTGTCTCTGTCAAGTTTAACAAAATTCTGCGTTCAAATTATGAGATTTTGTTAAGATTGATGAAACACAAAACGGTTCGCTCAAATCGAATAAAACTTTATCCGAACTTTTTCTTCGTCATTTAAAAAAAAAACTTCAATGAAGCTCTTTTGACTTTTTGCAACATCAGGAGTGAATCCAATGAATTTAAACTTCTTTAGTCTGACGCAAAGCGTACTCGTCTGGAAAAAACCTTTGATAATATTGTTTAAAACTTATCCCTTTAGTTCAAAAGCATGTTTGAGTGTTGAAAGGGGTAACTTTGTTGATTAAAACTACCCGTGTAGAAAGAATGAGAAGCTATTTTTGGAAAACTAAAGTACACTGATCTAAAAATAGTGTTTGGCTGACTATAGTTTTGTTATTAAAACAATGTTTTTTTTTTTAGTTGTTTATTCTTTATGATCACATGAGGTAAATTTAAGATACTTTTTAGGGTTCCGTACTTCAAAAGAACAAAAGGAAAACTTATTTGATCACTTTGTTGTCCATCTGTCAAGACCCTTTTATCTTGGAAACGCGTAAAGGTATCGAGTTGAAATTAAAACCATATAATCAACTGTAAAGCCCCTTTGTGTTGTGTAAAAATAAACCGTCTAAGTCTACGCAGTCAAAAGATATGGCTGTTAATGTCGCAAGTAGGTACTGAAGCCTCGTGCGCGAGTCTGATTTGGCTGGTTTTTTTTCATTTATTTCTGAAGGAAGTTTTCATCCGACATTTACGGCGAAACCTAACATTACGTCACCCTTCGGGCAAGCGACCTTTCATTTTTCGACCCATGACCTCGAAATTGAATCTCAAAAAGGGTTCCTTTGGGTTAACAAAAATCAAAATAGGATACTTTACATAAAATATTATTCAATAAAAAGAAATTGTGAGACAAAATGGTGGGTCGCTGTTTTAAGAGCTGATTGGGAGTGAAGATGTTGCTTTGGCTTTTGATGAATGATATCTACGCATGGAGAATACGAAATAGTAGTCAAAAGGTTTCGTTCAAATTGTGCCAAGCCAACCCGTATATGAATAAGCGACGGTAGTTATCGAAACAAGTTGGCCGAAAGTCAGACATCCATTGAATAACTGAAAGAAAGACAGAAATACATAAAACTGTCTGGTTTTGGTAATGAGGGGGGACAAAACGCATGTGACTAAAAGAGTGATTAGATATGAATGCTGATGAATCTAGAAGCAGAGGAAGGACCACGAAAAGATGGATGGATTGTCTGAAGGAATGATATGAAGGAGAAAGGATTAAGAGAAGTCTGACAGGGGAGAATGGAAGAACAAGGCGTGTAGCGCCGGCCCCAAATAGAATGGGACAAGCGCAGAACGATGAATCGAACTTGCAGACCGCGTGTGTGACGCTTCTCATACACACAACTCTATAAATAAAATATTCGTTTAATTCTGAACACTCGTAGTACGGAAATTGGATTTTTCTTTATTGTAATCTGTGCATCTTTTGATGGCGCCTTCTTAAAGCGAATTCCGAGCGAGTTGACAAGCGGAAATAATAGTCATTTCGACTTGTGAGACACACTGGACTGGAAGGAGGATTCTTTGATTCGAAATTAGATTTGTATGGGTTATCACATTTTTATCAAACAGGTTTTAGGGGCAATGTAACCGGTGTTATGGGTTGTTCGAAAGAGATACCGCGGCCGCAGAACACGAAAAGCAAAAGAAGAAACATGGGTGGATTTTAGTCAGTAAAAGTCTGACACTCCTCGTTCCGTCCAGAGCGGGGTCAGAATTAAAAATAGTGTTGGGAAATCCAAAAATGGATTCCCCAATGGAATGGATTTCCCAACACTATTTAAAAAAAAATCACCAACTCGAATTGACAGTTATACACCACACAAGTTTATTAAGTTAAGAGTTATAGGTCAGTAAACATATAAGAAATAACAAATAAAATTAACAAACATGAACAGCATAAAAATGGGGGCAATGTAAGTCTGAATGATGGTGCTCGTTTTTAGAAAATCCTTACTAAAAAATCTGCCTAGCCTTTTCCCAACTATGTTGGGGTCGGCTTCCAGTCTTACCGGATGCAGCTGAATACCAGTATTTTACTTGGAGCGACTGCCTATCTGACCTCCATAACCCAGTTAATACTGGGTAATACGATACCCCTTGGTAAGACTGGTTGTCAGACTTTCGGGACACTGACAACTGTAACGACTGTCAAAGATCTACAAATGACAGCCGGGACCAACAGCTTAACGTGCTTTCCGAGGCACGGAGGAAACTTGGTATGTAACGGGTGGTCACCCATCCACAGACCAACCTAGGCAAGCGCGGCTTAACCTAAAGATCGAACTGAGCGGCTGCTATTATTTAGCTACGAGCTCATATAAGAAATAATCCTTACTAATATTATAAAAGTGAGTTTGTTTGTTACGTCTTCACGCCTAAATGGCCAGACCGATTTTGATGAATTTTGGTACAGAGATAGTTGGGACCCTGGAAAGTAGACGGACATAGGTTTTTTTATTTTTTTAAAGTGAGATAAGGGGGAGAAAGAGGAAAGAAAAGGAGATTTTTCGATCATCGCGGGTTAAATTTAGCGTTAGCCCTAAAGTAACTATGCCACGCTGACGAAGTCGCGGGTGGAAGTTAGTATCAGTATAATATCAGCTGTTCGGCGCAATCCTAAGAGTAAGCCATGCTTGCCTAAATTGATCTGTGGATGGGTGTTCACCCATTACATACCGAGTCTCCAAAATATAATTCCATCTTTGTCATTCCTAAACGATATTTTGATTTTGTGATTATAGATGCAAGTGAGCCAAAATCTGTTATTCTTAATAAATTAAATGCACTGACGAAGTAAACTAAATTATTTTCCAACAAAACCACCACAAGCATTTAAAAGCTCCCCAGTTTCTGTTCATACAACTGCGGAGCCCTCCAAATAGTCCCCTGGGGCTCTTTCATCCGGTAGTGACGTCATTTATTCGTGCCTCGTGGCTCATAGAGGACACAAACAGCCAGGAATTGGTCGTGTATTGTGCAATACAATGGTGCGAGTTTCCCTGGGGCCGACTAAGTTTTCAGGCACGATACGTGTGTGTTGCAAGTTGTGAGAGAATAACAACACGGTGGCGATGACGACACGGTTGGCGCAGTGGCTGAGCGATCGACTGCCACGCTGCGTGTCGCGGGTTCGATAGATTCGAGTTTGTTGTTTACTATTAATGTTTTAAATTAATATTATTATAACATGCATGTTTGTTTTTATTCTTACAAATACAACGTATAAAAAATAGCACTAAAACTTATAGGCAGGATGGAACATATCTAATGTAAAGAAAACACTGTTATATAATCAAAATTAAAATCAATTATTCAACTTTTCATATTTTATTTTTCATTTTACTTCACTATTACGACCCTAGGCGTTCAGGTCAATGGCCGACGATAGTACGTACTAAAGATATTAAGTACGAATGCGCTAGTTACATGAAATACTTTTTCCTAAAGTTCTTGGAATAACTTACCTACTACTTACTGTATGTAGAGATACCTACCTAATTAAAAAAAAACTTAAAAAATTACTCTCAGCTGATTTTAGGGTTGTCGCATGGAGTTCGTGCAAAAAAAAGCAAAATATCTTTTTTTTCTAAAATAAATAAATATCTTGGGACAACTCACACACGGCTATCTGATCCCAAGCTAAGCAGAGCTTGTGTTATGGTAACCAGACAACTGATATACATACTTATATAATTTATAAATACATACATTTTTAGATAAATCACACCCAGACACAGAACAAACAATCATGCTCATCACACAAAGTTTGTCCTGGGTGGGAATCGAACCCACGACCTCCGGCTCAGCAGTCAGGGCCACTAACCACTAGACCAACAGGTCCGGTCAACAGGACCAACAGATACCTACCTAATTAAAAAAAAACTTAAAAAATTACTCTCAGCTGATTTTAGGGTTGTCGCATGGAGTTCGTGCAAAAAAAAGCAAAATATCTTTTTTTACTAAAAGTTAGTAGGTATTTGATAACCTGGGAACATGCACAAAGACTGCTTGTCACCTTATTACTTCTTTTTTACACGTTGTATATTAAACACCCATTCACTATTGTGTAATAAATTCATGTGGTTGATACGTATGAACTCGCTTCCTCTTGTAACCTTGACAGAAAAAGACAGGTGTTACTTTGTAACGACGTGAAAAGATACAAATGTCCGAAGAAAATGTCGGAAACGGAATGTTTTCCATGTATGTAGTTTGTCAGAACATAACTACTTTCTTATCCTACTAAATGCGAAAGTTTGTATGGATGTTTGTTTCTCTTTAACGCAAAAACTACTGAAAGGATTTTAATGAAACTTTACAATAATATAGCTTACATATCAGAATAACACATAGGCTACAACTCATAAAGATATATAGTATATTCTATCGCCACGCGCGTGAAACAGCGGGGCGCAGCTAGTAAATATATAAAAACCGGACAAGTGCGATTAGGACCCGCGTACCAAGACTTCTGTACAAACCTGCGACAAAAATGACGTTGATTTTTACACAACTCAAAATGGACTGCAGACCTCAGTATTTGGTATAAACTTTAACTCGATAACTTCACGCATTCCCGTGATAAAGGGTCTTGACAGACAGAGTGTTTCGAACATAAGGGTCCCGTTTTTCATTTTGAGGTACGAAAACAAAAAGAATGGATATGGTGTTCTAATAACATTATTCTACTATCGAAAGACTAGGCGGAGAACGGTCATCGTCGTTATTTGCATATAACCAGATACTTTTTGCCACTGAGAATCTTTCAATAAAATGAATTCAAAAATTGAATAAAATAAGCGATGCTGATTGGGTCTTCGAAGGTTTTTTCTTTCGGATGGAAAATCATTAAAAGACTTCCCCCGCTCTGGGCAGAGCGGATGAAATATCAGACTTGTATTGACTTGACTGAAAGATCTTTTTCTGCCCTTTGTGTTCCGCGGCCACGGTATCTCTTTCCAACAACCCGCAACCCCAGCAGGCAGTGGCCCTGGCAGGGCCTTTTTTTTGCTGATATATTTTTGAGGCGCGCGTGGAACACGAACGCTCCGTCGACACTATACGGACAGACGGCGGTACTCCAAGCTACCTTTGGTACCTTAGAGTAACATTGTACTAAGAATTACTTTACAAAGCAGTTTTTTCATCTACATTTTTCCTGTTAGGTAGAACGTTGTTATTTGTCAAAGAGTCAAAGAAATTCCTTTGAATGTAAATAAAAATAACTGTGAAAGAAATTCTTATATTCTTTGAATATTTATGTAAGTGTGCCACAAAATTTTATATCACCCTTGTAATCTCCACAGAATTAGGCAGAGGTGCATCCTACTTCTTACTTTCATATTATAAATGCGAATGTTTGTTGTTGGATGTATGAATGTTTGTTACTCTTTCACGTGAAAACGGCTGAACGGATCTTGATGAAATTTAGCACAGAGGTAGATTATAGTCTGGAATAACACATACAAAACTTTTTTTCGATCATCACGTTGGCGAAGCCGCGGGCGCCGGCTAGTACTGTATAAAACAGGTACACTCACATTTTGCCAGTTATATCGAGGACCCATGTAAACTACAAACTACTCATGTAGTTTGAATTTACTTTTGAAAAAAAAAATCTACTATTGAAAAAATCCTAATGCAAAAACCCATTATCATTTCGCCTGGGAATTGAACTCAGGACCTTATACTCAGGCACTGCGCTTGATACCAAGGATAAGACTGAAGCCCTGACTGATAACTCAGAGGGGCCTGCCAGGGCCACCACCAGGATTGCAGGTTAGCAGATTTTAGAAAGAGATACAGCGGTCCCAGAACATAAAGGGCATGGTTTTAGTCACTAAAAGTCTGATACCCCCCCCCCCCGCTCCGCTCAGAGTGGGGGAAGTTATTTGTTGATTTTCCATCCGCAAAAAGAGGTAGTATAGGAGAGGCATACGTATCTAAAGATGTGACATAATGTGGCAAACAATTTTACGGGAAATAGCGTCGTTCCCATCTCAATTCGTTTTTATTAGGCTAATACACGGTTTTTGTAAATGTACGTTATATTTTCTTATTTAACAAACACAGAATAGGATGATATTGTTATAAAAGGAAGGTACAAAAGGGTTCTAAAAACTAACACACCTTTTCAGGAAAAAATATTAGTTCATCGTCTTCCTGCCCTTGAAAAACACGTGTTAACAATATCATGAGGGTGAATATCAACAAGTCCATATTTTTGTCAATTTTGGTGGCAAAATTTTTTCTTAACTTTTCGTGAAACTATTGACCTAGGACAAAAATAGAAGGTTCAAGCTTTAGGAATCTTCATGAGGTCCGAAAATATCTTGGTAACTTTTTGAGATATTTGAGTTCAAAGATTAGTGTAGCCACCAAAATTGAAAATTGTCCACCAAAATTGAAAGTTGACCACCAAAATTGATATTGGTCCACCAAAATTGAAAGTGCTTAAAACAATACATTAAAAATCAGTTTTTGTCACAAACTTAAATCTCACTAATAAAGCTCAATGACCAAAAAACTCCATCAGTTAATAAAATGTTATAATAATATTTCGTTTATTCAGTTAAATACATTTTAATATTTTTTTAAATATTTCTTTATAAAAACAGAAAATAAAAAAGAAACATTAAAAATACAAAAAAATAGTAGCCCACCGGTATCGGGAACAGGGTCGAAGCTACCGGTGGTTAGAGTTCCAGTTCGAGGTGAACTGCCTCCAGAATCAGGCCCTTATCACCACTATGTCAGGCTTATTGGTAGTCCTGTCAGTAATGATAGACCGATCCCAGTACAGCGTGACATGGTCTTTCTCGAGAACTGGGTCCACAAGATTATATTTCAAGGCAAGTTGCTGATGAATAATCCTAGCTACTTGGTTGTGCCTATGCAAGTACTCGCCGTTAGCTAGACGAGAACAACCAGAAATAATATGTCCGATGGACTCACCCGAATGGGTGACATGGTGGCATGCCCAACACACATCAACCGTCCCATCCTTCATAATATATTTCCGGTAGTTGTTCGTCAACATAACTTCGTCCATAATCGCACAGACAAAATCTACAGTTTCCCCAAAAAGGTCGCTGAATCGTAGCCAGGATACGGATGCTAGAAAATTTACATCGGGCCCATGAAGAGCCCGGTAAAAGCGCCCGTGAAGCTCCTTGCCTTGCCATACTTTCTTGCGGTCATCGGTAGTAAGTACCACAATATTTATTATTTATCTGATGAACTCGTAATGAGAACTATGAGGGTAGACTTAAAAAAAAACTTTTTATTTTGAACAAAATTACCTGCCATACTACACATTTTTTCTCAGCAAAACTATTAGGAAAATAAGACACGTTGTTTCAACGGTGGCTACCAAAACGAACTAATTTATTTTAGAGTCGTTCATTCACTTCCCTTTTACATACAGATTATAAATAGATATTAGTCTAGAGTTGACACAAGTAGTACTGGTTTTATTTGATGTAAAGTATTAATTCTAACACCCCCACTACATCACATGAAACCATTAAATTCCCATTCCTTTAATTTTTATTAATTAATTATTCCCAAGGCTTCACAACATTGGTAATGTTTTGTTGCACCAAGTGCCTTTGTGAGAACATCAGCTGGCATATCAGCAGTACACATATATTTTATCTTTATAACATTATTACTGACAGCATCTTTTAGGAAATGATAACGGATGTCTATATGTTTACTTTTTCTATGTAAAGCATGATTAACAACAAATTTTTGAGCACTCTGACTATCATTGTATAAGGTAATAGGACAAATATCTTGATTAGTGACTTCAGACAAAATTACTCTTAAATACATGGATTCTTTACATGCCTCTGCCATTGACATGTATTCTGCTTCCATACTCGAAAGAGCCACAGTCCTCTGTTTTTTGCTTTCCCACGAAATGACACCCCCTGACATCATAAAGCAATACCCTGTGTAAGATTTCCGGTCAAAACCATTATTAGCCCAGTCGGCATCAGCAAATCCCAACAACTCTGAGTTTCCCTTTACATACCTTATGCAATGATGTTTAGTCCTCTTTAAATACCTGAGAATGCGTTTAGCATAATTCCAATGAGAACTAGTATGACAAGAATTGAATTGACTTAAAAAACTAACACTAAAAGCTATGTCAGGTCTTGTTAACACAGACAAGTACATGAGGCTGCCTATTAACTGTTGATATGGAATATTAGTATCATTAACATTGTGATTTTTATCAATATTTAGTTTTGTTTCCATAGGTGTACTAGCCTCTTTGCAATTTATCATGTTAAATTTAATCAACAATTGATCAATATATTGTTCCTGATCTAAGGTACAAGCATTATTCTCATGATCAATATTTACTCTCATTCCTAAACATTGCTTTACCTGTCCAAGATCTTTAATTTGAAATTTAGAACTTAGTACTGATATTAAATTATCTGTCTCTACTTTACAATTTGAATACACAAAGAAATCGTCCACATACAAAGCAATAATAACTTTAACATTATCATGAAATTTTGTAAATACACATGGTTCTATACGACTTCTATTGAAGCCTAATTCTGTCAAACACTGATCAACTTTTTCATACCATGATCTTGCGGATTGTTTTAATCCATAAATAGCTTTATTTAGTTTAACAATTTTTCTGCTATTAGTACTGTCTAAATCAACTTGTGGGTAAGCCATATAAATATCCTCTTTTAAAACACCATTCAAGAAAGCAGTTTTGACATCTAAGTGAGTTACATTTAAGTCTAATTGTACAGAGAGTGCAAATAACAATCTTAAGGTACAGTGACGCACTACAGGTGAGAAGGTCTCGTCATAGTCTATCCCTGGTTTCTGGGTGAAGCCCTTTGCCACCAAACGAGCACGATATCTAACACTGTTATCACCACCTAACTTTCTTTTATAGACCCATTTACACTGAACTAAAGTCTTTCCTTGAGGCACTTCACTGACCACTACCCAAGCATCATTCTCTTCAAATGCTTGAAGTTCCTCTTCCATCGCAGTAATCCAATTGTCTTTGTCAGGGCCTTGTAGAGCTTGTTTGACACTAAATGGATCATTTTGATTCCCAGCATTTGACTGCATGCACAAGTTTGAGTAGCCATAACGCTGTGTTTGCTTCCTGATCCTCTTTGGTTCTTCTGGAGTAGCAATCTCATCTACATTCTGCAATATAGAGTTATTAGCCTGATCAGTATTATCCATCTGGTTAATATCATTTTCAGAGTCAATATTAGTGGCTATATCAACAGACTCATCTATTTCACTCTTAACTTGTTGCGTTTCTGAGATTTCCCCCACTGAAACCGATATCTTATCATCTATTTTACTTTTTAAGTTTTCTTGAATTATGACATCCCTGCTCACAGACACACACCTCTTATTTGGGTCATAAACCCTATACCCTTTTACGTTTTCAGCATAACCAACCAGAATATGTGGTTTAGACTTAGTATCCCATTTATGTCGTTTTTCCTTTGGGATATGCACCATAACCTGACTCCCAAAAATCCGGATGTGACTAAGATCTGGTTTTCTTTTAGTCCAGAGCTCAAATGGTGTCATATTCTGTAATCCCGATGCCGGTGACCTATTTCTAAGGTAAACAGCTGTATTTATGGCCTCAGCCCAAAAAAATTTGTCTAGTCCAGCATCAAACAACATACAACGAGCCCTTTCCACCAAAGTTCTGTTCATTCGTTCACTAATTGCATTCTGTTCTGGGGTATATGTGTTAGTCTTTTGATGTACTATTCCAGCTTCAGACAAGTAACTGTCAAACAATGCATTACAGAATTCCAGACCATTATCAGTCCTAAGTATTTTAATTTTATTATTCTGTTGATTCTCAGCTAAAGCTTTAAATTCCTTAAAATATTTAAATACTTGGTTCTTGGCTTTCAAAAAATAAACAAAGGTCATGCGTGTATGGTCATCTACAAAAATTAGAAAATACCTGCAGCCACCAATTGAATTCACCTCCATTGGTCCACAAACATCTGCATGAATGATATTGAGTACTTCACTGCTTCTTGTGCCCACATGATTGAACGGTAATCGTGACTGCTTTCCTTGACAACACACAACACATGTAGCTTTATCTATAACTGCTTTATCCTTGAAGTCGATACCAACAACTGCACCTTCTTTCATTTTATTAAGATCACTGCTATTCAAGTGGCCCATTCTCCGATGCCATAATTCGCTCTTCACACTGTCAGATATCGTAAACAAACAGTTGTGTGTACTTTCCACATTAAGTTTGTAAACACCATCAACTAATCTGGCCTCTCCAACCAGTTGATTTCTACTGTTGTAGATATAGCAACAATTTTTCTGAAAATCTACTCTATTTCCATTTTGAATCAGTTTACTCACTGATATCAAGTTTGTTGCAACACTCGGCACACATAACACGTCCTTTACTGTGATAGAGGTTCTGCCTTTAGACGTGATCGTAACAATATCGACATCACCCGAGCATGACACAGGCATCATTTCTCTATTAGCTGCTGTGATTTCCTTAATACTCGTATTTTCTGATGCGTTCTGTATAATGTTAACATTTGAGGTTATGTGCACACTCGCACCGGAATCCAAGTACCAATCATTCCTCCCGAAGTTTCCACTTAAAAACACGGCAGTAAACGCATTATGATTGTTTGTTTTTGTATCTTGAACTTTTGTACACTTGTTTTTGTAGTGCCCGATCTCTTTACAACGATAACACTTGATCACTTTATTTTTGACATTTGACATTTCGCCATCTTTGAACGAATTTATGGTTTTGTTGAACGGCTTCGATTTTTGATTGACACGCTGGCAACCTTTAGAATATAATGCAGTTCCTGTCGAATCTTCATTTCCGGACATGTCTAATAACTTTGATTTTACAACATCCGCCGTAATGGCGATCCCCGAATGTTCAATGGCCATTAGCATTGGAAAATATTTTTCGGGTAATCCCGCCAACATTAGACATCCAATCCATTCGTCGTTCACCAAAAATCCAGTTCTTGATAATTTCTGCCCCGTTTCAATAATTTGAGTAATGTAACTTGTCATACACTCTGAAGTTTCGAGACGTATTGATATTAAATTCCTCAATAACATGATTCTTCTCGAAAAGCCGGTGTCATCGAACATTTGTTGTAATTTCTGCCATAGTTCCTTAGTCGTGTTAGCACTCTTAACATGTACATATAACGACGGATCTATAGTTAAGATTAACTTGGCTTTAGTCATAGCGTCCTCAGCAATGTTGGCTTCAACTCCTTCAGTCTTGAGAAAATTTAGCTTTCCGTCGAGTACTAACAGATTTTCGGCGGCAAACGCCCACTCACTATAATTTTCCCGACCCTTCAGTTTCGGCACATTTGCAATAAACGAGTTCATACTGAAAGCCATTTCTGTTAAACTAACTGAAACTATAACTTATAACTTTGACTGACTCTAAACTAAAACGTGTCTGGGCCCATAACCTATTAGGAAAATAAGACACGTTGTTTCAACGGTGGCTACCAAAACGAACTAATTTATTTTAGAGTCGTTCATTCACTTCCCTTTTACATACAGATTATAAATAGATATTAGTCTAGAGTTGACACAAGTAGTACTGGTTTTATTTGATGTAAAGTATTAATTCTAACAAAAACTAAGAAACTAAAACATAATAAACTCTAAAATAAAACATGATTAAATAACAATATTAAACCGTAAAATATATAAAGAAAAGATATTATAGTTTTTAAACATGAACCTTGTCTCGTCTTTATTACAAAAAAACATGTAATATTAAAATAATTAATACTTAAATAAGTATTTATAATTGTACACGTAACAGTATAGGGATCGATCCATCATCACTGACAGGACTATTGTAGCAAATAAACCTGATGTGGTGGTGGATCGATCAGAGCGGCGCGCAATGATTGTTGACATAACGGTCCCACATGACGAGAACCTTGTGGAAGCCGAAAAAGATAAACAAATCAAGTATATTGACTTGGCTCGCGAGGTTGTCGACATGTGGGACGTGGACTCAGCGATCATTGTGCCGATAGTCGTTACAGCCAATGGCTTAATTGCCAAGAGCCTCGACCAACACCTGAGAAGGCTCTCGTTAGGCAGCTTGATCAAGGGCTTGATACAGAAAGCGGTACTCCTGGACAGGGCTCGTATTGGTAGGAGGTTCCTTTCTCTGGAGCCTTGACTGCCGGTAGCTTGGACACTGTTCCCGATACCGGTGGGCTACTATTTTTATATGTTTTTGATAAGAAATATGTAAAAATATAAAAAAATATGTATACAAATAAATAAACGATAATAATACTAATTATAATACGGTTTTAATGTACCTGCTCTTTCGGCATACTTAAATGGACTCAGACTGAACTTGATGCCCTGGATAGGAGAGTCCATACACTGCTAAATGCAAACCGGATGCATCACCCAAGATCATCGGTAATCAGACTGTACATCCCTCGGAAGTGCGGGGGTCGAGGCCTATTTAACGCGAAGACCTTCCATAACCGAGAGGTGTGCAGTCTCAGTAGCCATTGCCAGTCGACCTTAGAGTAGTGCAGAAAAATAGCATGGCATGTGCACTTTAATAAATAGAAGAAACAGAACAGAAACAAATAGAATAGTAACGTATACATATAAATGAACAATGTGTAGTGAAAAACTATCTTTATATGTACAAATAATATATAAACAGTACATACTTAAATTTTGGTGGCTTATTTTCAATTTTGGTGGTGAAAATCGCCACCAAAGCCACCAAAATTGAACCACCAAAATTGAAACCAGGCATAAAAACAATCTTAAAAAATACAGTTATTAAGATACAAAAGAATAAATATCACTGATGAATAAGTTACCCAAATCACTACCTACAATACGTAGCTTACTATTAAAACACTAAAAAATCACCAGCAAATCGATCCACCAAAATTGACAAATTCTTGTCCCCTGTTCGACCCAAGATGAATACTTCGTTTTTGGCGAGCAATTACAGCACTAAGCACAGACCTGTTACGCGCCACTTCCCGCGCACAACTGAGAAATACAGAACATAAAAAGCGATTGATCGCACGCGCACGAATCTTCATGATAATGTAAATTGAAAAAGTGCTACCAAAATTATGATTTTTGCTAGGACAAACTTGAATCGAGTATCCTGTGCTTTTAACATCAATTTTATAATATGATTTAGATGTTTTTAGATAGTGTGTCATATGCATTTACCAATGAAATAATTTGTTTTTTACTTCACTTTAAATTGTTCCTTTGGTAAATACATTTATATCAAAAAACGGAGCTAGGACAAGCCACCAAACTTGAATTTTAAAGTTATTTATTTTTCCTAGCCTCCATAGGTAAGCCTATTTAAAAAAAAATTGTGGCCCTAAGTGGAATAAGTTAAGTAGTTCACTAGAAACAAATTAAGAAACATCCCATCATTTTACACCATGATTCTCAACGTGGACACGTAAAATTAGCGCCTGGGATATTCACCCATGAGTATTAATATTTGGGGTCGTAGCAACTCGTTTTTTTTCCATTTTCCCCCGTCAATCATCTCACTATCATTTATTAATTTTTCCTTCATATCTTTCCCTACACAACCCATCCATCTTTTCTTCCTCTCCCTCTCCATCCATCAACTTCTTTTCATCACAGACGACTCTCTTCATCTTTTCTGCTTTTATGCTTATCTTTCTCATGAATGCATTTCGAACCACATAGTACGACAAAAGAAAAAAAAGTACTTGAAAGATAATAAATAAATACCTATTACTAGTGTCACATAGTTGGTGCCGGAAGATGGACGTCATCACAGAGGAAGCCTAACTAACACGGGCGTGACGATTTGGACTCATTCCTGCGGGATTGTACGGAGAAGACTAAACACCGAGAGAGTTCGAAAGGACTGGGAGAGGCTTTTGTCCAGCAGTGGGACAAAAGCCTCTCCTACACAAGACTAAATAAAAAAAACTTAAAAGAAATGAATGCCTTTTCTACAGCTAAAGTATGGAAGGAACCTTTATATTACATGAATACGTACTCAAAACGTCAAGCATTGATCACAATGATTGACACACGATTAATCTTCGCCGTCTTCTCAAAAGATGGGAATATTTATACGTTCGCTTTTAGTAGTGAGAATAAAGTGAGAATATGGCGCTTGGCAGGGAGTTTGATCAATGTATTTCTTTATATTGAGAACTTTGGATTTGTTTCCATTTATACCAGATGCAACTGAATATCAAAATGAAAGGTAGTTGCCCCACAACCTAGTTAGTACGATACCCATTGATAAGACTAGTTGTTAGGATTGTTATTTAGATTTTTCTTTGTTACGATTGCCAAAGATCTGTAATTGACAGCCGAAACCAAATGGAATCATGCGCTTTCCAAGGGACGGAAAAAATTTCATATATGTATAGTATGTATACTCCTCCTGAAAGCTTTCTACCACGGTGGTCAATTTCAGCGGAGATTAGCCGGCGCGGGAAATATTATAGTGCAAAAGCACAAGGTACAGAAATAAAGAAAGCAAATCCGTTTATTGGGCACATGCCATAAGTGCACAGGTATACTCTCTATTTTTCTCACTCTCATAGTCCGATGGGACGGCAATCCGGCACGACCAGAGAGAGATTAGGCGCAGGACCAACGAATAAACGTGCTTTCCGGACACACGCGTATTTTGTCGCCCAGTAAAACGCATTAACACTTTTTGCCTGAGCTGGGAATCGGACCCAGGACCCCTTACTGATTTGTAGCGATAATGAATCATCAGTCCACTAAGTAACTCTGACTAATACATTGTTATTTTCAATTTACACACAAGTGAAAACTTTATCTTTACATCATCTACATATTTTTTGCATGGCTCAACTTTAATGAATGTGGTAATTGCATCATGAATAGATATGTAGCATGGATCATGTGATTTTAATACAGTAACTGTGTTTTAAATTCTTAAATTACCTGTAAACATAATTTTGGATTCACAAAACGTATATCCAAGATTTTCATGACCTAAGCGCTTTTAATAGTTCACTCTTTCAAGGCGCACGCAAGGCTAGCTACGCGCTGTTAATAGTTCACTCTTTCAACTTTAGCCAGCCTAAGTTTCAAATCATTTAAAAGTTAAGAAGTTTCTGGAAGATCTGTATAATTTTGACTAAAGAAAATTACGTCGAGAATATTTTTGATGAGAAAACTCAAGGTAGCCTAAAATCCAAAACATCTTGCTGTTCTAGCAAAACTGTTGTTCTGTTCTGTTGTATGTTAGTTAAATATTCTCTAATATATAAAACTCTCGTGTCTCGTTGAGAGGAGCTCGTGGCTAAATAATAGCAGCCGCTTGGGTCGATCTTTAGGATAAGCCGCGCTTGCCTAGGTTGGTCTGTGGATGGGTGACCACCCGTAACATACTGAGTTTCCTCCGTGCCTCGGAAAGCAAGTTAAGCCGTTGGTCCCGGCTGTCATTTGTAGATCTTTGACAGTCGTTACAGGTAGTCAGTGTCCCGAAAGTCTGACAACCAGTCTTACCAAGGGGTATCAGATAGGCAGTCGCTCCATGTAAAATACTGATATTCAGCTGCATCCGGTTAGAATGGAAGCCTGTATGTTACCATACTTCTCCGAAACGTCTCGACCGATTCTTATGAAATTTTTATGCATATTCAGTAAGTCTGAGAATCGGCCAACATCTATTTTTCATACTCCTAAGTAAGCAGCGGGGGAAATCGCTGGGCACAGCTAGTAAATAAATTATATTAAAACAATTTATTTATTTAATAATTTATGTACACACAAGAAAAACACAGGAAAACATCATAAAAAACAAAGAGTACAAAGGCACAGCTTATTTCTAAAGAAATTTCTACCAGCAGGCCTGCGAGAGGAAATATGAAGAAAGAAACGTAGACAATAGTGTGTGAGACCAGGAAGAGAATAATAACTAAAATAAGAATGTCTTAACCTAAATACACAATTTTCACATTTCAAAGGTTGATAATAAAATAAATACAAAAGTTTCCTGAATTATTTTTATTATTATTTACGGTACATTAATGTGAGTTTCATTTTTTAAAAATAACGTTTTCTAAATGTCGGCCTTCTTGACGCAAGCACTCTTCCCATCTCACACGCATATTTTCAAAAACACGTTTGCAGAGATCGCTGGAAATCCTCGAAACTTCGGTCCGGATATTTTCTTTCAGTTGAGCAGTGGTGGTCGGCTGGTTTCGGTAAACGATGCTCTTTAAGTAGCCCCATAAAAAAAAGTCACATGGGCTCAAATCGGGCGATCGTGCTGGCCAGGGGATGTCACCGTGCCGAGAGATAATTTTTCCTGGGAATAATTCCCTTACAACATTCATGGACACTCGTGCTGTATGAGCAGTTGCGCCATCTTGTTGAAACCAGCTGTTTCTGTTAGCAATAGAACTGTTGCGTAGTTCTTCTCTTAAAAAACTGTTGATCATCTCACAATATCTTTCTGAATTAACGGTTATTGCCCGACCACGATTGTCCTCAAAAAAATAAGGACCAATAATTCCTTTCCCCGATATAGCGCACCAAACTGTTACCTTATCCATATGCAATGGTTCTTGATGCAATTCTTTTGGATTCTCTGTACTCCAGTAACGGAAATTTTGTTTGTTTACATAACCTCCTAAATGAAAATGTGCTTCATCACTGTAAAAAACGTTCCGCAGTCGTGTTTCCGTAGAAAAAGTTGTTAACATCCGTTCGGCATAAGATAATCTTGCTTGGTAATCATTTTCATTGAGTTTTTGCGTTATTTGAATTTTATACGGATGGAACTTGAGCTTCTTTTTCATTATTTCGTGCAATGTTGATCTAGCGATCCCTAAAGCTGCCGAACGTGCTCGTAGTGACATCCGTGGATTTTGCAAAACTGAATCACTCACACGTCGAATGTTTTCTTCGGTCGATACAGATGCAACTGGACCTTGGTGACGTGTGTTTACAGCTGAGCCTGAAGCACGAAATCTTGCTACCCAATAACGAATTAAAGTTTTTGAAGGCACATCACTTATTCGTGGAAGATTAAAATGATTACGGAATTTTCGCTGCGCCGCAATTAGCGAAAAATTGCTTGTTAAGAATGCCTCGAAATCACGAAAGCACGCTCCTCTCCTGACCAACGCGGCATGGCGACTAAAAAACTCACGACGCTGACGAAGCTAACCCCCCACCTCGCGCCCCTCTAGCTATTCGCGTTCTTAAGTAACAAAACTTTCAAATGTGAAAATTGCCACCGGACACCCGTTATAAGTACACATATAAGCATAATAATATTTAACTGTATTACATACATAACACAAAAATACATAAACAGATATGTAAATACAATATTATAAATATTCACAACTGGGAGGAAAGGTAATGCTCTTTTAATCTAATTTTAAATAAAGAAATGCTTTTCAAGTCTCTAATGCTAGGCGGGAGTGAGTTCCACAATCTTCAATATCGCTTGAAATTTGATTTGAAGGCAATTGACTATTTGAAAATTATGACGATTTCTTAATATTCCCCCAAAAATGTGAATACTTACGTATTATTTTTCTTAGCCTTGCGGTACACAACTAATCATTAATTCCGGTTCTTATCCTTACTTCCTTACTTATACATGTATAATATTATAAAAGCCAAAGTGAATTTGTTTATTTGTTACGTCTTTATGCCTAAATGGCCAAACTGATTTCGATGAATTTTGGTACAGAGATAGTTGGCACCCTGGAAACGGACATAAGCTGCATAAAAAAAGTGAAAAAAGGGGGAGAAAGAGGGAAGAAAAGGGGAGAGAAAGATATTTTTTTCGGTCATCACGCGGGTTAAAGTTGGCGTTAGCCCAAAGTAACTATGCCACGCGGACGAAGTCGCGGTCGGAAGCTAGTCATCTATAGAAGTCTACTTAGCGAGTTAAAATACCACAAATATTCATAACCACGATGAAAAAAAAACCAAGTCAAAAAGCAACAAAACTTCAAAGTGTAAATCTTAAGGAGTGTCTTAACTTCAAATAGGCCTCATTAGGCAAACGGCGCGATTCCAAGATATGACACTGAAACAATCTCGTTATGTTGGAGAAAATTGTGAACAATCTGAATAAAGACAGTGCAATTTTTGTTGTACTGTGGTTGTCAAAGTATTTTTTTTAATAAAAGGCTTTTTTAATAAGTTCCTATTATTTTTATAGTTTGAAAGTCAATTTAAAAAAATCACTTGAAAGATCCTGTTCTTAGGTATTACTAGCTTCCGCGTGGCATAGTTACTTTGGGCTAACGCTAACTTTAACACGCGTGATGATAAAAAAAAAAAAACTTTTTCTCTCTTTTTCTTCCCTCCTTCACCCCCTTATCTAACTTTAAAAAAAATAGCATTTGTCTGTCTCTAGGGTCCCAACTATCTCTGTACCAAAATTTATCAAACTCGGTTGGACATTTAGGTGTGAAGACGTGGCAAACAAACAAACTCACTTTCGCTTTTATAATATCAGTAAGGATTATTATAATTGCTTTGTTGGCACTCTCAAGATCCAGTAGTCTGCTAAATTTGCCATATTTGATTTGATTCTGACAAAGATATTATTTTGGTACGTATCCTATACAGATAATGCTATACTATTAAATGACCAATGTAATTTTTATATTTGTCATCATGTTCTCGAAAATAGTTCGATGAATGTATGAGTTGACAGTTAAGAATAACAGAGACAACTTAAAGAGAAACGAATCTTTACGCTCAATATACCACTAAAGCTTGGATCAAGGAAACTCATCATCCATCAAGATTTCCGACTTCGTAAGTGCACGGTCATGCAATAGTTTGGTACAGAAGGTTAGTCAAGCCAAGAATCAGCCTATCACGTTTCGAATGTTAGGTCACAGACCTAGGGAAGGAGAGGGTCATAACCACCAATTGGCTTCAGTGCCAGATAGTGATTCTTTGTCATAATCACCATATCAAATACAGGAAGTATTTGATATGGTGATTATGACACCCCTGAAACACAGTCTCCGATATTTTCAGAGAGTAAATCATAAGCAATAATCGACTACGCAAATAGCTTGGTGTGGTCAAAAGTTTAAAACAAATGCCAGTTGGTGGTGTGTGCTGTCTATGTGTGCGTTTTTTCATTCGTTTTAAAATCCGACCTTCTGTACTCTATCTATAATGTGGCATCTGAACTCCTGACTCGTAAGTCTTCGGCAATTTTCGGGTCGCGGTCAAATTCACGGAAGAGGAGCTATGTGAAAGTTTGAGATCCACTGGCTTCATGTTCTGGGAAAGTTTTTGATGTACGCCGATGAGATTTTTACGCCCCATTGAGTTGGGAAGTGAGTTGAATTCGTATCAAGGTTGGATGTTTAATAAGTAGTTCCTGAAATCTTCTATTTTTGGTTTTAAAACCTGAGAAGATTGTTTTTAAGACCTTTATGTAAAGAGGTACAATACAAATAGATAAACGCCCTTGTAACTTGTATCATGGGCAGAATAAGATTTAATCTCGTCTTCGTTTTAAGAGTGAAACAACTGTGAAAGGTTATGGATTTATTCATGAACGAATAATATAATTTCTTTTACGTTCTACAGAAATAACAAACTGAGTATGGAAACATGCATTAAGTACTAAAATTACAAAGGAAAACCTTGGTAAACAGAAAAAATAACTAAGTAGGTACTCTTCTTCATATGGTGTTTCGGCGCTTCCACGGACAAGTGCCACATGAACGCGCAGTGACATAGTGCAGTGAAGTGCTACTAACACAGTTGTTAAGGATTTATTTACTAACACGAATTGTATTAGCGATATATATGTTTGTCTGTAGGGCCTAAGATGCCTGAAAATAAATGTTTTAGTATTATTATTATACTAGCTTTTGCCCGCGGCTTCGCTCGCGTTAAATTCGGGGTAACACAGTTCCCCTTGCGCCTTATTGATTTGTAATAGCAACGCTAAGTTTTCCCTTTTCTTCCCTCTTTCTCCCTCACATCCCATTTTTTTATAAAAAATATTAGCCTATGTCCGTCTCCTGGTTCCTAACTATCTCTGTACCAAAAAAAATCTTCAAAATCGGTTTAGCCATTAAAGTGTGAAGAGGTAACAAACAAACAAACAAACTCACTTTCGCTTTTATAATATTAGTAAGGATAGTAAGGATGCTATGCAGACTTGGTTTCATTTGCTCTTTTATTGGTCCTGTCACAAACATGGCTAGCTAGTGTCACTTGAGCTACCTCAACGGCCGGCTAATATAGCCGGCCCACTACTACTTCGGCTTATTTATACTGGGACCTATGTTGTCTGGGATCACCTCCTTCCGGATGCGACAAGCATAGCCCGTTGCGGTTGCGGGTTGTTCGAAAGATCTCTTTCCGTGTTACCGTGGCCCCGAAACATAAAGGGCAAAAGGAGGAACATGGGCGGGTTTTAGTCAGTAAAAGTCTGACACTCCCCTCCACTCCATCCGAGGAAGTTATTTAATGATTTTACATCCGCTAAAAAGCATAGCCCGTTTCAGAGCTCGTAGCTCTGTGCGACCTTAAATTTAAGGATCAACCCTTCAGTGAGTCCACGTTTGGGCCCTGTTAGTTACAACAGGTAGGCCACACTGATTGAAGACCATAGTATTTAGGCTCAGTGGCGTACGCGTAACGCTACGTAGTAATAAATATGAAAGGTCTTTTAAAATACGATACTTACAGCGACATTAACTTCTTAAATAATAATAATATCGAGGCCTTGACATTATTGTGGAAAACACGAGAGGCCCTAGAATTGCTGTGAAAAAGTATTTCGCTCAACATAACGATAATTCGATACCATCCATTAGCTCCTCCAGTTTGCTGGGAAAATGAAGGCCATTTTGGCCAAAAATATTTCGAAGTATTGGAATTTTCCGGGCTATTGATTACGTGGGTTTTGTCCCTGTGAATAACTTAAGTGGATGACGCAAAGTGGTTTTCTATATGTTTTGTACCTACAATGTTATGATTTATCATCAACTGCCTAGTCTTTTCCCAACTATGTTGGGGTCGGCTTCCAATCTTACCGGATGCACCTGAATACCAGTATTTTACATGGAGCGACTGCCTATCTGACCTCCATAACCTAGTTAGTATTGGGTAATACGACACCTCTTGGTAAGACTAGTTGTCAGACTTTCGGGACACTGACTATCTGTAATGACTGTCAAAGATCCACAATTGACAGCCGGGACCAACAGTTAAACGTGCTTTCCGAGGCACGGAGGAAACTCGGTATGTAACGGGTGGTCACCCATCCACAGACCAACCTAGACAAGCGCGGCTTAACCTAAAGATCGACCTGAGCGGCTGCTATTATTTAGCCACGAGCTCCTCACGAGCTACAATGTTATGATTTATGTAACAGAATAATCTTAACATAACTTAAATTTAAAAAGGAGGAAATATTATATGAGTAAATGTGACAGGTATTTTATGTATTTCAAATTTTATTATTCTCGGAATAACAGCGGTTTAAAGCTGGAAATTTTGTGCTCCTTTTCTAATTTGTTAAACTTTTTGTTCACTTAACTGCACATCGACGTCAACAACGACTTCGCCAGTTGGTTGTAGAAAAAAAAAGAAAATAAAAGTAATGGTAAGGGTGTGATTTATCTATAATATTATGTATGTATTTATAAATTATATAAGTATGTATATCAGTTGTCTGGTTACCATAACACAAGCTCTGCTTAGCTTGGGATCAGATAGCCGTGTGTGAGTTGTCCCAAAATATTATTTATTTATTTATAATTATTATTATATTCAACCGTCTTTTTTCTTTCTATTTAGCGCTTAGCCCAAGTGTAAGACTACCCTAAAATTAAAAATGAAAGTGAAAAATATTCTTGAACTCCGAAATTCCGACGCCGCGGGCGCCAGCTACGCCCGCGGCGTCGGCCGCGTCGTATCGGAAAGAAAGTCCTATGTGTTATTCCAGACTATAATCTATCTCTGTGCCAAATTTCATCAAGATCCGTTCAGCCGTTTTGACGTGAAAGAGTAACAAACATCCATACATCCTTAGAAACATTCGCATTTATAATATTAGTAGGAAGTAGGATTGTTGTTGCCTTGTAGTTTTCACGGCTGATTTTTTATCCACTTTAGATATCTTTATTATAGAAATTATTCAATTTAGGTTTATATCTGTTACCCCGTTTCAGAATAGCATAAATTGGTTTTATTTTTCTTGATGAGTAGGTGTAACTTTTTTGTTACTGTCAATCACAAAGCATTTATTTCAATCAGACCAGGCATTTTTGAATGTCAAGAAACAAAAGGATGAAGCTACAGTATTAATCATAAGGCATAATAACATATGAAAATAAGTACTATAGTTGCCCATTCTAAAGCGTTATCTCTATGGAGAATAATTAGCAAGACTCCATGGACATTCCTTTAAATCAAAATATGTTTACAAGATCATGGTTACATCATTCATGTTGATATTAAACAAATATGTGAGAACGATGTAGAAGCACGTGCACATTATAATGAACAACATTGATTATAATAATGTTCTTGTGTTATTAAGAGCATCCAGAGTCTGCTATATTGACTGTATTTTTTTTGGTTGACTGGTGTAGAAAGATTAAATAAGTTCCAACAGCGCTGCACACCCCCTTTTAAAGTAGTGACCACACATCCAATCAAGTTGAACGCATATTTGTTGTCAGTTGTACCCAAACAGTCTGGAAACTTCTAGACAAACGAAACCAAGCCTTGCAGCTAGTTCAACACGAATACAAATGGTTTACTAATTAATTTTAAATCATTGATTCATTTGCCAAAGACTTTGGTACGCATTAATATTTAATAATCAATTTTATGAATGAAAGTTTTTAATTAAAAATAATAATGGAAATAATAATAAATTCCTCAGTCGTTTGGAACTTGACGATCATGAGGTACTTGCTACTTACTTTGTTTCTTAATTTTCTGATTTTTCAATATGTTGCTGCCTATACGCAAGTATTGCTAGATTCACGTAAGTAATGGATACTGTCAAGGTTTTATATCATTAACCAAACCTTAAAAAGTGCAGGCTGGTTTGCGTTCGAATACTCAAGTTGTTTAAATAGATTTTAATAGAGAAAAAAAAATGAAAACGACGGCACGGTTGGCGCAGTGGTTGAGTGATCGACTGCTGCGCTGCGTGTCGCGGGTTCGATTCCCGCACGGAACAAATATTTGTATGACCTGCAGATAGTTGTTTCGGGTCTGGCCGTTTGTGTATGTGAGTTTAAATGTTTGTAAACGCACCCACGATACAGGAGAAATTCCTAGTGTGGGGCAACGTTTAAAAAAAAAAAAAGAGAATAGGTTTTTGCAATGATGTGACATGTATAAAACCTACTTTCATATTCTGATTAATATTTTTTTTTAGTTTTTTTTGGAAATCGTTTTATTTCGCCAAAAGTGTTTTTTATCTCAGCCTTTTCAGTAGTGGTGTGATGCGGTATCTCACAAAAAATCTTATAGAGTATACATTTTTCATTGCTACTAAGACATAGCAGCATGTTGTCCAAATACAGTAGAAGAAAAAATATGTATATAAAAATATAGAAGATAACTCATTAATTAACCAAGCAATTTAGATAGAATTAATATGGAACCCCTTCGAGAGTATACCCTCTCGATGACAAAAACAGTTATGAAAATTGGATCACAACCGATGGAGAAATAGCGTAACAAACATGCAAAAAAACATACCTATAGTCGAATACATAATCTCCTCCAATTTTGTAGTCGGTTAAAAATATAGTCAAAAGTCTTATGCTTCTATTGTTATGAATAAACACCTCCTTTACACACATTTACTTGCACCATTACAATACCTACATAGGTATTCGATTGTTTGGTGGTCTTTGACAATGGCATCATCATCTTCCCCTAGCCCCATGTTATTTGGGGTCGGGTTGGGGTTTTCTTAAATGTCCCCCTGTCAATCGTTACGCTATCATTCAGTCCTAGCTCTTGGAGTAAATAATAGCTCAAGCCAGGGAAACGGGTTTGCAATTTGGTTGAAAAAAAAAGTGAAATGAAATCCGTGGATTGGCTAATAGGCTTCCCCTGTATGGTTCAGAGGAAGCCGGTTAGTTAGTGTGGAGCTGTTAGATGTGAGTTGACGAAAAACCACAGAATTTACGATATTTTAGTTTTACTTGTAAAAGTTACTGACGGTTCATTTGGATGCTAATCCGCGTTTATAGTTATAGCGCTACTGCAGCTATTGGTCAACTAAATAATTATGATGTAAAAGTAACTAAAACGCGTAGCGAAAAGTAGGTCGCAGCGTTATCACTTTGCCTGTACGTGAACTGTACATCCCCGTTGGTCCGTAAGTGGCTTCTATCCAGCATAGCTATTTATTCACAACCACTCGATTGCAATCGTGCCGTGAGTATAATCGACAAAGTCCTCAAAAGGCTCTTCACAGATCCGTAATCGGCTAATTTTGACACGTCTGCAGAACCGTTTTACGATATGAAGATGTAAATCATATCGATAAAAAACAAATACTTGGTAAAAATAATATATTTATCACTTTTTTCTACGAAAAAACATACGTGTTAAACATACCTTGCAATGTTTTAAAAAAAGAAACTCCACATGGATCATGGTTTCATCGTCATCGATCATCGTTTTGCTGGTTTGACGATTGGATTACGAGAACATAGGGTAGTGTCGATTGAGGAGCTCGTGGCTAAATAATAGCAGCCACTCAAGTCGATCTTTAGGTTAAGCCACGCTTGCCTAGGTTGGTCTGTGGATGGGTGACCCGTTACATACCGAGTTACCTCCGTGCCTCGGAAAGCACGTTAAGCTGTTGGTCGCGACTGTCACTTGTAGATCTTTGACAGTCGTTACAGCTAGTCAGTGTCCCGAAAGTCTGACAACCAGTCTAACCAAGGGGCATCGTATACCCAGTACTATCTGGGTTATGGAGGTCAGATAGGCAGTCGTTCCATGTAAAATACTGGTATTCAGCTGCACCCGGTAAGACTGGAAACCGACCCCAACATAGTTGGGAAAAGGCTAGGCAGATGATGATGAGACTGCTGTCGATTGTCGATTACGGTTACGCTTGGATAGTATGTGCTATGCTGGGATAGGGTTCCAGTCGGACAGAGTGATATTGAGGTTTCTGCGTAGCAGTCCGACTAAACGGAGGTGGAGGTCCTAGGTAGGTGGATCCTTTAATAAATGTGTAATGTCAATCTTCAAAATTTTTTGGAACGAATTTCCTTATCGCGCGTTGTGAAAGGGGGCTAGACGGAAAAAATTAAGACCAAAAGTTGTAACGACACTTTTTGCTATAGTTGTAAGCCGTGTGACGTGCGCATAGAAAGCAACCCAGTTATTTTTGTTTCGTCTTTCTTTTTCGCATTAAACAATGTGGTGTCGCGACGATTATTTTTGTTGAGTGTATACAGGCTTTTTGTGCATGATAAATAATAACTTCGTTCCATCCGGGTTTCCCTTGACACCTCTCAAGTTTTTGTTTATTTGTACGTCCCACTGCTGAGCAAAGCTGTTCTTCTCCTGGGGTACTCCTCGTGATGCGCATCCAGATCGTCTACTCGTTGCGATCTTCTCATACATATTTATTTTTTCTAGCTAACGAATGCGCAAGTGATGAAGAATGCCAAGTGATCAGTCAAGATTGCTTCTGCTTGCCAAACTACGATGACGTCATGCGATGCGAGTGCGTGGCTTTTAGATAATACTACAGAAAATTTTAACTAGATTAAATCTAGCAGCAGATTAAACGGATTTAATTTTTTCATTTGTTTAAATTATTTATTACTTAATGCCTTAGGCATTTTCCACCAGTTTGTCTTATAGACCGCTGGCTGGGGTTGCGGGTTGTTCGAAAGAGATACCGAGGCCCCGGAACATATAGGGCAAAAGAAGGAAAAATGGTGTCAGACTTTTACTGACCCAGTAAAAAAAGGGTGATGCAGAGACAAGACACAGTAGGTGCACTAACAGATAAAAAGGATACAAGAAAATACAAGAAATCAAATTACACCTAACAAGAAATCAAATTATTACTGAGATGAATCTGCCATCTTTTTATTAATATGTTCACGAGCTTTCATTGAAAAATATAAAGCATTTATTTCAAGTATGCAGGCCAAAGCCACGTACAGTCAGCAAAAGAAATAAGTAACCAGTCTATAGTGATGTGCAGTAGAATGTTTTCGATTTAATTTTTGACGTGATAACGTCTTTAAAATCGTTTTAGTCGGGTGACATGTTCAGAAACTTGTGTCACACCAAAACCTCACGAGCGCGATAAACCTCACGAGCGCGATCGATCGCACGTAAACCTCACGAGCGCGATCGATCGATCAATCGATCGATCGATCGATCGATCCTGACCGATCTCCCGTCTCATCTAGACGTTATCACGTAAACATCTCGATCGTAAACCTACTTTACAAACAACCAATTTTTTTTTTTATAGAAAAGAGCTCATTAATTAAATTTGATTTTTTTTGAGATAAAACGTTGCCCCACACTAGGAATTTCTCCTGTATTGTGGGTGCGTTTACAAAAATTTAAACTCACATTCACAAACAGCCAGACCTGGAACAACTATCTGTAGGCTATACAAATATTTGTTCCGTCCGGGGATCGAACCCGCGACAGCGCGACAGTCGATCTCTCAGCCAATGGCCAACCGTGTCGTCAAAACAAAAAATTGAAAACGTCCATCGGCTTTAATGAAAAAATCAACCATATATGACAAGCTCGATCATTTATCTCTTTTGCTAAATGTACTTACATGATCTCAGAATATGACTCAATGCGACTCACCGACCATAATATACTTAAAACACGCGTTCGGCGAATCAAATCAGAATTTTAATCTAGTGCATTTTCCCACTGATATTTATATCAGAAAACATGATCATATTAAAATATGTAAATTGATTATAAATGCATTCAAATTTGTAATCAACTTGTATGATAATATAAGATCATGTTTTTCTCATATAAATATCAGTGGCATTACTCTTGGATCTACTGTTTGGGAAGCTATTCTGTAATCTGGTCATGATGAAGAGTTTGGTATTTAGTCTGATGGTCATCGCTGTTGTAGTGGCTCATGTTGCTGCTTTTAATCTGTTATCAGTGGATCCTAGGGCGACTACACGTAAGTGATCTTTTTATGATAACTGCCTTGAAGGTGATGGTGGTTAAGTACTGTAGGGTTACCATGACATCTTATAGCAGTTCTTATTCCTGTGTGAAAAAGTGATGGTGCTAGACACCCTGTATAGCTCTGTCTCTTTCTCTCAGTGGAATAAGCTCTGCTTTAAGACGTCATGGTAGGGTAGCTGGTTTTGGTATCCCCGGTTGGGTAGAGATTTAGGGATTGCCTATTTGGAAAATGACAGAAGCAGATATTCCTAATATTATGTATGGATGTTTGTTACTCTTTCACGCAAAAACTACTGAAAGGATTTTAATGAAACTTTACAATAATATAGCTTTTACATCAGAATTACATGTAGGTTACATCTCATAAAGATATATTGTATATTATATCACAATGCGAGTGAAACCGCGGGGAGCAGCTAGTCATCAAATAAGTCTTATGTATTTATACAGTTTTTGCCGAAAACGTGCACAATATCTCTTGTTGTAAAGGACATTGAATACACTGCTGAAAATGCAACCTTCCACATAACACTGAAAGTTAAAAATCCAACGGCAATCTCAATTCTTACTTATAAGATTGCTCGGATATTGTATATTTGTTCTTTCCAGGTTTTTTTTTTTAATTTTGTATTTTACAGCACCGCAAAACTACAACCTTTGTACTTCACACTCGGATTGCCGATACTTCCCTGATGACTGCTTCTGCGGGCTAGGCACTGACGGCCTCAAGCATTGTTACTGCATTGGAACGGTCCCGTAGGCGACGCGTTACCTCTCTTTTCCACAAAGTCGGCTAATTTGAGACAGTTCAAGTACTTACAACATTTTGGTGAATACAATATAAAGGTGTTTTTTTAGGCTAAGAAAGTCGTTTTTTTTAAATCACCTTTTCTAATGCTAGCTTTAACCCGCGTGATGATAAAAAAAATACCTTTTTCACCCCCTTTCTTCCCTCTTTCCCTTCAAAATCTCACTTTAAAAAAAAAAAAATATCCGTCTCCAGGGTCCCAACTATCTCTGTACCTACCAAAATTTCATCAAAATCGGTTGGGCTATTTAGGCGTGAAGACGTAACAAACAAATATACAAACTCACTTTCGCTTTTATAATATTAGTAAGGATTTACCTATTCAACAATGAGTACCTACACTGTTACATTATGCAAGAAAATATTTCAATCTTAATTCTGCGTGCCCCGGTACATAAAGACGCATACATGTATAGCCCCACATGCACTATATTAATTGCTAGTTAAACAACAACAAAAATAATAAAATTAAAACTGAATGAAAACAAGAAAGTTATAATGAAGACAAACAAAATTAAACAAATTATTTTGCAGATCATGATTCATACTTCTCTATACAGTTGGCACAGATGTATGACATAAGCCGATGTCTTCACTAACTCTCTTGTGTACCCGGGGACTCTGTTCATTCCATCTGTCTCTACGAGGTTCCACTTTCCCTTCGTGAAATGAAATTTGACAAAAGCCCAGGGATAGACGGAATAACAACAGAGGCTTTAGAAAAACAAAACGTTCCTGTGCCTTACACCATCCATAACCCATTTTGTACGGATGGGAAATCATGAAATAACTTCTCCCGTGCAGGGTGGAGCGCTAGTTCTTCTTCTGTCGCGGTATTTCTTACGAACAATTGCGGGTTGTTGACCATTATGACCATTTATTATTCACATTCAAAATTGTCAAATAAAAATTTGAAAAATGTGTGTTTTTATGTTTATCAACTCTTTTCATGTAAGTATATGCTTTCAGAAGAAATGCCTTTTATTAAAAGTAGACCGCTCCCACGCTGAAAGTCTACAATTGTAACAAACGTATACCTACATTCTTTAATAGCAGAGGATTATCGGAAATGCCTCTCATAAAAGTTCCGCGTTGCGCTACTAGATGGCGCTTTGCAATAACGTCACGGCCCTGAATTTTGGTGGTAAGAGTCTTCTCGATGGAGTATTGATTTTATTGATTCTATTACGAAATCTATAAAAAGGTGAGATAGGCGAGATTCTCTTAGAGAACAGTTAATATCCTTAATTAACATCATGACAGTACCTTGTCAATATATCTATTAGGTAATAAATCATATAAGTCAGAAGAAAATTGCATGTATAATAACATTAATAAGTCTATTACTAGAAATAGGGATCAATTGGTTCAGCCAAGTTTCAGGATAGCTAAAGTGGACTCATCTTTCATGGGGTACTGTTTAAAATTCTACAATAATATAACCTCCCCACATTCTTCAACTGAATAAGACGAAATTTAAATCTTATAAAACGCACGCTATGTAGGCAAGCATATTTTAAGTTGGGGGATTATATTGATGATAAAAATGCTTGGCTATAGGGGTAAACTCATTGACTAGCATCCGAAGTTATAGTGGAAGCTACAGAAGATTGTAAGACTATCTTTATTTTTTATAATTTGTTTTTTTTTTATTTTTTTAAAAATGCGATGTTAGCCTGTACTGGTTATCGTACTTTGATTCAGATATTGTTTATCCTCCTGTTGTCCAAGTTACCACCTTGTGAAAAGGCTCTTCGTAAACCTCTTCATCTCTCCGATAATATTTTATCGGTGTGCACATCCGAGGCCCAAAGTCCCAATGCGGTAGGCAGGCTTGTTTGTAGACATCGAATGGGCAGTCAGCGTCAGTCTGACAGAAACGTACACTTACACCTAAAAATAATAATTATTAAAACAGAGAGACGCATGGATTTGAATGCTCTTAATGTGCCGTGTGTAATTATGTGGCGACGTTGTAGAAAGACGTCTTTCTACAACGTCGCCACATAATTGTATAATCAAAACATGAATAATGTAACCATGATCATGTCAAAATATTATGATTTAAAAGAGCGTTTAAGAGATAGGAGTTTCTTGTCCACTTTTCTCCAATGAGATCAACGGTTTGGAATAGGCAAATTCAGTACTTTCACAAGTTGTTAGGTTGTTATGCCTTGTGACTGGGACTCTAGCTTCAACCTTTTGTTTCTTAACATCACTACATAGTATAAAACAAAGTCGCTTTCTCTGTCCCTATGTCCCTTTGTATGCTTAAATCTTTAAAACTACGCAACGGATTTTGATGCGGTTTTTAGTAATAGATAGAGTGACTCTTAAGGAAGGTTTTAGTATATAATTTGTTAAGTTTTTGTATTTATTTCTGTGTACATTAACTATATTTGTTGAAGATGTCGGCAAAAAGTATGCTGTCTGGGAGCTTTCAACGAAAACGCTGCCTAAACCCTTTAAGATATAACAAAATAATGTATGGTGTAATTGTGTATCTTATATAGGTCCATAGAAAAGTCAGCGGTGACATATGTCTATATCTTAAGGATAACATACTATATCCATTTTAATACTTTAACAAATGGGCAATTATAAAGCGCTAACTTGGAAAGCTATTTACACAAATACAGTATTAATCCTTATCATTTTAAATAGGTTGGTTGGCATGAACATTTCATGAAGATTATTTTTTCCTTTTACATCATGCAGATTAAATAAATACTTTAGGAGATATAGCAAAATCAAAATAACGCGCAACAAAATTAATTTCATGTCGCCGTGACTAGGCTGGCCCGCTCGGGCGCGGTGTAGGGAACAAGTCGCTCATCGCTGAGTGCGTGACCCGAACACGGGCAGACGCGTGAGCACAGAGTACGTTGAGTTGACACGTTCCTTACAAACTAAATTCAAATCCTTTATTTGTGAACATATAGGTACAATAAGATCTAATTACATAAAATGTAATAAAACATAGGTTTTATGAAGTTTCATAATACATACCTATTAGTTAGATTCGTACCATTACCTATGGACGGACGGACAGCGAAGACTTAGTAATAGAGTTTTTACCCATTGGGGACGTAACCTTAAAAATGAGACGTACCTACCTAATTTTATTAATACTTCGATTTTGTTATTTTTGCTATAGGCTGCTTTTTATCAAACCTTTCAATTACACCACGCGGGCGAAGCCGCGGGCGGAAGCTAGTTAGATAATAAATGCTTTACGTTTGAGTTTAATTTCTAATGTAATAGAGGAAAATGAGACAAAACAATATAGTTCGAATAAAATCTCTTCATCGGGACACGCGGTAGCTTGTCAAGGCAAGTTCAGGTAACAGAACGGGGAGCAAATTCATTTATTATTACCCAGACTCTGTTCATTCCATCTGACTCTACGAGGTTCTACTTGCTCTTTACTCTTCGTGAGATGAAATTAAAAAAAGTTTATCTCTAGACGGAATAACAACAGAGGTTTTATAGCTTAAGTGAAACGTTCCTGTCACTCACATCACACATGTCATTTTTTTTTAAGGATGGGAAATCGTCATTAACTTCCTCCGCTCTAGGTGGAGCGGGGGGGAGTGTCAAATTTGTACTGACTTAAACCTACCCATGTTCCCTTTTTTTAACCCCGGGCGGCGGTGGCCCTTCCGCCCCGGCGATATCTCCCCGAGGTGTACGTGGAACACCAATGTGTCACTGACACGGCCCGCCATCCCTGGACGGACAGACGGTGAGCTACCCGTTGCTCACCGTCCACAGGCCCGCATCTACGGTGGCCGGGAGTCGTCTAGCGGCGCCAGACGCCCGGAGCATCTCCCACGGCGGCTGGGTTGGTTTGAGGTTCCAACTGTATACCCTTTTTTTTTTCGTGTGAGTAATCATCAAATGACTTACCCCGCACTGGGCGGAGCGGGGGGAATGTCAGACTTTTACTGACTAAAACCCACCCATGTTCCTTCTGTTGCCCTTTACGTTCCGGGGCCGCGGTATCTCTTTCGAACAACCCGCAACCCCGGCAGGCGGAGGCTCTGGCAAGCCCCTCTGCTTTGCTGACATCTCTTTGAGGCGCGCGTGAAACATGAACGCGCCGTCGACACGGCCTGTCGTCATTAGACGGACAGACGGTGAGCTACCCATTGCTCACCGTCCACACGCCCGCATCAACGGTGGCCGGGAGTCGTCTCGCGGCGCCCTACGCCCGGTGCGTCTCCCGCGGCGGCTGGGAACTGTATATATCAGGTGTGATTTAATGTTGAGGTATTTTATATAGTAAAAGGAATTGTCCTTACCACTGTCGCCGTCAGCAGCGACATCAGCCACCAGCATCACGAACGTGAACAACAGCGCGGCTGCCAAATTTTTCATGTTGACTATCAGCAGAGACGACAAAACCTCTGCTAAACCTATGAAACATTAAAAAATAAACCTCTATCTACCAACTTTTAAAGCATACCATATCATGCAAATCAATTTATTTAAATTCATTTTACACACTCTACGTTCGACAAGTGGATTTAACCATTTGTCGTAGAAAATGCTTCTTATAATGATCATTATATACTTTTTAACTTAAATAGGTTAACTGGTTTAATTTTATTGTTGTTGCGTGACTTAACAAAGAATAAGAATAATTAATTTGTGTAAAAACATGGTACATAGGGTCTTATAATTATAGTATTGTGAACTTACATGTTTTGCCATATAATGGCTTACAAATATTAGAGCATGTTAATATGAAACATTTATACTAAATCTTAACAATAATATGAGTAAATGAGTATTAAAAAAACAACACAGAACACATTGAAAAAAAAAATTCTTAGAAACCATATCTATCATTAATTTTTTTTATCAAGAAAGCTTTTAAGCTATAAAAACTTTAATTTTAAATATAGAGGGAGCTCTCCTAATTCCTTTGATATGTGTTATATTTTTTTATTGCGGTTATTATTTTTTTTTTTGGCATAATGTGCTTTGAAAAAAAGAAAATAGTGATGACTACCTTCGTAGTTACAGTCACCGATAAAAGACACTTTTTAACCGACCGGTACAAACGGAGGAGGTTCTAATTCGAATTTCATACCCAAATGGTAAAGTGGGACCCTATTACAAAGACTCCACTGTTCATATTTCAATCTGTATCTCATGTATCTCTCTCTCAAATATTAAAAAAAATACAGAATAAAATAAGTATTTCAGGGGGTTCCCATACGACGACATTTTACCTTTCCAATAGATAATGGTAAGGAAGTATTCGTGCACTATTTCGACTTGTTTATATGTAAAAAATGTTGGTTAACCTGTAATTGGCAACTGTATAGGCCCAATGCTATAATTTTTTTTAAAGATATTTTTGTACAGAAGCTATTGGTGACTTTAATTAATAAAAATGTTTCATTTTGTATTTCGAATCGTTATTACGCCCTTTAATTATATCGGAATTAGTTTTGGCATTAAAAAGTTAGGGAGGAATAGAAAAACACGCCATACATACATACATGACCTTTGAAAACAAAACACCACTTTTTGACAGTTGTGTAAAAATACACTATGTGCAATGCAAATATAAAAATAACTAAAAATATGAGCAATCAAAATAATCTAAATCTAATTAAAAATCAATTAATGTGAACACGAATCAATTTCTTTGGACGTATGCTATAAATAGTTTTTTAAGGGGAAATAAATGGTTACGGGTTGTTCGAAAGAGATACCGCGGCCCCGGAACATAAAGGGCAATAGAAGGAACATGAGTGGGATTTAGTCAGTACAAGTCTGCCATTCCCCCTGCTCCGCCCAGACCGGGGGAAGTTATTTGATGATTTCCCATCCGCAAAAAAGGTAGGTACGTTCCTCTGATATTTCGATTTCATGTGTGTATTTAATAATTATCACTTGTTTCGGTTGGGGAAACCAGCATGGTATGGAGATATTTCTCGACGATATGTTAACCAAATTAGAAGCCTGTGGGCGGCATAGAAACTCTGACACCAGGTTAGGTTATAACCACGCGATTAAGAAAGAAATATGATGACTGGCAATGTAGTTATGTAGGTAAAATATCCTACTATATTTATAATATTATATAGAATAGTATTACTTTATTGCACACCAAAATTTAAATAAAACTGTTCTACAAATAAAATGCTAAATCTGTGGTTACAATGGCGGTCTTATCGCTAATAGCGATATCTTTCGGAAAACCTTTACATATATTATATTATAAACGTGAAAGTTTGTTTGGATGTATGGATGTTAGTTACTCTTTCACGCAAAAACTACTGAATTGATTTTAATGAAACCTTACAATAATATAGCTTACTAGCTTTTGCCCGCGGCTTCGCTCGCGTTAAATTCAGGGAAGCACAATACCCCTTTCCTGATTTACAGGTGCCTGCTACCTGTAGTTTTTGCCCTTGCGCCTTATTTATTGTAATAGCATTGCGAAGTTTTCCCTTTTCTTCCCTCTTTTTCCCTTAATTCTCAATCTTTTTAAAAAAAAATAGCCTATGTCCGTCTCCAGGGTCCCAACTATCTCTGTACCTACCAAAATACATCCAAATCGGTTTAGCCATTTACAAACAAACAAACTCACTTTCGCTTTTATAATATTAGTAAGGATACATCAGAATAACACGTAGGTTACAATTCATAAAGATATATTGTATATCCTATCACCACGCGAGTGAATCCGCGGAGCGCAGTTAGTATAAAATAATCGTTAACATACAATACACATATCAAAAACCAATCTTTCAAATCAGAAATAACTTTTTGTTTCTTCGGTTGACGTAACATCTACATCATCATCTATTTATGAGAAATCGATTTAGATTCAGCAGCTATACGAATAAAATTGAATTGGAAATTAATTTATATTCACATCTTTGTGCATTATTTACAAACTTCAAAAGATGTTTTTTTAATATTTGTAATAGTTATTTATATTTTTAAATGTTTTTTTTTTAAGAAATATGCAAAAATATAAAATATGTACAGAAATAAATACTATATACTACGATTTCGACAGAAGACAGGAACGCTGGTCGGCTGATACTGGTCATTTGAGGACGCCGAGACCACCAAAACAAGTAGCCCACAGGTATCGGGAACAGGGTCCAAGCTACCGGTTGTAAAGGTTCCTGAAAGTGGAACCTCGGAACAATACGACCCGTGTCCAGGAGTACCGCTTTCTGTATCAAACCCTTGATGCAGCCATCTAAGGAGAGCCTCCTCAGGTGTTGGTCGAGGCTCTTGGCAATTAAGCCATTGGCTGTAAATGTAAAATATTGGTAAATTACATAACAAGGGTGGGTTAAGTGCGGGGTCTGTCACAAACAATTTCATAAAATAAAATCAGCTATCAATCATTTCTTTTTGGTATGTCTGAGTCTTACAACTTAACCCACCCTTTTTTTGGGTTGGGAAATCATCAAATAACTTCCCCCGCTCTGGGTGGAGCGAGGGGAAGTATCAGACTTATACTGACTAAAACCCACCCATGTTCCTTCTATTGACCTTTATGTTCCGGGGCCGCGGTATCTTTCAAACAACCCGCAACCCCGGTTGGAGGTGGTACTAGCAGGCCCCTCTGCTTTGCTGACATCTCTTTGAGGCGCGCGTGGAACACTAAAGCGCCGTCGACACGGCCTGGCACAGCTAGTCTATTAATATGCGTACAGCCAAAGAGAGGACTTTCTTTTCACCGTCAGTATTCCCGAGTTCTTCTAGGTAAGGTCGTCCCATCGTCCACCTCACTTCTGTCCTCAGGGGACGATTAAGGTCAAAAGTAGACTGAAGTAGGTCTACTTTTGACCTGCCGTCCCGGTTCTACTATCGGGACCAAGCCCACCTCGGAAATATACAATTTCGATCATAAAAATCAGCCCAAAATTTACAGAGAATTCGCAAAACAAACATCCAAAATATTGAGAACCTCCTACTTTTTTGGAATCGGTTAATAACAAGCCTGAGTCCTTCGTTTGACACTATGTATAAATGGTTATGACTACACAGTAATTATAGAACAATAGTAATATAAATTATATTATATAGAGGAGGTGGAACATAAAATTCCCAATACAATAAATATGTCGACCTTTACCAGGAAACATTCAAATATAAATCAGCGTCAATACTGCTAATAAAATATAAGATGTTAGATTACTGAGTAATGTTATTGGTGGGTTTTAATTAACACCAGCATTGTTCTACAAACATCAAATATTTACGCTATGTACTAACATGACATCACACCTACAATCTCAAAGGGTTAAGCAGAGATGTATTTTATGACGGCACGGTTGGCGCAGTGGCTGAGCGATAGACTACTGTGCTGCGTGTTGCGGCATTTATAATTTTAGTAGGATGGAAGGTACGAAAGGGTTCTGAGAACTAATAAACCTTTCCAGGAAAAAAATATTAGTTCATCATCTTTCGGTCCTCGATAAAAAGAAAAAACGTGGTAACAATATCATGGGACTGTTATTTGGGGGTCGTAACAACTAGTTTTTTTTTATATTCTGCCCTGCCAATCATTTCAATGTCAGTCATTTCTTTTTCTTTCCTGTTGATACACCCACACACACACTTTCACACAAACACACACATAAACAGGGTGGGTGTGCCCACACCATTACTAAACATTAGAATTATTTTATTTTCATTATTGTTTTCTCATTTTATTTTATAATATAATTTTTCCTTAATGCCAAAATGTCTAATCATCATATCGACAAAGATAAATGTTTTAATTTAAAGTTATTGCAACTCCGGCCCCCAAGATACAGGCGCAGCCTAGTTTGGGGACCATTGTTTTCTAATTTTGTCTACATAGAACTTGTTACCGATATTTGTAATGATGTTAGATTAAGAAAAATGTTGTAACACTGGTTTAATAATAAATTATTCTTATTCTTATCATCCCCACACAATCCATTCATCTTTTCTTCGATAGTAGCTGAGCGATCGCTGCGCTGACTGTCGCTGGTCCAATGCCCTCACGGAACAAATGTTTATATGGTAGTTGTTCCGGGTCTGGCTGTTTGTGTATGTGACTTTAAATGTTTTTACACGCACTTGCGATACAGGGGAAATTCCTAGGGTGGAGCAACGTTTAAAAAAACAAATTAAGTCATTTTTAACATCAACTGAGCACAAATCTAGATTTCGAGGCTGCTACGGAGAAATTCTCGATTGAAAAACCCAATAACAATTTGTCCAACCGAGGAATAGAACCAGGATGTGGTCACCCATCCACAGACCTACCTACCGAGCACGAATTAACCTACATGATGACCCAAGAGAGTGTTCTTAGCTATGTTTTAAGAAAATCTGCTAAACCGTTTAAAGATCATCACCACCTGCGTAAACCGAAATAAAAAGTAGCCTGTGTGTTATTCCAGGTATAAGCTATCTGCATTTCAAATTTCAGCCAAATTTGTTAAGCCGTTTGAGCGTGAAGATGTAACAAACATACACACATGCAAACTTTTGCATTTATATTATTACTAGCTTTTGCCCGCAACTTCGCTCGCGTTAAATTCGGTGTAACACAGTTCCCCTTTCCTGATTTGCAGGTACCTGCTACCTGTAGTTTTTGCCCTTGCGCGTTATTTAATGTAATAGCAAAGCTAAGTTTTCGCTTTTCTTCCCTCTTTTCTCACTTAAAAAAATTGCCTATCCGTCTCGAGGGTCCCAACTATCTCTGTACCAAAATTCATCAAAATCGTTTTTGCCATTTAGGTGTGAAGACGTAACAAACAAACAAACTGACTTTCGCTTTCGGAAGTAAGGATACCGACTGTGCTTGTTGCAAACATTTTAACTAAAATGCTATGGGATAACTTCATATTCGAAAAAACAAGGTATTTTTATTTACGGATGGAAAATCATCAAATGACTTCCTCCTCTTTGGGCGGAGCGGGGGAGTGTCAGACTTGTACTAAGTAAAACCTATCCATGTTCCTTTTTTTTGCCCTTTATGTTCCGGGTCCGCAGTGTCTCTTTCGGACAGCCCGCAACCCCGACAGGACGCGCCGCCGCGCCGTCGACAAGGCCTATCGTCACCAGACAGACGGACAGTAAGCTACCCATTGCGCACAGTCCATAGACCCGAGTCGTTTCGCGAAATCGAGGTAATTACGTAACGTTTACGTAGCGGGCTCGTGTCGGGGCTTCAAGTTGTCACCCACTAAATGACCGTGGACAATACGTTTACACTCGGTTTTGTGTTCAATTACCTATAAATATCCGATGAAAATGAATATGTTCGCAGTCTAATACGATTGTTCATCACCATGAGGTTCTTACAAGTCGCGCTGTTGTTCGTGTTCGCGATGCTGATGGTTGCTAGTGGAGCAAATGTCCAGTCACAATGTAAGTTAAGGGTGTTTTAGTCAGTTAAAGTCTGACATTCCTTTTCGATCCGCCCAGAGCGGTAGAAGTTATTTCTGTATTTGTCTCGCATATTTTGGTCTAAAAAATATGAGTTATGTTGAAATTCTTAAAATGATCACAGACGCAGTTAATATTGTGAATGTCACTTTGTGCCCATTATACAAATTTTTACGTAATACATATTATAATAATTCTATTTAATTCCGTTAAAGTAGCCATTTTAATCACCATGGACCAGCGTATGTGAAACATACCGTTTTGCATATTTTTGTTTGGGTTTTTATTTCCTTTTATTTTTTATCCTATATGTATTTGTGATATGTGCAAAATTGAAATAAACAAACGATTTTAATATCTATGAAATAGCTTACTGGCAAATATTGGGAATAATTCATTTAAGTTTGAATGTATCTGTAGACATCGTATTATATGCACATCATATTTTATAGTCTAGTCAACAAGTTCTAAAACGTGAAAAATAGAGATAAAGGTCCTAAGAATATGAACTCATTCGATTCGGAATCACAACTAGAAAAATGTTTTTGAAGAATTTTGGAGCAGGTAAAAAATTGCAATTGTTATGTATAAAAGAAAATGAAAAAAAAAAAGTTTTTTGTTTAATAACTCAAAAAATATTAATATTTAAGCAATTTCGAATAAAAAAAAATAAGCTCGTTAAAGAGGAGGTTTCAGATACGAAAATCCGAACTCCCGGAACTCTATCATCATTGTTTATAATTTTATTTTGACGTTAACAATAGGGCTCCGCGCGCTAAAGAGGGTTCAGCAAAAAAAACCAACCAGTGTTGGTTTATAACATTAAAGTAAATCTTAAAAATTTGGAAAAGTCTGGTATCTTCTTAACACTTGAAAAAATCAAGCCCTGAAGAAAAAAAGTTTAATCACCATTTTTCAATAAGTTATTTAATTGTTAACTAACAATTTTTTTTCCAATCTCCGTGGGCATAAACAATGGGATGAAATGTATAAATAATTGGCCTTTAAATAAACTTCGTGGAGATCTTTTGATATATATATTTTATAAGATCATGCGACAAATTTTCTTAATTTTTTATAATGTTGATTTTTATAACAACTGAAAAATAAAAAATCTAAAAAATGTTGATAAATTTATTTTTTTAAATTAATATTTAGCTATGCCTGTTTACAATTGCACAATGGCAACATAATAGCCTGTAGTAAAAGGAAACAGTGCGGTATCCCTCTAGAGTGGAGAATTCAATTGCTTAGTGCTTTTAATAATTTATGATTTTAATAACAACAACCAAAAAATATAAAAAATAATCATTAAATATGCCTAAGTGTTAGGGTATAAGTGAGTGGAAATGTTTAATATTGATGTGTGGGTGTGTGTATGTGTGTGTTTTGTAAGTATGTGTGTGAGTGTGTGGTGTATGTACTCTATGATAGGGTAGAAATAAATGATTCTATTTCGTCATAAGTTTTATTGTATTTTTGTAATATCATTGGTAACTGGCAGGACTTCAGATCACTCTAACATTATAAATACAAAAGTTTGTGTGTGTACGTTTTTTACTCTTTTCCGTTTGGATGAAATTTAGTATAACTTATACCTTGATTAACACATTAGCCACTTTTACTCCAGTCTACGAAGTTGAAACCGCGGGGCGCATCTAGTTCATAATATATTTCCCGTTAACTAAAAGGAGGTGATAATTTTCAAATTGGTGAGCTGATTTTCTTAAAACATGTCTCTCGAAAAATTATCAAAATTGGTCCACCCGTTCAGAAGCTACGATGCCACAGACTGATACTTACTTCAAACTAATAACACCCTTCTTTTTTGGTCGGGGGTTAAAACGTTAATACAAGTAATCATGTCTCTATTTCACAAAAAAAGGTTATTACTCCGTAATATTTTGTAATTTGATAGTCAGAATTATGTTTAGATATTCTTTATTGTGCAATTATCTTGTAATGTCAATTCTGATATCGATAACGTGACCTTTGAGCTTGATCTAAAAATAAAGTCCCCAAATACGAGGCTTTTTTTTTCGGTTGGGAAATCATCTAATGACTTCCCCCGCTCTGGGTGGAGCGGGATGTCAGACTTTTACTGACTAAAACCCACCCATGTTCCTTCTGTTGCCCTTTACGTTCCGGGGCCGCGGTATCTCTTTCGAACAACCCGAGGCTTAATTGGACAAGTCTACAGCTTCATCTTTTTGATTTTAGGGTTGCGTACCTCAAAAAGAAAAAAACGGAACCCTTATCTGGATAACTTTGTTATCCGTCTATCAAGATCCTTTATATCAGAAATTAATGAAATCCTTATCCTTACTAATATTATAAAAGCGAAAGTGAGTTTGTTTGTTTGTTTGTTACCTCTTCACGCTTTAATGGCTGAACCGATATTGATGAATTTTAGTACAGAGATAGTTGGGAATCAGGAGACGGACATAGGCTATTTTTTTTTAAAAAGAGTGGAATATGAGGGAGAAAGAGGGATAAAACGGGAAAGCTTAGCGTTGCTATTACAAATCAATAAGGCGCTACCGAATTTAACGCGAGCGAAGCCGCGGGCAAAAGCTAGTTAAAACTAAATATTTAAGTCTGTGGGTCCTTTTGTGCTATGAAAAAATCAGCCTTCTAAGTTTACACAGTTAAAAGATATAGCCGCTTATGTCGCAAACCTGTACGGAATCCTCAGAGCACAAATCTGACTCGCTTTTGGAAGGTTTTTTTTTCCGTTTCTTCATCTTAAGTAGTCACAGCTTGCCGGTCACCCTTAAACAGATCGACATCGGTTGCTTAACGTTAAAGATTGACCGGTGTGGCTGTTTGTATTTGGCTAAAAGTCCCAAACTAATGTGTAATGTATAAAGTAACTAATGTGTAATGTATAAAGTAACTAATGTGTAATGTATCTATTTTACAGCCATTTCCTGTATGACAAGCACCGATTGTGTACAACATGGATTTAAATGCTTCTGCCTTGGCCAAGTACATGAAGAAGGACGATGTGTATGCACTGGATTGGGGCACAAGGATTGATTTATTAAGGGGCAGACTTGACCGTTAAGAAGAATGCTGTATGGTCAAGCAAATGCTTCATTATCTTAAAAATATTTATAAAGACATTCAAAATTAGAGACAAGAATAAAATCTATCTGTACTAGATATATAAATAAATTGGATATTTAATATATTATGCATTTGTATTTTTTTTTAAACGTTTCCTCACCTAGGAATTTCTCCTTTATCGTGGGTGCGTTTACAGACATATAAACTCACATACATAAACAGCCAGACCCGGGACAACTATCTGTAGGCCATACAAATATTTGTAACGTGCGGGAATCGAACCCGCGACACGCAGCGTGGCAGTCGATCGCTCAGCCACTGCGCCAACCTTGTCGTCAAATATTTTTCTTTTATTCCAATCAATATAAGTAATTATTAATTTATTTGGTACACCAACAGCATACATACATACTAAAACTTACCAAGGGACTATGCAATAATACAAAAGCGCTGGTATCTCATGCCTATTACCGGTGTATACGGAGCATTCACCAGTGACACCAAAAAGTTTAAACACCACATAAGGATTATCGTAGACTAGCTTTTGCTCGCGGCTTCTCTTGCGTTAAATTCGGGGTAACACAGTTACCCTTTCCTGATTTGCAGGTACCTGCTACTTGTAGTTTTTGCGCTAGCGCCTGATTTATTGTAATAGCAATGCTAAGTTTTCCCATTTTTTCCCTCTTTCCCCCTTATTTCTCACTTTTTTTTAAATAAAGTTAGCCTATGTCCGTCTCCAGGGTTCCAACTATCTCTGTACCAAAATTCATCAAATTGGATTTAGCCATTTAGGCATAAAGAGGTAACAAACAAACAAACAATAAAAAAACTCACTTTGGCTTTTATGATATTAGTAAGGAAGTAAGGATATGTACTACAGTAAATTAATAAAAAAATAATAAAAGTTCCAAAAAGCTACAATCTCATTCAAGATTATGTGTGCTTATTGAAGGACGGCACGGTTGACATATGTCGGGCATGCCACCGTCCGGGTGAATCAATTCGACACATTATCCCCGGTTGTTCTCGTCTAGCTAACGGAGAGTACTTGCATAGACACAACCTTGTAGCCAGGATTATCCATCAGCAACTTGTTCTAAAATACAACCTTGTGGAATCGGAAGTGCCGTACTACAGGTATGAGCCCGACCCAGTTCTTGAACATGGCAATATCACATTGTACTGGGATCGCTCCATCATCACTGACAGGACTATTGTTGCCAACAAGCCTGATATAGTGGTGGTGGATCGATCAGAGCGGCGCGCAATAATTGTTGACATAACAGTCCCGCATGATGAGAACCTCGTGAAAGCCGAGAAAGATAAGCAAATCAAGTATATTGACTTGGCTCGCGAGGTTGTCGACATGTGGGATGTGGACTCAGCGATCATTGTGCCGATAGTCGTATCTGACAATGGCTTAATTGCCAAGAGCCTCGACCAACACCTGAGAAGGCTCTCGTTAGGCAGCTGGATCAAGGGCTTGATACAGAAAGATGTACTCCTGGACACGGCTCGTATTGTTAGGAGGTTCCTTTCTCTGGAGCCCTGACCGCCGGTAGCTTGGATCCTGTTCCCGATACCGGTGGGCTACTATCTTTATATTTTTAAATGTTTTTTTTATGCTTTTTTATTAAGAAATATTTAAAAATGTGTAAGAAAAACAAATACATGAACTAGAAAAGGTACAATATTATAGCAGAATAGTAGAGACCTCGGATAATTATTTATTAATACCATACTTTGTAAAGCGAATTAATGTAATAATTATATATTTTCTCTTGTAAATGTCTTAACTGTCTTATCATATTTCCGAGTTTCCAAATTTGTTTTAAAGGCATACTTGTGTATCTAGGAGTTTATTTCCTAACTCATTGTATATTTTTCCGCAGCTTTTACCAGGAGGGCAGTGCTTGTGATTTTCACAGGGCAGCAACATACCTAAACAATAAATTTCACGTTAATCTGTTTTTCAAACCACACTGACTCTTTCGTCTTGTTGTTTTCAGCGTGCGACAAAAACAGGCAACGGGCAGAACAACCTGCAACCCCGGGAGGGTACGCCCTCTTGGGGTTGCGGATTGTCCTGCCAGGGTTGCAGGTTGTTCACAAGAGATTCCGGGGCCCCGGAAATAAAGATAAAATAAGGAACATGGGTGGGTTTTATTAAAAGTCTGACACTCCCCACCCTGCTCCACCGAGAGCGAGGAAAGTTTTTTGATGAATTCCCATCGACGTACGACTACAGTTATACACATGGTTTTCTTTGAGTTATGTTTTTGTAGCTTACCAAATACTTGTGGTTTATTGTCACGCCATGACTTAAAGTGACAAGCAGATACACGCGCCAGCATTATCAGGAACGTGAACAACAGAGTGACTTGCAACAACGTCATTCCTCAAGAAATATTTTAGATTTTTTTTATTAACTTTTTCTGATTTACCTTGTTACCTAAACAAATTGATTTGTGTCCACAGTAATTGACTTTTAATGAGAAATTAATTTTGATTGTTGCAACACTTTGTTTTGGCGATACAGTCTTAGTGTGTCGCGCAGTGCCCTCGTGACAGAGGTAGGGGGAGACCTGTTGTTGTCGACCGTCGTTCTATCGATGATTGGCAGCACAGAGTCCTTGGACGCTTGGTGTCCTGCGAAACTACCATATCGTAGAATGAAGCTGTGGAAAGGGAGAGGGATATGACCAGCTGCCACCCATGCCGCAGCAGACGCACTGACAAACCTCCACAAACAGGTCTAGGGGTGACGGTTAGGGGGTCATTATCACACTGGACTTAAGACGGACGTAACGGGGGAGTTTGACACCTCACTTCCCGCGGGACCAGGGTTATACGTGTCAAGCGAGTCGGCACTAGTATAGGGCAGCGGAAAACGCATTTGTACCCGCTGTTCCAAGACGGAAGTTTGCGTGTAAACACCAGCGTGGTTTTAGTCAATAGGAGTCAAACAAACCCGAGAGAAGGTTTAGTCTTAGGGAACAATGCAAGTAGGTATCATCAAAATCGGTTCAGAAGTTGCTGAGATAGAGAGTCAAGTATGTATCAGTGATCAGGTAAACGTCTATGTAAATGATCTGCTAATATCTGTTAGCAGTCATACACAATAAATTAAATATTCGATAAGAATATTTGTGGGATAACATCAAAACACATCTTAAAAGGCTGAATAAAAAAAAAGTAGCAAAAAATTAACCGGCTTCCAAACTTTTTATTGGTAATTCTCTTTCCCCCGAATACTGAAACGTCACTCAAAATTTGAGGGCTGCTTAACATTTGAGCAGCTCTTAAACTTTAGATTTTGTATTGTCAAACGTCACTTTTGAGTATCTGTTAAATTTAAGTGGTACTTAAATTTTGAGTGACGTTTCAGTATTCGGGGGTTTGTTTGACAAATGCTACATCTCACATACGAAAAAGACCAGCAAGTAACAGAACAAGAACAGGTTTGGCTTATTCGTCAACTGACGCCTCATAAACAGAAGGTGCTAACTCGCGCGCACTCGCGAGTTTATGAAGCGCGAGTTGACGAATAAGCCACAGGTTTGGTCATATTTCAGTGTGTGATTCAGAACTTTAGACTAAACAACATTCTCCATGAAACCACAAATTTTAATGAATTCGCAAAAAAATCATTATTAATATTATAAAAGTGAGTTTGTTTATTTGTTTTTTTATACCTCTTCACGCCTAATAAGCTAAACCGATTTTGATGAATTTTGGCACAGAGATAGTTGGAACCCTGGAGACGGACATAGATTAGGACATATATTTTTTAAATAAAAGGGAGAAAGAGGGAAGAAAAGGGAAAACTTAGCTTTGCTATTACAATAAATCAGGCGCAAGGGCATAACTACAGATAGTAGGTACCTGCAAATCAGGAAAGGGGAACCGTGTTACCCCGAATTTAAAGCTAGTATAATATAAAGTCGGGTTTCAGAAATACGTTAGGAAACAACTTACCTAAATAACACGTTAAATATTTAGAATTTAAATTCGATCAATTTTGAACTCGAAAGTACTTATTTTGTTGAAAATACTTCATTGATTTAAACATTTTTATAACTACAAAGGTAGACACTGATTGTATGTGTCAAAAATCGTCCGAATTATCGTTACATAAACATCGCGCGTTTGTGCTTGTCTCTGGAAAATTGGACTAGTTGTCTCCCATTCTTCTAAGTCCACACCGAATCTTTGTCAACGTCTCCATTTCTTCGTACAGGATATCTACAAATGCCGAGCATCACTTCGCATATTTGCTTGGGTGGACAGTCACTGTCTTCCGTGCATCGCTCCGTGTTGTCTTCTGAACAAATAATAACAATATTTGAGAATGAAATACTTAAATAAATAAACAACAAACAAAGATTACACAAATATCTTAACATGAATGATTTAAATACGTTTTTTTTTAATAATATTATAATTTAAAAGAGTGTCCATGGTGTTTCTTGTCCATTCTTCTCTATAGAGATCAACGCTTTGGAATGGGCAACTACAGTACTTTCACAACTTATTATGCCTTATGACCGGGATTGTAGCTTCATCATTTTGTTTCTTGACATTTTAAAGTTGACGGCACGGTTGGCGCAGTGGCTGAACGATTGACTGCTGCACTGCGCGTCGCGGGTTCGATTCCCGCATGGAACAAATATTTGTATGGCCTACAAATAGTTGTTTCAGGTCTGGCTGTTTGTGTATGCGAGTTTAATTGTTGTTAATGTAAACGCACAGGTTACTAGCTTTTGCCCGTGGCTTCGCTCGCGTTAAATTCGGGGTAACACAGTTCCCCTTTCCTGATTTGCAGGCACCTGTAGTTTTTGCCCTTGCGCCTTATTAATTATAATAGCAAAGCTAAGTTTTCCCTTTTCTTCCCTCTTTCTCCCACAAATTTGTTCGCGTGGCATAGTTACTTTGGGCTAATGCTAACTTTAACCCGCGTTATCTTCCCTCTTTCTCCCCTTTTTCCTATTATTTTTCCCAACTATTTCTGTACCAAAATTCGTCAAAATTGGTTGGGCCATTTGGGCGTGAAGACGTAACAAACAAACTCACTTTTGCTGTTATAATATTAGTAAGGATATTTATATGTATAAAACGTAACAGTACTTACCGGGCCACATTTCTCGCCATGCTCTAATGTTGTAGGCGGAGACATGAACCAGCACCAAAGACGTGAACAACAACGTGACTTGCAACAACTTCATGACGACACGTTATTGTTTCTCGCAAACCACTAACTATTTATCATACAAGCTGTCGTCCATTGAAAATCGCATTGATTGGCGATCACGTTAAATTGTGTTTGAATATCTTCTGATAATTTCTTCTTTCTGATTACTTATAATCTAAATGTACGCTGATTGTATTTTAGGAGGGAATGTTTTTGAGTTTGTTTGTAGGGGTCATTTTTGGAAGTATTGATGTGATTTCGAAAACGGGATATTTACCATGTTATCTTCTTTTTATTTACTTTTCTTTTTATTTTTATATTTTTAAATATTAAATTTAATGTATAAAATAGTGGTCAACCGGTATCGGGAGCACAGTCCAAGCTACTGATGATTAGGGCTCCAGCGACAGGAACCTCCTCACAATGCGGGCCGTATCGAGGAGTACTACCTTCTGAATCAGGCCCTTGTTCCAACCGCCTAAGGAGAGTTTCGAAAAATGGTCGTCGAGGCTCTTGGCTATCAGGTCATTGGTTGTTACGACGATCAGCACAATGACAGCCGAGTTCACATTCCACATGTCGACAACCTCGCGTAATTATGACGGCCGGTAAGCTAACCATTGCTTACCGCCACAGACCCGCGTCTACGGTGGCAAGGAGTCTTGCGGCACTCGACGCCCGAAACGTCTCCCGTGGCGGCTGGGTTGCTTTGAAGGTCACACTCACTCCCTAAAATGTCCAGCCACCTTCCTTGGTCAGATGCGTAGGGTCGCCGCCACCGATTACCTCTACGAGGACACAGCCTTGCTGCGCCCAAACGGAGTAGACCGCCACAGTGTATTCCACCAAGTTCTCCGGGCAATCGTCGCTGTGGTGGAACCTCCCGTAAGTGTGGAACAAAGAAACGTATTTATTTGTATTCCAAGTTGAGTTGTATAAGTTTTCAAGCTTCCTTCGACAAAGGGAATCTATTGTTTCCGATTTGTGGTATTAAAGTTTTTAATTTTTTAAGGTGCAGTACCTCAAAAAGAAAAAAAACGGAACCCTTACAGGATCACTTTAGTGTCCGTCTGTCTGTCTGTTTGTCTGCTTGTCTCTCTGTCAAGACCCTTTATCTCGAGAACGCGTGGAGGTATCGAGTTATATTAAAACTATATACTTAAGTAAAGGGACCACAACCCTTGAAGCTGTGAAAAAATCAACCTTCGAAGTCTACGCAGTCGAAAAACATGACCGTTTATGTCGCAAGTTTGTACGGAACCATCACTGTACGAGTCTATCTTGCACTTGGCCGGTTTTTTCAATATGAAGCCATTTTTGCTCGCCCTTTGCTACATTCAGTTAGTCATTCGTCAGTTCATAGGGTTGTTTTATTTTATTTTGTTGCTTAATTAATACTGTTCAGTTTAATGTTTATATTAAAGTATTTAAAAAAAATGGACATGTAGCGCGACTTCAAGACCAGAGATGGACAAGGAGAGTAACGTCATGGGCCGGCCCCCTGGGCAAGCGCTGTAGAGGAAGGCCGCTTACGAGATGGCAGGACGAGATTGTCAGGACGGCTGGCCATGACTGGATACAGAAAGCCCTGAATAGGGAGCAATGGAAATCGTTGGAGGAGGCCTTCACCCGAGGAGGGGTTCTGGATAACAAACCAGATACTGAACAAAACATTTAAAACTTCAAATATATTTAAATTCATTCAAACAAGAAATAATAAGTATAGGTTAAGTTTAGTAAAAAAACAAATGTTATTTAAGTTTTCTTTTTTCCACGAAATGTAAGGCTTTTTATTTTTATTTATTATTTAAAAAAACATTTTATGTGTATGCTATCTTGACTTCCGTACTTTTTTTTCACGATTTAATCACTGAAAACCAGCGCTGTGCTGTGCGCTTCCATAGCTCAGCATAATGCTGAGCGTCTTACTTGTCTCAGTCACGGCGTGCAAGATATTCAATTGTTCGTTGTTCCGATTGTATTTATAAATATTTGTGGAGCTTTGTATGTGTATCTAATGTTTATTTTCACTGTGAGTGTTCGTCGTGATTGCGACCAATAACTATGTTTTCTTTCATTCTTATTGCCGGGTGCCCCTTGTGGTCCCTGCTATGAATAAAGAACTATAATAATATATACTTTATCATCTGCCTAGCCTTTTCCCAACTATGTTGGGGTCGGCTTCCAATCTTACCGGATGCAGCTGAATATCAGTATTTTAGATGGAGCGACTGCCTATCTGACCTAAACAACCCAGTTAGTACTGAGTAACACGATGTCCCTTGATAAGACTGTTGTCAGACTTTAGAGACACTGACTTCCTGTAATGACTGTCCAAGATCTACAATTGAGAGCCGGGACCAACAGCTTAACGTGCTTTCCGACGCACGGAGGAAACTCGGTATGTAACAGGTGGTCACCCATCCATAGACCAACCTAGCCAAGCGCGGCTTACCTAAAGATCGACCCGAGCGGCTGCTGTTATTTAGCCACGAGCTACTTACTGCTCCTCTACTATAGCAGTATTTATTTTTATACTTGTATGTTTGTTCATTTTATATGTTTCTATTTTAAATGATAACTTTGTCTATTCTACACACTGTGTTAACGTAACTCATCCCACTTTCCAGCGGACCTGGGAGACCAGGTCCGCTGGTAAAAATTCCAATGAAATACCTTTGTGCTCTTCTGCCTTAATGTAATGTCTTGTCAAGATTTTTGTGTGTACATAAATAAATAAAGAAATCAAAATGATCCCAGCTACCCTACCATGACATCTTAAAGCAGAACTTATTCCACTGAGGGAAAGAGACAAAGCTATACAGGGTGTCTAGCGCCATCTCTTTCCCTCAGTGGAATACGTTCTGTTTTAAGACGTCATGGTAGGCCTACTGGTCCTAAAAAAAGAATTGTAACAGCTGCGGAAAAATAAATATTTCTATGTACGGTACAGTCAGATGTTAATGCATATAATACGGAAACCAATCAATCTTATTACTTCTCTATTCTATTCTATTATTTCTTGTCTACCTACCCCACACATTTCAAACAAAATAAGTACTAGTATTATTTTTATAGTATTAGATAGTACTTATTTCGTTTGAAATACTTCATTGATTTAAACATTTTTATAACTACAAAGGTAGACACTGATTGTATGTGTCAAAAATCGTCCGAATTAACGTTGAAAGGAAAATTGGACTAGTTGTCTCCCATTCTTCTGTCTAAGTCCAAGCCGACTCTTCGTCGACGTCTCCATTTCTTAATACAGGATATCTACAAATGCCGAGCATCACTTCGCATATTTGCTCGGGTGCACAGTCACTGTCTTTCACGCATCGCTCCGTGTTGGCAAATAATAACAATATTTGAGAATGTTATCCTTACTAATATTATAAAAGCGAAAGTGAGTTTGTTTGTTTGTTACGTCTTCTCGCCTCAATGGCTTAACGGATTTTGATGATTTTTGGTGCAGAGATAGTTGAGACCCAGGAAACGGACATAGGCTTACTTTTTTTTTAAAAAAACGTGAGAAATGAAGGAGAAAGAAGGAAGAAGTGGGAAAACTTAGCATTGCTATTACAATAAACAAGGCGCAAGGGCCAAAACTACAGGTAACAGGTACCTTCAAATCAGGAAAGGGGAACTTTGTTAACCTAAATTAAACGCGAGCGAAGCCGCGGGCAAAAGCTAGTATTTAAATAAAGAAACAACAAATTCCATTCCATTAATGATTACATATTTGTATAATCTCAACATGAATGATGTAAATACGATTTTGTAATATTATATAATATAATTTAAAAGAGTGTCAACGCTTTGGAATGGGCAACTACAGTACGTTCACAAGTTATTAAGCCTTGTGACCGGGATTGTAGCTTCATCATTTTGTTTCTTGACATTCTAATGTTAACGGCACGGTTGGCGCAGTGGCTGAACGATTGACTGCTGCGCTGCGTGTCGTGGGTTCGAATTGCGCAAGGAACAATTATTTGTATGGCCTACAAATAGTTGTTTTAGGTCTGGCTGTTTGTGTATGTGAGTTTAATTTTTATTAATGTAAACACACCCACGTTACAGGAGGAATCCTAGTGTGGTAATGTTAAAGTGTACTCTAGGGTGAAGTCATATATGATTTACCACCCGAGCAGGTTTTACTTACTTCGGCTAAACTGTGTGAGGAAAAGTTTTATAAAAAAAAACTGCCTGTTATGGTCTGATTGAAATAAATTCAATTTGAGTTTAAGTTTGATTGCTGCGATAGGAACCATTTTGGCCTCGTACAGGACATATTTAGTTATATCAGTGTCCAATGTTTTTTGGTTGTTTTTTTATTTAATTGTTGTTTTGTCCTGTGCGGCCAAACAATTTTTTTTTTCATATTCTATTTAAGCTGGCCAGAAAGACTTGCATGTGCATTTGATCAAATCGATAACGAATCAAATTATAACAACACACATATTTTATGTCAATCAATTTGACATTGACTATGAAATGAAGTTACCAGCATAAAAAATAATTATCTATACACGTAATTATGCTTTTTAGTATTTTTTTTCTACAATTATTTTGAAGTATAGGCATCTATCCTTAGCGTGGTCATCAGCAGAGACATGTGTCAACAGCATCACGACCGTGAACAACAGCGTGACGGCCAAAACTTTCATGTTGACTAACAGTTTAACAGAACAGATAATTTACTAACAGTATCACTGCTAGGCTAGTGAAGTGTTCTGGTTTATATCTTGAGTTTAACAGTATAAAAGTTGTTCTAACATGACGTCATACCTTTTATATATATATACTATATTATCACAGTCATAAGTAAAGTTATTACTTCTAAAATAATAGGATTGATTCGTTTCCGTATTATATGCATTAACACCTGACTGTACCGTACATAGGAATATTTATTTTCCGCAGCTGTTACAAATTTTTTTTAGGGCCAAAGATCATTTTGATTTCTTTATTTATTTATGTACACACAAAGATCTTGACAAGACATTACATTAAGGCAGAAGAGCACAAAGGTATTTCATTGGAATTTTTACCAGCGGCCCTTCGACAGGAAAGTTGGTTGAGATATGTAAATACAGTGTGTAGAAAAGACAAAGTCATCATTTAAAATAGCAACCTTCTTACTAATATTATAAAAGCGAAAGTGAGTTTGTTTGTTGGTTACATCTTCACGCTTAAATGGCTAAAACGATTTTGATGAATTTTGGTACAGAGATAGTTGGGACCCTGGAGACGCACATAGGTTATTTAAAAAAAAACAAGATTGAAATACGAGGGAGAAAGAGTAAAGAAAAGGGAAAACTTATCATTGCTATTACAATAAACAAGGCGCAAGGGCAAAAACTACAGGTAGCAGGTACCTGCAAATCAGGAAAGAGGAACTGTGTTACCCTGAATTTAACGCGAGCGAAGCCGCGGCCAAAAGCTTGTATAAAAGAAATATGTTTACAAGTATCAAAATAAATATTGCTATACTATATAATTATTATTATAGGTCTTTATTCGTAGCAGGGACCACAAGGGGTAGATAAACTTGGGCACCCGGCAACAAGAATGAAAGAAAACATATTTATTGGTCGCAATCACGACCAACACTCAAAATGAAAATAAACATTAGATACACATACAAAGCTCTACAAATATTTATCTCAAATCGGAACGACGAACAATTGAATAGCTTGCACGCCGCGTCGTGACTGAGACAAGTAAGACGCTCAGCATTATGCTGTGCAATGGGAGCGCACAGCACAGCCTGCGCTGGTTTTCAGTGATTAAAGCGTCAAAAAAACGTACGGAAGTCAAGATAGCATACACATAAAATGAAACATTTTTAAAATACTTTAATATAAACATTAAACTGAACTGATAAAATAAAACAACCCTATGAACTGACAAATGACTAACTGAATGTAACAAAGGGCGAGCAAAATAGCTTCATATTGAAAACTCCCGGCCAAATGCAAGACAGACTCGTGCACTGATGGTTCCGTACAAACTTGCGACATAAACGGCCATGTTTTTCGACTGCGTAGACTTCGAAGGTTGATTTTTTCACAGCTCCAAGGGACCACAGACTTAAGCAAATAGTTTTAATATAACTCGATACCTCCACGCGTTCCCGAGATAAAGAGTTTTGACAGAGAGACAGGCAGACAAACAGACAGACAGACGGACACTAAAGTGATCCTGTAAGAGATCCGTTATTTTCTTTTTGAGGTACTGAACCTTAAAAAAAACAAAAACTTTAATACCACAAATCGGAAACAATAGGTTCCCTTTGTCGAAGGAAGCTTGAAAACTTATACAACTCAACTTGGAATCCAAATAAATAGGTTTCTTTGTACATACATACAATCGGGAGGTTCCACCACTGCGACGATTGCCCGGAGAACATGGTGGAACACGCTGTGGCGGTCTGCTTCGTTTGGGCGCAGCAGTGCTGTGTCCTCGTAGAGGTTATCGTTGGCGGCGACCCTTCGCATCCGACCAAGGAAGGTGGCTGGACATTTTAGGGAGTGAGTGTGACCTTCAAAGCAACCCAGCCGCCACGGGAGACGTTTCGGGCGTCGAGTGCCGCAAGACTCCTTGCCACCGTAGACGCGGGTTTGTGGACGGTGAGCAATGGGTAGCTCACCGTCCGTCATAATTACGCGAGGTTGTCGACATGTGGAATGTGAACTCGGCTGTCATGGTGCTGATTGTCGTAACAACCAATGGCCTGATTGCCAAGATCCTCGACGACCACCTTTCGAAACTCTCCTTAGGCAGTTGAAACAAGGGCCTGGTTTAGAAGGCAGTACTCCTCGATACGGCCCGCATGGTGAGGAGGTTCCAGTCTTTGGAGCCCCTAATCATCAGTAGAAAATAAAAGAAGATAACATGGTAAATATCCCGTTTTCGAAATCACATCAATACGTCCAAAAATTACCCCTACAAACAAACTCACAAACATTCTCTCTTAAAATACATATTAGCGTACATTTAGATTATAAGTAGTATTATCAGAAGAAATTCAAACACAATTTAACGTGGTCACCAATCAATGCGATTTTCAATGGACGACATCTTGTATTATAAAAAGTTGGTGGTTTGCGAGAAACAATAACGTGTCGTCATGAAGTTGTTGCAAGTCACGTTGCTGTTCACGTCTTTGGTGCTGCTGCATGTCTCCGCCTACAGCCTTAGAGCAAGGCGAGATATTTGGGCCGGTAAGTACTTTTACGCTTTACATATATACATTTATATATACAGGGTTATTTGTAAAACACTGGCAACGTCTCAAGTCCATGTTACTAAAATCATAATCAACAACTTTTGTTCTAGGACATTTAAACATTAATCATATTTTAGTTCATCAGATTTTCATACAAAAATAAAAATATTGAAATTGAACGCTCTAACTGTTACGAAATCTATGCGAAGCAAATTTACCTACAAGCGCCGGTGTAGGTATGTAGGTACAGCAAAATAGGGAGTTGAAATGTGTTAGATAGGACAACGAAATCTGGAAGATTTGTTTTTGGTTAATGTATTAAATTTTGTAAAAAATCATAGAACAAAAGTTGTTGTTTATGATGATTGTAATACAGTCCTGCAAGGTTGTCGGTGTTTTACAAATAACCCTGTATATATCAGGGAATAGAGAAGCCTGCAGTAAATCCTACAGACGTGCGGGTTGCAAAGGCTTTTTTTTAATGTTATTATTTTTTTAATTATGTATTGAATACGTGGTATATGGTATTATTTGTGCGTCGATGTAACTTCCACCCTTTTTTGGAATGTAATATCATCAAATAACTTTCCCCACTCTGGGCGGAACGGGGGGGAGTGTCAGATTTGACTGACTAAAACCCATTCATATACCTTCATTAACCCTTTGTGTCCAAGTCTCACGATATCTGTTTCGAACAACCCGCAACCACGGCAAGAACTTCCACCCTAAATATTAATAATAAGACCAGGCTGGCTCTCCATGTTTTTGACGGCACAGTTGGCGCAGTGGCTGAGCGCTCGACTGCTGCGCTGCGTGTCGCGGGTTCGATTCCTGCATGGAACAAATATTTGTATGACCTACAGATAGTTGTTTCGGGTCTGGGTGTTTGTGTATGTTAGTTTAAATGTTTGAAACCCACCCACGATACAGGAGAAATTCCAAGTGTGGGGCAACGTTTTTTTTTAAAAGAAAGAAAGAATGATGTTTTTCTTGTTTAACCCATGTTTAAGATAAACTAAGAAAGCATCATTATCTGGCTATACTTTGGGTAACACAGCCGTAAGCTTGGTTAGAAACTAATTTTTGAAATGTGTTCTTTATTCTCCAGGTGGTACTCTCTGCAAAGTTGACAGCGACTGTCCACCCTTTGCACCCTTCTGTGTCCTAGTACACGAAACCCCACCAAGACACAACTTCTACTGCTTAAACGAAGAATGGAAGAAAAAGCAAGAGGAACTTAATCGTCAGGATAAACAGCCCAATTGAATTGTACAATCTAAGTAGTGCTTGCTTAACGGATTAAAATGATGTAAAATTACCGCAAATTAATTTTTAAAAAAGAATACAGTGAATATTGAAAAAAATTAAAAGCAGTTTCTATTTTCAAAATCAAGAGTAAGTTGATAAGAGTTCTGTAACTGTTAATACGAACGAAATAAGGTGTAATTTGACTATGGTTGAAACAATCAATTTACTATAGTGACACGATATTATTATAATGCTGAATAATGTCATCAGAAGCATAACTAAAGCATTTACAATGGCCACTGAGCAATTCAATCCAACCTATACCTAAACATCTTTTTTTTTAAAATATTCAAATGTGAACGCAGCTCTGCCTTATTTTGGAACACAATTGGACCTGGTATGAGACAAATGTTAAAGGAGTCGGCTCGCTACACCATACCATTCCATGACCGTGCTATGAACGTATCGAATACGAAGCATGACATCGGCTACTAAACCCACAAAATTGTATGAAGAGCGTATCATACCCGTTTACAACGGGTTTAGAACGATAATCATAAGCGGTTAACAATTGAACGCCATTGTCACATAAATGTGACAAGCAACGCAGCATGCCCTGGACGCCAACGACACAAATATGTGTCAGAAATATAAGTAAAATGAGCTTCTTGGTGTAGAGGGCACGCGCGTGTGTTATGGTCTGGCGTTCAAAAGGTTAAACCCTATAGCAATTTTTAATTAGGTAGGTACCCCTATCCCCAACTTTTCGGCGACTATTATACAGTATGTTAGTTTAAACGAGGGACATATTCAAACCCACAATAGTGCATACTTACATGATACTAATAAAAATATGAACAAAAAAAACACTAATAAATAAAAGACAGAACCATACCAAAAATTTCGCATAAGTCTCGCAACCCTTGCGCTAGCGATTTAATACTATCGCAGAACATGTGTGCATGTCAATGACCTTTAGGTATAATCCATTTTCCCTTCATACTTTAAACCTGGCTTAGGACGCCTTTTCGGTAGAATCGGCGCGTAGGTATTTTGCCACGTGATTTACTTCACTGTTTACAAGTTTACTTCTCTCGCGCTCAGTGTTCATGAATAATGTATTTTATTGGACAATTACGTCAGAAATTAAGGTTATAGGTTTTTTACATATTAGGGACGAGAATCGAATACTGAATACCCTCCCTCAATAAGTCCCTCGTTTAACCTAACACTCTGTATAGTATATAATATATACATATATAGTATTATTATATAGTATAGGTGTAATTCATAATCAATGTTCTTTTGTACCAATTGTTGGTAAAAAAAAAAACAATAATTAGGACGCCTTGGTTCAGCCGTGGGACAAATAGGCTAATTACAAAAAAGTATCAATATAAATGCAAAAAGATGAACAGTTACATAAGTGTAAAACAGAAGACAAAAAATGATAATTTTAACAAGAGTAGAAAACATATAAGATCAAAAACTAAATCAGTGATCCATATCGGTTAGTAAAAATCAGAATATAATATAAACTACGTTCGTAGGTACGAAATACAATTACATAATACATTGATAAAATACATTCACACACAAAATACATTTACAAGAAACCTACATTTATACATTTATGTAATGCAAATATCTTTTGGGAAGTACGGATTTTTTAACAGACTTCAAAAAACGAGGACGTTCTCAATTTATGTGAGAAGGTTCCTATCTCTGCAGCCTTAGCCTAGTAGCTAGGAGCCTGCTCCCGATATCGGCGGACCACTATTTTTATACATTATTAATTACTAGATTTTGCCCGCGGCTTCGCTCGCGTTAAATTCAATATAACACAGTACCTGCTACCTGCAGTTTTTGCTCTTGCGCCTTATACATTTGTAATAGCAACGCTAGGTTTTACCTTTTCTTCCCTCGTTCTCCGTAAAAAAAATAGCCTATGTCCGTCTCCTGGTTCCCAACTATCTCTGTACCAAAATTCATCAAAATTGGTTTTGCCATTAAAGCGTGAAGAGGTAACAAACAAACAAACTCACTTTTGCTTTTATAATACATATTAGTAAGGATATAAAACTAAGAAGAAAAGTAAATAAAGAGAAGATAACACGGTAAATATCCCATTTTCGAAATCACAGCAATAGTTCCAAAGATTAACCGTACAAATAAACTCACAAACATTACCTCTTAAAATATCAGCGTACATTTTAGATATTAGAAATATTATCAGAAGAAATTGAAGCACAATTTCACGTGATCAGCGTGAAATTGTGCTTGAATTTCTTCCAATTCCATTTGTCTTCCAATTTGTTTGAACCAATTCGATTTTCAATGGATTACAGCTTGTATTATAAATAGTTAGTGGTTTACGAGAAACAATAATGTGGCGTCATGAAGCTGGTGCAATTCACGCTGCTGTTCACTTTTATGGTGCTGCTAAATCATGTCTCTGCTTACAACCTTAGAGCAAGGCGAGATGTTTTGTACGGTAAGTATTTATGATTGAGGATATCTAGATTTAACCAGGGAATAGCCTGCAGTGTTTGCCTGTCTGTGGACTTCCCTACAAGCTTCTCTGTTCCAAAATGTATGTCGAAGATTAGGACTTAGATCGGGTTCTTGAAGCTGTAACATAACCATATAACTGTAACGTTTCGTCGTTTCTCCTTTCGTCAATTTAATAGGTATGTTGGAATTTAGTGTGCAATAATGTGTTAGTTAATTTACTTAAGTTCAAAAACATCTGAACCATCATCATCTGCCAAGCCTTCTCCTTAGTTTGGCGAACCAGCGTCGGGCGATAGATGTCTGACATTTTGCTGAACTGGCGGTATTTATCTCCCAGACCACTGTAAGTATACAGTTGGAACTGCTCGCAGTCAGGTAAAAATTATAACATTATGCGAAGTTATTGAGGAGCTCGTGGCTAAATAATAGTTGCCGCTCGGGTCGATCTTTAGGTTAAGTCGCGCTTGCCTAGGTTGGTCTGTGGATGGGTGACCACCCGTTACATACCGAGTTTCCTCCGTGCCTCGGAAAGCACGTTAAGCCGGTTGGTCCCGGCTGTCATTTGTAGATCTTTGACAGTCGTTACAGGTAGTCAGTGTTCCGAAAGTCTGACAACCAGTCTTACCAAGGGGTATCGTATTACCCAGTATTAACTGGGTTGTGGAGGTCAGATAGGCAGTTGCTCCATTTAAAATACTGATATTCAGCTGCATCCGGTTAGACTGGGAGCCGACCCCAACATAGTTGGGAAAAGGCTAGGCAGATGATGATGATGCGAAGTAATTGAACAAACAAAAATAGATCATAGCCTTTAATTTATAATTAATTAATCAGTAATATTATCCAAATGATGTGCTTATTTTATTTTAATTTGATTTAATTTTTAATAACGATACTAACAACTTTTTACGTGATTGACATAGTTATTTTTAAATTTTGACATTTCAAGCTATTTAATTAACTTTCTAATTTTATTTTATTTATAATTGTGTTATTTTCGTTTGTTTTTTATACCTTAACTTTGTACGCCATCTATTGGCAAAACATAGTGAACCTATATTTTATATACTATCTGTAAACACCTATGTTCTACAAAATAAATGATTGATTGATTGATTGATTTAAACTGTAGAAAAGTTAGGCCGACATTCTGAGGGTCAAAAAGTTTAGAAGTGACCTGTTCGATTTGTTTTTCTTTTCGCTTCCAGTAACATACAGTATAATAATATACCTACATGATAAGAAAAAATCCACGTGGGGGCTTCAAAATTATGTGCTGTTTTTTTTGGCGTCGTTCTTTACTCACTGTTCATGCCGGACCCCTCCCAAAAATCTGATGTTTCCTAGCAAAATGCTTGGACAGCTGATTTTTATTATATTTGCCAATGTTTTTTTTATTTAGGGGAGTTAATGACGAACTAAATACGTGGGGAGGGAAAACCCATTCCCGTTCCTTCATTTACCCTTCATGTTCTTTGTATCGAACAACCCGCAACCTTGGCAGGAACTTCCACTCTGAATTTTAATTATAAGTCCAGGTTACCTCTCGATGTTTTTCTTTACCGATGTTTAAGAAAAAGTTAGAAAGTATCATCATTACTGACTATTATATTCCGAGTTGGCTTCCAGTCTTACGGGAGAAGCTGAACACCAGTATTTTAAATGGAACGACTGCCTATACCTTCTACAACCCTAACTGGGCCACACACAGTCGTAAACTTAATTCATAATTCTAGAAATATGTTCTTTTTTTCTCTAGGTGGTACTCCCTGCAAAGTTGACAGTGACTGTCCAGCCTCTACCTTCTGTGTCCTAGTCCCCGAAACCCCGCCAGCACACAACTTCTACTGCTTACACGAGAAATGGAAGAAAAAGATTGAAGACCTTAATCGCCACGATAAAGAGCTTAATTGAAATGTATAAACCTGGAAGTGCTTACTAATTGGAATACAACAGTTTAGTACCTAGATGATAAAATTTGAAAGTAAAGTTTTGAATCTAAAGGCGAGTTTTTACCTGCGCACATGCACGAACAGTGCGAATAGCAATTTTAAGTCCTTTATAAGGGTCTTTTTAGTATGTTGATGAATGAAAAAATACGTTTGATCTCTAACTGAAAGCAGCTACATGAGTCTGTTAAATTATTTGCTACTAAAATATGCTGTAATACCTAAAATAATATCAGCTCAGTTCAAGGTTTGTTGTAAACTTATTTAGATTGTAATAGTTACCTACCTCTACTCTAAAAAAAATATTATGTAACGGTCATGAGGACCTCCTCATGACAGTTACATAATATTCTTATTTTTTTATTAAAATCAAATCAAATCAAATCAAAAATGTTTATTTGTGAAGAATATGGTACAATAGAAGTTATAATATTAGCTCCAGCATATCCTGCCTTACTATGATCTATGACGTACAAATACTTCCATAAAAATTATAATGAGGGCTTGTATTATTAAACTAGGGGAAACCGGGGCAATGTGGGCCCCTTAAGGGAAATTATGAATAAAATCTGAGAAAAACAAGATAATGAAAAAAATCAACAGCCGTTTATTAGTCTCATTATTACTTATTATCATTAATTATTAAAAAAATATCTTAGGCTACCAGTCTTTGGTGCTAATATAAAATAAAAAAAAATAAAAAAGCTGCCTGTTTTGCCCCGTGTCTGGGGTAAAATGGTCATATGCGGGGCATAATAGGCATGTACGTTTAAAAACGAGCACAAAAAGTAGAAATGTGAAGGTATTCGTCATCATTATCCTCTTCATCGGCGCAAGAACAGTGGGCCCATCTCTGGCATGCACGGCAAGTGACCCAGCCCCCAGTAGATTTTGAGTACAAATTCCCACAGTACAAACATTCTGCATCTTCTTCCTCCGATTCGTTTTCTTTTTTTTTTCAATTTTCTTCGTCTTTTTCTTCATGCCTCTCTTCTCATTAGCCACTGGTTTCCGTATCTGGGCTTCTTCTATATCCTTCTTATATGGTGAACTGGTTATTAATGCCCTTTTTCCGCGTTTCCTAGTGACTCGTTTTTGGACACGTGCTTTGGGTTTTGGCATGATATCTAAAGGCGACATGACATGAAAAGATGTTCTAGGCGGTGGAGTTGCGCATAGCTGTAGCATTGTTGATGGACCCGGAGAAGGTGATACAGGAGGCTGCTCGATATTTGGCTGTGTCAGAGAACCAGTTGAACTTTGTGTGGGATTATGCAAAGCCAACGGTTGTGGTTGAGATTCTTGATTCAAAGATGATGGTGGTACAATTACATCTACCATAGGCAAATCTGTAGCGCCAGCGGTTTGAGTCGTCGGATCAAAATTTATGTGGGATGTTACTTTTTGTTGCCAATTGATAGGTCAGCTGACGAACTTCTTTTGGAGACATACCAAACAATCTACCTTCCATGTCTTTAATATATGAAGCTAACTCTTCCTCTTGAGCAGCTGAAAATATCGGTCTAAAACTACCTAGTTTTGTTGGTGATAAGTGCTGTTTTGATTTGTACTCCTCGAGTTTTCGCTGCAAAGTTGATCGTGGCACATTGTACTCAAGAGCGGCCCGTTTACAGCTTAATCTGCCACTAGCCACATCTTTAACGGCTGCTTCCATATCCTCCAAGCTCCATTTGGCACGTTCTGTCTTCCTTTGGTAGTGGCGAACCATAATTATATCTGCAGAAAAAAGATCAACTTAATAAGATTACCCGAGGATTTGATTTGGATAGCATTTGTTTTGTTTGACCTCGGGGGCATTTTGGGCGGGGCAATATGTGGTGGTTAGTTCACAACTTTTTCTAGTTAACTAGACCCATAATTGAACGTAGCAATTTACTCAATAATTGGGCATTTAACACAAACACGAATTAGCAATAGCACAGACAAAAAACCAAAAAATTATATCAAATGCATCAACTTACGTAATTTCGTTCTGTACACGTACGACGGACATCTACACGCACACAACCACTTTTCTCGCTAGCGCGAAGTCGACTGAAACGCGATCCGACTAGTTCCGAGCGTCTTGGTTTATTATCCTGCGGGGAAGAGGGGGTGCCCGTTTTACCCCGGGGGCCCGTAATGCGCCGGCTTCCTTAGTAATTATAGATTTGAAGATTTAAACTGTTCCTAGGGTACACCCTTGGGGCTGTACAAATAAAGAAATAACAATCCTGTAGTGGCTCTTTTACAATTATCTGTCCCTTCTCTTCTTCTCTTTCTTCCTTCACTTATTTTTATTGCGGCATCGTTCAGAGGGACATGAACGATTGCCTCAAAGCGATGATGCGGCCTACGGTGGAGGACGCTTACCTAGAAGAAACCAATTCGCTCGAACTTTAAAGGGATCAGATTGTAATGATCAAGGAACAGAGAAGTCTGCAGAGAATGTGGCGGCATCGTTAGCGCAGTGGCTGAGCGATCGACTGCTGCGCTGCGTGTTGCGGGTACAATTCCCGCACGGAATAAATATTTGTATGACCTGCAGATAGTTGTTTCGGGCCTGGCTGTTTGTGTATGCGAGTTTCAATGTTTGTAAAAGTCCGCACGCAAGCAAAAACATTGCCCCACACTAAGAATTTCTCCTGTATCGGGTACAGGAGAAATTCTTAGTGCGGGGCAACCTTTTCATAAAAAAAACAAAGACGGCGGTTCGCACGGTATCTGTGGAAGCATAGCGGTTTGTTTCTTTCTAATAACAACTATTTATAATAACTATAAGTTATCATGCAATTAGCTGTGTCTGCAGCAAATGATTAAATAAGTTCCATTCTACTCAATTTACCTGACCAAATGTTATTTTTAATTGACACAGTAATTGACTACAGTTAAACCTACTTATTTCATGACAAAAAGCATGGAATCCTACTAATATTATAAATCCGAAAGTTTATGAGTATTAACACACATATTACATAACTTCTCCCGTTGAGTTTCCTCCTGTGGCAACACTGCAGCTAACAGCTGATTTTTAAATGTCCTTTAATTTTATACTTTAAATATTAAATTTCTTTGTTTTTAAAGCATATTTCCAATTGCTCATCAACTAGAAAGTTTATTTATGTGTTCTTTTGTATTAGTTTTGTATTAGATTCACCTAACAAGTACAAATTGATGTTAAAATCTATATGTGAATCAGTGACAGTTACCGGCTAAAGGGATTTTTTGCATTGTCATCGATATCAGGTACAATACTTTATATTTTACTTGCTATTATATTGTTCGCGTTCTATAATTTCGCCAGCTAATAAATAGTCTACCTTTGAATTAGATTATTTACGAAATTAAAGACCTTTAGAACGTAAACATAACCTTGCTTGGTTTGGTGACAGCACTCGCTAATTAAGTTACTTCATTTGTTTTTGTTAGTTTGTTTCCCCTTTCATACTATAATATCTTAAACTTGCTGCCACAGTTACCTACTCTCTTCCAATTTCTTTTCCTATCTTTTTTTTATTAATCTATTTTCTCCTATTCAATCATGACCTCTCCTATTCAATCAATTTGTGCAAATATGTGTGGAATGTCTGTCAAATGATTCATAATCATAACGTCTTTATTATTCAAAAATAAACTCAGTAACACAAGAACGCTCAATTCACTATACAGTCCTATAGTTCGAGTGGCGCAGTGGTTCTGCTGTCTACACCTTAGCGAGGTATATGTGAATCGAGTTCGGTTCCAGCCAGACGCATTAGTTTTTGTATTTTAAAAAACTTGTTACTTCGACACTATGTCTACGGCAAGTAATAAAAACATCTGTGCCGGTTGTACGAACGTATTAAAAGGAAAAGAATACCTGCAATGTTCAAATTGTAACTCGAGATACGATCTACTTTGTTCCAATACTACCGTCAGAGGATACAAAACAATGAAAATGTCGGACAAAGCGACATGGAAATGCCAAGTTTGTGTAAGTAAGTTGCCGAAAACAAATAACACCGATACACCGGTGCGTTTAACGCGCATTGATAGCCCTTTAAGTTCATCTGATGATGATTCTAAACAAATTCCGGCAACAGCGGCTGATAATAACGTCACCACCCGCAACAAACGCAGCCAGAGCTCGCCTTTAAAACAAATAGAAGACAACGACATTACCACCGATAGCACCTTACAACACAGTAAGCATTCACCTACTAGTTCTAAGCAAACGTTGATCAGAAATAAGCTTGAAAACTCGACATTTAGCAAAATAATCGAGAACGATGACACAGTTTTAGAATTAACAAGGAGCTCCTTCAGAGAAATTATCAGACAAGAAATCGCAAATGCACTGAAAGAAGCAGTGGGGGAACAGTTTCAACAATTCAAAGACCTGATTTCGGATTTTCGCACCTCTCTAGACTTCTTCAACGAAAAATACGAAGAAATGAAAGTTACCCTTGAGCAAAACTCCTCTAAACTGCATGTTTTGGAAAAAGAAAATAGTAAGTTGCAATCATCCATACAAGACCTAAACAAGCGTATTAACTTAATGGAACAGCACAACAGAGCCACTAACATTGAGCTGCAAAACGTGCCAGAGAACCGCTCGGAAAACATTGTCACCACGATATTGCAAATCAGTAATACTACCAAATGTAAAATTAATGAAGGTGACATTGCTTTTTGCACAAGAACCGCTAAAAAAGACACCCAGAATGCCCGACCTAGGTCTATCCTCGTGAAATTCAACACCCCGCGTGTTCGTGACTCTTTCCTTGCTGCAGTAATAAACTACAACAAAAACAACGCCAACAACAAACTAAACACAAGCCATCTCGGCATTGCAATGGATAAGCCAACTCCAATCTACGTTGTTGAACACCTGTCAGCAGATAATAAAGCCTTGCACGCGGCGGCACGACTTCGAGGCAAGGAGTTCGGATATAAATACGTGTGGGTGCGTAATGGCAGAATTTTTATGAAGAAGGATGATCATTCTGAACGTATTGTAATCACTTGTCAGGAGGTTTTACAGACTGTCAACTAGTTAATTTTTTTTTGTTTACTTTTAATTTGTACTGTGCAAGTCAACGTGTAAAACTTGTTCACATTCAGTAATTATTTAAAGATATATTACCAAAATGTACGTGGTCTAAGAACTAAAACTGACATTTTTTATCACAACATGTCTCTACAAGACTACGATATCGTTGTGCTTACTGAGACTTGGCTGAACGGTAGCATTTACGACTCGGAACTATTTGACGACAGGTACGTAATTTACAGGCGAGATCGCGAGTCCAGTAGATACAGAGCACGTAAACACGGAGGCGGCGTTTTGATTGCTGTCGCTAAGCACTTAAATTCATGTCGTATGTCGTATTTAGAAAGTCAATGTGAGGATTTGTGGATCTCCATTGAGACCTTCTCTCCCGGGAATAAGCAAAATCGAATCTACATTTGTGGCGTATACTTACCTCCCCCGATAACACAGGAAACCATTCAAATTTTCCTAGATTCAGCTCAAAATGCCCTGGATAAAAACGAACGAACTGTTATTATTGGTGACTTTAATATGAGCACTATAACGTGGATAATAAGCGAAGATAGACAGGTGAGCCATACTACTCCATGCCCTATCAACAACAACGACGTTACCAAACACTTTCTCGATTACTTCTCTCGCGCTCAGTGTTCATGAATAATGTATTTTATTGGACAATTACGTCAGAAATTAAGGTTATAGGTTTTTTACATATTAGGGACGAGAATCGAATACTGAATACCCTCCCTCAATAAGTCCCTCGTTTAACCTAACACTCTGTATAGTATATAATATATACATATATAGTATTATTATATAGTATAGGTGTAATTCATAATCAATGTTCTTTTGTACCAATTGTTGGTAAAAAAAAAAACAATAATTAGGACGCCTTGGTTCAGCCGTGGGACAAATAGGCTAATTACAAAAAAGTATCAATATAAATGCAAAAAGATGAACAGTTACATAAGTGTAAAACAGAAGACAAAAAATGATAATTTTAACAAGAGTAGAAAACATATAAGATCAAAAACTAAATCAGTGATCCATATCGGTTAGTAAAAATCAGAATATAATATAAACTACGTTCGTAGGTACGAAATACAATTACATAATACATTGATAAAATACATTCACACACAAAATACATTTACAAGAAACCTACATTTATACATTTATGTAATGCAAATATCTTTTGGGAAGTACGGATTTTTTAACAGACTTCAAAAAACGAGGACGTTCTCAATTTATGTGAGAAGGTTCCTATCTCTGCAGCCTTAGCCTAGTAGCTAGGAGCCTGCTCCCGATATCGGCGGACCACTATTTTTATACATTATTAATTACTAGATTTTGCCCGCGGCTTCGCTCGCGTTAAATTCAATATAACACAGTACCTGCTACCTGCAGTTTTTGCTCTTGCGCCTTATACATTTGTAATAGCAACGCTAGGTTTTACCTTTTCTTCCCTCGTTCTCCGTAAAAAAAATAGCCTATGTCCGTCTCCTGGTTCCCAACTATCTCTGTACCAAAATTCATCAAAATTGGTTTTGCCATTAAAGCGTGAAGAGGTAACAAACAAACAAACTCACTTTTGCTTTTATAATACATATTAGTAAGGATATAAAACTAAGAAGAAAAGTAAATAAAGAGAAGATAACACGGTAAATATCCCATTTTCGAAATCACAGCAATAGTTCCAAAGATTAACCGTACAAATAAACTCACAAACATTACCTCTTAAAATATCAGCGTACATTTTAGATATTAGAAATATTATCAGAAGAAATTGAAGCACAATTTCACGTGATCAGCGTGAAATTGTGCTTGAATTTCTTCCAATTCCATTTGTCTTCCAATTTGTTTGAACCAATTCGATTTTCAATGGATTACAGCTTGTATTATAAATAGTTAGTGGTTTACGAGAAACAATAATGTGGCGTCATGAAGCTGGTGCAATTCACGCTGCTGTTCACTTTTATGGTGCTGCTAAATCATGTCTCTGCTTACAACCTTAGAGCAAGGCGAGATGTTTTGTACGGTAAGTATTTATGATTGAGGATATCTAGATTTAACCAGGGAATAGCCTGCAGTGTTTGCCTGTCTGTGGACTTCCCTACAAGCTTCTCTGTTCCAAAATGTATGTCGAAGATTAGGACTTAGATCGGGTTCTTGAAGCTGTAACATAACCATATAACTGTAACGTTTCGTCGTTTCTCCTTTCGTCAATTTAATAGGTATGTTGGAATTTAGTGTGCAATAATGTGTTAGTTAATTTACTTAAGTTCAAAAACATCTGAACCATCATCATCTGCCAAGCCTTCTCCTTAGTTTGGCGAACCAGCGTCGGGCGATAGATGTCTGACATTTTGCTGAACTGGCGGTATTTATCTCCCAGACCACTGTAAGTATACAGTTGGAACTGCTCGCAGTCAGGTAAAAATTATAACATTATGCGAAGTTATTGAGGAGCTCGTGGCTAAATAATAGTTGCCGCTCGGGTCGATCTTTAGGTTAAGTCGCGCTTGCCTAGGTTGGTCTGTGGATGGGTGACCACCCGTTACATACCGAGTTTCCTCCGTGCCTCGGAAAGCACGTTAAGCCGGTTGGTCCCGGCTGTCATTTGTAGATCTTTGACAGTCGTTACAGGTAGTCAGTGTTCCGAAAGTCTGACAACCAGTCTTACCAAGGGGTATCGTATTACCCAGTATTAACTGGGTTGTGGAGGTCAGATAGGCAGTTGCTCCATTTAAAATACTGATATTCAGCTGCATCCGGTTAGACTGGGAGCCGACCCCAACATAGTTGGGAAAAGGCTAGGCAGATGATGATGATGCGAAGTAATTGAACAAACAAAAATAGATCATAGCCTTTAATTTATAATTAATTAATCAGTAATATTATCCAAATGATGTGCTTATTTTATTTTAATTTGATTTAATTTTTAATAACGATACTAACAACTTTTTACGTGATTGACATAGTTATTTTTAAATTTTGACATTTCAAGCTATTTAATTAACTTTCTAATTTTATTTTATTTATAATTGTGTTATTTTCGTTTGTTTTTTATACCTTAACTTTGTACGCCATCTATTGGCAAAACATAGTGAACCTATATTTTATATACTATCTGTAAACACCTATGTTCTACAAAATAAATGATTGATTGATTGATTGATTTAAACTGTAGAAAAGTTAGGCCGACATTCTGAGGGTCAAAAAGTTTAGAAGTGACCTGTTCGATTTGTTTTTCTTTTCGCTTCCAGTAACATACAGTATAATAATATACCTACATGATAAGAAAAAATCCACGTGGGGGCTTCAAAATTATGTGCTGTTTTTTTTGGCGTCGTTCTTTACTCACTGTTCATGCCGGACCCCTCCCAAAAATCTGATGTTTCCTAGCAAAATGCTTGGACAGCTGATTTTTATTATATTTGCCAATGTTTTTTTTATTTAGGGGAGTTAATGACGAACTAAATACGTGGGGAGGGAAAACCCATTCCCGTTCCTTCATTTACCCTTCATGTTCTTTGTATCGAACAACCCGCAACCTTGGCAGGAACTTCCACTCTGAATTTTAATTATAAGTCCAGGTTACCTCTCGATGTTTTTCTTTACCGATGTTTAAGAAAAAGTTAGAAAGTATCATCATTACTGACTATTATATTCCGAGTTGGCTTCCAGTCTTACGGGAGAAGCTGAACACCAGTATTTTAAATGGAACGACTGCCTATACCTTCTACAACCCTAACTGGGCCACACACAGTCGTAAACTTAATTCATAATTCTAGAAATATGTTCTTTTTTTCTCTAGGTGGTACTCCCTGCAAAGTTGACAGTGACTGTCCAGCCTCTACCTTCTGTGTCCTAGTCCCCGAAACCCCGCCAGCACACAACTTCTACTGCTTACACGAGAAATGGAAGAAAAAGATTGAAGACCTTAATCGCCACGATAAAGAGCTTAATTGAAATGTATAAACCTGGAAGTGCTTACTAATTGGAATACAACAGTTTAGTACCTAGATGATAAAATTTGAAAGTAAAGTTTTGAATCTAAAGGCGAGTTTTTACCTGCGCACATGCACGAACAGTGCGAATAGCAATTTTAAGTCCTTTATAAGGGTCTTTTTAGTATGTTGATGAATGAAAAAATACGTTTGATCTCTAACTGAAAGCAGCTACATGAGTCTGTTAAATTATTTGCTACTAAAATATGCTGTAATACCTAAAATAATATCAGCTCAGTTCAAGGTTTGTTGTAAACTTATTTAGATTGTAATAGTTACCTACCTCTACTCTAAAAAAAATATTATGTAACGGTCATGAGGACCTCCTCATGACAGTTACATAATATTCTTATTTTTTTATTAAAATCAAATCAAATCAAATCAAAAATGTTTATTTGTGAAGAATATGGTACAATAGAAGTTATAATATTAGCTCCAGCATATCCTGCCTTACTATGACGTACAAATACTTCCATAAAAATTATAATGAGGGCTTGTATTATTAAACTAGGGGAAACCGGGGCAATGTGGGCCCCTTAAGGGAAATTATGAATAAAATCTGAGAAAAACAAGATAATGAAAAAAATCAACAGCCGTTTATTAGTCTCATTATTACTTATTATCATTAATTATTAAAAAAATATCTTAGGCTACCAGTCTTTGGTGCTAATATAAAATAAAAAAAAATAAAAAAGCTGCCTGTTTTGCCCCGTGTCTGGGGTAAAATGGTCATATGCGGGGCATAATAGGCATGTACGTTTAAAAACGAGCACAAAAAGTAGAAATGTGAAGGTATTCGTCATCATTATCCTCTTCATCGGCGCAAGAACAGTGGGCCCATCTCTGGCATGCACGGCAAGTGACCCAGCCCCCAGTAGATTTTGAGTACAAATTCCCACAGTACAAACATTCTGCATCTTCTTCCTCCGATTCGTTTTCTTTTTTTTTTCAATTTTCTTCGTCTTTTTCTTCATGCCTCTCTTCTCATTAGCCACTGGTTTCCGTATCTGGGCTTCTTCTATATCCTTCTTATATGGTGAACTGGTTATTAATGCCCTTTTTCCGCGTTTCCTAGTGACTCGTTTTTGGACACGTGCTTTGGGTTTTGGCATGATATCTAAAGGCGACATGACATGAAAAGATGTTCTAGGCGGTGGAGTTGCGCATAGCTGTAGCATTGTTGATGGACCCGGAGAAGGTGATACAGGAGGCTGCTCGATATTTGGCTGTGTCAGAGAACCAGTTGAACTTTGTGTGGGATTATGCAAAGCCAACGGTTGTGGTTGAGATTCTTGATTCAAAGATGATGGTGGTACAATTACATCTACCATAGGCAAATCTGTAGCGCCAGCGGTTTGAGTCGTCGGATCAAAATTTATGTGGGATGTTACTTTTTGTTGCCAATTGATAGGTCAGCTGACGAACTTCTTTTGGAGACATACCAAACAATCTACCTTCCATGTCTTTAATATATGAAGCTAACTCTTCCTCTTGAGCAGCTGAAAATATCGGTCTAAAACTACCTAGTTTTGTTGGTGATAAGTGCTGTTTTGATTTGTACTCCTCGAGTTTTCGCTGCAAAGTTGATCGTGGCACATTGTACTCAAGAGCGGCCCGTTTACAGCTTAATCTGCCACTAGCCACATCTTTAACGGCTGCTTCCATATCCTCCAAGCTCCATTTGGCACGTTCTGTCTTCCTTTGGTAGTGGCGAACCATAATTATATCTGCAGAAAAAAGATCAACTTAATAAGATTACCCGAGGATTTGATTTGGATAGCATTTGTTTTGTTTGACCTCGGGGGCATTTTGGGCGGGGCAATATGTGGTGGTTAGTTCACAACTTTTTCTAGTTAACTAGACCCATAATTGAACGTAGCAATTTACTCAATAATTGGGCATTTAACACAAACACGAATTAGCAATAGCACAGACAAAAAACCAAAAAATTATATCAAATGCATCAACTTACGTAATTTCGTTCTGTACACGTACGACGGACATCTACACGCACACAACCACTTTTCTCGCTAGCGCGAAGTCGACTGAAACGCGATCCGACTAGTTCCGAGCGTCTTGGTTTATTATCCTGCGGGGAAGAGGGGGTGCCCGTTTTACCCCGGGGGCCCGTAATGCGCCGGCTTCCTTAGTAATTATAGATTTGAAGATTTAAACTGTTCCTAGGGTACACCCTTGGGGCTGTACAAATAAAGAAATAACAATCCTGTAGTGGCTCTTTTACAATTATCTGTCCCTTCTCTTCTTCTCTTTCTTCCTTCACTTATTTTTATTGCGGCATCGTTCAGAGGGACATGAACGATTGCCTCAAAGCGATGATGCGGCCTACGGTGGAGGACGCTTACCTAGAAGAAACCAATTCGCTCGAACTTTAAAGGGATCAGATTGTAATGATCAAGGAACAGAGAAGTCTGCAGAGAATGTGGCGGCATCGTTAGCGCAGTGGCTGAGCGATCGACTGCTGCGCTGCGTGTTGCGGGTACAATTCCCGCACGGAATAAATATTTGTATGACCTGCAGATAGTTGTTTCGGGCCTGGCTGTTTGTGTATGCGAGTTTCAATGTTTGTAAAAGTCCGCACGCAAGCAAAAACATTGCCCCACACTAAGAATTTCTCCTGTATCGGGTACAGGAGAAATTCTTAGTGCGGGGCAACCTTTTCATAAAAAAAACAAAGACGGCGGTTCGCACGGTATCTGTGGAAGCATAGCGGTTTGTTTCTTTCTAATAACAACTATTTATAATAACTATAAGTTATCATGCAATTAGCTGTGTCTGCAGCAAATGATTAAATAAGTTCCATTCTACTCAATTTACCTGACCAAATGTTATTTTTAATTGACACAGTAATTGACTACAGTTAAACCTACTTATTTCATGACAAAAAGCATGGAATCCTACTAATATTATAAATCCGAAAGTTTATGAGTATTAACACACATATTACATAACTTCTCCCGTTGAGTTTCCTCCTGTGGCAACACTGCAGCTAACAGCTGATTTTTAAATGTCCTTTAATTTTATACTTTAAATATTAAATTTCTTTGTTTTTAAAGCATATTTCCAATTGCTCATCAACTAGAAAGTTTATTTATGTGTTCTTTTGTATTAGTTTTGTATTAGATTCACCTAACAAGTACAAATTGATGTTAAAATCTATATGTGAATCAGTGACAGTTACCGGCTAAAGGGATTTTTTGCATTGTCATCGATATCAGGTACAATACTTTATATTTTACTTGCTATTATATTGTTCGCGTTCTATAATTTCGCCAGCTAATAAATAGTCTACCTTTGAATTAGATTATTTACGAAATTAAAGACCTTTAGAACGTAAACATAACCTTGCTTGGTTTGGTGACAGCACTCGCTAATTAAGTTACTTCATTTGTTTTTGTTAGTTTGTTTCCCCTTTCATACTATAATATCTTAAACTTGCTGCCACAGTTACCTACTCTCTTCCAATTTCTTTTCCTATCTTTTTTTTATTAATCTATTTTCTCCTATTCAATCATGACCTCTCCTATTCAATCAATTTGTGCAAATATGTGTGGAATGTCTGTCAAATGATTCATAATCATAACGTCTTTATTATTCAAAAATAAACTCAGTAACACAAGAACGCTCAATTCACTATACAGTCCTATAGTTCGAGTGGCGCAGTGGTTCTGCTGTCTACACCTTAGCGAGGTATATGTGAATCGAGTTCGGTTCCAGCCAGACGCATTAGTTTTTGTATTTTAAAAAACTTGTTACTTCGACACTATGTCTACGGCAAGTAATAAAAACATCTGTGCCGGTTGTACGAACGTATTAAAAGGAAAAGAATACCTGCAATGTTCAAATTGTAACTCGAGATACGATCTACTTTGTTCCAATACTACCGTCAGAGGATACAAAACAATGAAAATGTCGGACAAAGCGACATGGAAATGCCAAGTTTGTGTAAGTAAGTTGCCGAAAACAAATAACACCGATACACCGGTGCGTTTAACGCGCATTGATAGCCCTTTAAGTTCATCTGATGATGATTCTAAACAAATTCCGGCAACAGCGGCTGATAATAACGTCACCACCCGCAACAAACGCAGCCAGAGCTCGCCTTTAAAACAAATAGAAGACAACGACATTACCACCGATAGCACCTTACAACACAGTAAGCATTCACCTACTAGTTCTAAGCAAACGTTGATCAGAAATAAGCTTGAAAACTCGACATTTAGCAAAATAATCGAGAACGATGACACAGTTTTAGAATTAACAAGGAGCTCCTTCAGAGAAATTATCAGACAAGAAATCGCAAATGCACTGAAAGAAGCAGTGGGGGAACAGTTTCAACAATTCAAAGACCTGATTTCGGATTTTCGCACCTCTCTAGACTTCTTCAACGAAAAATACGAAGAAATGAAAGTTACCCTTGAGCAAAACTCCTCTAAACTGCATGTTTTGGAAAAAGAAAATAGTAAGTTGCAATCATCCATACAAGACCTAAACAAGCGTATTAACTTAATGGAACAGCACAACAGAGCCACTAACATTGAGCTGCAAAACGTGCCAGAGAACCGCTCGGAAAACATTGTCACCACGATATTGCAAATCAGTAATACTACCAAATGTAAAATTAATGAAGGTGACATTGCTTTTTGCACAAGAACCGCTAAAAAAGACACCCAGAATGCCCGACCTAGGTCTATCCTCGTGAAATTCAACACCCCGCGTGTTCGTGACTCTTTCCTTGCTGCAGTAATAAACTACAACAAAAACAACGCCAACAACAAACTAAACACAAGCCATCTCGGCATTGCAATGGATAAGCCAACTCCAATCTACGTTGTTGAACACCTGTCAGCAGATAATAAAGCCTTGCACGCGGCGGCACGACTTCGAGGCAAGGAGTTCGGATATAAATACGTGTGGGTGCGTAATGGCAGAATTTTTATGAAGAAGGATGATCATTCTGAACGTATTGTAATCACTTGTCAGGAGGTTTTACAGACTGTCAACTAGTTAATTTTTTTTTGTTTACTTTTAATTTGTACTGTGCAAGTCAACGTGTAAAACTTGTTCACATTCAGTAATTATTTAAAGATATATTACCAAAATGTACGTGGTCTAAGAACTAAAACTGACATTTTTTATCACAACATGTCTCTACAAGACTACGATATCGTTGTGCTTACTGAGACTTGGCTGAACGGTAGCATTTACGACTCGGAACTATTTGACGACAGGTACGTAATTTACAGGCGAGATCGCGAGTCCAGTAGATACAGAGCACGTAAACACGGAGGCGGCGTTTTGATTGCTGTCGCTAAGCACTTAAATTCATGTCGTATGTCGTATTTAGAAAGTCAATGTGAGGATTTGTGGATCTCCATTGAGACCTTCTCTCCCGGGAATAAGCAAAATCGAATCTACATTTGTGGCGTATACTTACCTCCCCCGATAACACAGGAAACCATTCAAATTTTCCTAGATTCAGCTCAAAATGCCCTGGATAAAAACGAACGAACTGTTATTATTGGTGACTTTAATATGAGCACTATAACGTGGATAATAAGCGAAGATAGACAGGTGAGCCATACTACTCCATGCCCTATCAACAACAACGACGTTACCAAACACTTTCTCGATTACTTCTCTCGCGCTCAGTGTTCATGAATAATGTATTTTATTGGACAATTACGTCAGAAATTAAGGTTATAGGTTTTTTACATATTAGGGACGAGAATCGAATACTGAATACCCTCCCTCAATAAGTCCCTCGTTTAACCTAACACTCTGTATAGTATATAATATATACATATATAGTATTATTATATAGTATAGGTGTAATTCATAATCAATGTTCTTTTGTACCAATTGTTGGTAAAAAAAAAAACAATAATTAGGACGCCTTGGTTCAGCCGTGGGACAAATAGGCTAATTACAAAAAAGTATCAATATAAATGCAAAAAGATGAACAGTTACATAAGTGTAAAACAGAAGACAAAAAATGATAATTTTAACAAGAGTAGAAAACATATAAGATCAAAAACTAAATCAGTGATCCATATCGGTTAGTAAAAATCAGAATATAATATAAACTACGTTCGTAGGTACGAAATACAATTACATAATACATTGATAAAATACATTCACACACAAAATACATTTACAAGAAACCTACATTTATACATTTATGTAATGCAAATATCTTTTGGGAAGTACGGATTTTTTAACAGACTTCAAAAAACGAGGACGTTCTCAATTTATGTGAGAAGGTTCCTATCTCTGCAGCCTTAGCCTAGTAGCTAGGAGCCTGCTCCCGATATCGGCGGACCACTATTTTTATACATTATTAATTACTAGATTTTGCCCGCGGCTTCGCTCGCGTTAAATTCAATATAACACAGTACCTGCTACCTGCAGTTTTTGCTCTTGCGCCTTATACATTTGTAATAGCAACGCTAGGTTTTACCTTTTCTTCCCTCGTTCTCCGTAAAAAAAATAGCCTATGTCCGTCTCCTGGTTCCCAACTATCTCTGTACCAAAATTCATCAAAATTGGTTTTGCCATTAAAGCGTGAAGAGGTAACAAACAAACAAACTCACTTTTGCTTTTATAATACATATTAGTAAGGATATAAAACTAAGAAGAAAAGTAAATAAAGAGAAGATAACACGGTAAATATCCCATTTTCGAAATCACAGCAATAGTTCCAAAGATTAACCGTACAAATAAACTCACAAACATTACCTCTTAAAATATCAGCGTACATTTTAGATATTAGAAATATTATCAGAAGAAATTGAAGCACAATTTCACGTGATCAGCGTGAAATTGTGCTTGAATTTCTTCCAATTCCATTTGTCTTCCAATTTGTTTGAACCAATTCGATTTTCAATGGATTACAGCTTGTATTATAAATAGTTAGTGGTTTACGAGAAACAATAATGTGGCGTCATGAAGCTGGTGCAATTCACGCTGCTGTTCACTTTTATGGTGCTGCTAAATCATGTCTCTGCTTACAACCTTAGAGCAAGGCGAGATGTTTTGTACGGTAAGTATTTATGATTGAGGATATCTAGATTTAACCAGGGAATAGCCTGCAGTGTTTGCCTGTCTGTGGACTTCCCTACAAGCTTCTCTGTTCCAAAATGTATGTCGAAGATTAGGACTTAGATCGGGTTCTTGAAGCTGTAACATAACCATATAACTGTAACGTTTCGTCGTTTCTCCTTTCGTCAATTTAATAGGTATGTTGGAATTTAGTGTGCAATAATGTGTTAGTTAATTTACTTAAGTTCAAAAACATCTGAACCATCATCATCTGCCAAGCCTTCTCCTTAGTTTGGCGAACCAGCGTCGGGCGATAGATGTCTGACATTTTGCTGAACTGGCGGTATTTATCTCCCAGACCACTGTAAGTATACAGTTGGAACTGCTCGCAGTCAGGTAAAAATTATAACATTATGCGAAGTTATTGAGGAGCTCGTGGCTAAATAATAGTTGCCGCTCGGGTCGATCTTTAGGTTAAGTCGCGCTTGCCTAGGTTGGTCTGTGGATGGGTGACCACCCGTTACATACCGAGTTTCCTCCGTGCCTCGGAAAGCACGTTAAGCCGGTTGGTCCCGGCTGTCATTTGTAGATCTTTGACAGTCGTTACAGGTAGTCAGTGTTCCGAAAGTCTGACAACCAGTCTTACCAAGGGGTATCGTATTACCCAGTATTAACTGGGTTGTGGAGGTCAGATAGGCAGTTGCTCCATTTAAAATACTGATATTCAGCTGCATCCGGTTAGACTGGGAGCCGACCCCAACATAGTTGGGAAAAGGCTAGGCAGATGATGATGATGCGAAGTAATTGAACAAACAAAAATAGATCATAGCCTTTAATTTATAATTAATTAATCAGTAATATTATCCAAATGATGTGCTTATTTTATTTTAATTTGATTTAATTTTTAATAACGATACTAACAACTTTTTACGTGATTGACATAGTTATTTTTAAATTTTGACATTTCAAGCTATTTAATTAACTTTCTAATTTTATTTTATTTATAATTGTGTTATTTTCGTTTGTTTTTTATACCTTAACTTTGTACGCCATCTATTGGCAAAACATAGTGAACCTATATTTTATATACTATCTGTAAACACCTATGTTCTACAAAATAAATGATTGATTGATTGATTGATTTAAACTGTAGAAAAGTTAGGCCGACATTCTGAGGGTCAAAAAGTTTAGAAGTGACCTGTTCGATTTGTTTTTCTTTTCGCTTCCAGTAACATACAGTATAATAATATACCTACATGATAAGAAAAAATCCACGTGGGGGCTTCAAAATTATGTGCTGTTTTTTTTGGCGTCGTTCTTTACTCACTGTTCATGCCGGACCCCTCCCAAAAATCTGATGTTTCCTAGCAAAATGCTTGGACAGCTGATTTTTATTATATTTGCCAATGTTTTTTTTATTTAGGGGAGTTAATGACGAACTAAATACGTGGGGAGGGAAAACCCATTCCCGTTCCTTCATTTACCCTTCATGTTCTTTGTATCGAACAACCCGCAACCTTGGCAGGAACTTCCACTCTGAATTTTAATTATAAGTCCAGGTTACCTCTCGATGTTTTTCTTTACCGATGTTTAAGAAAAAGTTAGAAAGTATCATCATTACTGACTATTATATTCCGAGTTGGCTTCCAGTCTTACGGGAGAAGCTGAACACCAGTATTTTAAATGGAACGACTGCCTATACCTTCTACAACCCTAACTGGGCCACACACAGTCGTAAACTTAATTCATAATTCTAGAAATATGTTCTTTTTTTCTCTAGGTGGTACTCCCTGCAAAGTTGACAGTGACTGTCCAGCCTCTACCTTCTGTGTCCTAGTCCCCGAAACCCCGCCAGCACACAACTTCTACTGCTTACACGAGAAATGGAAGAAAAAGATTGAAGACCTTAATCGCCACGATAAAGAGCTTAATTGAAATGTATAAACCTGGAAGTGCTTACTAATTGGAATACAACAGTTTAGTACCTAGATGATAAAAGATAAGGACACCATACTAGTAATTTTGATTGGTAATAGAGGAAATGTGAACAAAGGAGAATTGCTCCAATATCATAGAACCTTATCGAGCTTGAATTTAAGACAAATTGTATTGTTTACATTTCCATATAGTACAAGTTTGCCACAGGAAGAAAATTACATACGATACAATATGAATAAGACATTACATAATTTGACATTTGATAGTAATGTATTCCATTTGATTGACACCAATAACTATGTTGGTAACTATTTTTATTTGACAAAAGATAGATTTTTTGTGGATCGGTACTATCTTTCAAACTATTGTAGAAGACAAGTAGCTGTGTCGCTATCATATTTTTTTACTATAACAGCCAAGAATTTGGCTAAGCGAGTTGCCTCTATTGAACTTTGCAATACTCAGTCAAGTTACTCAGCCAATAGTTTGATCACAATTAATGAATCAGTTCATCATTTAAATTAGAGATTGAGACAATAGAGGCAGCCTCTTGCAATAACGTAAGGAAGCCAGATAGTAAATCAGTTGAAATAATTGGGAATTTTGATTGTATCAACCTGGTGCATCAAAATATTCAAGGATTTTTGAACAAAGAATTAGAAGTAGGGCTTTTCCTGAACTGTAACAACATAGATATTCTTTGTATCACAGAGCATTGGCTCAAAAGTCATCAATTAATTTTTAATTTTAGTAATCACCAGGTTGGTAGTTCATTCAGTAGAGTAAATGCTATACATGGCGGCGCATTAATCTTAGTAAATAATCAGCTCAAATTTAAAGAACGTAAGGATATTGTAAACCTGTCTGTTGAGAGAACAATTGAAATAGCCTGTATAGAATTGGAGCAGTTTATCATATTAAGTGTGTATAGGCCCCCTTCAGGTTTGTATGATTGTTTTGAAAAGGTAATGGATGAAGTGTTGCATAAAATCTGTAGCTCAAAGAAATCTATAATCACTTGTGGTGATTTTAATATTAATTTGCTAGAAAAATCTGTGTTAAGTACTAAAATTACAAACCTGTTTCAGTCATACAACCTTGAAAACAAATTTTTGGAGCGGACTAGAATAACCCAGACTAGTGCCACTTGCCTAGATAATATTTATACAGATGTTATACCAACCCACAAAGTAATTATTAACTTATTAGATTCAGATCATTGCGGGCAACTGATCACAATTCCAAATGTAAACAAAAAAGTAGCTAAAATGGATATCATTGTCAACCCAAAAACTAAAAGTCGCCTAGAAACTTTTAAAATTAAACTCTCAACTAAATTACCACTTTTGTCAACTAGTGATGACCCCAATCAACAATATAACAATTTTTTTAGTATGTATTGCACACAGTTTAATACCACGTTTGTTCCTAAGACTATCTCGGTTAATAATAACGCTTCTTTCAATGACTGGGCCACCATTGGTATTCATAAAAGTAGAAAACGGCTTTACGAGCTGTATGAAGAGCGAATTTGTATTAATACTGTAGAATTTAATTTGTATGTTAAGAATTATTCTAAAGTTTTTAAAAAAGTATGTGCTATAGCTAAGTCACATTATTTGATTTCAAAAATTAAAAATAGTAGTAACGTAATTAAAACGACTTGGAACATTATTAATAGCGAAGCAGGAAGGTCTTGCAAGCGAAATAGTGACTACAGCCTTGCTATCGGCGATAATGTCATAAAATCAGATACTCAAGTTGCTACAGCTTTTGAAAATTTATTTGCGGATATTCCTGTATCGACTACTAAATCGCTAAACTCGTCGCCTGCGGCTGCAGATGCTTTACTAAAGGAAAACGTTCCATTTAATGATTCCGAATTTAATTTTCAATATGTTAACTGTAATGATGTAATTAAAACATTTCATATGTTAAATGTTAAGAAGACCGCTGATCTATGGGGTCATTCTGTGGACGTTGCTAAGTCCATTATAACCATTGTAGCTCCTTCATTAGCTGTTATATTTAATGATTGTATTGACCGTGGTGAGTTTCCTGATCTAATGAAAAATAGTAAAATAATACCATTGTTTAAATCGGGTAGTACATCAGACCCTACTAACTATAGACCAATTTCAGTGCTACCAACATTTAGTAAAAATTTTGAAAAAATAATTTTAGATCAAATGCAAAGATTTTTCAATAAACATAAGTTAATGCATCATAAACAGTTCGGTTTTACAAAGGGTCGTTCAACTACTGATGCCGGTGTTGAACTTCTAGGACACATTTATAATGCCTGGGAAGATAAATGCGATGCTTTGGGGATTTTTTGCGATTTGTCCAAGGCTTTCGATTGCGTTCTCCATAAAACATTAATCAGAAAACTACACCACTACGGAATCCGGAACGCCTCTCTGAATCTTCTTACGTCATATTTGAGTGGTAGGATTCAGAGAGTTGATGTTAACGGGAAAAGATCTCCCGGATCTGTAGTAAGCATGGGAGTACCTCAAGGCTCCATTCTTGGTCCTTTTTTGTTTCTTATTTATATTAATGACTTGCCTTACCTCATAAAGGATAATCATGATGTAGTGTTGTTTGCAGACGACACTTCTCTTTTATTTAAACTAAAACGTCAGCAGCTAGCTAGTGACGATGTTAACAGCGCTCTGGTAAAGGTCGTTAATTGGTTTAACGTTAATAATTTACTTCTAAATGAGAAAAAGACCAAATGCATTAAGTTTACGTTACCTCATGTTAGACAAGTGGAAACTAGTGTACTAATCAAGGATGAAGAGTTGAAACCGGAAGATAACACAGTGTTTTTAGGCTTAACTTTGGATGCTAAGCTTCAGTGGGGCCCTCATATAGATAAGTTGTCAAAAAAGCTTAGCTCTGCAGCATACGCCGTTAAAAAAATTCGTGATTTGACTGATTTAGAGACAGCCCGTTTAGTTTATTTTAGTTATTTCCACAGTGTGATGTCGTATGGTATTCTCTTGTGGGGCCATGCCGCCGATATTCAGACAATTTTTATTTTGCAAAAGAGGGCAATTCGTTCAATGTATAAATTAAGTCCTAGACACTCCCTCAGAGAAAAATTTAAAGAGATTAACATACTAACTGTGCCCTCTCAGTTTATTTACGAAAACCTTTTGTACGCGCATAAAAATATAAAATTGTTTAAAAAATACAGTGATATCCACGACATAAATACAAGGAACAAACACAAATTTGTTGTTCCTGCAACGAGGCTCAAAAAAATAGGGGGTACGTTCACATGCCAATGTATACGTTATTATAATAAACTACCAAGCGATATTCAAACACTAAGCCTCAATAAATTTAAATCTTTTATAAAACGTAAGCTATGTTTGAAAGCTTACTATAATATGAATCATTACCTTGAAGATAAAAAGGCTTGGGATTAAGCTGCTCCAATTTAATTTGCTCTGTGAGTGTCAAAATTTTCCTTTGTTTCACTTATTTATTGTTTATTCCTTTATTTTATACAATTTGACATTACTTTGTTTATTTTTATTTTTACATTTCTTTTTATTATTTATTATTTGTGACATTTTATTTTCCTTATTATTTTAATTCATGACATTTTATGATTTCATTATGATCTCATTAATTTAATTTTGTATTTTTTTATTTTTATTTGTTTATTGTGAATGTGAAGACCATGTGGATCATTTCTTTTATTTACTTTGTTTTTTGACGATAGTCTGGCAGTTTGAGTACTATAAGCGACCTACACAAATGTCCTTTTTTTTGGTATTGTTCGTCGTGTCGTTGAGCTCCTTGGGTTATGAGTTGAGCTACACGATAACTGACAAATGCTTGCACTGACTGGACAGGTCCACTCAATCTGTGTGGTGCTTTCTTAAAAAGACCATTTCAGACACTATCTGCATAGTCTTCATGTAAGTTGACCAAGATTATTTTGTCTGGACATTAAAAGAGACTATGACCTCTGAGTTTGTTTCGGCTGTTTCTTCTCAGAGTAGTCGGGTACGAAACACCGGCCTCATCTAGTTTAAAAAAAAAATGACGTGTAAAAGTGTTTGTGAAAACCTACTTGCAAAATAAACATCATTTATCATTATCATTTATAGGCGGAACGGGGGAAGTGTCAGACTTGTGCTGAATAAAACCCACCCATGTTCCTTCTTTTGCCCTTTATGTTCAGGGGCCGTGGCATCTCTTTCAAACAACCCGCAAACCCGACAGGATGTCTATATTCTTGTCTAATCATTTAATCATGTTCAGATGCTTTTCTGAATAGATGCATGTTCTTTTTTACAAAAATAGTAGTCTCAAATTTATACATGCAAGGTTACGTAGTGTGTCGGATAGTAATGAAAATAACTACTCCGCCACCTTGGATGGTCCGCCATATTGGTTTTAGAATGACGTCACATAACATATCGTGCATTGTCATCCACACTCAACGCGTATACAAAATTTCAGCTCAATCGGTTGAAGATATCTCCTTCAAAATTGAGTTTAAAAATATATAAAAAAAAGCTTTTAAAAACCACTGCACTTTGATTATTATGGTTAGTAATTTTGTTTTATTTGCTAATAAACTGCGGCAATCTACTGTGAAACACGCCCCATTCGTGGAATTTAAGTTTGAAAACACTTAAATTCCCCATTAAAATCAATAATTTTCTCAAACTCCATTAGTTGATCGCGTCCTCGTCACCAATTAGTGTATCGAACAGTACAGAAACAACCGTCGCGCTCGCTAGTTACTTTAATACTCGGCTCCTCCACATAAGAATATGACCTTATTATAGACAATATCAACAGTACATACAGTTCATAAAGTCATAATTTCTAACAATCCTTACTAATATTATAAAAGCGAAAGTGAGTTTGTTTGTTTGTTACGTATTCACGCTTACATGGCTAAACCAATTTTGATGAATTTTAGTACAGAGATAGTTGGGACCCTGGCAACAGACATAGGCTACCTTTATTTAAAAACAGTGAGAAATGAGAGAGAAAGAGGGCTGCTTTTACAATAAATCAGGCTCTAGAGCAAAAACTATAAGTAGCAGGTAAATCAGGAAATAGGAACTGTGTTACCCCGAATTAAACGCGAGCGAAACCGCGGGCAAAAGCTAGTACAAAATAAGGTTTGCAGCTTTCAGTTATTTTTATGACGGTAATAGCTCCTATGCTTCTTTTTTTTTCATTTGAACACCTCGTTCTTACCCCAAAACGTGTCTCTGTAGCGTAGTAGATATAGAATCGTATCCATAGTATGCAGTGACTGCCGGTCTGCCGGTGCTTGATTGACTACCAAGAAATAACCCTGTGTAGTTCCATATAGAGCAGAATCTACGAGTACCATATGGAATGAAAGATATTGCATATTATACTATGTTTCTAGATGCGCCGTGTGGTTTCATCTACGTAAATAGGGATAAAAAGAAACCTAAGTGTTAATCAAGCTGGTAGTCATGTTTTCAGCCGTTTGGGGTTGAAACACTAGGGCCATGGGGTCCGAGTGCCCATGTGGTATTTCGAGAAATCGCCAAGCGGTTGGTCGACTCTTCTCGTGACCAAAAGGCATTGCCATCCAATGCGGTAATGCGTCCTTCTGGGCACTTTTCCTGTTGACTGCGATGCGGATGAATTTTTTGACGCCCTGGATTTTTCCAATTTTTACTTGTATATATTTTAATTAGTTTGTATCTATTTATAGTTTGTGAATAGTAATTAATTGTATATAAAATTCTGTGGCCCGACTGTCAAAGTGTTATTCATGTTATCTATGTACATACCAAAGTTAATTGATTTTTATTTTGCTACCTTTATAATATAAGTGTGATATAAAACTGCCTCGGTCGGGACCGTTCTATGAAAGTTCGAAAAACTAAAATCAAAGCATTTAGCATCGATTTATAGAGTCATGCTTCACATACACAATTAATATCATTAAAGCGTTTAATACGAAAACCAATCAATTCCTTATGTCATTGGATATAAGTAATGTCTTGCACTATAAATAGCTGTTAAACTCAAGATATAAACCAGAACATTTCACTAGCCTAGCAGTGATACTGTTAGTAAATTATCTGTGCTGTTAATCTGTTAGTCAACATGAAAGTTTTGGCAGTCACGCTGTTGTTCACGTTCGTGATGCTGTTGGCTCATGTCACTGCTGACGGACGTAAGTATAGTTCTTATATACTATATACTTTTAAAAATATTTCAACGTTTAGATCATTTCTGAGGAAACTTTTAGATTTTTTGGATGGCGATCACTAAATGACTCCTTTTGCTGAGGGCGCGAGGTAGTGTCTGACTTTTCCTTTCTTTTTCAAATAACTTTCTCCGCTATGCGCGGAGTGGGGCGGAGTGTCAGATTTTTACTGAATAAAACCCACCTATGTTCCTTCTATTGCCCTTTACATTCCGGGGCCGCGGTATCTCTTTCGAACAACCCGCAACCCCGGCAGGACCCGCAACCCCGGCAGAGAGAGTGTCTGACTTGTACTGACTTAAAATTCATTCTGTAGTATTTGTAGCGTGAAAGAGTAACAAACATCCATGCAAACTTTCTCGTTTATAATATTACTAGTTTTTGCCCGTGGCTTCGCTCGCGTTAAGTTCGGGGTAACACAGTTCCCCTTTCCTGATTTGCAGGTACCTGCTACCTGTAGTTTTTGTCTTTGTGCCTTATTTATTGTAATAACAGAGCTAAGTTTTCCCTTTTCTTCCCTCTTTCTCCCTCATTTCTCACTTTAAAAAAATAGCCTATGCCCGTCTCCATGGTCCCAACTATTTCTGTACCAAAATCCATCAAAATCGGTTTAGCCATTTAGGCGTGAAGACGTAACAAAAAAAAACAAACAAACAAACTCACTTTCGCTTTTATAATATTGGCAAGGAAATTATAAGTAGGATTTGAAAGCCAACAGACCCAAGTGGGTCAAGTCAGAACGGACTTTGCAAAAAACGAAAAATTGGAAAATAACTTTAATTTGCGTTTTTATTTCTGTATTTTTAGTAATGGCATGAAAAAGTTAGTTTTTTTTACTATATTTGTTGTGTTACTCCCCAGTGGCGACATCTGGTGAGCTCATCTGATGAGTCCAAATAGGTGTGTGACTCGGATGGTCACCCTTCTACAGAATGACCGCGATAAGCTTTGCCTTTACCTTGAAGATTATAACTTTTTAGCAACGACTCAATGTGTTCCTAAACTAATTGATGTAACTGCTTTACAGCTGTGGTATGCATGGATGACCGCGAGTGTCCCGATATAGGGGACATGACATGTTTCTGCTATAGACCAATAGGAGCTATTTTCGGAAAATGTAAATGCACAGCGCCGTGGCCAACAATACCAGAATAGAAATGAACGTTGAGAAGATTGAGAAAATCATCATGTTTTTTGTCGAAGTTTTCAACGAATTATTAAAAAAAAACAATACATGATACATAAAATTTATGTTTACGGTTACGTCGTAGGCAAGAATAAAGATGATCTAAATTAAATTCATAAATACTACTATGCATTTGTTTTATTTATAATCAATACTATCTATACATACATATCTACTAAAAACATCAAATTCATGTGACTTTATAAACTAACTAGCTTTCGCCCGCGGCTTCGCTCGCGTTAAATTCGGTATACCACACCAAGCAGACCTGCAGTTTTTGCTCTTGCGCCAGATTGATTTGTAATACCAACGCTAAGTTTTCCTTTTTCTTCCTTCGTTCTCCCTCATATTATATCCCACTTTTTTTTTGATAGAAATTAGCCTATATCCGTCTCCTGATTCCCAACTATCTCTGTACCAAAATTTATCAAAATGGGTTTTCGGTTGGCGCAGTGATGGCTGAGCGATTGACTGCTGCGCTGCAGCTGCGTGTCGCAGGTTCGATTCTCGTACGGAACATATATTTGTAGGGCCTGCAAATAGTTGTTTCCGGTCTGGCTGTTTGTGTATGTGAGTTTAAATGTTTGAAAACGCACCCACGAAACAGGAGAAATTCATAGTGTGGGGCAACGTTTTAGAAAAAAAAATACAAACAACCCAACCAATATCCATAAATAAAATTTATACGGGACCACCTCGGAAGTATGCCTTTTCGAACAAAAAAGAATTGTAAAAATCGCTCCACGATTGGCGGATTAATGAGCAAACACACATAAAGAAAATACGGTTGAACCTCCTTTTTTATTCGGTTAAAATTTGTCGTCAACGTGTAGGTACAGTCAGCAAAAGAGATAGGCCTCAGAGACAGTTGATTTTTTTGTCAAAATCCGTCCATTCGAGTAAAGTTACTTTTATTTGATAGAAAACATTCATTAAATAAATAAAATTTCAGTTGAAGACGTGTATTTGTTTCCAAGAAAATCCATGGATAGTTTCGATGAGCCTGGTCACTTTTTGCTGACTGTGACACTTTTTACATCGAATATGTGCTAGAGTCTCCGGAAAAATGAACCCATCGTCTTTCGTTCTTCGGTCTATTGTGGTTGGCAGAAACTGGTCCTTATGGTTTCAAAACCAGGAACACATATAGACCCGGGTAGACAATCGCTGTGTGTGTTGCAATAGTCCCCATCTAAACAAATAATTGCATGATTAGAGAATAACATAAACGGAGTTCCAATAGAAATACATACATATTTATATATTTTAAACATAAAACAAAAAGGGGTTATGACCCCTTGAGACTCACAGTCTCCACGGGCGCATTGTTTTGTAATTTTCGCTGACGATTTTGCAAAAATGTGGCTTTTGGTCGTTTTAGGGACACGAAAGCAATACGCTAGGTTCCAAAAAAATAAATAAGTAATCCGTTTTTTAGATTATTCAAAAATAAAGGATATGTTGCTGCATTTTTTCCCAACGAGTGACTTCACACGTAACTTTAATGGGCTGGTACCTTTGTAATTTTTGGTCTTATTTACAAATAAAAAATACGTGTCCCTTATTTTTGAATAGTTTAACAGACTACATAGAATTACAGACAATTATATAGAATTTAATTACTTTGACCCTGGAAACTACCCTATTGCCAACTGTATATTTTATATACTAATAGCGAACTGTCCTTACCACTTATGTCACCAGCAGAAACATAAGCCACCAGCATCATGAACGTGAACAACAGCGTGACAGCCAAAACTAGCTCATCAGCTAGTTAGGGAATTGTCCCTGGGTCGACGATAAACGATAAGCTATCACTTAGGAACGGGTTACCGAGACACTTGCAGTGTGGAGTTCAGAAATAATAAATTAAATGTACGAGTTACGTGGTAAATCTTTACGTGGACATCTTACGTTTCATCTTACGATTCCCGGCTCGGACAAAAAGTGATACCTATTGGGATTTTTCATTAGGACTTTCACTGTAGCAGCCCGGAGTTTGCATTATTATTTATTTTAAGATAATTTATCTTTCCCATAATTTTGTTGACACGCGTTCACACACGTTCCAGTATTTTTTTTTCTTTTCTATAATTTTGTTTTGCCTGACAAGGTCCTAGCTCGGTTATCATACGGTGAAACGGGCAGATTGAAAATTGGGCAAGTGGGCAACTCACGCACACGTATAGCTTCACCTCAACTGCATACGATTATCCTAGTAACATTACGGTGAGGTGACGTTGAACTTTAGACAAATCAAATTTTGTAAATTGTATGGTATATAACTATTTTTTTTTTGTTTTATTAAAGTAGTTACTACTTGCCCAGAGTGGTTCTACAAGAGGTTTTCAATTCGAACCGTTGTAAATTAAGCCATGACTTATTGTCGGGCCTACGCTGTGCTCTCATAATAAAGTACTAATGCTGTAACAACAACATTGTAAAACCAAATGATTTTAAAAGAGTAACCATGGAGTTTCTTGCCGGTTTTTCTCCATAGAAAACGACCAACACGAACCATACACCTTTTCTCGATGTTTTATAAGTGCCCATGTAGGCCTATGAGAAATTAAAATATTTTGATTTTGATATAGCGCGTTCAAGCATACAAAAAAAAAACAAAGCAGGGATCTTCAGCTTTATAACGTAAAAATAGTCAAAAAACAATTACGAACGTTCTTAATAAGCTAGACACATACACAAAAATAACAGGTTTAATTAATATTGGATTAAATTAGGGGAATAAAAATTATGAAGATTGGTAAATAAACATACTCATATTTATTATTTTTGTAACCAGTTTATTCACTATCAAATATAGTTAGAGGATATAACGATAAAAAAATGATTTTTGTTATTAATATCTTAATATTGTCCAAATCTTGTCCTCACCGCCTTCTCTTCGCGATGTCTTCGGAAGGCAATATTTCGGTGATGGTATATCCGGTATAGAATTCCCACAAATGTAGTTGGGTGGGCAATCACTTTCAGTCGTGCAGATAACAACGAGATCTAATCGATTAATATTATCAATTAAAACACAATTATTTGTCGTAATCGTTAAAGCTAAGCATGAAAAAGTTGAGAGTTGTTGAGTACGGTTCGAGAGTTTCTGTCCTACTATTTATTTAATACTAGCTTTTCCCCGCGGCTTTGCTCGCGTTAAATTCGGGGTAACAAAGTTCCTCTTTCCAGATTTGCTGGTACCTGCTACCTGTACAGTAGTTTTTGCCATTGCGCCTTATTGATTGTAATAGCAAAGGTAAGTTTTCCCTTTTCTTACTCATTTCCAACTTAAAAAAAAATTAGCCTATGTCCGTCACCAGGGTCCTAACTATCTCTGTACCTAAATTCGTCAAAATCGGTTTAGCCATTAAGGCGTGAAGACGTAACAAAAAAAAAAACACTTTCGCTTTTATAATATTAGTAAGGATTATAAACGCGAAAGTTTTTATTGATGTTTGTTAGTCTTTAACGCAAAAACCACTGAAGGGATTTTGATGAAACTTTACCATAATATAGATTACATATCAAAATAACACATAGGCTACAATTCATAAAGATATATTGTATATTCTATCACCACGCGAGTGAAACCGCGGGGCGCATCTAGTTAATAAATAATAATCTTTACATATTTAGGGTTCCGTACCTCAAATGGAAAACCTGAAAACCTTATTGTATCACTTTGTTTGTCTATCTGTCTGTCAAGACCCTTTATCTCGGGAACGCGTTATAGTATCGAGTTGAAATTGAAACCATATACTCAACTATGTGGTGCCTTTATGCTGTGGAAAAAATCAACCCTCTAAGGCGCGTCGCCCATACGACCAACAGTCGAGGCGCAGTCGAGGCGCGGGCGCATGAGAGGCACACCGCTACAAAATTTTCTGTACAAATGAATGGCAGTGCGCTCATATACAAGAGTTGCGGCGCGGGTGAGGTGAAGGCGGGGCGGAGGCAAGGTGAAGGCGAGGCGAAGGCGAGGTGCAGGCGCAGGAGGGGCGCTCAAGTGTGCCCAAGCCACGACTCCATCGCCATTTTGTCATTTGGTTCCCAAAAAACCCAAATCCCAACCCAAAATCTTCTTCTATTTAAATTAAGAACTTGTATCAGTGCGAGTACGTCTTCGTCTTCTGACGACGACATGGTGAATGAATTAATAATGTGAAGGAAGCATAGCCGCCTGCGCTTGGACTCCTATGCAGAGACCTATCCTCGCCCGTGTTGCGACGCCGCACCGCCGCTGACGCGACGCCGCCTCGACTTACCAGTGAGCGACGCGCCTAAGTCTACGTTATCAAAAGATATGTCACAAGTTTGTACGGAACCTTAGGTGCGCGAGTCTGACTCGCTCTTAGCTGGTTTTTTATGTGAGTTTAATAATAGTTTTTACCTTCTACTTTGATAGCAGACACATGAACCATTAGCATCACGAACGTGAACAACAGCGCTATTTGTAATAACTTCATTATGTAAAATTGTAACACCATTGAACTAGGAAAAGTTCTAGATTATTTCCTAATTGAAACGGCTATTTTTATACTACAAATTGTTATCCAATTTATGTGTGTCCGAAGTAAATCAGTTATTAAATTAGATTTGTAATGCTCTATTTAAATTAACACATTTTCTTTTACAATGAAAATATACAGAGAGTGAAATTTATATTTTGTGTTTATTTTTGCCGTTTTAGTAAAGCATCCATTAACTTCCCCCGCTCTGAGCGAAGCGGTGGAAGTGTCAGACTTGTACTGACTAAAACCCACCATGTACCTTCTATTGCCCTTTATGTTCCGGGGCCGCGGTATCTCTTTCGAACAACCTGCAACCTCGGCAGGCGGTGGTTTTGGCAGGCCCCTCTGCTTTGCTCAAACCTTTATGAGGCGCGCGTGGAATAGGTACGAAGGCGCCGTCGGCACGTCCTGCTAAACGGACGAGACGGACGGTGAGCAATGGGTAGCTCACCGTCTACAGACCCAAAATTGAAGAGCACGAATCAAAGTATTGCAAATATTATTTGGAATTTTATCACCATTTTTTTCACCACCACAAAAAAAAGATAGATTAGAAAAAGAAAAAAAGATTAAAGAAAGATAGATTTTTTTTTTTGTAAGAAGGGACTACAAAAAAGTAGGTAAGTAAAAATACGTACCTTAAGAAAGTATCTTACGTAACCTACGATACTTTTAATTCCGGTGGCATAATTTCCTTCGATGTCTATGCGGGCAAACCCGCGCGCATGACTTAGTCTTTGTATATACCTATTACTTTTTAGCGCGTGGTTCGAGTATCATACATATTATATTATACTAGCTTTCGCCCGCGGCTTTGCTCGCGTTAAATTCGGTATATCACACCAAGCAGACCTGCAGTTTTTGCTCTTGCGCCTGATTGATTTGTAATAGCAACGCTAAGTTTTCCCTTTTCTTCCCTCGTTCTCCCTCATATCCCACTTTTTTTAATAAAAGTTAGCCTATGTCTGTCTTCTGGTTCCCAACTATCATTCATCAAAATCGGTTTAGCCATTAAAGCGTGAAGAGGTAACAAACAAACAAACTTACTTTCGCTTTTATAATATTAGTAAGGAAGTAAGGATTTGTGTTGTAGCATAAGTTAGTTTGTTAAGATTTTGTGAAATAACAATGTTACACAGTTTTATAATAATCAATTTGTTTTTTTACTTCTGTTGTTACTTGCAGTGCGTGTCAGCACCTACTAGATGCATTGTGTTGCGTATTTTCATGACGGAAAATCCGATCTGACAGTTCCTTTATGTCGATGGAATAAGGGTCGTTTTTGAGGATCATGTTTGGCGTAATGAGATACATTTTGTAAGCTGTAAAGTGTTCTATACCAAGGATACTTGTGCAAAAAATCATGAAGCGTATTCAATTCTCAATGTTTTTCTTTGTATTGCTGGTGGATTATATTGGTGCTTATCGTCGAAGATTTAATTACAACAGAGAGCCTGGTAAGTTCATTTTTAAGGTTCCGTTGCCAGTTCGCTAAAACGGCATTAAAGATTTATTCTGCCTGTCTATCTGTCTGTCCCTATGTGTCAGCAATTTTACTCTAACGCTATAGGCAGCACATAGTTAAAATTTGAAGAGTAAATGCTTTCTATGAACCGCTACCCAAATATGTTGCGAAATTATTTAAAAAGTAGCTTTTGCCCGCGGCTTCTCTCGCGTTAAAATCGGGGTAACACAGTTCCCCTTTCCTGATTTGCAGGTACCTGCTACCTGTAGTTTTTGCACTTGCACCTTATTTATTGTAATAGCAAAGCTAAGATTTCCCTTTTTTCCGTCTTCCTCTCTCATTTCTCACTTTAAAAAAATATTGCTTATGTCCGTCTCCAGGGTCTCAACTACCTCTGTACCAAAATTCATCAAAATCGATTTAGCCATTTAGGCGTGAAGACGTAACAAGCGGGCGATCGTCACAGTCGTGACACCCGGGCGTACCCTCCCACCCAATTATGTGCAAGATTCTCTCGAAACTTTCGTGTCCGGTGAGGACCTACATCAAGCAGTAGGCGAGGACGCCGTGGTGCCTCTCCAGCCACTGTTTAAAGAGGAGTAATTGTGGCGAGCCCTTGGTAAAACTCCTTAAGAATCGATTCTCATAAAAAGTTTTAGGTATGGACATTTTAGAAAAGTAAAATTCACGTCACGCACACGCGCGCAAAAGCGCAACGTACTTCGCACAACTTTCTAATGGGAGTCCTTTAGCCCTAAGTACTTTTTGTTCCAGAATACTGCATCGATGACACCTATTGCAATCAATTGGATGATTGTCGATGTGCAGTCATGACTATTGGCCCAAAGCAGTGCATTTGTTACACAGTAAGCCTCCTGGACAAAGAGTTTATTAAAAGGAGAAATCTGTTAGAATCTTTCTTCTTTGGTATGAGGCAAGAAGACATGTACCAATTCCGTTTAGATTATCCTAACTCCGAACCACCTAGTTTTTGAATATGATATAGTTTATTATTTATCAATTTCATCATAATCTGCTTCTCTTTTACTTATGTATCACTGATCAGCATAAAGTAATTTTCATATTATCATTTACCAGCCTTTAATATTGTTGTAATGTTGACTGCTCCGTTGGTCACGTGGTCGCAAGCGCGACTGCTAAGGACGGGGTCCTCGGTTAAATTCCCTGCTCAAGCATTAAGTGTTATTGGGTTTTTCCAATAGTAATTTTACAGTAGCAGCCCAGAGTTTGGAAGTTGGCGGTATGATACCCCTGTGGCTCGGGAAGCACGTTACGCTGTTAGTATTGCGTCTGATCTTGGGACAACTCACACACGGCTATCTGATCCCAAGCTAAGCAGAGCTTGTGTTATGGTAACCAGACAACTGATATACATACTTATATAATTTATAAATAAATACATTTTATAGATAAATCACACCCAGACACAGAACAAACAATCATGCTCATCACACAAAGTTTGTCCTGGGTGGGAATCGAACCCACGACCTCCGGCTCAGCAGTCAGGGCCACTAACCACTAGACCAACAGGCCCGTCAAATCTCTCTCCGGTCATGTGGGTTTACCGTCCCATCGGAGTATGAGAGTGAGGGAACAGAGAGTGCACCTGTGCCTGCGCACACACTTGTGCACTTTGATACCTCTGTGCAGATAGATGGCTAATGTCGGCTGAGATTGGCCGTCGTGGCCAAAAGCGGTAGGAAGGACTAAATAATAATGTTTAATCAGTCATTGACGTGGGTCGCAATCATGTAAATGCAGAATATATTTTTAAGCTATTGCATAGCTTCTATCGCGGGCCTTGAGGGTGGAGACCGAATCCAGAAATTTTGTAACGAAAACACCTAACATTACGAATACGGTCAGTTATTTCAATCGCGATTCCAATGTACAATTAGCGTGTTTGGTAGAGAATCGGGTCTTCAATCAATATGACGCTGGATCAAACCCAAGGTCCAATTTTTTCTTTTTGCGACTTCTTTTAATGGAAGTACTTTTAAATATTATATTTAGTTTTTTTTTTTATATATTGCATGAGTTTTTTTTTATTTATTGCGTAAGTTGATAAAAAAATGCTATGCAATAGCTTTACCGCGGCAGGCCCCGAGTGCTACACGTATTTTTTTTTCTAGAAAAAACTTTGCTTCATTCTAAGATTTCTCCTGTATCGTGGGTGCGTTTACAAACATTTAAACTCACATACATAAACAGCCAGACACGAAACAACTATCTGCAGGACATATAAATATTGGTTCCGTGCGGGAGTCGAACCCGTGACACGCAGCTTAGCAGTCGGTCGCTCAGCCACTGCGTCAACTGTTTATTTCTGAAAGAAAATTTAACAAGTTGATGTTAAAATATAGGGAAAATAAAATACACAATTTCTATGAACAACGACTAAGTCACTAAATAAATCAATCGTGTAACTCTGTTTTACAAATTATACTTAAACATTAATATTACAAGTAACTATTAAAATTTTGTTGTTATGAAAATGTTTTATTTATAAGGAACACGACAATGGTGATGACATTATCCTTACTAATATTATAAAAGCGAAAGTGAGTTTGTTTGTTTGTTACCTCTTCACGCTTTAATGGCTAAACCGATTTTGATGAATTTTGGTACAGAGATAGTTGGGAACCAGGAGACGGACATAGGCTATTTGTTTATAAAAGAGTGGGATATGAGGGAGAAAGAGGGAACAAACGGGAAAACTTAGCGTTGCTATTACAAATCAATAAGGCGCTACCGAATTTAACGCGAGCAAAGCCGCGGGCAAAAGCTAGTTTTCGATAAAAATAAAAAAACGGGGTGTGTGCGATTTACACACGATAGAAGTGAAACTTCAGTAAATCGACAAAAGAATGAGATGGATAATTACAAAGATTATTTGTTTAAAAATTTAAGTATTTTGATTAATTTTAAAAGATATTTTATACTTTACTTACCGATAATATAAAATAGTATGTAGATATATTTCTGTGTCATTCTTTGCCGGCTTCATCCTACACATTTTTGTATTTGTGTCTCTTACCTGTCGTTTTTTCCGTTGCATCCGGTTTGAAATCACAATGATTCTAAAGAAGTTTCACTTCAAAAATTACATATCCACGTTAAGTTTATACCGTGAGGTCGAAGCTAAGAAAAATGTAATACCGGTCAAGTACGGGTCGGGCTTACGCACCGAGGGTTCCGTACAAACTTGCGTTATAAACGGCCCTATCTTTTGACTGCATACAAGTCTACGCAGTCAAAACATGGCCGTCAAAAATCAACAATCTAAGTAGAGGGTTGATTTTTTCATAGCTCCAAAGGACCAAAGACTTAGTTTATATAGTTTTAATTTCAACTCGATATCTCCTTGGGCTGGCTAATTGGAATAGAAGTGTCAAGGAGTTCCTAGATCATAAAATTGGATGGTAAATATTGTTGTATTGTTATGTATGTAAAATTTGCACGCTTTCTATTAAGCAAATATGTATGTTCTACCCTTGTGTTGACATTACCATCTTGAATACCATGTGTTATGCCGTAAAACTTTCTTCCATAATAATAATTGAAAAAGTTACACTGGTAATTGCCTGGATTTGAACAACCTCAAGCATAAGAGGGAAGAGCCTCTGGGCCATTACGACACTCTTCCCAAAAACTTATATTAATATTTATTTATTTTTCTCACCACAATATGCATAAATTATTATCTGTTTTACATTGTTCAAATTCGACATTAATACATAATTCAACTTAGTATTATATTGTGCGTGCCTAAGTTAATCTCGAGGCTTGTGTTTCAGGATACCAGGATCCCACCCCTTTACATTTTTATTTTATAAATAATGTATTATGCGCGTTGACTGAACTTAGTAAGGAACTAGTATCATAACATCTTATTGTAGTTTTAATATTGGAACTTGACGTGTAAAGACTAGAATAATATTTTTAATAAGGTGATAGGTGATACACCTAACGTAATAAAGAACAGCAACAGCATAAGAGAGCAAACATAATTTTCTTGTACAGACGCCAGCAGGTCAAGCTACCCGAAACTGTCAATTTTTCCCAATGAACCTTGAACCTTATGCTTTAGAAATAAAGTCGAAAATCTATCAAAGAAATCTGACAGATTGCATTGCAGCTTGATGTGCAGGCGTCTGTATATACAATATCGAAGCAGGCAGACCAAATATTTGAACGACAAAATTCCTTCTCAGGAATTTAGATAGAAACTATGTATACAAAAAGTATTCGTTTTGATGAGTTTGTAAGGTACGTTACGTATCAATTCTTGACATTCCTTTATCAAAACTTGTACGATAAGAATAAGCTGAATTATAACTTTGTCACAAAGGTTTGTTTTGAATCGGGGTTAGAAGATATAATTTTTAATTTGACGACACGATTGGCGCAGTGGCTGAGCGATCGACTGCTGCGCTGCGTGTCGCGGGTTCGATTCCCGCACGGAACGAATATTTGTATGACCTAATATATGTACCGACCAACCTAGATAGATGTTTCGGGTCTGGCTGTTTGTGTATGTGAGTTTATATGTTTGTAAACGCACCCACGATACAGGAGAAATTCCTAGTGCGGGGCAACGTTTAAAAAAATATATAAGTATTTATTGGTATGTGGCTTCATGCCATTTTGTTTAGGGAGGGGTCACTTCAAAAGAAAACAAAAAGGAACCCTTATAGAATAACGTTCTTGTCCGTCTGTCTGTCAGGAACCTTTATCTCGGAAACGCGTTAATATATCGTGTTGAAAAAAAAAACATATATTCAAGCCTGCATGTAGTCTCTAAGAGCCGTAAAAAAATCAAACCTCTAAGTCTAAGGCAAGTCAAAGTCGCAGGCAAAATATATGGCTGTATATGTTGCAGAATTGAAACCATACACTCAAGTCTGTGGTTTTTTGGAGCTGTGAAAAATCAACACAAACAACCCTAAACAACTATATAAATAAGCTAATAGAAATACTCATTTATTATACTGAATTTCACTGAAGGTTTTTCACAAGAATGTACTACTTGGTTAACTGGACCTACTATATTCTCAGAACTGAAATGTTAATGAATATAAAACTGAATAGACTGACTGATAAACCGCATGGGATTGCCCTTTTATAATAGAACTAGCTTTTGCCCGCGGCTTCGCTCGTGTTTTATTCGGGTAACACGGTTCCCGTTTCCTGATTTGCAGGTATTTTGCGTTGGTAACAAATAGTGCGTGTAGCAATTTTAAGCTTCCTACCTTGAAAACTGCGAAAAGTCCCGTACGAAATTTCACCCCTCTCATTTAAAGGGATGGGGGCAGATTTCCAAAAAAATTAATGGTGCAAGATTTTTGTATTAGTGACAAATAGACCGCATACAAATTTTTAGTTTTCTACTTAAAGAAGCTTATAAATTTCGGATAAGAAAGCTAGCTTATTTAAATAAATCGTGTTTAATAGACGGAGGAGCTCGTGGCTAAATAATAGCAGCCGCTCGGGTCGATCTTTAGGTTAAGCCGCGCTTGCCTAGGTTGGTCTGTGGACGGGTGACCACCTGTTACATACCGAGTTTCCTCCGTGCCTCGGAAAGCACGTTAAGCCGTTGGTCCCGGCTGTCAATTGTAGATCTTTGACAGTCGTTACAGGTAGTCAGTGTTCCGAAAGTCTGACAACCAGTCTTACCAAGGGGTATCGTATTACCTAGTACTAACTGGGTTATGGAGATCGGATAGGCAGTCGCTCCATGTAAAATAGTGGTATTCAGCTGCATCCGGTTAGACTGGAAGCCGACCCCAACATAGTTGGGAAAAGGCTAGGCAGATGATGAGACGAACTTGTAAAGTATGATGAAGTTGTAAAAAGCACTGACGGACAAAGTTACTTTCGAATTTAGAGTGACATCCGTGACAGTAAGTACAAAGGCTAAAATGGCAATATACGTAGGAAGTAATTCAACCAAAAATACGTTTTACAGACAACTTTAAATGAAAGCCTTTGTAGCAAGGGGTACTAATTAGGGATGATTAAAGATTGCCCAAACCTTGCCTGAGGGTCTACCAATTCATTTCTCAAATAAAGTCCTCTTGGAATTCTGGGGACAGATCGCTATTTACGTGAATTTATTTTCTTGATGGTTAATTAGAGTTATATTAAATGGATTGCATGGACATTTTTTCGAATTCAAGTTACTTTTACTTAAATTAGATTCATTTTTTTAGATTTAGATTCTTTTTATTTATTTAGATTCTTAGCAAAAATATTATGTTTAATCAAGTGTGTCTTGTTTTTTATATTCTTTGATTTTTATTACTCATTACTGCAAGTCTTAAATAAGTACAAAGATACCCCATAGTAGGTATTATTTTGCAGGCGTTTGCGGTATTCATACTTTTTTTTTATGAAAATCGTGAATTCACAAATAGAAAACACTCAAACAATCGGCTCTAAAATGTTGAAACTTGAAACGGGTTATTTACCATGTTTGTTTTTTGTTTCAAGTTGCCGATAATAAATGACCAAATAAGAAAGAGGGTAGATCGTTTTGTCTGCTCGTAAACATCCACCCGCAATAACTTCAGTTCATCCGTGATCATGGCGTTTGCAACATCGCCGAAATATCGGAAACTTGAAACAAATTACAAACACGGTAAATATAATAACCCGTTTTAAGAGTTAATAATAATGTTAGTTACTATGTTTAAACAACAGTTATTTTATACCTACTTGTTAGTCTAAACTACAAAAGGTAAACAAAAGGAGTTGGAAATTGGATACTTTAAAGGAAACTTAGATTTAAAATAATTGTTAGATTCATTAAGTTTCTATGGTTATTCAACCACGCCTATTCGAAATCGTGTCAGCCACATGGATTTTGAATTGTTGAAATGTCTTTCTCGCGACTTTGAATAACTGCAGCGATTTTCACACTAGGCGTTTTGCTAAGTAAGTAGTAGTACTTATAAATGATTTATTTATTCTTGAAAATACGCGTAAAAATAATTTGTTTATATTTCTACCATATTACTGATTGCTAATCGTATTGGACTTCAGCGCAGTCACTAAGCATTTGACTGTTGCACTACGTGTCGCGTGTTCGATGGCCGCAAGAAACAAATATTTATATGTCCTACACATAGTTGTTCCGGGTCTGGCTGTTTGTGTATGTGAGTTAAAATGTTAGTAAACGCACCTACGATAAGGGAGAAATTACTAGTGTGGGGCAGACTTTACAACTTTGCAGACAACCATTGATTTCTCGTTATACTTATATTACTGTTTGCAAGTTGGACTTAATATTATTGATACTAATATGATTTCTGATTCAAGTGCCTTAGAAATATTTCGAACAACCTGGAACCTGAGTTATCTAGTCTACATCTCTTATGTATCAGTCCTATCGCAGGTCTGCTGGAAGAAATTTCTAAAGGAAATAAGCAGTACCTTTGTGCTCTTTTCTCTGTATGTATTTTTTTACATCATATTATGTGTTTTGTGTGTACATAAATAAATAAATATCTCGGATTTTACTAGTTTGTCTAATAACGTTGAGCTTAACTTTTGATTGCATAATCTAGTTGTAAGTCTTGCAAAAAATATAAAAACCTAAATCAAGTTTTAAGATTTTTCCATTCATATTTTGTAGTCTGGATTTGGGCCAAGAAGTGAGAATAGACTATTTGATTTGCGTATTTCAAATATTTCACCTTTAAGAAATGTCTGCAAACCCTCTCGACATAGTTTGATCACAACTTTATGACACTTAAAGCTGACGAAGGGGTTTGAAAAACTAGGTCTAGCCAACAAAAGAGGTCGAATGGCAAAGGTTGAATGTCAAGGTTGGCAACGTCAAACTGTACCGCGGTCGCTTTACTCATGAATAATATTGTAAAGACGAATAATGTCTATGGAACAGGAATGCATGCTAACATTGATCATGAATGACTTACCTGTAAAATACCGAAATGCAATAAATGTGAAGAACTGTTGAAAGGTGCTGAAGAGACACTTTTTAAATTGTGCTAATACTGTCGTGGAACCTGCCATGTTTGTGTCGTTATGTTTTTGTTTGTCACAAGTGTAATCTTTACTAATATTATAAAAGCGAAAGTGGGTTTGTTTGTTTGTTACGTCTTCACGCCTAAATGGCTACACTGATTTTGATGAATTTTACTTTTTGGTACAGAGATGGTTGGGACCCTGGAGACGGGCAAGGGTTATTTTTTTTAAAAAAAGATTGAGATATGAGGGAGAAAGAGGGAATAAAAAGGAAAACTTAGCATTGCTATTACAATAAATAAGGCGCAAGGGCAAAAACTACAGGTAGCAGGTAGGTACCTGTAAATCAGGAAAGGGGATCTGTGTTACCCCGAATTTAACGCGAGCGAAGCCGCGGGCAAAAGCTAGTATGTAAATATTTTTTAATAATACCTTAACAAAAAAATACCTAGGTACATGTTAAGGGATTAGATACAACTCGAAAAAGAATAAAAAAACTACCTACGTTCTTCTGTCTAGACGTTTGTTCATTAATATGAAAAGGGAATGTTAATAAAATTATGCTTACTACAAACGGTAGCGGACAGAGGGATAAATTACATCCATACATAAATATGATCCATCTACTTATATTTGTATTCTTGATTTTATTTAGGGGCTTTTGTCTAAATGAGGATATGTCAGCCCCATCGTACCTTATTACAAACTATTTCACATCCTTACTCCTTACTAATATTATAAAAGCGAAAGTGAGTTTGTTTGTTACGTCTTCACGCCTTAATGGCTTAAAACCGATTTTGATGAATTTTGGTACAAAAATAGTTTGGACCCTGGAGACGGAAACAGGCTATTTAAAAAAAAGGGAAATGAGGGAGACAGATGGAAGGAAAGGGAAACCTTAGCTTTGTTATTACAATAAATAAGGCGCAAGGGCAAAAACTACAGGTAGCAGGTAGGTACCTGCAAATCAGGAAAGGGGAACTGTGTTACCTCGAATTCAACACGAGCGAAGCCGCGGGCAAAAGCTAGAATAGTGTAAAATAAAAAGAAAAACTGTTGAAACACAAATATTGTCATCAATAGGATGAATGCTGAGGTACTTTAATTTCATAAATGCAAATCTTTGCGTTGTGAAAATAAGTCGTTATTTTGACATAGCAAAGATTGACATTGACTTTGACATGAATTAATAAGCATTGGCTCATTATAGTAATTAAAATTTCTTTTGTGTTTTCTCGTTTTGTTTTTAAACTATGTAAATTCATCGAAATTAATAAAATTAAGTTGTAACTTTTTGGATCGTTAATTATTTATTTATTTTTTTTACTTATAGGTAGTCTCTTTTCTTTTCTGTCATTCTGTCATATGAAATGATAATCTAAATCAAAAATATAATAAAAAATATAATAAAAAAATATATAAATACTTTTATTGTTTTTGTATTTTTAATTACTGTGATTACTTGCTAAATATTCTCCGGCGTTTGATAGTTTATTCCCAGTACACGTGTTATTGGCAAAACTGGGTATCTCTCGTCCACAAAAGCCATTAATGAAGAGTTGAAGTTGAAGTAGTAATTAAAAAACGCGGACGTTCCATTCTTACATTATTCTGAGAACTTAAACAAGTGGCTATCAACTTCTTGGATTTCTATAGCAATTTTAACGATATTCATTTATTTGTTTACTAGCTTTTGCCCGCGGCTTCGCTCGCGTTAAATTCGGGGTAACACAATTCCCCTTTCCTGATTTACAGGTACGTGCTACCTACAGGTAGCAGTATAAATAATTATTAATAATTATTGTAATAGCAATGCTAAGATTTCCATTTTCTTCCCACTTTCTCCCTCATAACATTTTTTTTTAAATAGCCCATGTCCTCTCTAGGGTCCCAACTATCTCTGTACCAAAAGTCATCAAAATCGGTTTAGCCATTTAGGCGTGAAGACGTAACAAACAAACTCACTTTCACTTTTATAATATTAAGTAAGGATAAATGGGAGAACCAACATCTATAACAGATACATAAAGGTTCTCACGAGTAAAAAAATCGGCCAAGATCGAGTCAGACTCGCCCACCGAGGGTTCCGTACAAACTTATGACATAGACCACCAAATCGTTTGACTGGTGGATTTTTCACAGCTCCAACATATCCCAGAGGTTTAGTAAAGAGAGGGAAGTTTTTTGATGAATTTCCAACCAAAAAATAAAAAAAAAACAAAGTGCACGAAAGCAGTTTTTAATTTACATTTATTAACATCACCTGCCTTTAACTAATAATGTGTATAAATTAAACTTAGAAGTTGAATTTGACCCATTTTACAGTTTACGATAGAGTTAAAATATTGTAAACATGTTTACTTTGGATGACAAATCATGATAAGGTAAGAGACGTCATTGTCATTCTTATTCCAATATGGCGGTCAAAGATGGCGGATAGGTTATCACTACATAGTATAAAACAAAGTCGCTTTCTCTGTCCCTATGTCCCTTTGTATGCTTAAATCTTTGAAACTACGCAACGGATTTTTATGCGGTTTTTTTTAATAGATAGAGTGATTCAAGAGGAAGGTTTATATGTATGATGCTTTACGCTGTGACTCTTAGAAGGTGAGCAGCGGGTGAAACCGCTGGGCGGGTCACTAGTTTATTATATACAGCCATGATAATAGATTTCACATGAAAGGGTTAGCTGAAAAAGAACAAAGTATGTGTTTTCGTTTCTTTATTTTTATTTTGAGATAATTTTCAAAAAACCCACATTTGTCTTTTTTGCTTTAAATCTAACATGTCACAGGTACAGCACAAAAATCAGCCTAGAATAAACTACAATCAGAATACAAAAGCAATAACGGAGCTTTGAATACATTTTTGCAAAATATATTGTATACAAAGAGAAGCAAATAACGACGATAACAAAACGACAGATATGCTGGCAGATAACCGGGGGATTTGGTTACAAAAAGCCTGACCCGGCAATAAGACAACAACGATACTGTTATGTTGTTTCTAGTTGAACGATTTACTGATATCAGCTACAGTTTGGCGTAACACGAACGTGTGAGGGAAATGTAAAATGAATTTAAAAAAAATCCAATCCGTGTCATTTTTTGCTTATAACAGCCTAAACATACAATCACACACTCACACAACCATACTACACATCTACTAACATTTGTCTCGCATACTTAAAATTGAAATACTTAAAACTACAATAAGATGTTATGATACCTTACTAAATTCAGTCAAGCTTAATAATATTTTAAAAGCGAAAGTGAGTTTGTTTATTTGTTACGTCTTCACGGCGCCGATTCAAACCGATTTTAATGAATTTTGGTACAGAGATAGTTGAGACCCTGAAGACGGAATCGTCCCTCCTCATTACATGTCCAATTGACCGTGCCAAGACCACGACTCCTTTTTAATTTTTCTGTAACAGGCGCAACTAAGAGTTTAATTGTTCTTTTTAAAAGACGTTGCCCCACACTAGGAATTTCTCCTGTATCATGGGTGCGTTTACAAACATTTAAACTCACATAAACAAACAGCCAGACCCGAAACAACTATCTGAAGGCCATACAAATATTTGTTCCGTGCAGGGTTCGAACCTGCAACACGCTGTAGTTGTAGTTACAAAGACAATATATCTTGCTAAAAAATTACCTTATTTCTTTTTCCTAAATTTGATTTCACTTCATTTAATTGACAGATACTTTTAAATACGAGTGCAACCGCTGATAAAAGCTAGTTTATAAACAAAACAACTTCTCATAGTCTTTAACTAACCGGATATCGTAAGAAAAGATCTACTGGCAGCATTTGTCCAATAAATTTGAGCTAATGGGTACTACGAGACACTTGACATGATTGTCTCAATTGCGCAAGCATGGCCATTTAGGCCCTATGGTATTACCATAGCTGTGCCATTAACATCGACCGTGACATGAAAACTAAAACCTAGTGTATTTGTCCGTAAACGAAACATATTACTATTACAGTTGTATTTTCCGATGTATTGGACAGAGGTGTAATAAAATAATAATAATAAAGCTTTATTTATTTTATGCATAATACATAGTAAACGATAACAAACAATAACAATTTGAGAAATTATTTACCTGTAGTAAACGATTACCATTTAATACACTTACTAAATTTGGTTTCTAATTATAAATCCTATTTTGTAATTACATACTTTAATTTATATTGCTACCTAAATGTTTAATGCATGGACCCCGTTCGGGTAAAAGCCTCCCCCAAGGAATGCCATCCTTCTCTATCATTAGCTCTTTCAAGCCAACTTTCGCCTGCGCACGCTACAATTACGTCTGCCCATCTGGCCCTTGGTCGACCTCATGATCTGGTGGCTTTTGGCCCAGACCACTTTACTGACCGTAAAGTCCATCTGTCGTACTTGTAGCGGGCTTCGTGACCTGCCCACTTCCATTTAGCCGCGAGAGCGCTGGACAGAGGTGTATTACGCCCATATTTCGCAAGCTTAGATTCATACAGGGTAAGCTTATTGCTATCAACCGAGCACAAATCCCGTCGCTGAAACTGAAAGAGTCCTCAAAGAAAAACACTTTGCCCGTCCCGGAAATTGAACCCACCATGCAAAACAAAGTCAGTTAACGCTTTTGTTACCGTCACCTGCCTCTACTACTGACCAACTGCTGTTATGTTGCCTAGATGATTAGTTTGGACAATGCATGTTGAACTTCTAGTTAAGTCATTCAAAATGCAATATGGTGGAAACCCTAAGATGGCGGCCTAGTTAGTTTTTATGTTTAACACTAGAAGCGCGGGCGTCCCAAATTTGACCCATTTCAATGTTCTTCCTGCTCTAGTATATATATTATTACGCGTATAATCCTAAATTTTTATGAGTTTTCATGAAATATGATGATTATTATTTATACTAGATTTCAACCACATAAATGCAATAAACATTTTTTTATAACTAAACTCGCCTCTAAGCGCGGTTGGATCAATTTTGACCCAGTCTTGGATATTAGAGTATAAGTTTATCTTTCTTCAAAGATAAACGAAATGTCGTTGATTTGTCAATGTAGGTACCAACGCGCCATATAAAACGTAATGTGGATGAAACCTGCAGTAGTGCTTGGCGACTTATAATTGACGCAAACATTTTGTAACGTGTTTTATCTTCCACCATACCAGAAGCTAGACGTACTTACTCTACCGACTGGCTATTATTTATGTACGTGGGGCAATAAAAGCAAAATATTTGGATCTAGATGCACAATAGTCAGTCAAATGGGGTAATGATTTTGGAAAAGCCACCATGTCGCAGGAAAGATTTCTGGAGACTATGAAGTTTTTGAGATTTGACGTGAGATCTACAAAAACACAAAGACTGACAAGTTTGGATTGATATCTGAAGTGTGGTATAATTATATTTCTAATGCACAAAGTTATGATATCGAGGAGTACTTACTGCCTTCTGAATCAGGCCCTTGATCCAACCGCCTAAGGAGAGCATCGACAGATGTTCATCGAGGCTCTTGGCTATCAAGCCATTGCCCGTTACGACAATCGGCTCAGTGATAGCTGAGTTCTCATTCCACATATCGCCAACCTCGTGTGCCAAGTCAATGTTATTTTATTTTCCTTTATACACTTTACATCTAAAAATTACATTATTAAATATTTCTTAGAAAATAAACATTAAAAAAAAAGCATTTAAAAATATAAAAATAGGTTACCGCGGGTAACGGGAGGAGGGTCCAAGCTACCGGTGGTTATGGCTCCAGAGACACTCCTCACGATGCGGACCGTATCGAAGAGTTCTGCCTTCTGTATAAAGCCCTTGATCCAACCACCTAAGGAGACTTTGACTTCGACAGATGTTCGTCGAGGTTTTTGGCAATTAAGCCATTGGCCGTTACGACAATCGGCACAATCAATCGTTCACATTCCACATGTCGACAACCTCGTGTGCCAAGTCATAGTTATTTTATATATTTTTATGTTCGGATAACCAACACCTACAACTTTCGTATATAAATTGTTTACATATCTTCACAATTACGGTAGGAAACATAAAATGGACAATTTTGACCCATCCGCGCTTCTAGGGGGGTCAGAATATTCCGCGCTTCTAGTGTTAATGCAATCAAATGATTAGGCATATCAAATTACAGGGGTTTTTTAAAAGAATACGACCAAAAGGTTTTTTTTATTAACTGTCATACCTACTTATTCTCTTATATGTAGATAGATATAAAAGATAGGTATAAAACGTTTTTTTTTCGAATGGGAAATTTTCAAATAACTCCTCCCGCTCTTGACGGAGCCAAAGCGAGTGTCAAATTCACCCATATTCCTTCTTTTGCATTTCTGTTCCGAGGCCGCGGTATCTCTTTCTAACAACCCGCAACCGTAAGGTAAATAAAACAACGTTAAATAAAAATATTTTTTTTAACAAATACAATTATTGTAACGAATTACTAGCTATCTTTATCATTTCAGTCTTCATAAATAATAATGGACTACTTACCTACTCACAATTGAATACCACAGACCATCACCTGCCAAGCCTTTTCTCAATAAAGCTGGAGTTGACTATCGGTCTTTGAATGCAATAGGTAAACGGTACGTATCTGACTTCTACGTCCACAACCCACTCATTGCTTACTGGAACACGGTACTCCTTGTTAAAACTAATTGTCATGCTCCTGGACTACTAACTACTTCTTACGAATGTCAAAGGTCTTCCAATACCAGCCAGAGGTGATCTTCTAGTTCAGTAGGTAGGTTTAAGGATCTTCATGTGTGATACTTGGTCGAAAGCACTTCAAATTCTTATTTATTGATACATCATTCCGTACAAGAACGAGTTCAAGTTATAAAGAAAACAATTTCAAAAATCTACCGTCCCAATCTTATCATATCTTCGTCAATAGCAAAGAAGTTGAGTTTATTTTTGGAACTTTTCTTTTTTGTTGACATTTTGGGACTGACAGAAGTCGTGGTATTTATTGCAGATTGCTTGGCGCGTTTTTTAGTGGTCTGATGTATAGTTCCAACTCCATATTCTTGACATCCACATTTATGTTGCATATGAATGCAAAAACAAGGTGGTTGGACGTCTGTTATGCAGTCATCGTCGAACTTGCAGTATGCGGCTAGACAAAGTAAACAATGAAAGAAGTCAGTATTTAGGAAGTGATCTTTCATTTATTTAGCAGACTACATTAAAAGGGAGTCGTTTGTCTTGGTGTTTTTTTAAAAACGTTGCCCTACATTAGAAATTTCTCCTGTATCGCGGGTGGGTTTACAAACATTTAAACGGACTATATATATAACTATCAAAATACAAAAAATACTCACTATTAGGATCAAAACCTGAAAATAAATTGTCGAAGAAAGCCTTGACATTCGAATTTATCACTATTAAATAAAATAAAGCAAGAAACTCAAAAATCTTCATTTCAACACATCGCCATTAAAAACAATGGTTACATTTGCGTAGTATTTATACAGTTGATAAATTGATTAGAAATACATGACTGCTAAAAAGTCAGAATCAATTTGTTTTCACCAACCTTACATACCTTGTCTTACTAGGTTTTTTGTAACAAAGGTAGGGTTTTCAGAAAAAATACTAGTCTTTTTCAATCAGTCCGTGTCAGCTTAATTTATTTTTAAAAAGAAAGCTCTCCATATCCTTTAGATTAATTAGTAAATTAACCTACCCTATAAAATATTGATGTATTTTTAAATCACATTTGTTTTTTTCTGCCGATGGGAAATGATCAAATAACTTCCTTCACTTTGGGTGGAGCGGGGGAAGTGTCACACTTTTACTGACTAAAACGCACCCATGTTCTTTCTTTTGCCCTTCATGTTCCGGGGCCACGGTATCTCTTTTAAACTTCCCACAACCCCGGCAGGCTGTGGCCCTGGCACGCCCCTCTGCTTTGCTGACATCTCTTTGACGCGCGAGTGGAACACGGAGCGCCGTCCAGGCCAGTCGTCACTATACGACGGACGGACGGTGAGCTAACCATTGCTCACTGTCCACAGACCCGCATCTACCGGTGGTCGGGTTTCGTCTCGCCCATCGTTGAGTGTATTACGAGCTGACAACGTTGAGGACGAGCGTTTTTGTGGCCTTTTATAGTCTGTTGTTTTTTTTAGTTGAATAATTTTAGTTTATTTAATTGACAACAAAATTGCTGCTGCACCTATTTTTGCAGCATAGGGGAATCAGATCAACAGTAAGAACCAAGAACCCAGTACCTGTAGTGTCGGGACTGCCATTATTATAATATCTTAAGTTGTTATTCAAATCAGTTTTTTTGTCGTTCCAATAATGCGGTCGAGAACAACTTGACCAATTTGCATGTTTGTGAGTTATGCGATAAGAATAATGTTCTGCGATTGGTATCAGCATTTTCTTCGTCATGTTTGAAACACTTACTGATGATAGTTATTATAGTTATTTATTACTCTTTTTTTTTCAAATCAATCTGTTACACTTTTTTTGCAATATAAAAAGCTAAGTGATTTATTGTGAGGTGCTTAAATTTTCAATTTAATTTCTTAATAATGTAAAGGAAAATAGACTTCCAAAACACAAATTAATGGAAAATTGTTCTACTTACGGAAGTCGGTGATTTTAGTTGGTTTCATTGATTTTTGGCCACCGACTTTGGAAGTAACTTAACACCATTTAATGTGTTTTTAGAAGTCCGTTTTCTTGCTGCAGCAGCCGTGGCGATTCTCCAATAGATTAGGTACCCACTTACTAGTCCATCTCATTACCCTACTTCACTTCTTAAATTGTGTTACTATTCTAAACGGCTTAAGTATCTTTACTACCAAAGAGGTTGATGTGCTCCTGCAACTCGCCCCAGAACTGCCGGCCGTGCTAGGAAGATGTGTTAACATAAGGGTGTCGACACACGTTGCATGCCACACCAATAGTCTACCCAACTTTTGAGGCATTATGGTCAGACCGTCTGATTTCTTTCCATCGTTGCGTGCCTCTAGCCATTGGGTTCTAGAAATGACAGCATTAAGGCGGATGATGTATTTTATGCTAGCGTGCCGTTTTTTCCGACCTACTACTCTTATTGCAAAAAAAAAGGTCAGGGTGTCTAAGCAGTTGACTGCATTTACATATTACATATTTAAATAACATAATTTTACATGTACATAAATAACTACACATACTTAAATAATATCGCATGCACACATAAACATATATCACAAACTCCACCCACACACAAGCCCACTCAAAACACATTCAAAAAAAAAAAAAAACATAAAATTGGGTAATCTTTTGATTTTGTTACTTTAATTTTATATTTCTAGTTCTAAGACACACATTACTTAAAATTGTAAACGGAGCGAAGGAGCCTGGAACTCACGACACAGGGAATCCTAGTGTGAGTTTCAGGATTCAATGTAAAAACTGTATTTTCTTGCAACAATAAATTATTCTTATTCTTATTCTTATTTGACAGGTCGAGCCAAAACGCGGTGTCACGCAGCGTAGTGTTTGTAGCAGCTTAGTGTATGTTGGGCGACGGAAGTCAAAGGTCCAACTCTTTTTTTTCTTTATCTTTTTAAGGTTAGGTACCTTGAAAAAGAAAACACGGAACCCTTATTGGATCGTTTGTCGGTCGAGACTCATCATCCCAAGTTCGCGTAAAAGTATCAAATCAAAACGATATACTCAAGTTTGTAGTTCCTTTGTGTTATGAAAAAGCAACCCTCTAAGTATACGTACTCAAAAGATTTGGCTGTTTACGTCGCAAGTTTGTTCAGAACCTTCGGTGAGCGAATCTGACACGCTCTTGGCCGGTTTTTTACGATTTTCTTCAATAAGAATTCAGATTTTCTTACAACGAACAATTTATTCACTTAATTTGCCAATTAATTATTGGTCCTTTTGTTTGCCTTTAATTATCTCACATTTTGCTTAACAGAAAGAATTATTACGATGCTTGTAAGACTGCGTTGGACTATGGAGTTTCATAGTAAGAATCCCAATCAGCTACAGTTAAGGCGAAGCTGATTCTTGTTCAGTGCTTAAAAAGTGCATTGCCTTTTAACCAGCGAAGAGAATGTCAACGACGTCATTACAAACACATTCATCTTGTCCATGAAATATACATTGACATTTGGTTGTCCCCTCACAATCGTCATCTTGCTTGCAAAAATAACCGTACCTGGCGCAGGCTGTACCTATAATAAGACAAAAAAACATGACAAGAACGAGCTTATACTATAAGGCGCGTCGCCTACACGACCAACAGTCGAGGCGCAGTCGAGGCGCGGGCGCATTAGGCCTGTTGCCCACAAGATCAACAGTCGAGGTGCAAGTGAGGCGCAGGCACATAAGAGGCACGCCGCAACGAGATTTTCTTTACAAATGTCGTGTGGGCGACGCGCCTAATGCGTCCGCGCCTCGACTGCGCCTCGACTGTTGGTCGTGTGAGCCACGCGCCTAATATTTTCCGTAAACGGTGCACTGGCGCAGGGTTCATACTACTGGATTCCCACCGGCTTGTTTTCAAAGCTATCAACATATTTGACGTCTAATTTACAATAGTACATGTCGAGTCAAGTGGAACAACTTAGTCACTGCGACCGAGGTAGATTTAACGCCCCAGCCGCCAGGCGAGGGTGTTATAGAGCCTAAAACAGCAGTGACAAATACTCACATGAATCAAACGACGTTTTTCAATACACTTACGGAGAAATTAAATAACAGAGAAAAAAGTAGTTTCGTTTTGTTAATAAATTCTTACCTACAAGACCAAACTGAAGAATAATTGCGATAACAACAGTGAACAACAGCATGAATCGCCAAAACATCATGATTTTCAAATAGTATTTGAAAAAAAAAACGTTTTGGTTCTTTAACCGGATAATTCACGATAATTGATTATGAATAGTTATTAAAAAATCCATCAGAAATTGTCTGGTATAGGTAATTAAAACACACGTTTGTATAATTCAGCACACTCTTTATTAATTATTTCGCAATTTTTTTTATGTTGGAAATGGCTTTATCCTTGAAATAGGGACAGAGCCTGTTGCCATCAACCGGGCAAAATACAAAGTTTTGGCTGCTAATGGAATGTACCTACTGTCTGAAAAACCCAACACTTGCTAGACCTGGGAATCGAACGAATCGGACCCAGGATATCATATTCTGCAGTCATACTGCCGATTACCATAACAAGGGGGCAGTCTACAGGTAAATAAACCACACGAAAATCTACTTATTGGCAATAAGGTCCAGCTGTTGTTTCCAGAGCTCAAAAAGTAAGGGGGTCTACTCTGCTGCCGGGGTTGTAGGGTGTTCGAAAGAGATACTGTGGCTCCGGAACATAAAGGGCAATAGTAGGAACATGGGTGGGTTTTAGTCAGTACAAGTCTGACATGACATGATTTCCCTTCCGCAAAAAAGGGGTCTACTCTCTAAGTACCCGTTCGAAAGTAGTCCGATACTTCAAAATTAACCCTACTGCCTAATAAATACCGATTCATGATTTCTTAAAACATTGGGCGTAGGGACAACTGTCCAATCGGGCTATCATTTATTTTTAGTTGAGGCACCTAACTGTAACTAAACTTAGCAATGCTGGTCTGTGGACGGTGAGCAATGAGTAACTCACCGTCCGTCCGTCCGACTACGGGCCTCCTCGTAGAGACGTCAGTAAAGAAGAAAGGCCTACCAGGGCCACCGCCTGCCGGGGTTGCGGGTTGTTCGAAAGAAATACCGCGGTCTCGGAAAAGTCAATAGAAGTCTGACACTCCCCCTCGCTCCGCCCAGACCGGGGGAAGTTATTTGATAGTTTCTCATCCGCAAAAAGGCACCTTACTAAATTGATGTCCGAAAGTGATACGGAGTAACAAACGGCCGTAACTTCTGCCCAAACTTAGATAGTAGACCTCCTAAGCCTCGACATTCACTTAAGTAAACGAACTATGAAATATGAGGCAGGCCGCGACTGTAACTAAATTGACGTTAAAATATAGGGCGCCTTTATTGCGTTGCCTGATGACGTGAAAATTTTCCGCAAATAGATTGATAATAATAGTTGCTGTTTTGATTATGGTTAGTTAGATCTTCTTTTCACAATAATGATAAATGATGTTTATTTTGCAAGTAGGTTTTTACAAACACGTCCTTTTTTAAAACTAGATGAGGCTTGTGTTTCGTAACCGACTACTCTGAGAAGAAACAGTCGAAACAAACTCAGAGGTCATAGTTTTATTTTAAGGTCCAGACAAAAATCTTGATCAACTTACATGAGTACTATGCAAATAAGCGTCTGAAAATATAAAATATGAAAATATATAAGTTATTCTATTATAATTTGCTGTTGTTTTATTCCCTATTTACACTTCTGGACACATCTATTGGCCCACCTTAGAGTTTAGGTTTCGATGGCCCCTACCGAAATATGATTGCTAGATTGAACAAAAACTGTTGATGCAGTTTTAAACCTGATACATTTTACCATCTTTTTCGATCGTATTGTTTTAAATTTGAATTCAGAATACCATACGACATGGAGCTACGCCTAACAAGTCGGATATGCGCCTTGTTAAAGGCAATTGATTTTTGAATAAAAAACATGTTTTATCAAATAAAGGTTTAATTTAATAACGCGTGTTGCCTCCATGGGCGTCTACCACAGCTCTCATACGATTAGGCATAGAGTTTATCAACCGCTCTATGAAATTTTGAGGGATCATCTCCCATTCCTCTTCTATGGCAGTTTTCAACTCCTGCATCGTCTGGGCAACTGGCTGACGAGCCCTAACACGTCTTTTTAGCTCGTCCCACATGTGCTCAATAGGGTTCATGTCTGGACTTCTGGCTGGCCAGTCCATAACTGTGATGTTCACATCCCGAAGATATTCCCTGACGATGCCGGCCGCATGGGCTCTTGCATTATCATGCATAAAAAGGAAATTTGGGCCCACATAGTCCGCGTATGGCATCACGTGAGGTTCTAAGCACTTACGAATGTACCTTTCAGCATTTAATGTTGGCAGCCGTGGTCCTGTAACAACCTCAAGTTGAGTTTTGCCGCTCGCGGATATACCGCCCCAGACAGTCCATGAGCCACCGCCATAAGCAACCCTCTCTTCAAAGCAGCATTGTGCGAAACGCTCTCCCTTACGTCGGTAGACCTTCTTCCTTCCATCATTGCCATGTAACACAATTTTAGACTCATCAGAAAAGAGTACACGGCTCCAATCTTGCTGTGTCCAATTTAAATGACTGCGTGCGAAATGAAGGCGCGCTGTTCGGTGGGCTCGCGTTAGTTTGGGCCCATTAGCTGGCTTGTGTGGTACCATATCGCGTTCTTTTAACCTTCTCCGAACAGTTCGAGCGCTTACAGATACTCCGTGGAAGTCGCGAAGTTGGTTTTGTATCTCAATGGAGGTAAGGTGACGATTTCTCAAGCTGGTCGTCACGATGAATCGATCCTGCCTTTCAGTTGTGACCCGAGATCGTGGCCTTCCTTGGCGACGAACAAAGCCGCCAGTCTCTAGGTACCTCCGATAAACATTTCGGACCGCAGATCGACTTAAATTAAGTTGAGCACTCACGTTTCTTTGGCTGTGTCCGGCCTGAATAAGTGCCACAGCTTGGGCGGCAATTTCAGGTGAAGTATCCATAGATTATTGATAGAACCTCACCTTAATGTTAAGAATAAGTAATGTTTGTTGCAAAACCAAAGATATCAATCACTTTTTCAAGAATTAAATCCAAGTAAACCAATAAAACCTGATTTTCTTAGTATTCGATTGTTTGATATCAACAAACAGGCTCCAAATTGTCTTTTGTTTCTTTAAATTCTGTGTTCGAAATTCAAAAAAAGACTATTGAATGAAATTGTGAATGTGCCAGGTTAAAAACTGCATAAAAACTTTTTGCTCGACCTAATATAAAATTTTAGCTAGGACCAAACGAAACTGAAAATACAAGGTGGGCCAATAGATGAGTCCAGAAGTGTATAAGTTGTATACTGTTATTATTGTCATTAGTATGGTGTACATAATAAAGAATATTCTATCTATCTATCTATTTTAACGGTGATTATGTTGTTGCAAACGTATCATGTTTATTAATATGCATTTGTCTGATATCTATGATGTATATAGACAAGTGTCCGTGACTGTACATTGCAGATAAAAAAAGAACATTTTACTGTGTTAAATTGGTAGTACGACTGACGCTGATCGATTGATTGCTGCGCTGCGTGTCTCCGCATGGAACAAACGACAAATATTTGACAATGACAGACTACAGATAGTTGTACCGGATCTGGATGTTTAGTACTTAAGTTTAAAGGTTGATATCTGAAAAAAAATTGTTCCTCGCGGTGAGGTGACCTCGCCAAACACAGGCGTTTTTCATCAGAAATGAGTTTGTTTCGACATTAGGACACACATCATAATTATGAAACACTAGCTGGCGCCCGCAGATTCGCCCGCGTAGTATCGAATCGTAGTATCCTATGTGCTATTCCAGACTATAATCTACCTTTGTGCCAAATTTCATCAAGATCCGATCAGCCGTTTTGACGTGAAAGAGTAACAAACATCCGTACACCCATCCATCCTCACAAACATTCGCATAATATTAGTAGGATGTCTTGGTTTGGCTTGAGTTATGCACCCGGTGTCAGTTTGTTCAGCTGTCTAGTATAGGCAAAAGTATTGTTTCAGTCTGGATTTCAATTTCAGCTTCACTCCCACTCGTAGCTTGCCTATCTAGGCAGAAAATATGCAATGAGTGCGTTCACAATTACAATCTGAAAAAGAAAGTAAATGAAACTCAAACTTCTTCCAAAGTATTTATTTTAATATAGAAAAGTGATAGTTTTGACAGAAGTTTCAAAATTTTCTACATGTTTCCTTATACTAATCTATGACTACTCTTCTAAATACATTTATAATCTTCTAAATAAATTTATAAAATACTTTAAATATTTTACATTATTTACAAGACCGTAAAATATTTGTACAGTTCGTAATTAGGTTTACAAAAAATATCTACTACTCTATTACATCTTCGTTTGTTCTGATTCTCTAATAAGATATAAAAAATCATGTTTGTATCGCTAATTACACAGAAATTCGTCCGAATTATTAACTATTAGGTTTATCATATCGATATTATGGCAGCAGAACTTACAATTTACTGCTTATTAACAAACATTAAGTAAATAAACAACAAGGGAAAGGGAAACAATAACGGTACCTTTAATAAATCATAATAATTTTAAGACGAAAAGTGAATAAAGGATAATAAATCAAAGTTAAGGTTAAGGTCAAAGTCAAGGTCAAGGTCAAGTTCAGGGTCAAAATCAATACCAAAGAATTTATTTCTGTGATTTTTGGTAATACAAGAAGGTCTTAACAGACATTTTTAATGAGCTCAAAAATCTACCCTTAAGCATTAACTAATAATTACAAAAATTCGAGATATCTTGTATTTTAAATAAAATAAATGGATCATTATTACAAATTTTCACACAAAATATTCCATAATTTCCGCGTTGTTTTATGAAATGTTCGGACCAACACAAAGCATTCTTTGTAAAGCTGTCTGAAATATTGTTTCAGTTGAAATATAACAGCTGCGGTATTTAATAACCTCGAAATAAATCCGCAGTCTAGAGTTTTGTAAGTGGTACTTTTAAATATAAAGACTTAATTAATTTATACTATTAATTTACACTATATTGATCTCAATATAGTGTAAATTAATAGTATACATTAATTATGTCTACAACGAATGAAATTTATTTGTTTTGGATTATCTAATCGAAAACAAATAAATTTCATTCGTTGTAGATAAACTCATAGTCATTTACATAAATCAAAATTAACATTCAATAAAAAATATAATGATCAGAAATTTTCGTAGGACTCGAGTTTGTTAAATCCAAAGGCAACAATTTCACAGTCAGACTGAAAAATTGTAGACCCCAACATATGTAGTTGGAAAAAGCCTAAGCAAATGATGATACACATAGATGAGATTATGAAAGAACAGTGTAATCGGCAAAGGTTATGATGATCTTTATAAAGCAACATTTTTGCGACCTACAAAGATTAACAGTCTTCAAAAAGTTTGCTTCATAAAGATCAAGACCTCAAGCATTAAACTGAGAGCACGAAAGAAGAAACTACTTCAGTAATATCCAGCTTAATCCTTTTACCGCTCGTAAAATATTCCAGCGGTGAAACTTAGAGATGCTCTCATTAACTTGTCTTCTTAAACTGGAACTAATTTCGAATTTCTGCAGCTTTATCGATTCGTTGGACTAGATGTCTCAAGCGGGACTGCTAAGCATGAGGACTTGGGTTCGGTTCGTAGGTGTTATTGAGTTTTTCCGTCAGGAATTTCTAAATAACAGCCACGGAGTCTATATTTGTGCCCGGTTGATAGAAATGGACTCGCCCTTAATAACATGGGTCTTAAGTATGACGCGAAATGTGGGTGTACCATTACGTACACCTCTGCCTAACCCTTCGGGGATTACAGGCGTGATATTATGATGTTTACGAGTCTTACTGAAATCTAGACAGACATGTTTTAATGCTACTTTTGATGCTGTGCTGACTCTAATTAGCTGTTGTCGTTCCAGCAAAATCATAGTTAAAGCGTGCTTCACCTTTTCATTTGCCTATGTACAATCTTAATGATAACAATATCGAAGATTATTTCTTAATATCTGCATACCTAAACATGATGTGTGATATTATTTCTGGTGTTAGAATAAACATACAATTCAGACAGAAAGATAAAATTATCGTGTCTGATATATTTTGTGTTTTTGTATAGCACGCTGCACGATCGTCGTGTTAGGTCAAATTATAGTGCCCTAGGGGACACCTCTTGGAATTGCTCGTTGTTTTTGATACAAAGAAATGTAGATCTAGGTTAACAAGCTTTAGTTCCTGTATTTTATGAGCTTATTTACTTTAGGTAGTCGTGATAATTTACAGTTTTGGCGGCGCGGGGCTAAAAAAACACACATACCTGAATATTATGAAAATATTGTTTTGTAATTTCTATACCAAAAAACGTGTTTTTGTTTCAAAAAGATAGACAACACAAACAATAAATTACACCATTTGTTGGTACTAAAATCCTCTAATAAATTATGTACATTTAACGTATTTTACGCGCCTGAAATAACAGTGGATCAACAAAATTCAGCGGACAAACTCAATTGTTATTACTGAGAATGAAACGTAAACCCGAGCTCATACATAACGTTTACACAATTTCACGTTTAATTCAAATGTGGGAGTAACTCATCACATTTGTAACAAAAGAGCTTCTTTTAATAAACCCTTTTTGATATCAAACAATGAAGTCCATCAATTTAAAATTGTTTAACGTGCACTGTTTCTTTTGATTTTATTATTCAAAATGTTATTAACTACAAAATGTCGTAGGTTTGCCAGATGTGATTTTATTACAGTTCTCTTTACTATACTGTTATTAATTACGTTTATCACACTCACTGTCTCATTATTTTCATGAGTTATCATTATTACGCGAACGATCTAAAAATGGAAACTTTCAATTCCCGTCCTTCATGCACCTTTATTCCACCTTCGAATTCCAACGCAAATATTTATATAAGCCAGGCAACCCGACTGCCCTCTCTTTCGACTATAACTTCCTCGGGTGCGATCACAATGTCCGCTGTTGTGGGCGCGGCAGCGGGTAGCACAGGCGCCTCGCTCACTCGTCTTCGTGTGAGCGTGCGCTGCGGCTCCCGTCATGTCCCGCAGTCAATGCGCGCGCATATCGCTGCGCTGAGTAGCGTAGCGGCAGCGAGCGCGATTTGTACACAAGCGATCACTACTAAGTCGCGGGATGATGGTGTTAAGTCTTCTTCGATGGGGCCGTCACTGGAAAATAATCAAAAGTTAACAAACGTAGAAAAATGTCAAGTCTTATCATAAGATTATGCCGGTAATACTCAAAAGGTAGGGCAGAGGTATACCTAATAGAATACCCAAAATTCAACCGTTGTTTTAAGTTACATGTGGTAGAGAGCGAGTTTATTGTCTTCAACTGGGCACCAAACTCCGTAGTTGCTGGTAAGAAGTTGCTAATGAAAATACCTAATAAAACTGCCTGACTTGGGAATCGAACCCAAGAGGGAGAGGAAGTAGTCGTGGTTCCGATCAGAGAATTAATAAGTGACGCTTTTAATTTTGTACTTAAATAATTCATATTTGCCTGTAAATACTTAAAAGAATTAAGCAAAAGTGAGACAGTGTTCTTTATTAAAATTCTTTGCATTATTTTGACGTTCTCTTCCAAATATTCACAGCCTTGTCAATTAGCAAATATTTTGTAACGTAAATATTTAACATTGTTTGCTTTTGCTGGGTTTATGAATATTTCATCAGTTTGTTATTTTTGAATCTTATTTCGTGCGGAAAATATTTTAATGTATTAGGAATGTCTGTGCCACTTATAATTTTGTTTGGATTTGATTTTATATTCCGGTCATTAGTCTAGGCATCATATTGACTTTATTATTTATTGTTTTCTCCACATATCATTAAATTTTTAAATATTTCTTAAAATAATAAAAAAAAAACATTTAAAAATATAAAAAAGTAGCCCACCGGTATCGGGAACAGGGTCCAAGCTACGGGTCAGGGCTCCAGAGAAAGGAACCTCCTAACAATACGATTATTATTATTAGCGATTTTGTAAACAAACTTTCTTTTGCCCTTGCTGACATAATTTTACGAACGATTTTCTGCGCCCGTGTGTCTCTTTGCTAGTCAGGGTTGCCATCTACACTAATGGCATAGACAAACACTGATGATACCATAGATAAATAATACCAGTAATATGTTTACCTATGGATGTTTTTGTTGTGTTATTGATGTTTTTTGCGGATGAGAAATCATCAAGTAACTGGCTTGGTCTCAGACTTGTACTGACTAAAACCCACCCATGTTCCTTCTTCTGCCCTTATGATATGATGGGTGTAGATTTTGCTTCTTTTTTTCATAATTGTTATTTTCTTTGTTTTCGATTATTTGTTTTACAATGTACTGATTCTTATTATATGTTTTGTCGTTTCTAAAAATGGCTTCACTTACTTAGGCTTTATCAGAATATCAGCACTGTAAAATGTTTGGCGTGTGCCTTAATTTGTTTTTTGTATTTTTTTTTATCCTCTTATTTGTTACCACTTTTTGTACGGACCAAGACCAGTAAAACAAAAAATAAACAAAAAAATGTGAGCTTTTTAACTATTTACTTATTATAATACCTTCTGTTAAGAATAAAACTGAATATAAAGACCAAGGAGGAATGTAAAAAGAACCGAACCTTAGTTCAAAGTTAAGGTGAGGCTGCTAGTCCTGCAATAAGATTGTTTTCAATTAAAGAACTCACCCATGCTCAATACCAGGTGGATCCAGGATAGTTCTGCAGCACTGTACAACCAGGGCTACCAGCAGGCAAGCTGCAGCCGCCCACAGCACGTTGGCCGCGCCCGCGCCCGCTCCCGCGACGCCTGACATTGCACTCCAACCCCGTGACGTGTGGATCGAGACCGCTGAGAAATGAGGATGGTTTTTGTAAAGGTGGAATTTTATTTTTTTAAACTAGGAATTTCTCCAGTATCGTGGCTGCGTTTACAAACATTTAAATTTACATCCACAAACAGCCAGACCCGGAACAACTACCTGTAGCTGATACAGATATTTGTTGCGTGCGGATAACGAACCCGCGACACGTATCGCAGCAGTCAAAATTTTAGTCAATGCGCTAAACGTTCGTCAATGTGACTGTTGAAAAAATGAGAGACAATTGGCGCTAAATCAGTGTACAATGCATTACAAAACATTACACCTATAAAATATGGACCTGCAAGGGCAGATTTGACCAGGGTTGCAAGTTGTTCGAAAGAGATACCCCGCGGCCCCAGAACACAAAGAGCAAAAGAAGGAACATGGTTGGGTTTTAGTCAGTAAATGCCTGACATCTATCTTGTCCTCCTATCTAGCGCAGGAAGTTATTACATTATTTCCCATCAATAAAAAAGGGCAAATTTGCCGGATTTACGCTATCCTACTTAAGAACTAACGATGTAACATAATAACATTGTAAAACCAATTAATTTTAAAAGACTACTACCAATTACTTTTAGAAAACTGTCCTCTCATACTTAAGTGTTAACGCTGTAACAACAACAACATTGTAAAACTAAATGATTTTAAAAGAGTAACCATGGAGTTTCTTGCCGGTTCTTCTCCATAGGAAACGACCAACCCGAACCGTGTATCTTTTCTCGACGTTTTATAAGTGCCCATGTAGGCCTATGTAAAATAAAAATATTTTGATTTTTTTTTTTTTTTGAAGAGTGACCATGGAATTTCTTCCCGGTTCTCCTCTATAGGAAACGATCAATTGCCAGCAATAGGTAAGAATTTCTGCGGGTTTCCACTGGAATATTACTCGTAGATAATGACACTACCCAACTTGGGAACTCAGGACTTTATAAATTCAGCAATAGGGTTTACAACGTCTGAACCAACGAGGAACACCTACTCTAGAATAATTAAATTTTAAACGCCTCCAAAAAAGGAATAGGTTCCTTATTCGTTTTCTATTTATGTTCTGCGATTACTTGAAAACGCCTAAAATTATTTGGAAAAACGTATTTTTTATTTCAAATTTCTTTCCAATTAGACCCATTGTCATCAGGTGAGGATGTGATGATGGGATCTTGAAGAAATCGAAGGAACCCTTCTAATGAAGAGGCACGCTTAAAGCGATTTGGGTTTTTTATAAATCACCAAAGTTATTATTTTAAATTTTCTGTATTTTTTGGCCTTGGGTAGTTTTCTTTTTTTAAGTTTTTCTTTCTCCAGTGTTTGTTAATAAAGATCCCAACCATCAAGCTATCTCTTGTAATTCCATTCCTACTCTCTTTCCGCGACCAACCCTCATTTTACAGGAAACACCACTAAAAGCCCGTTATCACATTTCCGTCGATAGTAGATTTAATGGGAATCCGTCATTATTTGTAAAAGGCGTTGTGTTTTACAACGAAGACTATGGCCATTTATCGTTAAACGTTTTTAAAATTCGTGTATTTTGTTTTTTTATGTCTTTTGTTCCCTTTTTAGGGTGGCATACAGATACCGGCACGGATCTTGAGCGCTCGGCGGAAGGGTGGGGATCGCTTTGCGCATCGTACACATATGGCAAATAAAACGCACGCCCGTTGATTATTTATTTTTTCTAAGTTACCTACGTAATTTCTTACTGGTTCTATGGTTGAAAGAAAGATTAAATAATGATTCATTAAATTGAGAAATGGAAATTGAGATCAAAGAAGTAGGTAATTAACAAGTATTTCTAAATTAAGATTATAACTTAGTTCTTGTAGTTTGTCAAAAATTACTAAAAAAAACTACTACGTATTAACTTCGAATTTTATTTGTTGTAGATAAAAACTTTATCTATTGAATATTTCGATTCATTTCGATACAAGTACAAATAAAATAATGAATTGAAAAATAGTTTTGCTAATTACAAACTGACATTATTTTTTCCCCGTTTTGCTTTCGATAAATATCACCTTTGATTATAATTCCAACGGTATATTTAATAAAAAATCACATAAAATATTTGAATAACATAATTTAAAAATGTTGTCAATTAAATTGGCCGGAATTGTACTCGTCGTCGTGAGGTACATGCAGCACGGAAAAGAACGAATCCCGAGTGACGTCTATGACGCGATGCGCGACGGGCCAATCACTGCACTTTCCCCGCCCCCGCGCCTCACTTCATACCACCAAAGGGACCCAATAACTCACTTCTGCGCAAGTGAAGGTCAGCGCTCAAGAACCGTGCCGGTAAAAAGGAAAAACAAACGCAACCGTTTTTGGATTTCTTTGTTATCCGTTTGTCTGTCTGTCAAGACCCTTTATCTCGGGAACGCGTGGAGGTATCGAGTTGAAATTAAAACCATATACTCAAGTCTGTGGACCTTTTAAACTGTGAAAAAAGATATGACCGTTTATGTCGCAAGTTTGTACGAAACCTTCGGTGCTCGCTCTTGCCCGTGCTTTTTTTTTATTTAATGGGGCTTCAGCTCAGCGATATACTAGATGACAAGATAAGGGATAAAACCTGGGCCTGTGGATGGTGAGCAATCGGTAGCTCACCATCCGTCCGTCTATCGACGACAGGCCGTGTCGGCGGCGCGGTTGTCGGTGTCGACGCGCGCCTCAAAGAGATGTCAGCAAAGCAGAGGGGCCTGCCAGGGCCACCGCCTGCCGTTGTTCGAAAGAGATACCGCGGCCCCGGAACATAAAGGGTAGTAGAAGGAACATGGGTGGGTTTTAGTCAGTACAAGTCTGATACTCCTCCCCGCTCAACCCAAAGCGGGGGAAGTTATTTGATGATTTTCCATCTACAAAAAAGGGATAAAACGTGACTCTAATTTTCATTTGAAACCATTCACTCGAAAACATAAACATATAACATAAACGTATCGTGGGTGCGTTTACAAACATTTCAATTCACATACACAAACAGCCAGACCCGAAACAACTATCTGCAGGTCATACAAATATTTGTTCCGTGCGGGAATCAAATCCGCGACACGCAGCGCAGCGGTCGATCCCTCAGCCACTTTTTTTTTTTTTTATTTGCGTGTGGAAATCCTCAATGGATGTCCTCCGCCTTTGCGGAGGGGTCTGTCAGACTCCTACTGACTAAAACCACACGGTGTTCCTTCTCGTCACTTCTGGCTGGGGTGCGGGGACACATTCGCATTCTACACAATCACCCCAGCAGTGACGGTTTGCTTGCGGCAAACCCCTTCTCAGGTAAAGGGGAGGAGTGGGCTACTCCTCTCCCTGTCATTCTATAAGAGAGGCACGCGGAAACACCACGCGACGCCAACTCAGGTCTATATGCTTCGACAACAGACTTCCTCAAGTCCATTGTCAGCAGGCCATTTTATGGGGGGCGGAAGAGGGCATTGTCGGCCCTCCTCCTGCGCCCAGATCTTCGGGTGCGGGAAGGTACGTTGGAAGTTTTCTCTCTCTCCCTTTCTGCTGCCTCTTTTGCTGCCATAACTTCTTCGGCGAAGGCAGCTATTGCTAGCCATGAACTCTCGCTTCTAGCCATACATCTAATAATAGCTGGAAGCGAGAGGTCCATCCCCACTTCAGCTACCAGGGTGTTGCGCTGTTCCACCCATGCAGGGCACAGCTCGATGGTATGCTGTGCTGTATCCTCGCTGCAGTCACAGTGATGGCAGCGGGTGGTCGTCTCTCTACCGGCAATGGAACACAGGTACTTGCCGAAGCAGCCATGCCCCGAGAGTATCTGTGTCAGCCTAAAGGTAAGTACTCCGTGACGCCTTTCTACCCAGTCCAAGAATACTGGTTGGAGAGCTTCGATGGTCTTGAAGCCAGCCCCAGGCCGTGACAATCTTTCCACCCACTCTGCCATCACTGCGTCTCGAAGCAGACTTTGTTGGTGCTCCAAAACTCTTGTTGGAATCTGTATTCCCACATCCTTGCGCCAAATATATAAGGTCGCTAGTGACCTTGCTTCTAAGTCCCATGGCACCGACCCAGCCAGAGCACAGGCTGCCTCACCGGATATTGTGCGATATCCACGTATAGCACGGACCGCCATCACCCGTTGCGGTTTACGCAGTAGAGCGACACCCCGACTAGTAATATCGCAGTCCCACACAGGAGCTCCGTAGAGTGCCATTGATCTTATGACTCCTATGTATAGCCGCCTACAGCTATCATGGGGACCCCGGAGATTTGGTAGAAGACGGCTAAGTGCACCTGCAGCACCCATCACTCTTGGTACAAGGCGTTGGAAATGCGCGTCAAAATTCCAACGACTATCCAGCACGAGCCCTAGATACTTCATGGTCGTTTGAATCTGGATTTGGACCCCACTGATGATAATGTGAGATCCAGAAGGGGGCGCTTTACGGGGTCCATGGAAGCAAATAGCCTCCGATTTGCTCACAGCCACTTCTAAGCCAAGCATTCTGATTCGGGCGACCACCTGTGCCACACTCGCTGTCGCCAGTCGCGCAGCTTCTCTGAAGGTCTTCTCACGTGATAAAACAAGAGTGTCGTCTGCGTAACAAGTCAAACTAACACCCGGGAGGTTAACCCCTCGCAGGACCCAATCGTAGCCGATGTTCCACAGGAGCGGTCCGAGAACAGATCCCTGTGGAACACCGCACGTCACCTGCCTTTCACGTTGCCCGTCACGTACCGGATAGATTACTGACCTTGCATCAAGATATGCCTCGATTATTTGACGTAAGTATGGCGGCATCTGGTGGTATTTGAGTGCTTCTTTAATACAACTCCAAGGCAGGGTGTTAAATGCATTAGCGATGTCAAGGGACACGGCTAACACAACCCCACCGCTTGCTACTACTTCATCCGAGAAGGACTTGACGCGTAGAATCGCGTCAACAGTCGAACGACCCACTCGGAACCCAAATTGGTTGTCAGATAGATCGGGGCCAACTCTATTCATGTGCTTCACGAGTCGAGCAGCAATGATACGCTCAAAGAGCTTTCCTATCTCGTCAAGTAGCACAATCGGACGATATGCGGAAGGTGATTCTACGGGGCGACCATCTTTTTTAAGCAAGATAAGCTTACCAGTCTTCCATACCTGTGGAAATATTCCTTGTTCGAGACAAGCGTCGAACATCAATCGCAATCGTGGACCTAGGACCTTAAGAGCAATTACTAGGGCCCGGCCCGGTATGCCATCTGGTCCAGGAGCGGTATTCTTTGCCTGAAGACGTAACTCGGCTGTCCTAAACTCTGTTTCGCTAATCTCCGGCACTTCAGTGACCACCTCTTCTTCACCTATAGCTGCTGACATCGGCGGAGGTATGTGTTCCGCTCTAGCTGGAAACAGAGTAGACACGACATTTTCAACCAGTTCCGGTTGCAAACTTTGTGTAAGTGGGGGCGCCCAAGGCCGAAGCTTTCCTCTGACTAGGTGATATGGCCTTCCCCAAGGATCTCGATTTAACGACTCTAGGAGCTCTTCCCTGCTGTCGTCTTTTGCTTCTGAGATCTTTTGTTGTAACGCTTTTTTGGCCTCTCTATATAGCTGGTAAAGCTGTGCCTCTACTTCTGGATTGCGACTCGTGATAGCAAGTCTCCTGTACCGTGTGTAGGTACGTCTCACAGGGACACAGTTGGCTCGCAGTTTCGCTATCTCTGAAGACCACCAATAGACCTGGCACCTGGGTGCTTGGGTTCTAGCTCGTGGCATCGCAGAATCGCAGATGCTTGTCATTGCGTCGCGAAACCAGGTGGCTTCTGTATTAACCTCCACATGCCCGTCTGGAGTAAACCAAGACTGTACTATGGTGGCTTCAATGAGAAGATCCCGGTCTAGCTTTGTCAGAACCCATCTAGGTGTCGCATTAGTATTACGATTTGAGCGCTGCCTACACGTGATCGTTGGAGATGTGGAAATATCAAACCGTATGTACAAGTGGTCGGAAAGAGTCTCTACATCCTCTAAAACTCTCCATCCCAGAGCTCGGCGTGCGATGGATGGGCTTGCGAATGTGATGTCCACTATTGAACCGCCGTTATGTCGCACGCATGTGTTGGTAGATCCCTGGTTTAGAATTGAGAGTCTGACCGATATTGCCCATTCCTCCAGCAAACTACCGCGGGCATCAGTGGTAGGGCAACCCCATGCCCTTGATTTGGCATTGAGGTCTCCAAGAAAGAGTACAGGTCGTGAATGGTTTTGGAAAATCAAAGCCCCTACGTCACTGAGAAAAACTTCGAACTCCGAGAGTACTCTGTTAGGCGAAAAATACGCTCCCACTATCAACGTATCTCCGAAGAACGCAGCGACGTAACCGGAACGCTTTTCAAGAACCACTAAAGGAAATGAGTCAGTAGCAGCGCGTGAGATGATAGCCACTGTACCGTCTAAATCCCCAACCCAGTTGTCCCTAGTTGGTATATAATAGGGTTCAGCAATTACCGCCACATGAATAGACCACTCCGCGATACTCTGTAGCAAAAGGTCTTGTGCCCTGGCGCAATGATTGATATTGCCTTGTAGAAACCTATAGGCCATTATGATGTTATGTGGACATTGCTTCCTTCTCTTCCCTATTGTCAATTGCAAGTGGGTGGGTGGACAAAGAGGGCGATACATCGGTTCCAGTCTTGGTGGTGGCCTTTACCCTCTTTTGTCCCATTCTTTTGCGACCTGCACCGGTACAAGCCTTTGACCCAACTTTGTGTTCCGCTGGTTTATTTGCGGCAGCACACATGGCGCAGTAAGGCGTTGCAGAGCACTGACTGGCAATGTGGCCAGGCTGACTACAGCGATAACAAAGACCACTGCGGTCGATCTCAGATGAGCACGTGTGTTGCACATGTCCGCCCAATAGGCACTTGTAGCACCGAAGCGGCCTGGCTTCTAACAGCTTTACGCTAGCAGCAACCCAGCCTATCAGCAGTCGACCGGCTTCTACAACTTTTTTGGCTGCGGCGACCGGGCAACGCATCCAAGCTGTGCCTAGACCATAGGCTGACCATCGTATCTCGCCAACTTTGATGCTCTCCTCGGAGCAATCACCTGCTTTCGCGACAGCAGCTGCAACCTCTGTGGAAGTTATAGAATCATCCAAGCCAGAGACGCGTAGCTCAACACACTTTGTGGGCCTGGAAATATTGACTTCATTCGCGTCCAAACATTCTCGTAACCTTGTGGCGACAATGTCGGCTTTGTCACTATTCATGGCCCCCGGTATTTCTAGAATGCAAGCCCCGGTAACCGCTAGTTTAACCCGGAAAGGGGGAATACCCAGGTCATTAAAATCAACCTTCTTCCTTGCTTCAGATAGCACTGAAGCATAGGATAAGCCTCTATCTTCCGCCCCTGGTTTTAGAGAAATCACCACTGCTGCTGAGCGAGGAGCTCGTAGTTTCACCTTCTTTGAAGGGTTATTATTAGTGACTTTGTTACCTTTGGGGGCTTTGCCACCTTTGACAGCTTTACCACCTTTTCCCACAGTGGTCCACTCGTTGCTTTCGGTTGCTTCACCAGTTAATTGTTCACTTTGTTCGCACCGGCTGTTAATGGGTTGTGCTATTTGAGAAAGGACTACAGAGCCTTTCTTCTTTTTATTCCCCTTACCCTTTTTTGTTTGAGTCTTTTTGTCATCATGAGATATTTCCCGCTCAGAATGAACAATTGGTACCTCCTCAACAGCACTCTCGGTAGGCAGTGCTGTGCTATTCGATTTAGCATTTTTTGCTCTTTGGTCGGCCGCTAGTGGCGGTCGTAGTTGCTTTTGTGGAAGCAAACGGTCCTCTATGTTGTCGAAACGGGCGTTCATCATATTTAACAACATTTTAACATTCTCTGTGTTAACATCTGCTTCTTTCTTGGATGTAAGATCGGTATGTTGTGCCATGCCTTGTTTAATTTCGGCAACTTCATTTTGAAGGCTTGACAGCTCTGCCCGCAGGCGAACGTTATCAGCCTGCAGTCGCTCAGTTTCTTCGGAAACAGAGCGACTGAGGAGCGCCGCAACTGCTGCTTTAATTGACGTTGTAGCGTCTTTAAGGGCGCGAGTAAAAGTCCCCTTTAGGTTGCCTGATTTTGTTGCAACGTGCAGTATTACGTCGACCTCAGACAAGATCTGCTGGTTAAGGGCAGCAGCAGTAAGAGTGTCCACAGGATTGCTTAGAACTTCTTCATTTGCTACTCTTTTGGCCTTAGCTTTTTTAGCCAGTTCGGCCACTTCTTCCTCGGCTTGAAGCCTTGACTCCCCTTTTTTGGAAGCCACAAGTTCCGCTTTTGCTTTCATTAGACCTACATAGTGGCCGATGGTAGTTTGGCGGCTCTTACTTTTTTTCGCTTTGCCAGCCTTAGACGGCAAAGAATCTTCACTTGAGGTCGATTCTGACCCCATAGTCCTGACAGACTTATCATCTCGAGACCGAAGGCGCTTGCGATCCTCTTTCCAAAATTTTGATGGGGGGGCGTTTTGCTTAATCGATCTCATACTCGCAACGGAATCGGTATCCGATGCCGAAGCGAAAAACGAACGGGTGGTGATCACCCTTGGCTCAAGAGCCAACGATACAATGTCTTGTGACACCGTATCCGCCTTCTCCGCCAACTCAGTTGGCAAGTTTTGTTTTTTATATTTTAAATTTTCCATGTTGTTCCCACGATTAGTAAGGAATTATAAGTCCACCTAGGCAGTGCCTTTTACGCTAGGTAAGCCTATATACTGTAGAGTGCGGCAGGTGCTCAACAGGGGAAGCGCTAATGACTGGATACCCTCCAGCCACTCATCCTCTCGCCGCGCTTCGAAACTTAGGATTAGGTGGTTTTTTATCTTAGAGGTTTCCTTCCTCTGGGCCAGGCACTTAAGCCAAGCCCCCGACGGTGGCATTAGACATGCCTATGTTCGCTGTCCGGCCAACCCGGCTCAGCAAACCCGCCGAAAGTTCTCTCTTCTAAGAATGCTCCTAGAGGAGAGACACATCAGCAGCATTGGTACGCCTGCACCTCAGCAGCATGGTCGCTTCCTTCGTCTATCGACATCTGTCGATTGATAAGGAGAGACCCTTCCTTGTGTCTCACTTGGTCTGGTCTCTCACTTGAACCTTTCCAGCATGAGTAACTCTACTGGCAGAGCTCCAAGATCACTGAGACACGCAAGCCCCACCACGACGACAACGTGGAGACACCCTCGGTGGGATCCCTCAGCCACTGCGCCAACCGTGCCGTCATCTGTCATCTATGTACATTTATTATTTTCTCACTTCAATCTTTTGCCTTTGTTGTTTTATAATGAAGAGTCACAAGAACACACATTTTAGTTTCAGTTGGTTTTTGTGCAAAATATTTTATACTTTTAGACTTTTATGCCTATGTGTTTGTTTATGTTTTCGAGCGTATGGCACAAGTGGGCTGCAGCTGCGGGTCAGCGTCATCTGGCATTATGGTGACCGGAGACTCTTTTGTCATTAATCATTTTATTTAGTTAAATTTTGAGGTGTTTCTGTTTTTTTTTTATAATCCTTACTAATATTATAAAACCGAAAGTGAGTTTGTTTGCTACGTCTTCACGCCTTAATGGCTTAACCCATTTTGACGAATTTTGGTACAGAGATAGTTGGGACCCTGGAGACGGACATAGGTTAACTTTTTGTAAAAAAAAAATGATAAATGAGGGAGAAAGAAGAAAAAAAGGGAATACTTAGCATTGCTATTACAATCAATAAGGCGCAAGGGCAAAAACTACAGGTAGCAGGTACCTGCAAATCAGGAAAGGGAACTGTATTACCCCGAATTAAACGCGAGCGAAGCCGCGGGCAAAAGAATAAACGTTTTAATAAACGCAATTTTTTGTTTCTTTCTTTTTCTTCAAACTGCTGGGCAAATAGAGAAGGCAATCCTTACTAATATTATAAAAGCGAAAGTGAGTTTGTTTGTTTGTTTGTTACCTCTTCACGCTTTAATGGCTACACCGCTTTGATGAATTTTGGTACAGAGATAGTTGGGAACCAGGAGACGGACATAGGCTATTATAAAAGAGTGGGATATGAGCGAGAAAGAGGGAAGAAACGGGAAAAAATAGCGTTGCTATTACAAATTAATAAGGCGCTACCGAATTTAACGCGAGCGAAGCCGCGGGCAAAAGCTAGTGCAATTATAAGGCCAAGTTCACTCACGATGTTTTCCTTCACCGATGTGTGTGATTTTTTAGATACACTTTTAAACATACAAAAAAAGCACATTGGTACTTGAACTCCCAACCTCATGCATGAGAAGCGAGGCGTTTAACCTCTGGACCATCACGACAAACCAATACAATATTATTAAAATCATTAACTGATAACCATCTCCAAGTTTAAGTTATCCAACGTAAAACAAACGTATCAACGAACTTTGAACAATAGTCCCAATATTTATTTAACTTTATAATTACCTGTTCTGGAAGTTGTTTGTTTAGCGTAGGTAGTTTTTAACAAGCGCCAGTTAACTAGGTAGGTAAACTCGTAATTAGTTAAAAACAATTTTAAAATAAATAAATTTTGACCTAAAAATCTAAAGTTTATTGGTAAGTAAGTATTTAGATTGGAACTCAAAATTTTGAAGTATTTTTGAATTTAAGATTGTGATCCCGAAGGGTTAGATATGTATTTAAAAGTATAACTACATTTCAACAGCGGTGTTGTTAGTCCCTTGTTTTAGGGGAGCGAGTCAATTTCATCAATCGGGTACAAATACAGACTCCGTGGCTATTACTGAGCAATTCTTGATGGAAAACTCCCATAATACTTTGACCGACATGGACACCTTCTGCGAAGCAGTCATGCTAGCGAAGGAGGTGGCCATGCGTTTGAGGGAGAGAACCTTTTTTTTTGGGGTGGGAAATCATCAAATAACTTCCCCCGCTCTGGGCGGAGTGGCGGGAGTGTCAGACTTGTACCTACTGACTAAAACCCACCCATGTTCCTTCCATTGCCCTTTACGTTCCGGGGCCGCGGTATCTCTTTCGAAGAATCTCAAACCTTCCCAGCCGCCGCGGGAGACGCCCCGGGCGTAGGACGCCGCGAGACGACTCCCGGCCACCGTAGATACGGGCCTGTGGATGGTAAGCAATGGGTAGCTCACCGTCCGTCCGTCTATTGACGACAGGCCATGTCGACGGCGCGTTTGTGTCCCACGCTCGCCTCAAAAAGATGACAGCATAGCAGAGGGGCCTGCCAGGGCCACCCGCCTGCCGGGGTTGCGGGGTGTTCGGAAGAGATACCGCTGCCCCGGAACTTAAAGGGTAGTAGAAGGAACATGGGTGGGCTTTAGTCAGTATAAGTCTGATACTCCCCCCCGCTCCACCTAGAGGAATCTCCGGGGGAAGTTATTTGATTATTTCCCACCAGTAAAAAAGATCTTATGCTCATTTGCGCTTTTTTTTTGATAACCACTGGTCCAACAAGGCAATGTATATATACTACTACTTCAGTTATACGTTTTTTCAGACACTTATCTGCATAGTCCTCATGTATGATGACCAAGTTTTTTTTTTGTCTGGACCTTAAAAGTGACTATAACCTCTAAATTTGTTTCGGATGTTTCTTCTCAGAGTAATCGGGTACAAAACACCGGCCTCATCTAATTAAAAAAAAAACGACGTGTAAAAGTGTTTAAACCTACTTGCACAATAAACTTCATTAATCATTTACACTTTGAACTAAACTGTAGCCTCAACTATCCGTTTGAATTTCAAAGGAATCATAAGATTATTGAAGGTGGCTTTGAGGCTCATTATGAAGGACAGATTAAACAAAACTTCTTGTCTAATCTTGTTACTATTGTAAATGCAAAAGTTTGTGAGGGTGAATGACGTTTGTTACTCTTGCACGCAACAACTACGAAACGGCACACAAATAGTTTAAAACTTTTGTCTTCCGTGGGGTAAGTGTTTAACCTGGTGTCTGAGTTTTTATGCTGCCCTTTTTTAGGGTTGGAATATCATCAAATAACTGTCCCCGCTGGACAGGAGCTCGTGGCTAAATAATAGTAGCCGCTCGGGTCGATCTTTAGGTTAAGCCGCGCTTGCCTAGGTTGGTCTGTGGATGGGTGACCACCCGTTACATACCGAGTTTCCTCCGTGCCTCGGAAAGCACGTTAAGCCGTTGGTCCCGGCTGTCATTTGTAGATCTTTGACAGTCGTTACAGGTAGTCAGTGTCCCGAGAGTCTGACAACCAGTCTTACCAAGGGGTATCGTATTACCCAGTACTAACTGGGTTGTGGAGGTCAGATAGGCAGTCGCTACATGTAAAATACTGATATTCAGCAGCATCCGGCTAGACTGGAAGCCGACCCCAACATAGTTGGGAAAAGGCTAGGCAGATGATGAACTGTCCCCGCTCGTGGCGGAGCGGGGGCGAGTGTCAGATTTGTACACCCATGTTCCTTCTATTGCCCTTTATGTTCTTGGGCCGCAGTATCTCTTTCGAACAAACCGCAACCCCATTATTCTGCGCAAAGGCCTTTGATTTGACTTACCATGTCGTCGAAAAATATCTCTCTGGCATGCCGGTTCCTCAAGATGTTTTAGTAGATACCGAAACAAGTAATAATCATAGATTTGTAACAAAACTAGCTTCCGCCCGCGACTTCGTCCGCGTGGCACAGTTACTTTGGGCTAACGCTAACTTTAACCCGCGTAATTATTCTTCTCTCCCCTTTTTTCCCTCTTTCTCCCCATTATCCCACTTTTTTTAGCCTATGTCCGTCTCCAGGGTCCCAACTATTTCTGTACCAAAATTTATCAAAATCGGTTTAGCCATTTAGGCGTGAAGACGTAACAAACAAACAAACTCACTTTCTTCTTTCGTCTTGGGTTCGTACTCGAGACCTATCAGAAAGTTGTCCAACGGTCACGGCCACTGGGCTATCACTGCAAACTACCACAGTCATAGTAGGTATACTTTTTGTACAGTTAGTACGATCCGAATTAGCGATAGCCGAACTCAACACAGGTAAAGCCGCGATAAGCAATCTTCGACGACAGGGTTGGCGCAGTGGCTGAGCGGTCGACTGCTGCGCTGCGTATCGCGGGTTCGATCGCCGCACGGAACAAATATTTGTTTGACCTACAGATAGTTGTTCCGGGTCTGGTTGTTTGTGTATGTGACTTTAATTGTTTTTAAACGCACCCACAATACAGGAGAAATTCCAAAGCCCCCACGCTTTGGAATTTCTCCTGTATTGTGGGTGCTTAACTTAAAAAAAAAAAACTCTTTCAAAAGTCGAAGGTAGTGTTCACAGTACCTGCTGCTAAAACGCTGATGCCTCCAGCTGGGATCCCGAGTCCCATGTTGAACTTCTGTCTCTCTTCTATGAAAGCTACACTGCCCATCACCATGGCAGATATACCGCATACGATCTGTAAGAAAATTAAAAGATTAAATACCAAAATCCAATCTAAAGCATTTTTTTTTTATCGTCTCTATCTTCGGATAAGATTGAGTTCAACAGTAAGCCTATTTAATGTAAAAAACTGGCCACGAGTCCAACTTATGCAGCGAGCGTTCTGTTTATATCACCACTAGCTTTTGCCCGCGGCTTCGCTCGCGTTAAATTTGGAGTAACACAGTTCTCCTTTCTTGATTTGCAGGTACCTGCTATCTGTAGTTTTTGCCCTTGCGCTTTATTGATTGTTATAATAGCAAAACTAAGATTTCCCTTTTCTTCCCTCTTTCTCCCTTATTACTCACTTAAAAAAAATGCCTATGTCCGTCTCCAGCATCTCAACTATCTCTGTACCAAAATTCATCAGAATCGGTTTAGCCATTTAGGCGTGAAGACGTAACAAACAAACTCACTCTCGATTTTAAAATATTAGTAAAGATATATTTTGCCTACTGAGATAGAGGGCTCATTTTTTCGTAACTCTAAGGGACCACAAATTTGAGTATTTGGTCATAATTTCAACTTGATACCTCTACGCCTTCACGAGACGAAGGGTCTTGACTGACAGACAGACAGATAGACAGCAAAGTGATCCTTTAAGAGATCCGTTTTTTTCCTTAAATGGTACGAAATCAAAAAAGAAATTACGAATTTTGGGAACGTCGAAATTCTGAATTAAGCATCTTGTCGTCCGCATCAATAACTTAAACCCTACATGGTACAGACGCCAGCAGGTGAAGCTACCCGAAACTGTCAATTTTTCCCAATGAACCTTGAACCTAATACTTTAGAAATAAAGTCGAAAATCTATCAAAGAAATCTAACAGATTGTAGTAGCTTGATGTGCAGGCGTCTGTACAATAAGAAAAAATATTACAGTGACAGGCACAACAGTAACGTATCTTTTGGCTTCATTATGGATGTTCGTACACCCTTTATATAAAAGTGGATATTTCAATTAGACATTCAAGCATCGACACATCGGGGGTTGCGGGTGTTGTTGAAAGAGATACCGCGGCTCAGGAAAATAAAGGGTAAAAGAAGGAAAATGGTTGGGTTTTAGTCAGAAAGTCTGACACTCCCCCCGCTCCGCCCAAAGCGGGGGAAGTTATTTACTTATTTTCCATCCGCAACACATGGTACATTACGAAATAGCCAACATAAGACTCAGGTAGGTACTTATTTATTTCATTTTATTATGTTAGGATAACTTACAGCTATTATTATTGAATAGTTACAGTTTTATGTGACAGAAGGCCAACTACAAATTTCCACTTATAGTTAACTTGCTTTTGCCCGCGGCTTCGCTCGCGTTAAATTCGGGGTAACACAGTTCCACTTGCGCCTTATTGATTTGTAATAGCAACGCTAAGTTTTCCCTTTTCTTCCCTCTTTCTCCCTCACATCCCATTTTTTTTTAAATTAGCCTATGACCGTCTTCTGGTTCCCAACAATCTCTGTACCAAAATTCATCAAAATCGTTTTAGCCATTAAAGCGTGAAGAGGTAACAAACAAACAAACTCACTTTCGCTTTTATAATATTAGTAAGGATTTATTAACTATTGTTTAAACTTTCGCTATTTATAGCGAAATAAAATTAAACAATGTTTTAAAAACAAAATTACTACTTTCGCTATAAATAGCGAAAGTTTAAACAGTAGTACGCTCACAGTTGCACTAATACATATAACAGACACTTACACATACTTTACTTCTTCCTTTTTCTTACACATATACATTCTTACATTATATATATTTCTTACAAATAAACTTTTTCAAAAAATATCTTATAATCTCATTAATTTCTAATTCTGTGAAGGTAATTATTGACTTCACCATTAGCAAGCTGCATGGTATTGGGAACATTAAATCAGCACAAACCGGGTGGAAGTGCCGTGGAACTAATGTCTTAATAGCATTGCTGAGAGTGGAAGCTGCCGGAGGCCATCGGCTACAATTACTTGGTACTACGAATGAAAGGAATTGTTGAATTGATTTTTTTTTGATCAGCGTTAGATTGTATGGTTTGAACTCAAAGTAAAAATCGTTGATAGAGATCAGGGAACCGCACCGTTAACAACCTGACGAAGAAGAAGAAGGATAATGTGCTCGGTGTTGTACATCGTTCTCACAAATACATATGTATTATCTCAACATGAATGATGTAACTATGATTTTGTAAAAATGTTATGATTTAAAAGAGTGTCCATGGAATTTCTTGCCCATTCTTTTTCATAGCGTTCTATGCGTTGGAATGGGCAACTACAGTACTTTTGCAAGATATTATGTCTTGTGACTGAGACTGTATCAGCATCTTTCTTGTTTCATGACATTCAAAAGTGCCTGTAATGGTCTATAGCAATGGGCAGCTCACCGTCCGTCTGTCTATTGACGACAGGCCGTGTCGACGACGCGTTAGTGTTCCACGCGCGCCTCAAAAAGATGTCAGTAAAGCAGAGGGGCCTGCCAGGGCCACCGCCTGCCGGGGTTGCGCTTAGTTTGAAAGAGATACCGTGGCCCGAAACGTTAAGGGCGATAGAAGGAATATGGGTGGGTTTTAGTCAGTAGGTACAAGTCTGAAACTCCCCCCCGCTTCGCCCAGGGCGGGGGAAGATATATTATAATTTCCCACCCGAATAAAAAATGGTCTATTAAAATAAATACTTTGAGTTTGAATCGGTGCGATATGCTACGCATCGGTGAACCGACACGCGAGTGTGAGTGTGAGCGTGTCGTTGTGATTCCTAGCATGCTCGTCACATTTAAACCAGCGCAAACCGGAGTAGAACAAATATCTTGATAGCATTGTTGGGGTGAAGGCTGCCGCAGGCTAACGGCTCCAATTACTTAGTACCTACTAGGAATGAACGGTGTAATTCTGATTTTGTGTGTGTAAGTAACATTTTGTTGATTAAAGTAGGGAATCTACTAAAACTGAGGGAAAGAATTAAAAGAGACTGCGGGATTATTTATTTCCCGTGTTTGCTATAACAATAGCCTAGTTCTTTTGTATAATATCCATAATTAATGTATTTAATAATATTTGAAACGGGATATTTCTCATGTGTAGGTACTATTTGTGTATGGATTTATGGATGTTTGTTGCTTTTTTACGCACAAAGTGCTGAACGGGTTTTAATGTTTGGCGTACAGATAGTTTATAACCCGAATAAACGTTGAACGTTTCGTTTGATAATCACCAAACTTTATACGTGTGAAGCCGCGGGAATAAGTTGTAGCAGAATTAACCAAGAAGGTGACGCACACCAGTGGAAACTGTTAATTATCAAACATTTACGTTTCAACGAGAAGATGCCCACTGCTTTTGGACGAATCACCACCATAGACAAGAAATGAATACATTTCTTGTATATCAACCAACTTGATCACGATTAAAATTAATAATTTGCTTCAATTAATTAATTTCACGCTATAACATCCATCGGTTTCTAAAGAAACTACAACTACATTTTTCTGCGGCCCGGAACATAAAGGGCAATTGAACGAACATAGGTGGGTTTTAGTCAGTAAAAGTTTGATACCTTGTTAAGTGATTTCCCATTCGCAAAAAGGTATTTTTTACGGCAACATTAACCCCGTTTATAATACTACAATAAACATATTAGGATAGGTGCTAAGAGATAATTAACTATAACATTATATCGCAAAGCGGTTGGTTGACTCTTCACGTGACCCGAGGACTGGCCTTTATTTTAGCAAAAAAATCGGCATTGCCATCCACCGTGGCAATGCTGCCAACCGTCTGGGCACTTTTCCTATTGACAGCGATGATGATTTTTTGTCGCTCATACATACATATTATAGTTAGTCACACTAAATCATTATAAACTGTATATTTGTTTAATAAATAAATTCAAGTAAATAGTTCTATGCTATTAATTTAAGTAACGTATAGTGAAAATGTATTAAACACACAGGTGGATAAGCGTAATAGAATTGAAAGTTTCAGATAAAACTTTACGGAATTGGAGCGAACCCAAAGAGATTATGATAATAAAATCACGGTCCCTTTTACGTAGATATTTCTAAAAGGTACAGTTTAGATATTTTAATGAAGCTCTATGATAACTACACACATCAAAAGTGTCTAGGGATCAAGCATTTTTATGCGGATTTCTTGAGATTGAGATGTGGCTTTGTAATAAATTTATGATTTTATAAATTTATATGGATCCTTTTTGGTGCATTTCATAATTTGAATCAGGAACTCTCAATCAAATTCGAGTAAAAGATGAAAATAAGCTGTCAATATTTTCCCTATAAAAACATACAACGCATTGAAGACATTATTAGTGCTACTGTTTCCCTACTACTGATTAAAACCAACGTTATTATGGAGCGGCGACGTCATTTAAGCAGGGAAGAAATGCTCAGAGCCGTGGGAATGATAGAAGCTGGTTCCCGGCAACGTACTGTAGCTTTAGCTCTGAATACAAGTCAGAGTGTTATCAGTCGACTTTGGACACGTTACCGAAGCACTGGTACCGTGGCTGAGCGCCATGGAGGACGGTATCGCTGCACCACACGGAGACAAGACCGATACATTCAAATCTTAACTCGAAGAGCTCCAACAATAACCGCCATGATGTTAGCCGTGAGGCTTCATCACTCTTCAGGGAACTTAATTAGCGACCAAACAGTCAGAAACCGCTTGCATGAAGTGAACCTTCATTCCCGAAGACCGCTACGGGTACCACCTATAGCAATGCACAATCGTAGGATTCGATATCAATGGGCTCTTGAACACAGAAATTGGGCAGAAGAACAATGGCGTTTCGTGTGCTTTTCTGATGAGTCTCGTTTTGGTATGAGACCGGATACAAGACGTATACGACACTGGAGAACCGCTGGACGCCAACAGCGATTAAAATCCTGCCAGGAAGTCCATCCTTATAGTGGTGGAACCATCATGGTATGGGCGGGTATTTGGATCGGCGGAAGAACTGAGTTGATTTGGATCAGAGGCAACCTCAACGCTCAAATTTATGCTGAGACGATTGTATCAGACGTCATCGTTCCTCTACAAGTGCAAATCGGTCCCTTATTTCAGTTAATGCATGATAATGCACGACCGCACACCGCAAGAGTTGTAAGACAGACTCTCGCCGCAGCTAACATCAATGTCCTGCCCTGGCCTGCTCAGTCGCCAGACTTGAACCCGATTGAGCATGCATGGGATATGCTACAGAGAAGAGCTCTGCCGAATATGGAGGGTATCCAGTCGCAAGAAGACCTTTTTTTGTTGTTGCAACGAACATGGGCGGCCATTCCACAGCGTGATTTGGATGAACTCATTTTGAGTATGCCAAACCGATGTTCTTGTGTTGTTAGTGTTCGCGGTAGAAACACGGATTATTAATTGTTTAAGTTACCCAATAAAATTTTAAAGAAAACTGTTATTTCAGTCTTTTTTTCGAACTTTAATGTTAGTGGTTCAAATGTCAAAAATGCCTTTATTAGGAAAATGGCAAATTTCTTTATTAATGCAAAGGTGACTTGGTTTATCGTTACTGTGACAAACGAAAACACTTTATTTGATGAATCCTTAAAGAAAATTTTAATTAATATCAATCAGGAGAAAAGTTATTGCAAAAATATATGTTGATCCCTAGATACTTTTGATGTGTGTATTTGTCGAACTTTTGGTTTGCTCTCTCTCTGATAACTCAAAGCATTTATTTGAATTAGAACATTACAGGCACTTCTGAATGTTATAAAAACAAAAAAGAACATAACAATTTGTGAAAGTACCGTAGTTGCCCATTCCAAAGCGTAGATCTCTATGGAGAAGAATGGGAAAAAAACTCTATGGACACTCTTTCAAATAATAATATTTTTTATAAAATCATGGTTATATCATTCATGTTGAGATTATATATATACTAGCTGCGCCCCGCGGTTTCACTCGTGTGGTGATAGAATATACAATATATCTTTATGGATAGCTTATACGTGCTTATACGTAGGGCTGTAGGCTGTAGCATATGTGTTATTCTGATATATAAGCTATATTATTATAAAAAAAATATAAAAGAAAAAAAAATATTATAAAGTTTCATTAAAATCCATTCAGTAGTGTTTGCGTGAAAGAGTAACAAACATCCGTATTTCCATACAAAATTTCACGTTTATTATATATTTTATATAAATAGTAGGATGTGAAAACGATGTAAAAAAACGATCACATGGAGAGCGTCCAGATTAAAAGAAAAAATAAGAATTAATTAATAGATGAATTATAATCAACTGTGGCAGCTAAGAGATGATCAGTCACAACTGACAACGCCCACAAAAAAGGGTTATTGCCAAATCAGAATGAATAAAATTTACGTAAAACCTAATTACATATTTAAATGTACATTCAATTCATAACTGCTCTGTTGGTCTCGCGGTCGGAAGCGCGACTGCTGAGGACGGAGTCCTTCGAAGGGTTCGATTCCCGGTTCAAATAAAAAGTGATATTGTATTTTTCCATTAGGAATTTCACAGTAGCAGCCCGGAGTTTGGTAGCGGTAAAATACCCCCGTGCCTCGGAAAGCACGTTAAGCCGTTGTTCCTGCACCTGATCTCTCTCCGCTTGTGTTGGATTGCCGTCCCATCGGACTATGAGAGTGAGGGAACAGAGAGTGTACCTGTGCCTGTGCACACACTTGTGCACTATAATATCTCCCGCGCAGATGACAAATCTCCGCTGAGAATGGCTTCCAAGAAGAACCAAAGGCAAGAAATACAAGATCGTATAATAAAGTTAAATCTTTTATTTCTTGCAAAAAATTACAAAATATGTAAATTGAATCCTGATACTATACATATTGAAATATATCTTACTAGCTTTCGCCCGCGGCTTCGCTCGCGTTAAATTCGATATAACACACCAAGCAGACCTGCAGTTTTTGCTCTTGCGCCTGATTGATTTGTAATAGCAACGCTAAGTTTTCCCTTTTCTTCCCTCGTTCTCCCTCATATCCCACTTTTTTAAAATAAAAATTAGCCTAAGTCCGTCTCCTGGTTCCCAACTATCTCTGTACCAAAATTCATCAAAATCGGCTTAGCCATTAAAGCGTGAAGAGGTAACAAACAAACAAATAAACAAACAAACAAACTCACTTTCGCTTTTATAATATTAGTAAGGATTAGTAAGGATTAAAATATTTAATTAGTCCACCCTTAGCAGGTGAAACCATGCTCCAAAGTTCGTATATGAATAATAAATAATCTAATTATAATTCAAATCTACAAATAATTCACATTTTTTTTCATTTGCAATATTTTTTTTACGTTATTTATCAACATATTCCAAGGAGTACATGGAAACATAGAAACAATTTCTAACTTAAATGATTACGAAAACATACCTTAATAAAACTTAGAAAGACGCAAAGAAACTCCTTAACTTTCCTCCCACATAAACGTTTCAATTCAAATAGTAATAAGGCAGCTTTTAAGTCAGTTAAAACCAGACGAGAGGCAAACACAACCTAAACCATTTACTAAGTTACAGCTGTAAACGAACGGAGTCGGAAGGCAAAGGCAGTATTAATGAGTTTTATTCGAGCAGCGTTGGTCGTAGGTACTTATAGCTCAACTTTATTGCTTGGGCGAGCCACAATGCGAAGAGTAATAATCCGTTTCGCCCTCAATCGCTTTGGGGTAGGGTTCCGTAAAAACGGAATTTATTTATTGGAACGAACCCGAAAGGGGGCTAGACGGAAAAAATTAAGACCAAAAGTTGTATCGTCACTTATTGCTATAGTTGTAAGGCGTGCGCGTGTATCTCTGGCTGTCTGTCTGTCTCTCTCTCTCTCTCAAAGAAAGCAAGCCAGTTATTCTCGTATCGTCTTTCTATTACGCATTGAACAGTGTGGTGTCGCGACGATTATTTTTGTTGAGTGTGTACAGGTTTTTTGTACATAATAAATAATAGCTTCGTTTCATCCGGGTGTCCTTTAACACCTCTCAAGTTTTTTATTAAAACTTTATACACAAGTAAAAACTATACAAAGGCGGACTAAATGCCTTAGGCATTTTCTGCCTGTCCACCTTAGGGTGATGCAGAGACAAAACAAAGGATTTAGTTTCCGTAAAGCAATAAAGTTTTTCAGGTTTAAATGCCACGCACATTGGTTCAAAGGGTTTAGACAGGTAACTCGCAATTGCTTCCGAAATGTTTCGCACAAAACATACTTAAAACAAAGCATAAGAGATTACCTCTTGGGAGTAAGGCAGTGGTGTTTTTAATAGTAGTTTTAGTAGTAGTAAAAGGTTCGAGCCTATTGCCATCAACCGGGCATTAATGCCAACTTCTTGGTTGCTACTGAAAACTTCCTCATGGAAAAAACCCAATAACACTTTACTCGACCTAGGAATCGAATGTTCACAATTTGTTCAACATACCTCCATATATTCTACAAACAAAATAATGATGGTTGTTCATGAAAGCTCCATGTATCCAGCAACTAATAGCGTTCAAATTCCGTTAAGGAACATTTAGTATAATGCAGATACGATGGCAATTAGGTGTTATGTGATTTGGAACTCGACCAAATCGCGGCACATCAGTGTTCAATATTCCAGGGGTCTAATTGATGAGATGCCGTGTCCGCGGTACCTCCGAGCATCTCAAGGGGATTTCAAAGCAGAGGGGTCCGCCAGAGAAACTGCCAGGAGAAGAGATACCGCAGTCCCGGAACTCAAAGGGCAAGAGAAGGAATATGAAGATTTAAAAATCTTCAGCCAGTCTGAAACTCCCTTCCGCTCCGTCCAGAAAGAGAGGAGTCATTTGATGATTTCTCGTCCAAAACAAGGGGCCCGATATCATCGCTTGAACAGAATCAAGTTAGAATAAATGAATTAGATTACAATTTGTAAAAAAAATCATAAACTGACAACTCCCGATAGTAACTTCGTCTGTGATCGTTTTAAGAATTTTGAAATCAATTCAAATCAATATTTTATTGTGGATCATAGGTTTGTATAATACAGGTCTTAAATAATTTGATAGATCAGCTATGTCCTGCCTTTTAGGCATACAATATTCATATAGGTAGGTATATTATTAAACAAATTATTAATATTTCACAAAAAACTACTTAAAAGTTAACACCAAACAAAACGAATTAAGGTAGATATAGGGTACAGATGAAACAGGCTCCTGAATATATCATGACTGAGGGGAATTATATTGGAGCAGTGATTTGTCCAATAAGAAGTCTTTTATAGAGTAGTAGCACTTATCTACTAACAGATCATGGAGACTCTTTTTAAATTGTTAATATCCGTAATTATTCTGAAGTAATAATATGATTCTGCTAAAGAGAGCATTGCAACCCCCCCCTTTTTTTTGTTGTGTGTAATCATTAAATAACTTCCCCCGCTCTGGGCGGAGCGGGGGGGAGTGTCAGACTTTTACTGGCTAAAACCCACCCATGTTCCTTCTATTGCCCTTTACGTTCCGGGGGGCCGCGGTATCTCTTTCGAACAACCCGCAACCCCGGCAGGCGGAAGCTCTGGCAAGCCCCTCTGCTTTGCTGACATCTCTTTGAGGCGCGCGTGAAACACAAACGCGCCGTCGACACGGCCTGTCGTCAAAAGACGGCCCCAATAAAATATATACCCTGGCAGAACCCGCAACCCTGGCAGGACCCGCAACCCCGGCAGGGCCCGCAACCCCAGCAGGTTGCAACCCCCATGAGATCATTTTCAGCAACCGCATTATATTCACGCGGAACCCACCAACACAAAACTAGCAGACCATCCCCTTATTTTTTGCTTTTACAAGCCACCATCACTATAGTGGGGACTTCATTGGCTTTTTACAAGATACGTCGCCGTCAGTTTGACGATTGCCTGTAATCCGATTGAGCGTTAAGTAAAGATTGAGGGACGACTTAATCCAATTCGCGGTCTTCAATTTAGCGAGAGATAAAGAGAAAACTCCTTTTGAGAAGTAACTTTATTTAAGTGAAAATAAGAAAGAAAGTCGGTTGTCTTGATTAAATTAGTTTGCCTTGTGTTATACTGTAGAATCGTGCGGATGATATTTCGTGACAATGAATGACAAGTCATTTTTAGTGATAAAATGTCTCCAGAATGGCGTTCCATATCAATTTTATCTATTTTGCTTTGGTAGTTTATGAGTTATCCTTACTAATATTATAAAAGCGAAAGTGAGTTAGTTTGTTTGTTACGTCTTCACCCCTAAATGGCTAAACCGATTTTGATGAATTTCGGTACAGACATAGTTGAGATCTTGGAGACGGACATGGGCTCTTTTTTAAGTTATAAATGAGGGAAAAAGAGGGAAGAAGCGGGAAAACTTAGCTTTGCTATTACAATAAATAAGGCGCAAGGGCAAAAACTAGAGGTAGCAGTAAACTCACATACATAAACAGCCAGACCCGAAATAACTACCTGTAGGTCATACAAATATTTGTTCCGTGCGGGGATCGAACCCGCGACATGCAGCACAGCAGTTGATCACTAAACCACTGCGCCAACCGTGCCGTCGACATTGCACCTATTATATTTTTGTCTCTGCATCACCCTAGGGTTGACTGGTAGAAAATGCCCAAGGCATTAAGTCCGCTTTTATACATTTTTTTTTACATGTACAGACGCCTGCACATCAAGCTACTACAATCTGTCAGATTTCTTTGATAGATTTTCGACTTTAATTCCAAAGTATAAGGTTCAAGGTTCATTGGGAAAAATTGACAGTTTCGGGTAGCTTGACCTGCAGGTGGCTGTACGTGAAGTTTTAATAAATAAAATAAATAATGTTTTTGTATTTCTATTATGGTAGGTCTCTCATCATGTATTGTATGGAAGTATATGTCACATTGACCTACAGCGTGTATAATGGTTTGAACTTTGAACTAATTTCTGTGTCCTAGATCAAAAATACGTCATACAGAGCGTTCTATAAAGAATGGATTACGTCATTCTATTTCAATGTGTTGGTACATGCAATAGATTGAGCAATCAATCATTGTGGAAATGCCACATTTGTTTCAAATGGGTGGATATGACATCTCTGGGTACGAATTACTTGTGATTCAAGTATTTCTGCAAAGATTTTTCTTCTTGAAAAAAACGAAGGAAGGTTGTTCGAAAAACGGATCACAAAGGGCCAAAGAAGGAACATGGGTGGTTTTTAGTCAGTAATAGTCTGACATTCCCTTCCTCTGCGCCCAGAGTGTGAGAATGAATATTAACAAGCGAGTCAAACACAGGGTTTGCCAAACGCTTACCAACGAAACACTGCTTTCTCACGAAAATTTTTCGAATTTTTAGGTGGATATCTATACAATAAAATAAATAAGAAGCTAGCAATTAACCCACTAACAAAAGTCAATTGTAAAAGGGCTTTAACCACTTGGTTAAAGTCCCTCAGCTACGACGAAACAGAAAACTTACTTAAAGTCCCATCCTAATCTTACTTCATACTACTCGACAACACCCACACTCTCATCCACATCCACACACACTCATACACCCGCACTCACACATACACCCACATACACACACTTACACCCACACAACACACACACCTACACAACACACACTCCCACACAACACTCACACCCTCACCCCCCCACACACACCCTCATATACACCTTCACACACCCGATTCTCACTCCCTCATCTAATTAATCCTCACAACAGACACACTCTACCCAGTTTTACCTAATTTTTATTTTAAATTCTCTTAACTGGAATGATGTACACCTACTACCTGTTACCCACTTCCGGAGTGTGGAGAGGCTGGTAATCTGTCATACAGGTCTCCTAGTACAGAAACCAGTCTCTCACATAGATTATAATCCACCGATGTACACTTTGAATTATGTCAATTATTCCTTGTATATTTCTATGTGAGAGAGAAAATAAACTTTTTGTATTTTGTATTGTATTGTAATTATTTGATGGCTTCCCACCCGAAAACGTCTTAGTTGAAAAGGCATATTATTCTATTAATGAGTTTTTAGAGGATAAAACATAAATAAAACTGTCCGATCTATGTGTTATTCTATTTAGTATTTGAAACGGTTTCTTGTATTTATTTGTACGCCTTGTAAGGCAAAACATAGTGAAACAACACAATTCTTTATACCATAATTACCTACTTATGTTTCACAAATAAAATTAACTTTGACTTGACTTTGAAAAAAAAAAAAACTGAAAAATCTGTTGTCTATCACTAGGCAGAAACCTAGACTTACCATCACTTCTGACAAACAAATGAAAAAAAAAGAATATTGATAATTGCACATTAAAAACCTATTAATAAATCATACAGGTATACCAGCTTCAAAAAGTCCACAGTACCACTTTTCGTACGAATAAGGTATGCCACGTGCTTCGGCTTAATTTATTTACCAACAACCTTCCGTTACTAATTAAAAATGCTGACATTTTTTACCCTTTTCTCATGTAATTGGAACAGCTGAAAAGCCTTTTTAATTAACGAGAAATTGAGTGAATACATACATTAATAATGAGTCTTACACGATACTATTTTCAGCTGCGGTGTTTTTACAGGCAAATAAGGTACAAGGCTCATTTCACTTATTTCTTGCTCAAACATGAAAACGTAGCGACCTACACGTATTCGTATTTATTATAGATACATTCCATAATCCTTACTAATATTATAAAAGCGAAAGTGAGTTTGTTTGTTTGTTACGTTTTCACGTCTAAATGGCATAACCGATTTTGATAAATTTTGGTACAGAGAAAGTTGGGACCCTGTAGACATAGGCAATATTTTTTTTTAATTGAGAAATGTGTGAGAAAGAGGGGAGAGGGAAAGTGTATGATTGTGTCTGTGTTTGGTACCAGGGTAAACGGAAACATGGCGGTCAACATATCCGATATAAGGACATGTTCAAAAGACATCTTGACGCTTGTACTATAGATCCTGCAGGGAGTCACTCGCTTCGCATAAGTCATCTTTGAGATCCCCTATGCGAAGAAATATTTCGAAAAGAAGTGACTGGAAAAATGAAAAATCCGGCCAAGTACGAGTTGGATTCGCGGGTAAAAGTTTCCATACGAAAATGCGACATAAATGGACATATCTTCTCCGCTACATGCAATCGTTTTTCATCCACCTTTTTTACAGCCCTGCATTCTGACCCATATAGTACAACTTTTAATTAATTACCGATGGTACATTATTGTGAGATAATTTCCAACCTCCATGTAGACGTAGCTGTGGGCCCAAACGAGTATCTACAAAATGGCCATTATTACATCAAGTAATAATCTTTTCCAGTAATAAGAACAACAGTTTCCAGTAACAAGGAATCCATTTCCACTGAAATTAGGCGACATTTTCCTTCAATGCTACCTCAGAATCTTGCCCCATTTAATATTAATAACACAAGATATTTCAGTCTCTTCGAAGTCGTCTGAACTATGAATATTCAATGTTTGAGGTATTATTGCCTGGTACTCGACAATTAAATGATCAATCGAAATAGCTCCGAAGATTTATTAAAGAACTTGGCAGTCTTCTTTTTTAATGAGCAATTTTATTCTTAATATATTAGGTCCTTACATATGAAATTGGCGTTTTTCGTACTGGCCACTTTAATCACGAATTTCTCCTCTTTGGTAAGGAATTCCAAATTCAAATTTGTACAGCTATTTACTCATGTATTTGTGCTTCGATGACCGTCATTCATTTGTTTTTTTTCTTCTGTTTTTTCTGTTTGCGTCACTCATTTTACAAAATGGAAAATTTAAAATATCGCATTATTTACGAGTACGAGTTCCGCCGTGGCACTAGTGCTGCGGAAACGACTCGAAGGGTGAATGATGTGTATGGCGGTCATGTTGCAAAAGAAAACACAGTTCGTTTTTGGTTCCAACGTTTTCGTTCTGGAAATTTCGACCTGCAGAACAAGCCCCGTGGACGGCCTGAGACCCAAGTTGATAATGGAGAATTGAAGGCTATTGTGGAAGCGGACCCATCGCAAACCACGTCCGAGTTAGCTGCAGGCTTCGATGTTAGTGATAAAACTGTTTTAATTCACTTGAAGCAAATTGGGAAGATTAAAAAGCTTGAAAGGTGGGTACCTCACGAATTGACTGAAGCAAACCGGCAAACGCGCGTCGACTGCTGCGTTACATTACTGAACCGGCACAACAATGAAGGTATTTTAAACCGAATCATTACCTGTGATGAAAAATGGATTCTTTACGATAATCGGAAGCGCTCAGCGGAATGGTTGGATCCTGGCCAGCCAGCCAAATCCTGCCCCAAGCGAAAATTAACCCCAAAAAAGTTACTTGTAAGCGTTTGGTGGACTAGTGCCGGTATTGTTCATTACAGTTTTCTCAAATCTGGCCAGACTATTACAGCTGATGTCTATTGTCAGCAATTACAAACCATGATGGAAAAGCTAGCGGCTAAACAACCAAGGCTGGTCAATCGCTCCACGCCACTGCTGCTTCACGACAACGCCAGACCACACACTGCGCAACAGACGGCTACCAAATTAGAAGAGCTTGAATTGGAATGTCTTAGACATCCTCCGTACTCCCCGGACCTTGCTCCAACAGATTACCATTTTTTTCGCAATTTGGATAACTTTTTGCAAGGGAAAAAATTCAACTCCGATGGGGCAGTCCAAATCGCCTTCAAAGATTTTATTGATTCCCGTCCGACTGGTTTTTTTAGTAAAGGGATCAATGAACTACCTATAAGATGGCAAAAGTGCATTGAAAACAATGGTTCATACTTTGATTAATTAAATATATTATATTAAAAAATATTCGACTTTTTGTTCCTTCCATACAAAACGCCAATTTCATATGTAAGGACCTAATATATGGTCTTGATTTGTTTAATGTAAATGGTTTTGTCGTCTGTCATAGATGTATATGTGATATCATGAATGTTTTTTCTCTTTTTATTTTGTTTTGAGGTTTTGGAACGAAGTTGCTTATCGCGCGTTGCGAAAGGGGGCTAGACGAAAAAAATTAAGACCAAAAGTTGTAACGACACTTTTTGCTATACTTGTAAACGGTGCGGCGTGCACGTGTTTCTCTGTCTGTCTCTCTCTCTTTCTCATAGAAAGCAAGCCAGTTACTTTTGTTTCGTCTGTCTATCTCGCATTGAACAGTGTGGTGTCGCGACGATTATTTTTGTTGAGTGTATACAGATTTTTTGTACAAAATAAATAATAACTTCGTTTCATCCGGGTGCCCCTTGACATCTCTCAAGTGTTTATCTATGACAATACAATGACAGATCATTCTATTATCTTATGATCTATGAAGCTGTTTCTTTTAGCTACACCCTGTTATACTGGAAAGAAACCCAAACACAGATGGGAAATGTCTAAGTAGGTGACGATTTTCCTGCCTAAGGTACCTGCTAGCTGCGTCCGGCCCTGGTTCAGGCCATGGTCCGGAGCGAGAGGGAATGGGAAGCGGTCACCACCTTCTGCGAAGCAGTAATGCTAGCAAAGGAGGTGGCCGGGCGTTTGAGGGAGAGAACATCTGCCCAACCCAGCCGCCGCGGGAGACGCCCCGGGCGCCGGGCGCCGCGAGACGACTTCCGGCCACCGTAGATGCGAGCCTGTGGACGGTGAGCAATGGGTAGTTCACCGTCCGTCCGTCGATTGACGACAGGCTGTGTCGACGGCGCGTTCGTGTTTCACGCGCGCCTCAAAGAGAGTCAGCAAAGCAGAGGGGCTTGCCAGAGCCTCCGCCTGCCGGGGTTGCGGGTTGTTCGAAAGAGATACCGCGGCCCCGGAACGTAAAGGGCAATGGAAGGAACATGGGTGGGTTTTAGTCAGTACAAGTCTGACATGCCCCCCCGCTCCACCCAGAGCGGGGGAAGTCATTGGATGATTTCCCACCCGAAAAAAAAAAAAAGGTACCTGCTAGCTGGACGCTCTTACTGTGCACGTCTTACTACATCGTTCTCACATATTTATATAATCTCAACATGAATGATGTAAATACGATTTTGTTATAATATTCTAATTTAAAAGAGTGTCCATGGAGTTCCTTGCCCATTCTTCTCCATAGAGATCAACGCTTTGGAATGGGCAACTAAACAGTACTTTCAAAGTTACACGTTACGTTACAAGTTATTATGTCTTGTGACCGGGACTGTAGCTTTAACATTTAGTATTTTTTTGACATTCAAACGTGCCTGTAATTGTCTAATTGAAATAAATGATTTTGATTTTTGCTACTTGTAAGCTACCTCCAAAGGTATTCTGATTAGAACATTCAAAATCAATCAATCAGAATCATAATATTTTTATTTGACCTAGGCCTACATGGACACTTATAAAACGTCAAGAAAAGGTGCACGGTTCGGGTTAGTCGTTTCCTATGGAGAAGAACCGTCGGAAAAAACTCTATGGTAACTCTTTTGAAATCGTTTGGTTTTACAATGTACTTGTTTCAGCGCCAGTACTTAAGTATGAAGGGACAGCGTAGACCCTACAATAAGTCATAGCTTGCTTGCTTCTTTAAGGCTCTTAATGGTATGTGATACCTAGGAAGCTGTGAAAACCACGTTGGATAAAAGCCTACTCACTCAGGATCACTGATAGCACACAGTGACAGCTAAAAGTAGCTGTAATCATGATAATATTAAGATGTCAAAAATCATATTCAGTCCAAACGCGAAAGTTGTAAACATTTTCTCATTCGCTTGATTTTGATACTTTGATCTCACTGTATCAAAACACAACGTGTGAGGTTCCCATGAAAATAATTCAGAGTAAAATAGAATTTTTCGCAGTAACCTCTTGTTATCTCGACAGCTGCGGTTGCCATGGCAACGCTTTTTCCTCAACCAATATTGAAACTTCGCAACGGATGTGCATTTTGATATTTCTATTTCATTTCTAGATCAAATACGGGCTTTGTTTGTTTTGAGCTTTGTGTTGGTGTTGGAAATTAATTAAATTTTTGTTTGCCGGCGTTTGTAGCTCGGTGTTTGGAGTCATGGACTCTTGATTTTAAGTCAAATAAACTAGTATGATCACATTTTGCTAATTAGTGGTCATTTAGGGAGAAAAAACGCTTCGTTAAAAACTCAAATATGACATAATGGATAAAGTAAGGAATTTATATTAGAGGAAATTTGAAAGTTACGCCTGTTACATAAAAAAATGATAGGGAGTCGTTTGTCTTGGTATGGACATGTAATAAGGAGAGAAGAAGTGCATATGACTAAAAGAGTGATGTGTTCCACCTCCACTATAACAGGTTCATTGGCAACAATAGTCCTGTCAGTGATGATGGATAAGATTGATCCCAGTTTAATGTGATATTGTAATAAATAAATAATCGAAAACATTTTTCAAATTATATTTTTTTTTATTCAGGTCAACATTGTTATAGACATCTTATATTTGTCGTACAGACATTGTAAACGGATATGTCCCCTGGCTCCTAAACTAGGTTTTCACCTGTGACTTGGGAGACAGTGGGTTGAACTGTGTGACACATACCTATAGTACGGCACTTAAGATCTACAAGACTGTATTTTATGCCAAGGTCAACTTTATTGTTAGAAAAAAAAAAGTTTCTTCCAAATGATTAGATAGTTATTGTTGCGCTAACAAAATTTTCTCTTACAATGTTATCTTAGTAGAATTGTAAAAAAAATGTTTATTAGAGAAAAGTTTGTCTTGTTCTTGTGATAATTGGAGAGACGTCGATTTCATGGATTAGGTCATCGATTTGTGCAAAGGATGTTGGAATATGTTTATGTTTTTTTTTATTTGTTTAGAGGCTTTTACCTTATCCTAATTAACTATTACACTTGTTGTAAATAACCTTTATTAATTATTAGATACATTATTTGTCTTAGCAAAGGAAGTAGTGATGCAACAACCATTTTATAAATCTGACATTTATACACATTTATATGTTGTAAAAGATATTGATTGATTTCACAGTTTTCACACGTCATTTGGCTTTTTGGCTAGCTTGTTGTTTTTTTTTAATTTTCGCGTTCATGTATTGTTTAAGTCTTATTAGAAGTTACGATTTTGAATTTTTAAATAGCTAGTTGCACGCTACGGTTGCGCTCACGTAGACTCGGATATTATAAATATAAACCTTCCCCTTGAATCACTCTATCTAATGCTGAAAACTGCATCAAAATCCGTTAAGGATTTTAAAAGATCTAAGCGAACAGACAGCGGAAGCGACTTCATTTTATAAAAAGTAAAGATTGTGTATTTTAGATTATACTCTCAACTTGACCGACTATCTCACGACCACGACCCGTCTTTTCAAGACCGAGTAACGGGGTTATGGCGGTCTACTACGCAATCCTTTCATGAACTAGCAATAAAAATAAAAATCATATGGGGTCCCATATGATTTTTCATTGGAACTTTACCCCTTCAATTAAAAAAAAAATGAAAATCGGCCCATAATCGCCGGAGAAATCGCGTAACAAACATACAAAAAAAAACAGTAGAATTGAAAACCTCCTCCTTTTTTTAAATCGGTTTAAAACTGACATACATTTAGTTGGATTGGAAGTAGAACCAAATATATAGTTGAAAAAGGCTATGCAGATGATACATTGCTAAGATAGGCGTTTAAAAGCGACTGCTTTGAATTTGTAAAAGACTAATCAGATAATGTGCTTAGACACACTTATGAGATAAAACAAAAAATCGTCTTTACGCCTCTGTGGACTTACAATCACAGTATTCTAGTAAAGCCACTCAATCAAATAGCTAGTAAATAAATCACATCGAGAAAAATCTTTTCCTTTTTACGGGCCTTTATCCTCAAATTAAGACCCCCAGGGCCATGACACAGATCAATAACAGGAAGACAGATCTTTTAGCAAAATGGATGAAAGAGGACAGATGGTGTGTCATTAGTCCGGATCCGTGGAGATGTGTTGCACAGCCTCTGAGACTCATCATTCATGATAACGACATCTATCATGTTTATTCGTAAAGTGACATTTTATTCGTGAGCAATATCCTCACAAAATGTATTTATTGAAGAAATATATTCGTACCATTTCCTCTTGGTTTAAAAAAAAAACATTGAATAAGTTCCTTTTTCCAAATGGCAGCTTGCTTTCTTTCTTGGGAGTACGTGCGTAACAAGTATAGTCAACACAAGAGATCAGATGCCTCGTCAGATTCAGATAAAATTTGATGAACGGCTTTGTAATAAAGTTAAATTTAATTGATAGGAAACAAACAGTTCGATAATGAATTAAATTCGAATAGAAGACATCCATTGGTTTCTTAGAAAAAAAACTTGAGAGGTGTCAAGGGACACCCGGATGGAACGAAGTTATTATTTATTATGTACAAAATATACAGTCAACAAAAATAATCGTCACGACACCACACTGTTCAATGCGAAATAAGAAAGACGAAACGAAAATAACTTACTCCCTTTCTATATAAGAGGTAGAGAGAGACAGACAGAGAAACACGCGCACGCCGCACAGCTTACAACTATAGCAAATAGTGTCGTTACAACTTTTGGTCTTATTTTTTCCGTCTAGCCCCCTTCGCAACGCGCGATAAGGAACTTCATTCCAAAAACAACTATTTCCGAACCTGATCATTTATCTATTTTACTGTATCTTCATACTCGTGGTAGCAAAGCGTAACACACTTTTCGCTTGATCAAGTCACGTGGCAACCGACGCGGAAGTCTACCAAATGCAAATTATTCAAAACTGTAATACCAAAATAACCACTCACCTGTAACACCCGCAGCCTTAACACCAGAGCGAGAGGGTAGCCAAATCCGTGACGAAATATCGTGCTGTCTCTTTCCCCCGTCAACGGAGCCGCGGACTCCTTCCGTCGAGATAGGGCAGTCTGAAACAATTTATCAGGTTGAGCATGGATAGAGCGTTTCTCTAACAACCCGGATTAAATGGCTCAGTGGACGGTTTTTAAAAGGTTTAACGAGGCTTTAAAGAATTAGAGGTGGGCGGTTTGTTTAAGGTTTTTTGTTTGTTGGACCATGCCAGGATGCTGTGTACTGGGAACTTAATCCTTACTAATATTATAAAAGCGAAAGTGAGTTTGTTTGTTTGGTTGTTACCTCTTCGCGCTTTAATGGCTAAACCGATTTTGATGAATTTTGGTACAGAGATAGTTGGGAACCAGGAGACGGACATAGGATATTTTGAAAAAAAAGTGGGATGTGAGGGAGAAAGAGGGAAGAAAAGGGAAAACTTAGCGTTGCTATTACAAATCAATAAGGCGCAAGGGGAACTGTGTTACCTCGAATTTAACGCGAGCGAAGCCGCGGGCAAAAGCTAGTAAGAACATAACAATGGACATCTGCTTGGCCAAGAGCCACGAACAAGTAAAATACGTTAGAAACTGTGTGGACAATTATTATCGTAGAGTAAGAACACTACTAATCATTCTTTAAATATATAAATCTGATCAAACCCAATAAAAAATAACTAGTCCGCCGCTTTTGACATCCACTAAATAAGATTTAGAATAATGTTATTTAGCTAACCATAAGTTGTTATCCGTTATTGTAGTCAACAACAGAATGGTACACTAGGGATGGAAAAAGGAGCAAAGGACGACAATCAAGACGCTGGGAAGACGAGTTAAAGGGAATTGGTGGACTAAAAGGAATGAGAACTGCGAGGGATAGGGATATGTGGAAGTTTTTAGAGGAGGCCTGTGTCGAAAGACAAACTGGGGAAGAACGTACCAATCAAAATATTAGTCTTAAGAATTCGGAAATAAAGGCTTATTTTATTTGTTTTAAGTTGTTTTCCAAACTGTTTGCCAAACAGCTCAATCGGAAACCGAACAGTTAATATTTATTTTTGAAGCCAATGCAAGCACAAAAAGGTCTTTGAACAAGCCACGAATTCCTGTGGCATAACTTAGATGAGATTGACAGCATGAATATAAGGTCCTCCCAAAATTGACACATATTGGCGTAGAGCCAACAGTTTGTAAGACTCAAAATCTATTGTAGGCTAATAAATCTCCAAGCTCAACTGACACTTTGCTTGTCTATCGTTTTGCCATCATAGTTTTATTTATTACTCTGAAAAAGCTTTATGTATACGGTCAATCGATGGCACTGTGGATGTGACCAAAAGAAATACCGCGTTTCAGAACACAAAGTGAAAAAGGAGAAATATTAATGAGGTTTCTGTATTTTCGTGATGGATCAGCCCGTAATTTTCTTTTTTACAGTACAGACTAACTTTTGCCCGCGGCTTCACTCGCGTTAAATTCGGGTTAACACAGTTCCCCTTGCCTGATTTGTACCTGCTACCTGTAGTTTTTGCTCTTGCGCCTTATTGATTGTAATAGCAAAGCTAAGTTTTCCCCTTTCTTCCCTCTTTCTCCCTCATATCACACTTTTTTTAAAAAAAAAAACCTGTGTCCGTCTCCAGGGTCTCAACTATCTCTGTACCAAAATTTATCAAAATTGGTTTAGCCGTTTAGGCGTGAAGACGTAACAAACAAACTCACTTTCGCTTTTATATTAGATATTAGTAAGGATATAATGGCATATATAGGTCTATTGTAAGATATAATCCGTGGTACTACGCATACTCACCCCAATCATACAAATAACCCTCAGTTACTTTTTACAGCAGGTTGCTACCGTCATAAATTGGTACCACTTCGTACCAGTTAGTCCTCCTTTCCGCGCATGCGTAAACCATAATCTACCAAAGCAACCGCTTGTTTACAAATATAATAATAACGTTGTTAGATCCTCAAACAGACTTTATTTACTGGAAATATTTGCTTCTGGCGATCAATTAGCTTCTAGGGATTCAATAATTACGTTAACGTAACAATTTGTGGTTTCGAAACTCGTCCAGACTTGGTATGTGTTTAATTTTTGTTTGTGCAGCTTACGTTTATAGTGTGCCACGGATCTTTATTCGTGTGACCAGTATTGTTAGTTACCGCTTTTTACATTTATGAAACAAACAAAACAAACAAACTAAAAAAGGACAAAAACTTTATTTCCGATTCCTGAAGTAAATTTATATTCCACGTTTTAGTGTTTTTTATTTTAAAAAAGATTTTATTTCAGCCTTTTAGTTTTGGTATGAAGGTATCTTACACAATTTTTATCGATTATTGATTTTCCATTGCTAATAAAAGATAAAGGCATATCATTCACATACATTAGAATTAAAAATATTTATTATAGAAATAACTCATAAACTACCCAAGCCACATAGACAAAAAAATATATGGGGCCACTTCGGAAGCACACCCTTTCGATTAAAATAATAATTTATCTTTCTCTATCGATTATAAAATCACAATCGACGGATACACGACGTAAAAAACGTACAAAAAAAACTGTCCTAATAGTGTATTTTTTTTTCCTAAGTCGGCTAAAAATAGAGATTTAGTCCCGATATTGACCACGCAGCAATAGATCCAATGCATTTAGATAACGTTTTTAATATATTCTGGTATTATTTTTTTCCTTTTACCTACTTAAATTGCTAAATAGTTGTCTTAAAATTTTAGTATACAATAAAATATATTCTAATTTATTTGACAACCAAGTAAAATAAACAAGTAGTCTTTGAAACACCCTAAAAATGATACGAAAAAGGAACAAGTTCCTATTTTAGATTAAAAAAGGTAAAATTTGTATTTATCTTCCCTTCAAAGTTTCTCGACGTGATGCGGGTCCCTGAGTTTCTAAAAGAAAAAGTTTAGACAGAAGCATTTAAGAAATCACTTTGTCTCAATCTGAGAACTGATTTTATGTTCAACATTTCATAGAAAGTGAAAATTGCTATTAGTAAAAAGATTTTCTTTGCTAAACCGTATGCTTTTGCTACTTCAATCCTAACTAATATTATAATAGGATCCTGAAGACGGACGTTGGCTATTTTTTTTAAGTGGGAAATGAGGGAGAAAGAGGTAAGAAAAGGGAAATCTTGGCTTTGCTATTACAATCAATAAGGCGCAAGGGCAAAAACTACAGGTAGCAGATACCTGCAAATCGGGAAAGGGTAACTGTGAAATTTAACGCGAGCGAAGCCGCGGGCAAAAGCTTCTATCTATCTGGCTATCCTTATTTCCTTAATCCTTACTAATATTATAAAAGCGAAAGTGAGTTTGTTTGTTTGTTTGTTTGTTTGTTTGTTTGTTACCTCTTCACGCTTTAATGGCTACACCGATTTTGATGAATTTTGGTACAGAGATAGTTGGGAACCAGGAGACGGACATAGGCTAACTTTTATTTAAAAAAAGTGGGATGTGAGGGAGAAAGAGGGAAGAAAAGGGAAAACTTAGCGTTGCTATTACAAATCAATAAGGCGCAAGAGGAACTGTGTTACCCCGAATTTAACGCGAGCGAAGCCGCGGGCAAAAGCTAGTAATATTATAAAAGCGAAAGTGAGTTTGTTTATTTGTTTGTTTTCTCTTCACGCTTTAATGGCTACATTGATTTTGATGAATTTTGGTACAGAGATAGTTGGGAACCAGGAGATGGCCATAGGCTAATTTAAAAAAAAAGTGGGATGTGAAGGAGAAAGAGGGAAGAAAAGGGAAAACTTAGCGTTGCTATTACAAATCAATAAGGCGCAAGGGGAACTGTGTTCCCCGAATTTAACGCGAGCGAAGCCACGGGCAAAAGCTAGTAATACAATAAAGGAACTATCAGCTTTGAATGTGTAACCCGCACTGGGTTACACATTCAAATTCTGTGTCTGGTGAAATTTGACAGGGTTTTTTTGGCACGATAGCGCTGTCGGTAAAAACTTCCAAAATGATCTGTGGAAATCGTGTTGAAACAAAATGGCGGTTTTAGTTTTCAATGTTTCCACATCCCGCAATAATAGATCTTAATACTACGTTATTTTTTTTCAATAACCGCTTCTTGGAATATGTTTTTTTTGTGTTGTGTTGCAGATATTTAAACGCTCTTAAAATGTTGGTGGAATCAGAGGACAGCGAAGAGGAACCTCAGCCGCTAGAACGTCGTAATTCTTCATCAGAGACCAGTTATGAAGAAGATGAGGAGGAGGATAAAAAGACACAAATCAAAGAAGATGTGTCTCTTTTCAAACTTGAAACTTTGGTCCAAGCAGGTGAATTAAGTTTATTTTTTAAACTAGTATGCTCACACTTAATACAAACTATAAAGACTGCATCAATTGCTTACCGGTTGCATTAAAAATATTTTTTAAAAGGTAGCACATCATGACGCTGACGGTACTTAAGTCATGCTATTTCTAAAATTCAGCCTTGTGCCCGACTTGCACACAGATGTTTCTGTACAAGTTTGCAATATAAATCGCCATATCTTGTGACTACGCAAACTTCGAGGGTTCTTTATTACACAGCTCCGAGGAACCACGGCTTTGAGTATATGGTTTTAATTTCAACTCGATACCTCTAAGTGCTCCAGAGATAAAAGGCCTTGTCAGACAAACAGATGGACAACAAAGCAACAAGAAAAAAAAACAGAAATCTTATAGGAACTTAACCCTAAACAGTTTCAGCTAAAGTTTATGCTGTAAACAAGTATGTACAGATAATTTGATAAAGTTACGTGTAGGGGTAATTTTTTTTTTAACCAAACCTTTCCCCTCTCTATGTCTTTCTCGGTAGGTCCATATTGGTTGTTGAGTTGAAACAAGCTGAGAATGAATCCAAATAGAATGGAATTGGTTTTTAATACCTACTTGTATATTTATTTACACACAAAACCTATATTATGGAAAAATATATACAGACAATAAGTACATAAGCACTGTTTATTTCATTTAGAAATCTCTTCCAGCAGACCTGCGAAAGGACAGATAATTACTTGCTGTACTAGCGAAATAATAATTTGCGTTGGTATATTAATACTGTTGTAAGTAACAGTTAGCCCAAGCTGCTCCAAAGGTATCGGATGGAAGTCGGGAGACAGATGTTGGGATGCCCCATGAGAGTCCCGCTCTGACAGTTTGAATATGATAAGGGTTATAAAGTTAACATCGTAGACAGTTTTGAGACAAAGGATGTTTAAATAGCTGACACGTTTTTAATAAATTATGAGTATTCAGGAGACGCAAAAATTTAGTAAAAACATTCTGTTTCCTACTTTAATCGGTACAATACAGTCGGATCGGTACAATACATATTTTGCACGTAAACTTTAGTGTTAACCTGCTAATTCCACCTCATAAGTTTATACCTCCTTTGCTTACAATTAAAAAATCAAAAGAAAATAAAGTGTCATGTCAAAGTAACGCACCTCATGACATTGACACAAAATAATATTTACAAATAACTGCAATAAACCATCGAGATTATAATGGAATTGTATATTCTTATTTGCGTTGTTTGGTTGCAGTGCAAACGGAGGAGGCTAAAATGTCGAAGACCACCCAACCTCCACTTCGTAGAAAGAGATTCATACCAAAATATGAAGTTGAAGGAGTTTACAAAGTTACTTTAAGTGAAGAAACACAAATACAAACAGAAACAGTTGTAGGACCTCATGTTAATGCCCAGTACCCTTGGAAATATGTGAGTAAAGCAAAATTGATCGAATCGATAGATATGGGTGGTGAATTATCAGATTTCTTTCCCATTCATGAGCAACTCGAGGCGTACAGCGAAGAACAAGTATTCATTGGTTACATATTTGATGAATCAACCAACACTGATGACTTTTACGTATGTTGTACAATAGAAGCAAGGGAACATTGCAAGCAGCAATCTGACAAGTTTCTTAGAAGACAAGAAAAGAAATTAGAAAAAGCTGTCAATAAAAGACCCAAACCATGGAAAACTTTGGGAAGTGACGCAGAAATTATCGGACTAAAACCTGTCAATCAAAGAGACTTGATCGAGATAGAAATAAAGACTAAGTTCCCCATGCATTACGAACCTGGAAAGTTTGATGTTAGAGACACATTCTCTGTCAGGGATGGCTCTATAGAATTAATATCCAACAAAGAGAATTATAATAATGTTTTTCGACGAAGAATTGATTGTGGATCTCAGATTACTCCAGCTCTTGCAAACAAAGATGCACAAACTCAACTTACGTATCCAAGAAATAAGTGGACACAGTCTATTGCAGATGCTTTAGGTCAGATAGAAGATATTGAAGGTGGCGGAGACGTTAGCCAAGTGAGTCCGGAAAAAGAAGATGACGAAGAAAAAAGTTCTATTGATGACGATAAAGTACACATGCAAATAGTTGATGAAGAAGGAGTAGCCGCATTTAAAGCTACATTGGCACGTATGCGTCGTCCGTCTTATCTAAAAATGATCAACAAATACGTTACAGCACGAGAAAGTGAAATGGAGTCAGTAATAAAACTAAACACAGTGATGGATATGTATCATAATGACTATTCAAATCTTGCTAATCAGGTACATTCTGACTTGCTTGCTACCATGACTTTTGAAGAGTATGTATGTTTTACAGACGTTAGGGCTAAACATAAGTTTGTATCATGTGCAACATTTCATCCGATGTGGTCAGGTATTGTAGCTATATCGTACGCCGACAGCACTCGAACTGCAATGAAGACACCTTCCGCCACCCGCCGAGATCCAATTCAAAGAGCTGTGTATGGTTTAAACCCAGTTTTGATTTGGAGTCATATAGACAGCTTAATACCAAAACTGTATTTGGACGCACCCCGTGAAGTTAAGGTTCTTTCATTTTGTCCTTTTAATGAAAATCTTCTGGTTGGTGGTTTAGTTAGTGGACAAGTAGTCATGTGGGATTTAACAAATAAACTAGAAAATGTTGAAAAGATTGAAATCCTGAGCGAAACGAGAGAAAAATACAGAATTGCTATGAACGCTCATATGGGATGGATGAAGTCTGTGGATGATAGGGCGGTGGTAAATGCTACTGTTTGTAGTAGTCTTATGAATTGTCATTTGAATTCAGTATCTGCAATCAGATGGGTGTCACCAAATTTTTTAGTAACACCTACAGGAAAAACAATTCCCACACCAGATAATAAATTGTCTCTGCAGTTTCTAACAGGTTCAGTAAATGGAAGTATTCTGGTGTGGAATATGTCAGTTGACAACTTAGGATATGTTGCAGACAAAATAGTCAAAAAATCAAAGAGAGTTGCTCGAAAACCATCAGGTTTGCTGACTGAAATATCACCTTTTAAAGTACTGGATCGCATTTTACAGCCATGCTTCAAAATTATATTAAGCGAAGCAGGTCAAGTCGGAACACATTCCATACAAAGTTTTGGCATGACTCCTCCAAGTGTTAAATATGTTTACACTCCAAAGTTTAACGGCACTGGTAGAAAATATTTTACTTGTGAAATTTTAGAACAAAAAGAAGAGGACATGAATTCTGTTATTTATTTTGGTTCCCAACACGGTTCCGTGACGCGAGCATCTTGGGAAGGCCATGAGTTCAACACTGGTGAAGCAGTTAATACTGAGTACGCTGACATAAAATTTCGTTGTAAAATACATGATGGTATTATAGTAACAACTCAGAAAAACCCTCTCATTGATTCTATAACATTGACAGTGGGTGGAAAAATATTTGCAATTTGGTCTGACAAATTGATGGGTCGGCCAATCATATGGAAGAAACGTTCTTATCGTTTGACCGATGGAGCATGGTCACTACATAAACCTAGTATAATTTTTATAACTAATGATGAAGGGGGTCTTGAAACCTGGGATTTGCTGTTAAGAAGCGACAAACCAATTTCTGTGCAAACACTTTCAGGGAATATGCTCACTGGACTCAGTCTTCATACTTTGCCATTGACCAAAAATATAATAGGAGTGAGTGACGTCAATGGTTCTTTCAGAATGTTTTTAAAACCACCGATATTCATGCTAGAAAATAAAAACTACAAAGCACGCATGGAGGCTATGATAGAGAGAGAATTAAAAGTAATGCAATCTTTTATCACTTGGCAAGACAATTTCATTAAAAAATACCCTCATATTTTAGAAGAAATAAAAAGAAAGGAAGCTATGCTTTTGGCTGAAAAAGAGGAAGAAAAACGTAAACAGAGGGAAGAGTTAGGCAAAAAACACGAGGAAGAAGTCGAAGCAAGAAGATTAGAAAAATTGAAATATGTCGGCCCGGAAGAGAGATGGCACAAAATCGTACAAAAATTAATAGAAAAAACAATCGCAGTAAAGAAAAGAATCAACAGAGCTATGTTAATAGAACATGAAAAACCGTTGAGAGAATTAGAAGCACAACGCTTAGAGAAAGAAAGACGAATGCTCGAAATCATGAAAAACCAAAAAGCTATTTTTAATGACACTGTAGCGATTCTTTTCCCTGAGGCTATAATAAGGCCACCTAAACCAAAGAAGAGCCTTCTCTCGGACAATAAAGAGGCACTTAAGAAGCAATATTTGGAGGAATATAATCACACAAAAAAGATTGCATTAAAAAAAGTGAAGAAAAATCCGTATCTAGCAGAGTTCAAATGGGACGCTACTCTTGCTGAGGGTAAAGAAAGACGAGCTGCTCTTAACGCTTACGAAAATATAGTAAAAATGCATTTTTTGAGAGTTCGGGAGGAAGCAGGTGAAGTAGACTTGACCTCAAGATCTCCGCAAGAGGTACCTCAGAAACAAATAGAGGTTGAAGATGATGATGAGTCTGGGGATTTATCTTAAACGTATGCAGAAATTGTATTAATATCGATATGATATTCAGTTTGGTAATTTAAACATCAGTAATGTATATCTTTGTTAAGTACTATTTTTGTGTCCAGTTTGTGTGTTATCACTCCTTAAAATAAGTTTAATTTATTTTTATGTTATTTCCTTTATGTCTCTAATCATTAATGTTTAAGTAAATTATTTTAGTTGTTGCTTGTTTTTTTCATAAATTATTTTAAATTCATCATGTAATTTAATCTTTTATTAATATTTTCATTTTATTTCTAGATGAATTTTTTTTTAGGAACAACAAGGGAGTTTACGAAGTTTTTTTTATTTTTCGTGTTTTTATGTTACATCGATAGCATTAATAGATTCTTATTTTACAACGATACCGATTTTCTATTGAGTTACCATTTTATAAATTAAAATACTTCCTGAAAATCGTTTTTTATTCTTTAACATTTGGTCACCGCACTAACAGTTTTGAATTGTAGAGCTACCTGATTCATCTGGCATTTGGTTCATTTATGAAGAAAACCTCGAAGCACCCTCGAAGCCGTCGCGGGAGACGCTCCAGTCGTCGGGTGTTGAGACGACTCCCGGCCACCGGAGACGGGTCTGTGGACTGTGAGCAATGGGTAGCTCACCGTAAGTGCATGTAGTGACGACAGGCCGTGTCGACGGCGTGTTCATGTTCCACGCATGCTTCAAAGAGATGCCAGCAAAACAGATGGGTCCATTAAGGCCAGTAGCCTAGAGGGGTTGTGGGTTTTTCGAAAGAAATACCGTGGCCCCGGAACATAAAGGGCAAATAAGGAACATGGATGGGTTTGAGTCAATACATGTCTGAAATATATCTGCTTACGTTAAGCCTCAGACACTTACCGTAATAGGAAATGTCTGGTAGATTGACAGCTCGGAAAAAGTAACGTAATTTTTCTTATAATTCGAGTCATTTTTAGTTTGACACTCCAAGATCTTGAACAAGAGCCAAATTCAAATAAGTTTATTTGTTTCACTTAGGTAAAGTATTAAACAAATTGTTCTCATCGTAATACGTAGAAAACATAAACTTTTCTTGTCTTTCTAGAAACGTTGTTTGGCACTAAGAATTTCTCCTGTATCGAGAATGCATTTTTACAAACATTTGAACTCACATAAACATACAACCAGATTCGGATCAACTCTTTGTTGGCAGCAGCTAATTACTCAGTCACTGCGCTCACGCATTCAGGCCTTTTCTAATGAGGCTCGTCTACCTAGACAGAAAACTCAGTACGCCAACTGCTTCGATCTTTCCATAATCCTTTTTGCCGTGTCCACGTTCAAACATCGTAATTCAAATTGACATGAAATGTTGAGGATATTATTTTCTTTGAGAGATTTAAAACTGTGGCAAATAACTGAACTACACACAAACTGTGCACGAGTTTTAAGAAACTATTATTTCTGCCATAATACTCTGTGTCAGTTTTCCATTGTAACACTATTTTACTCTTTGATATTTTTACTTTTTGCTGTCAACCGTGAACTTTAATTCTACATACTGGTAAAAACATTCTGCTCCTTGACTTTGATGTCAAAAGATTTGTAATTGTAAAAATATTGTACTCATTGCACTATAACAATTAGAAATAGAAGATTTTAATCATTATTGTGTGCAGTGCAAATTCACAAAACAATAATGTCGATTTTAGACACGCATCCTCAACCTCGCAGAAAAAGATTCATTCCAAAATATGAAGTGGAAGGTGTTCATATAGTAAATCTGAGTGAAGAAACACAGATACTCGTGGAAGCAGAGGTAGGAACTAATGTTAATGCACAGTTCCCTTGGACGTATATAGCCAAGGATAAAATTCTGGAATCTATTTTCTTAAGTGGGGAATGTTCCGAATTTTTTCCATTGCGTAGCGAGATAGAGAGCTATCCTGAAAATCAGGTGCTCCTTGGTTACATTGTAGATGAATCAAAAAACACCGATGATTTTTATGTATGTTGCACAATAAAAGCCAGAGATCATTGCAAACAGCAATCTGATAAATTTATTAGAAGGCAGGAAAAAAAATTGGAAAAAGCTGTCCAAAAGAAACCTAGACCTTGGATAAATTTAGGAAGTGATTGCGAAATTATTGAAGAGCTTCCTGTAAATACAAGAACTTTAATGGAGCTAGAGATAAAAGCAAAGTTCCCCACTGAATATGAACCCGAAAAGTTCAATGTTCGGGATACTAACGCTGTCAGAGACGGTTTTATAGAATTAAAACCGTACAGACAGAAGTTTAATACTGTCTTGCGGCGAAGAATAGATTGTGGATCTCAGATTGCTCCCGCAATTACTCATAGATTTGTTCAAACTCAGCTTAGATACCCAAAAAATATGTGGACACAGTCGCTTGCGGACTCTTTAGGAGCGATGGCTGATTTTGTAGGTGGCGGTGACGCTAGTCAAGCTCAAGATGATTATTTTGAAGAAGAAGATGACAAAAGTTCAGATGATGAAGAACAAGCGCATAAATTACCACTCGACCCAGTAGGAGTGGCTTCATACCAAGCTGCACTAAAGCGTATGCGTCGACCTTCCTACATAAAAAGGATCAATAGTTATGTTAAATCTCGAGAAAGTGAATTAGAGTCCATGATAGTACTCAATACAGTGATGGATATGTACAAAAACGATTATTTAAATCTTGCTACACAAAAACATCAAGACACTCTTGGTACCATGGCATTTGAAGAATATGTTTGTTTTGCAGACGTAAGAGCTAAAGACAAATTTGTATCCTGCGCAGCATTTCATCCGATGTGGTCTGGTATTGTTGCTATTTCATACGCTGATGCTCATCCGGCTGTTATGCACGTACCAACGGGAACACGTCAGGATCCAATTCAAAGGGCTGTCTATGGCTTGAACCCTGTTCTGATTTGGAGTCACATAGACAGCTTAATACCAAAACTGTATTTGGAATCACCCCGTGAAGTCAAGGTTCTTTCATTTTGTCCTTTTAATGAAAACATACTGGTTGGTGGTTTAATAAGTGGCCAAATAGTGGTATGGGATTTAACCAAAAAACTCGAAAATGTTGAAAAGATTGAACTTCTGAGTGAAAAGAGAGAAAAATATCGAATTGCGATGAACGCTCATATGGGGTGGATGAAGCCTGTTCATGACAGGGCGGTAGTAAGTGCCACTGTATGTAGTGGGCTAAAAAATTGTCATTTTCATACAGTTACTGCTATCAAATGGCTGTCGCCAAATTTTTTCGTAACTCCTACCGGGAAAATGCTACCTATCGAGGATAACAAATTATCTTTGCAGTTTCTGTCTACTGGAGTTGAAGGAAGGATTTTGGTATGGAGTTTGTCCGTTGAAAACATAGGTTTCGTTGAAAGTAAAAAAGTCAAGAAATCAAAAAGAGTTCTGCGGAGGCCTTCAGCGTTGTCCACAGATGTTTCTCCTTTCAATATATTAGATCGTATTTTACAGCCAATCTTCAGAATTGTATTAGGTCCATCAGAATTTCCCTGGGCATATTCCATTCAGAGTTTTGGTATGACTCCACCAAGTGTAAAATATACCTATACTCCAAAAAATTCTGGCACTGGTAGAAAATATTTTTCGTGTGAAATTTTAAAACAAACAGAAGAAGACATAAATAAGTTTTTTTATTTTGGTTCTCATCACGGGTCGCTTACACGGGCATCTTGGGATGGCCATGATTTCAACACTGGTGAAGCAGTGAATTCTGAGTATGCTACTATACATTACTCCAGCAGTATACATGATGGTACTATAGTCGCTACTCATAAAAATCCTTTAATCGATTATATAACCTTAACAGTGGGTGGTAAAATATTTGCGATTTGGTCTGAAAAATTATTGGGTCGACCACTTATTTGGAAGAAGCGCCCTTACCGTTTGACCGACGGAGCATGGTCACAGTATAAACCTAGTATAGTTTTTATTGTCAATGATGAAGGGGGTCTTGAAACCTGGGATCTACTGTTAAGAAGCGACAAACCAATTGCTGTGCAAACACTATCAGGGACTATGCTCACCGGTGTTAGTCTACATACTTTGCCATTGACCAAAAATATAATAGGAGTCAGTGACACTAACGGTTCTTTTAGAATGTTTTTAAATCCACCAATATTTATGTTAGGAAGTCCAAGCTATACAGCTCGCATGGAGGCTATGATTGCTAGGGAATTAAAACTTATGCAATCTTTTATTCTTTGGCAAAACAATTTCATTAAAAAGAACCCTCATGTTTTACTAGAATTAAAACGAAAAGAAGGCTTTCTTTTGGCCGAAAAAGAAGAAGAAAGGCGTAGACAGAAGGAAGAACAGGAAAAGCATGAAGAGGATGAATTAGAAGCAAAGAGATTGGAGAAATTTAAAGTCATTGGCCCTGAAGAGAAATGGCAACAAATCATACAGAAGCTAATAGAAAGAACAATTGCAGTAAAAAAAAGAATAAACAGAGCATTGTTAATAGAACACGAAAAACCATTGAGAGAATTAGAAGAACAGCGTTTAGAGAAAGAAAGACGAATGCTGGAAATCATGAAAAGCCAACAAACTATTTTTAATGACACTGTAGCCATACTTTTCCCAGAAGCTATAGAGAAGCCACGTGTAACAAAAAAAAGTCTTTTTGCTGAAAGTAAAGAAACACTGAAAAGAGGTTATCTTGAAGATTATGAATATATCAAGATAAGTGCAGCAAGACTGGTAAGGAAAAATCCATATCATAGACATTTCCGATGGGAATCTACTCTTGCTGAGGGAAGAGAAAGACGAACTGCTTTAAATGCTGCTGAAGATTTTGTAAGAATTCATTATACGAGAATTGAGGAGGAATTTAGAAATGTAGGTACAAATTACCCTAAAATAGTGGAAGAGGAAGAGAAAGATACGCGGGACGAAGAGAAAGCTGAAGAAGAACAACTGCTAGAGTTTTAATTTAAAATCTGTGTGGGATCGTGTTAATGCACAGCCTCAGATAAGCCTTACTAAACTTTTGATTATCAGAATTAATTATCAGTTTTAAGATTTGCCAGTTTAATTGGCGGCTCTTTTTTTTTTGTCTGTGCACTGCCAAGCTTTGTCATCTTGGTATTGGGCTCTGATAAACAGAGGACCCAGTAGATAAAGAGTTAATCTATCAAATGAATGAGACCAAAAGGGGCTGGGTCTGATGTACTTAACAGGATTATGCCATCATCATCTGCCTAGCCTTTTTCCAACTTTATTGGAGTCGGCTTCCAGTCTAACCGGATGCAGCTGAATATCAGTATTTTACATGGAGCGACTGCCCATCTGACCTCCACAACCAGTTAATACTGGGTAATACGATACCCCTTAGTAAGACTGGTTGTCAGATTTTTGGAACACTGACTACCTGTAACGACTGTCAAAGATCTACAAATGACAGCCGGGACCAAAGGTTTTTTTTTTTTTTTTCGGGTGGGAAATCATCCAATGACTTCCCCCGCTCTGGGCTGAGCGGGGGGGCATGTCAGACTTGTACTGAGTAAATCCCACGCCTATTCCTTCTATTGCCCTTTACGTTCCGGGGCCGCGGTATCTCTTTCGAACAACCCGCAACCCCGGCAGGCGGAGGCTCTGGCAAGCCCCTCTGCTTTGCTGACTCTCTTTGAGGCGCGCGTGAAACACGAACGCGCCGTCGACACGGCCTGTCGTCAATCGACGGACGGACGGTGAACTACCCATTTCTCATCGTCCACAGGCCCGCATCTACGGTGGCTGGGAGTCGTCTCGCGGCGCCCGGCGCCTGGGGCGTCTCCTGCAGCGGCTGGGTTGGAGATGATGTTCTCTCCCTCAAACGCCCGGCCACCTCCTTTGCTAGCATTACTGCTTCGCAGGAGGTGGTGACCGCTTCCCATTCCCTCTTGCTCCGGACCATGGCCTGAACCAGGGCCGGACGCGAGAGGTCGCCGCCGCCGATCGCCTCCACGAGGGCACGGCGGTGCTCCGCCCAAGCTGGGCAGACCGCCACTGTGTGCTCCACCGTGTCCTCCGGGCGATCGTCACAATGGTGACACCCGGGCGTTTCCTTCCGCCCGATGATGTGCAGGAACCTCCCGAATCTTCCGTGTCCGGTGAAGATCTGCGTCAGGCAGTAAGTGAGGACGCCATGACGCCTCTTCAGCCACTCCTCAAAGAGGGGACTTACTGCCACTATTGTGTGGCTTCACGTGCTTTCCGAGGCACGGAGGAAACTCGGTATGTAACGTTGCAGAAATCAGTAACACTTTAATAATGATTGCCACTTTTCTTATCATTCACGACTTTATTTAAGTTGTCTCTTTTGCTCATTTTGCATTCAACTGCATCAACACATTATTTGTATGGTTTATTGTTTTCGTCTCTTAGAATGAGTCTTATTAACTTAACTAAGGGAAATTCACAAGCAACTGTTCCACTTTGAACGTTCAATGTTAGCTTTCGGACGTAAACAACCAATAGTTGCCGACAGGCCACATAGAGATTAACATTTTCGATGCAAAGTGACTCATTGGTTATCTTGCTTATCATCTTTTTATGTATTATTAGCTGCGACCCGCGGTGTGAACCAGGTGTGCGCAATACATGGTTAATAACCATATTCGAAGAATTTGATAATTCCAAAGGAAATTACATTTTGTCCTAAATCAAAAGCGGTTTGTGTTAATGCAGAATATAAGCTGTCTTGATACCAAGTTTTCAAATTTGTTAAGCCGTTTGAGCGTGAAGGAGTAAAAAACAAACACACACTTATATCAAAACTTTTGTCTCCATAATATTGGTGTTACTAGCATTCACCTCCCGAGCTCAACCAGCTAACTCGAAGGCTTTGCTTGTATATCTTTTTTATAGTATAGATGTCTCTTAGAATTTATTTTTCTTATTAAATAATGTTTTATTATTTATTTAATGTATCACTAATTAAAATTAATCATGCACAATTTGTTACGTTCTCATTATGTTATCTATTTTGTGATTAGTTTAAATAACTCAGAATATTTTTGTTCCTTTAATAATCTAATTACATTCATTGTACTCGCTTTTATTGTTTTTTTCTTATATCTGCCTTGCTAGTGTAAGCAGAATACAATTACCCTGCCTAAGTTTCAAAAAATATTTTGATTTGTTATGTAGACAATATATAAGTGGCAGCTTCTATTTTGGCCATTTTCATGAATCTAAATTTGTGTAACAGAATGGAAGAATGACTGGGATAAAGTAATTCTGTAACAAGTACTTTTAGCGAAACCTAGTCGAGCGAGTGGACTTACAGTGCAACTACTAAATATAAATTAATTTATGGGTCAACATTTTAAATTGAAGTGGGCAACTAAAACCTGGACATTTAAATGGCCCCGCCACGAGAATTGTAAATATTACATTAATATTGCCAAAGTAAGTATAAGTCTTCTGCAAGTTTTTTGAGAAAATAAATTTATTTATTAATTTATTCAATCACATATCTCAGTAGTTAGATCACAGGATATTAAAAAAAATGCTTACAACCGTCCACCAATTTCTTAGAAATAAAAACAACAGTAAAATACTAAATTACTTCTGAAATTGCGACTCAAGAGTCTCGTTTAAATCAAATTTATTGATGTCTGACGCTTAACTCGGTTACCTGTTTTCAAGAAAAGTAATTTATGAATCACGCTTTCTTCCCCTTTTCATTAAATATTCATAGCAGCGGATCGAGTCTTGAAAATTTCAATATCTTGTTATTTCCTTTGTAATGGCAGTACAAAATGTAATATTAAAACTCGTTAGATTAAAAATAGCTAAAGAGGTCGATTTTCAAGGTTAAGCTATGCTTGTCGGGAGTAGACCATAGATGGGTGACTCATTGCATTCTCAGACTCCTCCAAGTTTTGAAAGACATGTTAACTTGTGGTCCCTGTCGTTGTTAACAATCGTTACTGGCAGTGAGAGGCTGAGGTCTGGCTGGGTCTCCGACGGGAATATCGTGATACCCAGTAGTTTTATAGGGGTGACCGGACAGGTTGCTCCATGCAAAAAAAAAAATCTCGTGCGGTAAGTGTTACCAAACTTCTCTGAAACGGCTGGACCAATTTTTGTGACATTTTGTGTGCATATTGGGTCTGAGAATCGGCCAACGTTTATTTTTCATACCCCTCTCCAGAACAGGAGCTGAGCAGCGGGTGAAGTTAGAGCTAGTGTTGGTATAAAACTGAATGCAACAAACAAAAGTCATCAACTTCTAAAGAAATATCTGCTGTTTTGCAAAAATTCAAACCGAATTCAAAGCTTGGTTTTAATTTTTTCATAAAAGTTTTTATTTTCAATTCTAATTGTCATGCATTATTTTAACATTAGTATGTATCAAGGTTTTTATTAGATGGAAAAGCGATCAAAGTACGTTATTCAATTATAATTTTTGATTTAAAAAGAAAAAAACGTTGCCCCCACTAAGAATTTCTCTTGTATCGTGGTTGCGTTTATAAACATTTAAACTCACATACACAAACAGCCAGACCCGATCAACAATCTGTAGGTCATAATTACAAACATTTATTCCGTGCGGGAATCGAACCTGCGACACGTAGCGCAACAGTTGATTAAGTTCAATGTTAATTAATTTCAAAATGTGCCACATAAAACCAGAGAAACAAATCTACTAAGTTGACAATCCACTAACGAAGGATCTTATCACGAAATTCACACATTTGCTTTGTAAAGAGTGGTCGCTATGGGTCCTGAATAAATACTTCATTTAGGGAACATGTGGACCAATAAGATTAACGACAAACGTAGTTGTGCTCTGATTCCAGTTAATCCACTATGTGAAGCTTAGGGTCTTTTGATAAAAGGAGGATTTACGGATGGGATATTATTAGAAGACTACAATTAGGTAACTACGTCATTTATCATCATCTTCCTGCCCTTGTCCCATTATATTTGGGGTCAGCGCAACACGTTTTCTTCTTGCATTCACCCCTCTCCGACGTCACGGCATATATTTTTTTATTTATAAATTCCGATAAAAGCTTTTTTACAAAGTAAAAGTTTTATTTTTTATTGTATTTAATGATTTCTCCTTCACATAATTCCTTATACAATCCATTCATCTTTTATTTGGCCTTCCTCTCCCTCTCGTTCCATCAACATTCAGATGCATTACTATTTTAGTCATATAAGCTTCGTCCCTCATCATTTCGTAACTACGTTATCAATACTATAATAGCATTACCTCACGCCTGTAATGTTGTCCTCAAAGGGGTAGGTGAAAGTGTGCCTAATAATACCCCCAGATTTCACCAGTTCCGTTAAAGTACCATGCATTGACACTGCCTGCCGGGGTTGCGGGTTGTTCAAAAGAGATACCGCGGCCCCGGAACATAAAGGGCAATGATGAATGAGAAGGAACATGGTTGGGTCTTAGTCAGTATAAGTCTAACACTCTCCCCCGCTCCGCCGAGAGCAGGGGGGAGTTGGGAGAAAAGTTATTTGATGATTTACCATCCGCAAAACAAAAATACTACCATGTATTGAAGTTGATAGAATGATACCCCCGTGCCTCGGAAAGCACGTTAAGCCATTGGTTCGGCCCCTGATCTCTCCAGTCGTATCGTCATTGCCGTCCAAACGGTCTATGAAGGAACAGAAAGTGCACCTATGCCTGCGCACACACTTGTGCACTATTATATCTCCCGCGCCGAAAATAATATTCGCTGAGATTGACCACCGTGGCTGAAAACAGTCAGGAGATATCTTGTCCGGGTGTCCTGAAATACAGGCGCTTCGTCTAGCTTAGGCACCAGTCTCCCACAGTATATAACTAAATCTTTATTGATCACGAAACCTAATAATGTAACTACTCATTTGTTGTGGTGAGAAATAAATCATTATCTTAGCTTATCTTATCTACATTGCACCCGTGCAAAGCCGGGGCGGGTCTCGAGTATAAAATATAATACTTACCACGTTAAGCTCCTCCATGTCTTCACAGTTAAATGATGTCCTGCATAATTTGCGCTTCATATGTGCTGGGTTCAGATTTGCTGTTTGAAGAAATTCACTGGATGAAGACACTTCGCTTGCAGATCAGCATCTGAAAATAAATAAACGGTTAATAACTTTTTTCTAAAAAGCTTGCAATTAGTAGAAATTAAACCAGAGGCATCATAAAGATGACACCGTGGAGCAAACAGTGGCGGTCTGCCCAGCTTGGGCGGAGCACCGCCATGTCCTCGTAGAGGCGATCGGCGGCGGCGATCTCTCGCTTCCGGCCCTGGTTGTGTCCATGGTCCAGAGCGAGAGGGAATGGAAAGCGGTTACCTCCTTCTGCGAAGCAGTAATGCTAGCAAAGGTGGTGGCCGGGCGTTTGAGGGAGAGAACCTCAAACCAACCCAACTGCCACGGGAGACGCCCCGGGCGCCGGGCGCCGCGAGACGACTCCCGGCCACCGTAGATGCGGGCCTGTGGACGGTGAGCAATAGCAGCTCACCGTCCGTCCGTCTATTGATGACAGGCCGTGTCGACGACGCGTTTGTGTTTCACGCGCGCCTCTAAGAGATGTCAGCAAAGCAGAGGGGCTTGCAGGGCCTCCGCCTGCCGAGCTTGCGGGTTGTTCGAAAGAGATACCGCGGCCCCGGAAAGTAAAGGGCAATAGAAGGAACATGGGTGGGTTTTAGTCAGTAAAAGTCTGACACTCCCCCCCGCTCCACTCAGAGCGGGGGAAGTTATATGGTGATTTCCCACACAAAAAAAGGCATCATAAAGATAAAGATGCATTTATTTGTATAAACATGTGTGATATGATACATAGGATATGCACATATGGATGGAATGAGTTTAATATTGCTGGTATAATAAGTTTTTGCCATTTTCTGCGTAAATTAAATAGTTTACCTAAATTATTTTAATCACTAAAAAAGTAAAAAACAAAAAAACTTGTGGAAAGTTGCAATTTTGATAGATGCTTAGAATGATAAAAAACGTAATTTTGACTAAATGATCTGGATTTCATAATTATATGTGCCCGACCCAGTTCGAATATGGCAATATCACATTTTATTAGAATCAATCCATCATCACTGGCACTGATAGGATTAGATTGCGGCCAATAAGCCTGATATAGTGGTGACGGATTACTCAAAGCGGCGCGTAATGATTGTTTACAAAACTATATAAGTACAAACTGATCCACATGACGAGAACTTCGTTTAAGCCGAGAAAGATAAGCTAATCAAGTATAATGACTTGACTCTCGAGGTTATTGAAATGTGGGATGCGGACTCAGTGATCATTGTGCCGATAGTTTTATCTGCTAATAGTCCCTATAATATACTATGACGCTCTTATAGATCTTTCGCTAAGACAGTTGGCCAGCCTGTGGGGCTGCCCTCCGCCGCAAAGTTGCACAGTCTTTTACAGACTGTTCTTCGGTGAGTGTGCCTGAGAGCTTTACCCTCTCATTCCACAACCTCCCTTCATTCTTTATTATGCGCGTTGCCAAGGAGTTGAACTCTCTGCCTGCATCTGTGTTCCTGAGTTTTAATATATAAAGCCCGGACCTATTCAAGTCAACAGGTTTTTTTAAAGTTAGCTCCCCCCATCATCGATCTTCTGTCCTTAGATAAGATTGAAGTCAAGTGTGAGCCAATTTACAATAAAAAGGCAATTTTTAAGCCCGATATCTTGAGACTCGTTTATCGGAATAAGACATTGCTTCTTAACGGTAGTCCCGACCATAAATCTCTTTTAAGCTGTAGAAAATTCAACGAAAGAGATTGGAGGTAATGTACTTAACCTGTCTGGTCTGAATTGATGAAATTTTGCCATCTATAGGAGCATATTTTAGTAGTGACTGAAACCAGTTGTTCACCTTTTTGCCAATGGAAATCCTTACTAATATTATAAAAGTGAAAGCTAGTTTGGTTGTTTGTTTGGTACGTCTTCACGCCTAAATGGCTAAACCGATTTTGATGAATTTTATTACAGAAATAGTTGGGACCCTGGAGACAGACATAGGCAGATATAAAAAAAAAGTGAGATATGAGGGAGAAAGAGGGAAGAAAAGGGAAAACTTAGCTTTGCTATTACAAATCAATAAGGCGCAAGGGCAAAAGCTGTAGGTAGCAGGTACCTGCAAATCAGGAAAGGGGAACTGTGTTACCCCGAATTTAACGCGAGCGAAGCCACGGGCAAAAGCTAGTTTAATATATGTGCATATTTTAACAACACGGTTGGCGCAGCGCAGTTGTTGATCGCTCATCAACTACTGCGCTGCGTGTAGCGGGTTCGATCCCCCACGGAACAAATATTTGTGTGACCTACAGGTAGTTGTTTCGGGTCTGGCTGTTTGTGTATGTGAGTTTAAATTCCTATTGTGGATCAACGTTTAAAAAATTGTAGTGATTGGAACCAGTTGTTCACCTTTCATCAAATAACTGCACGACACCCCCCCCCCCCCACTCTGCCTAGAGCGGTTGAAGTTATTCGATATGATTTGATTTTCCTTCCACAAAAAAAGACAATGTAATATATTATGTACATCATCATCTGCCTAGCCTTTTCCCAACTATGTTGGGGTTGGCTTCCAGTCTAACCGGATGCAGCTGAATATCAGTATTTTACATGGAGCGACTGCCTATCTGACCTCCACAACCCAGTTAGTACTGGGTAATGCGATACCCCTTGGTTAGACTGGTTGTCAGACTTTCGGCACACTGACTACATGTAACGACTGTCAAAGATCTACAAATGACAGCCGGGACCAACGGCTTAACGTGCTTTCCGAGGCACGGAGGAAACTCGGTATGTAACGGGTGGTCACCCATCCACAGACCAACCTAGGCAAGCGCGGCTTAACCTAAAGATCGACCCGAGCGGCTGCTATTATTTAGCCACGACGCTCTTCCTTGTGTATGTAATGTAATGTATAAATGTAATATATGTACATATCGACCATATTCTTTCAAATAAAATGATTATGATTATGACTGAAGCCGACCACAGCATATGTAGTTACGAAAAGGTTAGGTAGATAATGATGTTCATGAATAGGTACTCAAATCTTGAGAATATTTTCTGTATTGAAATATTACTGGTGTCCTCGTCCCATTGTGTTTAAACCAATAATACGCATCAATGAGTTTTAGTTACATATTATTGTTGAATGAATCTTGTATGAAATATTCATTGTTCCGACGGAATATGATATACAGGTCGTCGTAACGGTTATTTGTAAATGTTGTATTGAATATTGAATTTAATTCATGGTATCTTTTGTTGAAGTATTTGTGAAACTAAAAATACAAACTGTGATTTTGATTTTTATAAGGTTAAAAGAGCTTTTTTAAGGATGGGAAATCATCAAATAACTTCCCCCGCACTGGGCGGAGCGGTGGCGAGTGTCAGATTTGTAAAGACTAAAACCCACCCATGTTTCTTCTATTAGAAAAGAAAAAAAGAAAGAAAACAAGTTTATTTGGCACAAGCCATAAATGCACACAGTAATAAAAATAATGAAACTAATTCTAAACACAAATAAAATAAAACCAATGTGTGTCTCACGGTTGCGCCAAATAGGCCCAGTTCAGCAAACTGCCGAGCAGGTAGTGCCCGACGCTGGTTTTCAACTGGACCTGATATGGTGATGAGACGGACGTAAAACAGTTTTAAGTGTATAATAGTTTGTACTTAAATTTGAGTGTGTAATGTGATAAAAAAAGAAGATAAACCACATAATTGTTTATAATGGGAAATTCTGCAAAGTAATATGAAAAATTAAAATTAAACAACTATTGTCCTTTATGTTCCGGGGCCGCGGTATCTCTTTCGAACAACCCGCAACCCCGGCAGGTGGCGGCCCTCGCAGGCCCCTCTGATGTTATAGGGGCTGGCTTTTACTTTGCCCAAAGGTTGACCGTTGCGTATATATAACGTGACATCGCAGCCAATCTCTTGACATTACCATTTGACATCGTCGAGGATGAATTTATTGACGATTTTTTTTAAGTTTAATTCCTAACTTATTTGAATATATAGTTTTAAATTGAATAAATATCAATCCACTAGCTTTCGCCCGCGGCTTCGCTCGCGTTAAATTCGGTATAACACACCAAGCAGACCTACAGTTTTGCTCTTGCGCCTGATTGATTTGTAATAGCAACGCTAAGTTTTCCCTTTTCTTCCCTCGTTCTCCCTCATATCACACTTTTTTTAAAAAAAATTATCATTATCAAAAATTATCATATAACATTGGTTTTTAAATAACGAAATCACAAATTATAACAATATCTGTGATAATACCTTTATTGCTATCAAAGCTAATTACAGGAAACAAACCCGTTTTAAGCTCTATTTTTTTTAACGAATTTGTCTGTTGAAGGTCCATAGAAGTTTTTAAGATCATTTTAAAACTTCTGGCACACCTTACTTATTTTTTTTAAGCTCTGAACATTTTTGATTAGTGAACTCTAACGGTAATTTTGAACTTTGGACTAATTTTGTGGTAAGTTCTACAATGCCCAGGCAAACGGTTTTTTTTTACATGGCAGTTATTGCTATCGCTAATAGATTCCATGAAGAAAAATATCTGGAAATGATAGGAATAAAGAGATAAAAATAAAAACCAATGTTAGGTGAACATTTTGAAAATAGTACTTAAAAAAATTCTAGCTCCTAAACTACAAAAAATCGCGGAACATACATGGGGGTAATTCAGGTATACCCCTTAGCATAAGGCATCTAATTTTTTTCTTTGGACGCCTATCAACTGGCCACCCTGTATAATTTCAATCTACTACCATACGGGAGCTATTTTGCTCCCGTAACCAAATATGCAAGTAAAACCACGCAGGACAGCTAGTAATTTAGGCATATACAAATCAAAATAAAACCGCGCCCAAAGAAGCCATCGAAAAATCAAACCCACTCAGTGCTCGAAATGGATCTCGATATTTCGGGTATGAAATACTTAATTGGAACGCGATTTAATAATAAAATGTCGATATCATTTACATCTTCAATGTATAATTGAAATGGAAATAGGATTATTACGAAACCTTTGCAGTGGGTGGGATATTAAAATCGCACTCTTAATCAATTTCGACACTAACCGTACCGAATTAAGTTTTGAAATGAGGTTTGGGTTTCGGTTTTTTGTGGTAAGTCAGTAATTAGTCATTCAGCTTGGAGGTTTATAATAGACTAGCTACAGCCCGCGGTTTTACCTACGTAGACCGCGATTTTGTACATATTAACCTTCCTCTTGAATGAAACAAACTCTTTTAATTGCTGAAAATAGCATTAAAATCCGTTAAGTAGTTCAAATGGTCTAATCGAACAGGTAGGAGAAACGACTTAATTTAATTATCTGTAAAGAACATTCATCCAACATTCAGTTTCGGAGATTAGGCGTAAGAAATAGACAGAAAAATATTTTTTATTCGTAAAAAAAAAACGTTCCCCCACATGTTAGGAATTTCTCTTGTATCGTTGGTGGGTTTACAAACATTTAAAATCACATACACAAACAGCCAGACCCGGAACAACAATCTGTAGGCCATACAAATATTTCTTCCGTGAGGGGATCGAACCCGCGACACTCAGCGCGGCAGCCGATCGCTCACTCACTGCGCCAACCGTGTCGTCAAATTTGTACCGTTTATAAAATTAAAATTGTGCTTATTCTTTTAATGCATATTATCCTTCTTTCTATAAATAGTATTATATAATAAAAATCGTTGAATTTGAGCTGTCACACGACACTCATATTAATTACTGATTGTGAAGTTTTCTCATTTTTTAAAATGTAATTATTAGTTTATTTGATTGTATATGTGTATTAGTATATGTATATAAGTTCTCGAAAACAAATAGGTAGTAATATGTATATTTCTTTTAGATAAAACTTTTGTACTCTATCACAATGAACTGTCGTAATTAACACAAAGGTTGACTGGTAGAGAATGCCTCATGGCATTATGTACCACTATTGTATAAATAAAATACTCTCAATTCCGGTGGTATGTTCCCTTGAGATAAATTTCGACGTCCTCGCGGGCAAAGCTGCGTGCAACAGCAAGTAGTAAATTAATCTCAGGCTTGTTATTTTAATAGGTGAAAAGAAAAACGGCTGTGCTTGACAGTCCTTAATAGTGTGGTCGGGGAAAGTAGTTTTCTTTTTTGCAATAATTCAATTTAATTCTTTTTCGCCTCCGAAATGATGAAAAAACCCAACCTTTATTGAAAAAAGCTGTATAGGTTGGTAGGTACTTTAAAAAAACATAATATTATTTTATAAAAATTCTTTTCAAAACATTTTTCAGAAAAGAATTTGTGAATTGTGAAAAAATACATGAACGATCCATTATCTTGGCTTAAACCACTTTCCAATTAAATACTATTCTTTAAAAAATAAATAACGTTAAATAAAGCGAGCCCTTTTTTTCTTAATATTTCTTATTTCTCTTAATATATTCCACGAACCCGAACAAAGCGCTATGCCCCCACATAAAACGTCGTCAGCAACGTCGACTTTGGAAACTAGCCATAGCAACCACGATTAATACAGAAATCAAACAAAAGAGTTCAAAAAAACAACGTCTAGCTCCAAAACTTATTCACACTGAGAACATAAAGTGATAAAATTAGTGCATTCTGGGTTTTTTTCAAGCACTTCACTTTTCTGTCGTTCCCATTAAATATCCTTACTAATATTATAAACGCGAAAGTGAGTTTGTTTGGTACGTCTTCACGCCTAAATGGCTAAACCGATTTTGATTAATTTTAGTACTGAGATAGTTGCTACCCTGGAGACGAACATAGGCTTTTTTTTAAAGTGAGAAATAAACCCTCATTTCTCAATTTTAAAAAGAAAAGGAAAAGTTTTCTTTGCTTTTACAATAAATAAGGCGCAAGGGCAAAAACTACACGTAGCAGGTACAGGAAAGGGGAACTGTGTTACCCCGAATTTAACGCGAGCGAAGCCGCGGGCAAAAGCTAGTAATGCATAAATTGTCTCTTGAAATAATTATAATGAATGACTCATAAACCTATCAATTACACAACCAAATGCTTCATTTTGCTAATCATTGCCTTTTGAGTAATTCGGAAGCAAAAATCCTTACTAATATTATAAAAGCGAAAGTGAGTTTGTTTGTTTGTTTGTTTGTTTGTTTGTTACCTCTTCACGCTTTAATGGCTAAACCGATTTTGATGAATTTTGGTACAGAGATAGTTGGGAACCAGGAGACGGACATAGGCTATTATTTTTTTAAAAAGAGTGGGATATGAGGGAGAAAGAGGGAAGAAACGGGAAAACTTAGCGTTGCTATTACAAATCAATAAGGCGCTACCGAATTTAACGCGAGCGAAGCCGCGGGCAAAAGCTAGTTTAAAATAAATGATGGTGGGCCCTATTTTGTTTTGAGTAGTTTATATTGTACAAACGGCCAGTCTATGGAGTCACTGTTAGCTTCTCTGCCCATGATCAATAATCTTGATCTCTTCAAAGTTCAATTGAATCGGTAACTTCTAGGCATGCATCAGGCTGGTTGTGGCCAAACGCGGCTTGCGTTTGGCCAAAAATCAAAAATAACAGTCATTTATTCAAATTAGGTTAATAATCACTTTTTGAACGTCACATTACAAGAGACAGTCCCACAAAAACGCCCTGCAGTTCGCCACTTCCTAGTGTTTTAGCTGGGAAGAAGAAGTGGCGGAACAAACTCCCCAGCAACACATCCGCTGTTCATTTGCCAAAACTCGCAGTTCAGTCAAAAAAAAACTGTGGATTATATTGATTGGAGCACGTGGTTAAATAATGGCAATCGCTCGGTCGATCTTTAAATTAAGCCGCGCTTCTCTAGATTGGTCTGAGAATGGGTGCCCACCCGTTACATACCAAGTTTCCTTCGTGCCTTGGAAAGCACGTTAAGCTGTTGGTCCCGTTGGCATTTGTAAATCTTTGACAGTCGTTAGAAGTAGTCAGTGTCCCGAAAGTCTGACAACCAGTCTTACCAAGGGGTATCATAGTACCCGGTGCTGATTGGGTTGTGGAGGACAGATAGGCAGTGAATCCATGTAAAATACTGATATTCAGCTGCATCCGGTTAGACCGGAACCCGACCCCAATGGAGTTGGAAAAACGCTTGTTGCAAATAATTTAACAAAAATGCTACAGGATTTTGTATTTAAAGTCATAAAATCGACGTATTTCGTTACGTTAACGCCGCGAACTCGTGTAAGTTCTCTTATTATATAAAAAAACCGGCCAAGAGCGTGTCGGGCCACGCTCAGTGTAGGGTTCCGTAGTTTCCCGTCCGTCACAATAAGTGTTCCCACTTATGAGTTTAAAGGTGGAGGAGGAAATTATTTTGTACAACTTTTTGTCTTTTTTGTACAAAAACTGTTGTGTCAATCAAGTTCAAAATGATTTTCCTAGAAAGTCCTTATAAAGTTCTACTTTTCAGATTTTTTTCATATTTTCTAAACTTATGGTTCAAAAGTTAGAGGGGGGGGGACACATTGTTTTTTACTTTTGGAGCGATTATTTCCGAAATTATAGACATTATCAAAAAATGATTTTAGTAAACCCCTATTCATTTTTAAATACCTTTCCAACAATATATCACACGTTAGGGTTAAAATTAAAAAAAAAATCACTTCCCACTTTACATATAGGGTGGCTACCCTAATAAAACATTTTTTTCCAATTTTTATTTTACCACTTTGTCGGCGTGATTGATATACATATTGGTACCAAATTTCAGCTTTCTAGTGCTAACGGTCACAGAGATTAAGCGAGGACGGACGGACGGACAGACAGACATGGCGAAACTATAAGGGTTCCTAGTTGACTACGGAACCCTAAAAAATCACTGTAGCACGCGTTTAATATTAGACCATGACTTGACTAATATCAAGTTACATTTATCAAGTATAACTAACTTGTATCGTATTTCGACACTACTATTAACGAGGGAATTACAAACTTATGAGTTTGCAAAAAATGGCTTCGTCGAGAGTTCGCTAAATATGAAATTAATGAGAAAACATGGTCTCATTACATGTAGCAATATAATTAGGTACATGAACATTTTAGTCAAGTATTATTGTATCAAAAGACTACATAGTTGAGTATATGGGTTTAATTTCAACTGGATACTTTTACGCGTTCCTGAGGCGCGTGTCGCACGCGCGCCTCAACGAGATGTCAGCAAAGCAGAGGGGCCTGCCAGTTTTCAATTGAAGCTCCTCAGATTAGCGCGTTCCACAATTCAACCATCAAAATCTTTAGCTTAATCGTTTTGTAGTATAGATTCTTACTAGAAACGGAATTATTTCTATAGTATCATGCTTACCGCGAACTTTGATCGTTATGACAGCGGCTGTATTTTTTAAGATCGTTACTTGAGTTAAGAGAGAGATAAATTGGGGCGGTGTGATAAATGACTCAGCTGTAAAGATAGCTATACACGATAGATATTTCTACGTGAAACTTCGAGGCTGGGCGAGTGTGAAAATAATGGAAAAGACCTGTCTGAGAAAGTCTTGGTGCGTTTGTATAACCCCCTTAGCAATTTATAGGCCGTTTCTGAACGAACTTTAGCACATAGTATTTTTTGACTATCTTCATTCAGGTCATTGCTTTCCGATAATGTCTCACACATTTTGACCTTAGCAGCTATTCTCAAATATTCAAATATCGTTTCGAAAAATAAGTTCTTATACAAAGTTGTAAGAAATAGGTCAAAAATAGCCTACAAGTCGACGATTGACGACACGGTTAGCGCAGTGGCTGAGCGATCGACTGCTGCGCTGGGTATCGCGGGTTCGATCCGCACACGGAACAAATATTTGTATGGTTTATAGATAGTTGTTCCCGGTCTGGCTGTTTGTGTATGTGATTTCAAATGTTTGTAGACGCTACCACGATACAGGAAAAATACCTAGTGCGGGACAAATTAGTTTTAAACATGTTTGAACTTAGAACTTATTCAGTTTTAAAAAGAAATTAGTGTACTTAAAATCACAAGATACATGACATTTCATCCCAAACTTCTAACGAGGCTGTACTTGCTGGCTAAGAAAAGAAAAAAAAGTTTTATACCTCATAGCCTCTTTGTGAATAGATTAAAAGTCTGTACAAAAGAGGGTCGGAGGCAGCCTGGGGCTAACTATTTATTACATTATGAGTCCTAAAATAAAAAGTCTATTGCTTTTTTGATGGACCCTTGAAAGGGAGACAATGCTTTTGTTTTAGGAACGTGAATTTGTGATATTTTTATAACTTGAGCAATGAAAAAAGATAATGGCATTTCTCGTTAGGATTTCGAGAAAATAAATAAAGAAAATGTGAAACTGACTTGGTGTTTTGGTGGCCAAAAATAGGACCGAAAGTCGTTTGGATAGGGATTTCCGCGTTATTTGTAGATGTCGTAAAAGTTAGTCTCCGGAGAATGGTTTGATCGAAGTGAGGTTTTCTTTTTTAGGTTTTCAGAAAACTATCATAAAAGCGTCTTATGGGCAAAAAGAGGCTATCGAATGTTCTAGTAGTTTTTGGTACGTCGTATGTTTATCAGATGGTTCAGAAATAATAGCAAAACAATAACTTTTAATTCAATAAACTCCTATTTTTATTCAAACTTGAAACGGGATATTTACCATGTTTGTTATTTGTTTGAAACTTTAATAAAAGTAACACAATTATAATTTCAATAAATTTTCCTAATAATTTTAATCATCATTCTCTTGACTTTTTTCCTAATTTCAATTTCTTCCATACCTCCTTCTCTACTAGGTACTCGTCATGACTTGACTCGTCATCAGTCACGTTTTAGGGTACCGTACCTGAAAAAGATAAAACGATCCCCTTATTTTTATGTTCGGTACTTTCATTAGTTACCTACAAGTTTGTACGGAATCCTCGGACTACGGACTTGGCCAATATTTTCTTTGATACCTGAAAGTATATTTTATTTATGTCTTGGGAATAAATATTTTAGTTCAACATTCTTTATTATATCTGTTGTTTATGCCTAATAAGTAGCCGACAAAAATAAAAATATATATTATTTTCTGGAACACATTAATTACTTAATTCTGCCAACTCATATAAGTTTTAACCTAAAATATCAAAGCGAAACTTATCAAAACAACAAATTATCTTATCTGTTCATTTTCTCGTATCTTTTATACATAAAACGTATGTTGCGTTTCGTGTCTGTCTATCGAATCAACTTTGAACGGGCTTTGATACGGTTTCCAACGTAATTTACAACAATTTAGACGACACTGTAGACGCAGTGGCTGAGCAATCGACTGCTGCGCTGCGTGTCGCAAGTTCAATCTCCGCACAGATCAAATATTGTATGACCTACATAGAGTTGTTCTGGGCCTGGCTGTTTGTGTATGTGAGTTTGAATGTTTGTAAACGCACCCATGATACAGGAGAAATTCCTAGTGTGGAGTAAATTAGAGATTTCGTTCTTTTTTTTAAGTGTTTGATATTAAACTTTACTTTCACAAAGAAGTCTCGATGTTTTGTCTAGTAGTAAAAACAGTGCTAACGTAATGTTATTGTTTAAGACTGGCTTACCCCTGGGTAAGCCAGTCTTAAACAATAAGATCCATTACTTCTAATTGAAACTGACGTCATCGAACCGGCTTTAGTCCTAAATTGAATAGGGACCTGTGTTAGGTTCTGTCCCCTTTTGAATACCCGGTCCTTTGACTCGATCTAATGATAACAGATTAGGTACATTCCTCACTGTGAATTGGATCAATTGGAAGGTATTCCTGGTTTGTGTTTCCGCTTGTGTGCACGCTGTACTTTATAAAATACTAGCTTTTGCCCGCGGCTTCGCTCGCGTTAAATTCGGGGTAACACAGTTCCCCTTACGCCTTATTGATTTGTAATAGCAACGCTAAGTTTTCCCTTTTCTTCCCTCTTTCTTCCTCACATCCCACTTTTTTTAAAACAAAATTCCCAACTATCTCTGTACCAAAATTCATCAAAATCGGTGTAGCCATTAAAGTGTGAAGAGGTAACAAACAAACAAACTCACTTTCGCTTGTATAATGTTAGTAAGGATAGAGTTACAAAGGATCTTAGTCGAAATGGGCAAATGATGTGAATTCTGATGTCTTACGCCCATTTTGACTATTAGTCCATTGAAATGTTACATTTTTTAGGCCTAACCTTGCGTTTTTTAGAGGACGCAATTTTATTTTTTTGATGTGTAGGGGGGGTCAGTGTAAAGTTAAAACCAAGTTTGTAGGGTCGCCACTCTTGTCCCACGGCCGCCATCTTGAAAATAGGGGTTGAAATGGTTTTTACGATATATCTCTTAAACTATTTATTTGATAAAAAAAAAATTGTTAACATTTTTTGTTGCAAATCAAATTCTCTACAACTTTGGTCCAGTAACTTTTTGTCGTAGAACAATAAATAAAAAAGTTATAAGCGAAAATCTTCAGAAATTCGAGAAAAAAAATATATTTTTTTAAAAGGAGTCTTGACAAACAAACGGACAAAAAAGTGATCCTATTTGTTTTTTTTTTGTGGTGCAAAGAAAACATAGACATTTTCAGTTAAATATGAAACTGTTAAAAAAGTCGTTTATTGACGGGCCTGTTGGTCTAGTGGTTAGTGGCCCTGACTGCTGAGCCGGAGGTCGTCGGTTCGATTCCCACCCAGGACAAACTTTGTGTGATGAGCATGATTGTTTGTTCTGTGTCTGGGTGTGATTTATCTATAATATGTATGCATTTATAAATTATATAAGTATGTATATCAGTTGTCTGGTTACCATAACACAAGCTCTGCTTAGCTTGGGATCAGATAGCCGTGTGTGAGTTGTCCCAAGATATTTATTTATTTATTTATTTGGAAGACATTTTTCTATCAAAAGATTCCCCAACAAATATCGAGATATAGACATAGATATCTGTAGACAGGCAGGCAGATAAATGTGTTCCTTAGTACGAATGCTGACATTTATTGTGTTGTTGTTAAATATAGAAATCGTAGAATACGAGATATTATTTCCTTTTATATGTGTGTAATAATATCTCTATAATTTTATATGTATAAAAATCTGGAGATATTTTTCTATCTATACCTTCTAAGAGGAAAAATTTGTTTGTATCACATAGGCTTCAAAAGTACTGAACCGATTTTAACCATTGTATCACTAATAGGAAGCTACATTATCAGGAAGTAACATAGGCTGATGATCGAAAAAAGAATATCTTTCTCTCCCCTTTTCTTCCCTCTTTCTCCCCCTTAACTCACTTTATTTTTTTAAATTAGCCTATGTCCGTTTCCAAGGTCCCGACTATCTCTGTACCTAAATTCATCAAAGTCGGTTTAGCCATTAAGGCGCGAAGACGTAACAAACAAACAAACTCACTATCGCTTTTATAATATTAATAAGAATTTTCGTTTCTCAGTTTTAATTGCCGTAGTCCTCCGAAACGGCTAGACCGATTTTTATGTTTTTTTAATTTATATTCCTTATTTCTGAGAATCGGTCGTAATCTATTTTTCATACCGGTGAAACCGCCGGGCGCAGTTAGGCAATAAATATATAGAGAACCGTTTTATTTTTTTGTTTATCACAACATAAAATTACCAATTTTAATCTCAAAAACGGTCAGGCAAGGATATTTCTATATTTTGCCAGTTATGTTTACATCCCGTGTAATGGGGACGACCATATTGCCATCAATTAGGCACGAATTCAGACTCTGTCAAGACAACTACTACTGCGAAACTCAATAACTTTTATATCTTGGGACAACTCACACACGGCTATCTGATCCCAAGCTAAGCAGAGCTTGTGTTATGGTAACCAGACAACTAATATACATACTTATATAATTAATATAAATAAATACATATTATAGATAAATCACACCCAGACACAGAACAAACAATCATGCTCATCACACAAAGTTTGTCCTGGGTGGGAATCGAACCCACGACCTCCGGCTCAGCAGTCAGGGCCACTAACCACTAGACCAACAGGCCCGTCAACTATTTTTTTTAAATAAACTTTACCCCACACTAGGAATTTCTCCTGAATCGTGGCTGCGTTTACAAATATTCAATCTCACATACACAAATTGCCAGACCCGGAACAGCTATCTGTAGGCCATACAAATATCAGTTCTGTGCGGGAAGAAGGAGATTTTCAATTCGTCTGTATTTTTTAATTCTTTTTATTTTCCAAAGACTCAACTCCCGAGGTCCTCCTCTTCTTCCATCAATAAACACGATATATTACAGGACAATGACCCCAGCTACGATTTTACAAGACTCCTTTATTACTAAAATATCGGAAAGCTGCCACAATCAATCGTCACTGTATTTTCCGTTCCTCTCCACTGAAAACATTGCAAACAAACTGCCAGTCTCAATTTTCTACTCTATCCGATAGCTATTTAAAATTCAATTCGTTTAAAAGTTTTAGTTGTCGTACATGGTTGCAGTTAGACAAGAGTGACGGATACGGTTCTGTGTTGCCAATCAATTATTCGACGCCATATTGGTTTTGCCCAGTCTATTGAGGTTAGTTTTGCATCGATACATATGCCACATATTGCAGTGCCCGGAATTAGCTTTCAGTTTTGCTTAAGATATTTTTTTTTGGTATTTTCTCTTAGGACTGAAACTGCGTTAAACGGGCCCCCATGACAGACACCCGCCGCGTGTCAAGCGTTGGCTCTGTGGGTATGTGAAGGACCCTGTCACAGGTGCCTAAAGAGTTTTCACTTGGCCTCGTATTATAGAGCGACACTGCGGTTTCACAATTACTCTTTCTCTGTCGAAAAATAACGCTTTTCATCGAGCGATATTGACTGAACAATCCCGCGCGTGTTCCCGCGTCCGTTCACTTTTGTATGAAACCGCGGGTGTGTCCGTCTAACGCAGTTTCAGCCCTTAGTATTTGCTTCAAAAAGGACTTTAAATTGAATGTTTGGAAATACATAGTACATAGCAAAGAGTACTAGAATGTTTGGGAAGCTGTAGAAAAAATGCGTAAAAAAATTGAAAGACAATGGAATACATTCTATGTCTCTATCTGTAAGTTAACTTTTTAACCGACTTCAAAAAAGGCGTATTTTTTATTTTTGTTTCTTTGTTAAGCGATTTTGCTGTCGATTGTGGTGTACGGAACCCTAAAAAAGGCTAAGGAATTAAATATTAGGCTCATAATTTTAACTTGAACTGTCAGGTGTTATATTTAGACTAAACTAACTATATTTAGACTAAAGTAGGGAAACAATGATGTTCAGTTTCAGTTCACGTTGCTTGTACATTGATAAATCTATCGAATTACTTATCGATTTTATCGAATCATAATTTTCGTCAAGCGTCACTATGCTTACGTCACAGACAATAATTTTGTGCTGGCATTAACTAAGTACGGATGTAATACCCGCGTATTCATCCGTTATAATACCCGCGAAATTTTAAGAATTAAGCTTTTATAAAAACTAGTATTTTTTTGTTCTTGTTGGACAAAATACTCCGCCTTTATGGAACGTGGTCAGCAAGCCATTTCAGTAACGATAATGTTTGTTTTTGTGTTAACTCTGCGTAAACTTTCGACCATTTTCAATTGGCGGTTTGGTGATTCTATTTTATTTGTTTAATTTGTGGAAGCAGTTTAAAAATTGTACGGACAGTCAAAAAACAAATGTTAAACACACAAAATCAAATGAAAATGTTAAAAAACGACGATTGAAAACTGAAAAATAAATACAATATCATCTGCCTAGCCTTTTCCCAACTACCTATGTTGGGGTCGGCTTCCAGTCTAACCGGATGCAGCTGAATATCAGTATTTTATAAATACAAATAAATACAATAACAGTCTAGTAAATGATGGTCGTCGACTTCGGATGATATATGAGTTTAATGTTAAACGAATATTGAAAGACGCATTAAATATTGTACACCATAAAGGTATGTTACAATGAGCTAATTTGTAATAGTAACAAGAACTAATATTTGACCTGTGACAAACAATAAATGGATTTGAGTTTGAATAGTTAACATTTGACAGCTTCGTTGGTTGAGTGATCGGAAGCGTGACTGCTAAGCAGGAAATCCTGGGTTCAATTCCCGGGAATATCTCAGTATCAGCCACGGAGTCCGGTGTACGGTTGCTGGCAATAGGCTCGCCCTCTATTACATGGAAATTAAACATAACTAGCGAAATGTGAGTGTACTAGTAGATACACCTTTGCTGATGCGTGATGTTATGTTAATGTAGTAATAATTATAATTTTTTGACGGTTGGCGCAGTGGTGGAGCGATCGACTGCTGCGCTGCGTGTCGCGGGTTCGATCCTCGCGCCGAACAAATATTAGTATGACCTACAGATAGTTGTTGCGGGTCTGGCTGTTTTTGTATGTGAGTTTAAATGTTTGTAAAAGCACCTACGATGCAAGAGAAATTCTTAGTGTGGGACAACGTATTTTTTGATACCTACAACAAAAAAATAAAAATAGAAAGAGTTCTTTAGATCTTATAAATTGCTAGTAGGTACTACGTTCATTCTATATTAGTATAAATTTGTATTAAGATAAAAAAATTACCTTTGCTGCTGACCCCACATGAAGTACCTGATATAAAGATAAAAGAATTTTCATAACTCTGAAATGATTTTTCCAGACGCGTAGAGACCTTTTCTTCGATTGGGAAATTATTGAATAACTTCTCCCGCTCTGGGCAGAGCGGGGGGAAGTGTCGGACTTGCACTGGGTAAAACCCAGAAATGTTCCTTTTTTTGCTCTTTGTTTTCCGGGGCCGCGGTATCGCGGTAACGTAGGTAGAGCCTTTTTTTTGGGGTGGGAAATCATCAAATAACTTCCCCCGCTCTGGGCGAAGCGGGGGGGGGGGGGGGGTGTCAGACTTATACTGACTAAAATCCACCCATGTTCCTTCTATTGCCCTTTATGTTCCGGAGCCGCGGTATCTCCTTCGAACATTCGAACAACTGGAGGAGGCTCTGGCACGACCCTCTGCTTTGCTGACATCTCTTTGAGACGCGCGTGAAACACGAACGCGCCGTCGACACGGCCTGTCATCAATCGACGGACGGACGGTGAGCTACCCATTGCTCACCGTCCACAGGCCCGTATCTACGGTGGCCGGGAGTCGTCTCGCGGCGCCCGGCGCCCGGGGCGTCTCCCGCGGTGGCTGGGTTGGTTCGAGGTTCTCTCCCTCAAACGCCCGGCCACCTCCTTTGTAGGTAGAGCCTTGAACATACATACTTTGCAAGTCGTACTTCCTTTTGAATAACAAGATCTAGACTAAAATATTTAAAACGACAACCGAAGCGAGTAAATTTAAATAACTTTAAAACAAAGGGTGCTTTGGATAAATTTCAGCTGAATATTTAATAAACCTTAACTCGTATTAACCCTACGGCACTTACCGAACTCATTTATTTTAGTTTATCTCATAAAGTTGGATATTTCGTTAGTTATTTTTAGCGCGGGACGGTGAGAGTAAACGAATTAAAGTTGGAGTGTTTAAAGGAATTATGTCTGAATTTGATACAGTCTGCTCTAGCTGGATATGCTAATCCTTACTATCCTTACTAATATTATAAAAAAGTGAGTTTGTTTGTTTGTTACCTCTTTACGCCTAAATGGCTAAACCGATTTTGATGAATTTTGGTACAGAGATACTTGGGACCCCGGAGACGGACATAGGCTATGTTTTTTTTTAAAAGAGTGAAAAATGAGGGAGGAAGAGGGAACAAAAGGGAAAACTTAGCATTGCTATTACAAATCAATAAGGCGCTACCGAATTTAACGCGAGCGAAGCCGCGGGCAAAAGCTAGTTATTTTATAAAGCCTATAAAAACACTCAACTGGTTACAAACAGCTAGTAAAACGCGGTGTTAATTCACAGTACTGTAGCCCAGTTTGTATAAGAACTCAGCAAGCACTTGATAAAAAGGCGCCATTGTTGATTCTATCGTTCAATTGATTCGTCCGTTTTCGACAAACAAACCTTCTTTGACACTGTTCCTACAATAAGAAAATAATAAAGATGAAAGGCACTTATCAGCTGTTTTCTTTAAGAGTAAGTGTCAATTAAAGAGAGTGTATTTTTACGATGGTGTTAGCATTGTGAGCTTCCTTTAAAAATAAACTGTATCATTTCTTTGGGAGTTTGAATAAACACTTGTTAGAAATACGCATTTGTTAGGAAAACAAAGTTAAAGAGCAACTATTGAATAATACTAATAATATTGTACATTCGTTTACATAGATATTTTTTCATTTTACATACTTCTCTTTTAACAAAAACCAATAAAAAATCCAAAAATAGTAGCCCACCGGTATCGGGAACAGGTCCAAGCTACCGACGGTCAAGGCTTTAGGGAAAAGAACCTCCTAACAATACGAGCCGTTTCCAAAGAACCGCTTTCTGTATCAAGCCTGATATCCCTCTCTTTTGTTCCTAACAACCTGAGAGACCAAGCACTGTGTTTTTTTAAGTTTTCACTTATTTTAGTACTAGCTTCCGCCCGCGACTTCATCCGCGTGCCATAGTTACTTTGGAGTAACACTAACTTTAACCCGCTAAAAAAATAACTCTCCCTTTTTCTTCCCTCTTTCTCCCTCTTTTCTCACCTTTTTTAGCCTATGTCCGTCTCCAGGGTCCCAACTAACTCTATACCAAAATTAATCAAAATTGGTTGGGCCATTTAGGCGTGAAGATGTAAAAAAGTCATTTTCGCTTTTATGATATTATCAAGGATTTCAACTATTTCTATACACTGTTTACTTTTATACTTTCTTTATATGTCTTCACATGTTTTCCGAATTAGTATGATAGTGTCTTACATCCGTCACATCATTCACATCATCACAGATCCAGTTGAAAACCAGCGTCGGGTACTATTTTCTCGTCAGTTTGCTAAACTAGACCCAGTTGGCGCAGCCGTGAGACACACAAGAATGATCACTACTTTGTTTAGATATAAGTTATATTTTTCTTTGTTTAACATTGTGTGTACTTGTGGCGTGGGCCAAATTAACTTATATTCTTTCTTTCTACAAGAATTTGTTGCTATCAATAAAAAACCAGGCAAGTTTGATTTGGACTCGTACACCGAGAGTTCCGTACAAGCCTGCGACATACAACCGTATCTTTTGACTGCGTGGACTAAGAGATATGACTTGAGTATATGGTTTTAATTTAAACTCGATACCTTTAAGCGTTTCCGAGGAGCTCGTGGCTAAATAAATAGTAGCCGCTCAAGTCGTTCTTTAGGTTAAGCCGCGCTTGCCTAGGATGGTCTGTGGATGGATGACCACCCGTTACATACCGAGTTTTCTCCGTGCCTCGGAAAGCACGTTAAGCCGTTGGTCCCGGCTGTCATTTGTAGATCTTTGACAGTCGTTACAGGTAGTCAGTGTTCCGAAAGTCTGACAACCAGTCTTACCGAGGGGTATCGTATTACCCAGTATTAACTGGGTTGTGGAGGTCAAATAGGCAGTCGCTCCATGTAAAATACTGATATTCAGCTGTCCGGTTAGACTGGAAGCCGACCCCAACATAGTTGGGAAAAGGCTAGGCAGATGAGGGTCTTGACAGACAGACGGACAAAGTGATTCATAAGGGTTCTGTTTTCCTAGGTTGCAGGTTCGAAAGAGATACCGCGGCCCCGGCACATAAAGGGCAATAGAAGGAACATGGGTGGGTTTTAGACAGTACAAGTCTGTCACTCCCCTCCGCTCCGCCTAGAGTGGGAGAAGTTATTTGATGATGATGATTTCGTTTTGTCCTTTTAAGGTACAGAACCCTAAAAACGAAGTCCAATAAAAGAGCATAACTTACAATCTTTTCCTCAATCTAAAACAAAAGAAGTATTAATTTTTAAGTGTCAATAACCTTCCGAAAGTTACAACAAAAAATATTATTTTAGCTGTAAGTTCTGGAAGGTTATCGAGGCTTACGTAAATCAGTCTCTAAGATAGACAAGTTTATTGAATTTTACTTCTTACAGTGACCTATTACGAGCTAACCACTTGGCCACAAGCTAACCGGCTCAAGCGGCACGCGTCTTGCGAAATGACTGCGATAAAACAAATGAAATAAATATTATTTTTTTCTGGTCTGCCTGTTTTTGATGTGACTCTAAATGTTTATAAACGCACCCACGATATGGGAGAAATTTCTAGTGTGATTTACGGCTAAACTACACTAATAGCCAAAGTGTTAATTATAATAGTCGGAAAAAGCTAGGTATGATGCCTGGTAGTCGCATTACGTGAGGTTGTTAACGAGGCATTAGTTTCTTGAACTTGGTCCCACCCAGTGATGTATTATAAGCTGACATCGCCACACATTGCTACAAACTCGAAATTAATTACTTTCATCTACCCTAGTTTCACACTCCGTGGTTTGAGGTGACTAACAATTTAATTAACAGTTATGCTAAAGATGAATGCTGAATTTACTAATTAATTTTGACATCATAATAGAGGGTGATCGTGGATAATGATAAACGCTTGAATTTATTACCAAGGTAAAGCGGCACTTACCGTGGGTTGTCTTGTAGATGGGTGACCAGCCTTGACATAGGTCATCATCTGCTTAACCTTTTGCCAGCTATATTGGGGTCAGCTTCCAATCATACTAGCTGCAATACTATGTAGTTTAACCGACAAAAAAAGGAGGAGGTTCGATTCTACTGTTCTTTTTTATGTTTGTTACCTCAGATAATTCGACTGGGTGAACCGATTCTTGTTTTTTTTTATTTGAAAGCTTTTTTTATTCGATTATGGTCTAGTTCTGACAACGGTATCCATTAAAAAACCATTTATGTCTTAATTTTGACTTCTAATTTAAATGGACGCTAGTATCAATGGGAAATTAATACGTGATAAAAACTTGTGTGAAATACCACCATATCACAACTAAAAGGCTACAATACTTTTTTGTTACAAAATAAAAACGCACTTCCTTAAAAAAAAACGCTAAAAAGACGGAAAATAAATTTACTGAAAATCGATAATTCAAACATAAGTAAATTTATTTTCCGTTTTTTGGAAGTCAGTTTTTACATGAAGTAACCCAATTAGTACTGGGTAAAACGATACCCCTTGATAAGACTGGTTGTCAGACATTCGGGACACTGACAATCTGTGACGTGTGTGTTGACGGGCCTGTTGGTCTAGTGGTTAGTGGCCCTGACTGCTGAGCCGGAGGTCGTGGGTTCGATTCCTACCCAGGACAAACTTTGTGTGATGAGCATGATTGTTTGTTCTGTGTCTGGGTGTGGTTTATCTATAGTATGTATGTATTTATAAATTATATAAGTATGTATATCAGTTGTCTGGTTACCATAACACAAGCTCTGCTTAGCTTGGGATCAGATAGCCGTGTGTGAGTTGTCCCAAGATATTTATTATTATTATTTATTGTGACGACTGTCAAAGATGTATACAGATGGTAGCCGGGAACACAACAGTTTAACGTGTTTTCCGAGGTACGAAGGAATCTCGGTATGTAACGGGTGGTCACCCACCTACCTAGGCAAGCGCGGTTTAACCTAAAGAACGACCCGATAGGCTCTTATTATTTAGCCATGAGCTCCTCCAGAATATTTATATGGTTGCAGTAATTGACAGACCAACATAAATATCTGGCAGTTGCTACTGAATACTCCAAAATATTTACTAGTGTTTGGTTTCCCTCCTTAATACCTTTCCAAAATTAAATTATTTTTATTCTTATTCATACGTTTATTTGCATTCTATAATGTGTGAAGATCTTACAATGAGCTTAAAGCTAATGTACATTTTTGGACCCTGCAAGGCACAGCAAAAAGTATAAAGCAATTATGGAATAACATTAATACATTTAATAATTTTGTTTCGAGTTACCAAAAGAAAAAAAAAAAATCTTCTCAACGTACTATTTAAAACGAAACAAATATTTTCTTTATACTGAGAAAAGCAACAGCGGTCGTTACTCACTGGCATTTACCTTGAAATAATAAACAAAACCAATTACTACGGCTGTCAAAAACAGACGTAATACTGTTATGTGCTTATCTTGACATTAATGTATTCAGCACACACCCATGCCTTTTATAAAAACCATTTCCATTATCACATAACAAATAAATAAAATAGAAAACACATAAAGAGATCACCTTCATGAGATATATGGGAGCAATTTTCATAAATAAATCGCTAAGTACTATATAGGTTAATAAAGTAGAAAGCTATCTAAATTAATGTTTGTACAAAACCTATAAATATTGTACTTTAGCACCCTTGTGCGGGAAAATGGACTTTCTAATGTTATAATAAATTGTTTCTTTCTAGCCATTCATTTATTAATGTAATTATTTTTATGCCCTCAATAAGACGAAATTAAACAGATTTGCTTCATAAAATTTAGGCCAAAATAATAATAATAATTTATTGCCCAAAGAAAAGAAAAATACTTGACATGTTACATAGGTAAAAGTTCTTTTTTACATTTATTTTTTGTGAAAAAGTCCCCTAAGCTAGGAAAATCCAGTATTATAGGAGACATCTATTCGTTCATTATTACAATTTACCAGAATTCGATAAACCAAACGTATAACAATAATTTAAAGGTAATTATTGTGTTTAATTTTTATATATTTCTTATCAAAAACAAAAATAACATTTAAAAAATATAAAAATAGTTGCCCACCGGTGTCGGGAAGAGGGTCCAAGCTACCGGCAGTCAGGGCTTCAGAGAAAGGAACTTCCTAACAATACGAGCCGTGTCCAGGATTACCGCTTTCTGTATCAAGCCCTTGAACCAGCTGCCTAACGAGAGCCTCCTCAGGTGTTGGTCGAGGCTCTTGGCAATTAAGCCATTGGCTGTAACAACCATCGTCACAATGATCGCTGAGTCCACGTCCCACATGTCGACCACCTCGCGAGCCAAGTCAATATACTTGATTAACGATCAACAATAATTTAAAGGTTTCGTCCTGACCTAGAAAATGGTGACCGGTACAAACTGGATCTAAAGATGGAGGGCCCGGGTGTTGTAGCGCTGCTAGACACATCAGCCTCGATACTCCAACGTCCAGCCGTAGACTGCTATAGACTGAGTTGAGTTTGCTAAAAAGACCCTAAGTAAAGTTGCTGAGAATTGTGTATACTTTTGAAAAGGACGTGACAGAAATCATTAGTCTTTGCGCCACACATTGGTCGCTACCAATGTACCCTAATCAATCTTTTTTGTGTGGTTAGTGCTTGATTTAGTGTCGGATTTTTTATAGCACCCATGGGCCTTTTTTTGCGGATAGGGAATCATGAAATAACTTCCCCCGCTCTGGGTGGAGCGGAGGGGTGTGTGTCAGACTTGTAATGACTAAAACCCACCCATGTTCCTTCGATTGCCCTTTATGTTACGGGGCCGAGGTATCTCTTTCAAAAAATCCGCAACCCCGGCAGGCGGTGGCTCCCTCTGCTTTGCTGACATCTCTTTAAGAAGCGTGTGGAACACTAACGCGCCGTCGACACGGCCTGTCGTCAATAGACGGACGAACGGTGAGCTACCCATTGCTCAATGTCCACAATCAATAGAAGGAAGCTCTGTGGGTTTCAGGCAGTACAAGTCTGATACTCCTCCCCCTACTTCCCCCGCGCCGCCCAGAGCAGGGGAAGTTATTTGATTATTTTCCATCCGCAAAAATAAAAGACCCATGACTTGTCAATCCGTAGATCACACCAAAGTTCATAAGCTTTTATTTTACGCTATAAATGCAGAAATGATGAAAAATAAAGTAAGGAACACACATATGCATAATTTGTAACCCGTGTGCAAACATAAATGTGTAAACATAGTGACGTCGTCCATCCATTGTATAAACCAACTGCGTTATTGTGGCGTTGTTTGCTTACGTGAACTGACCACTTTATTCGACTTCATTTATGCCAATGGTATGACTAGTTAAACAAGGGAACTAATACTAGAACGTTATGAAAATCGCATGTTATTAAAAATAAATTGAATTGTCATCAACTAATGTTAAGCTCAGAAAAGTAAAAAAACTCGTAAGTGAACTTTGTTTGATTCGTCGTTTTTTTACCATCGACTTTGTGACGAACAGAAATAAACTTATTTTTCACTTTTTATTGTATTTTTGGAAGTCAGTTTTATTTGTGCAAAAAAAAAAAAGTATGTATATAAAAAAGTTAAAAACATTGCAATTCGTAAAATGAATACATATTGAAAAATTTTGATGTGATTCATCCAATCGACAGTATGTTGATTTTTTTTCCATTAAAAGCCAAATTAAAAGCACCACTGCATGCCATACCCCGCCAGGACAAACTCTCGGTTTTTTAAGTTTTCAAAAAGTCATAAATCGAGAGGAATAAGTGGATTGCGGTGCAGAAGCAGTGTTTCATAATTGAATACTCTAGAACTCTAGATAGAAGAAAGCTATCCATTATTATTATTAAAAAAACTGGGTGACTAATTTAACACTTTTATGATTATTTTGATTTGATTGGTTATGTTTTAACATGGGTTTTAATTACCTGAATTAAATGATGAATTATAATATTTACTAGTTGGCACCCGCGGCTTTGCCCGCGTGATATCGAAATAAAAAGTTTCTATGTGTTATTCCAGACTGTAATCTACCTTTGTGCCAAATTTCATCTAGATCCGTTCAGCCGTTTTAACTTGAAAGAGTAACAAACATCCATACATCCTCACAAACATTCGCTATTAGTTATTAGATTTTAGCAGAATTTTTATTAATGTTGTCCATCGTTTAACTAGTCATCCCGGGTACTTTTCATCCATATTAATTGACATCCATTAGGGACTCTACCCACTTGATATTAATAGTGCCCAATACTCTAATGGAACCAATTGGATATTAATGGAAAGCGACACGTTTTTGTCAAAGGAATGTTACACAGAAATTGGACATTTTTGCTTACTTAGGTGAGATGAAGGTTTTGGGTCTTTGCAAGAAAATGGTTTCTAAGGTTTTGCTTGACGGTAATTTTGATAAAAACACTTTTTCCTGCTCTGTAACTAGTAAAAGCTTTATAAAAACTGTCTAAATAGATTAGGTTCATTTTATATATTATACTAGCTTTTGCCCGCGGCTTTGCTCGCGTTAAATTCGGTTTAACACGGTACTTGCTACCTGCAGTTTTAGCCCTTGCGCCTTATTGATTTGTAATAGCAACGCTAAGTTTTCCCTTATCCTCCCTCTTTCTCCCTCATATCCCACTTTAAAAAAAAAGTAGCCTATGTCCGTCTCCTGGTTCCCAACTATCTCTGTACCAAAATTCGTCAAAATCGGTTTAGGCATTAAAGCGTGAAGAGGTAACAAACAAACAAACAAACTCATTTTCGCTTTTATAATATTAGTAAGGATTAGAAGTGACTTTTCACGCACACAGGCATACAGCACACATGCCTTCAAATCACACTCACACAGTATAATATTTTTAGTATCTAAGATGTAAGGCAAATTTTGTATAAAATAAATATCCTTTGAGTAAAGACGTGCGTTAGTTACGCACGTCTTTACTAAATGCTGATAAGATGCTGTAGTTTTTTTAGGATGGTATTTAAAAGTACTTCAATTTATTCCCATTTCGTTTACCTAATTTTGCCTGTGTTGCACCAAATATACTGAATGTGCACCAAAATATGTTAATTAAAATATGTCATAACGAGCATCAGCGCACTACAATAAAAAAATGTTATATCTTTATCCATTTTCTATTAATGCAAGTCGTTACTGGCACTCGCCGCTGCCGCGGCACCGCTCGCTCCGCTCGCTCGGCTCGTGCGTAGGGGGTCACAGTTTTAACCTAACCTAACCTACGAATTTTTTAACATTCAAGAAAGAATATTTGGTGCACGATCAGTATTTTTGGTGAACACAAAAATATTATCCGTTTTTTTAATGGATTATAGACTTTTCGTACTTTAAAATAAAAAAAAAACGGAACATCCCATATAGGATCACTTTGTTGTCGATCTGTCTGTCTGTCAAGACCCTTTATCTCGACAAGACGTGTAAGTATCGAGTTTAAATTATTATAATTAACACTTGAAACGGGATATTTACCATGTTTGTTATTTATATCGAGTTTCCGATATTTCGGCGATGTTGCAAACGCCATGATCACGGATGAACTGAAGTTATTGCGGGTGGATGTTTACGAGCAGACAAAACGATCTACCCTCTTTCTTATACGGTTTTTTTTTGCGTTCGTTACCACTAACACCGTCACTCCCAACTCGATTTTGCTCTCGACACACAAAACTCACTGTATCAATCAGCGATCTTTTTTCCCTACTTTTTGGGTTTTTACACAATTGAACCACTGGATTCCAGGCTCTTGATAATTGAAACCCATCTTCTCGGTTGAAGTTCCTATATTTGGTAATCTCGATTGCTTCTCTTACCAATCTCGGAATATAGTGGCGTTCTGTCGAGATGACCTGAGGGTTATGTAACTCAATCCAGTGGTTCGATCCTGCTTCCGAGATTAGACCACGCTGCTAGATTAACGCTTCAGAAAAAATAACAAAGATAGATTTTATTTCCTCACTGTGTAATTTTATACGTTTTATCTACTTTCACACTGACTAAACTGAATCATAATTCTCGCTAGAACTCCCTTTTTGCCAAGACCTTAATAGTAAGATGGAAAGCTTACTCATCATTTTTCAGAAGCACCAAATTCCCTTACAATATCAAAAAGAAAAGGTTCTTACAAGAAAATATTACCTCAAAGATTTCGGGTTTCTCTCACTAATTAGATGGGTGATAACTTCTGCTTACATACAGCAAATTAGGAGTTATTCACGATAATAACTGTGGGGTAATTTATTACGATGAATAAGGGTGATAATATAAGGGCGTCTGCAGACAGACGGTGGGACGAGTAGAAGCGAAAAAAAGTAAATGAATTTTGTCTCAACTGTACATTTGCTTATAGAGGTGCGCGTGGCTAAATAGTACCAGTCGCTAAGGTCGATTTTCAGTTTAAGCCGTGCTTGCTTGGGTTAGTCTGTCTAAGAAAAATAACTCATTAAATACAGAGTTTCTACCGTTCCTAGGATCGTTGCTTGTAGATCTTTGACAATCGTTACAGGTAGTCAGTGGCTGAAAGTTTGACAACTAGTCTTACCAAGGGGTAAGGTATTTTTTTTAAGACAACTGTTGGAAGATGCCATGGACACCTCGACTGCCTCACCTCAAACATAGTGAAATAATAGAGGTAGTGCCGGACTCGAACCGGCTAAAACCAAAATCCGTCCCGATTGGAAGACGACCCACGATAGCTGGGAAAAGGCTAGGCTGATGATGAGGTATGAGCTTGTGGTAATTTTGAGTCTCAAAACAAAGAAAGTGTTCTTATTAAGCGTACAGCTCGACCTGAGGTAAACACAAGAATTTTCGCGCTGCCTACACTCCTTGATAGCTTGACGAGCTACGCGCAAAAACTAATACATAAAAAGGGATGTCGCGAGTGACTCGTTTCTCCCACCCGTCCCTTGCAAGAGCCAGCCCGCGCTGCTGAGCCAGTAAGTTTAAATCAGTCCATAAATAATATCACTCAGATCCAGCCTGTCCCTTGCTGTCCTCCCTTAGCGACGCCCTAAGCCGAGGCTCATACCCCACAGGGGGCACCCCCTATGGGGTACGAGCGTTTAGTCGCTTAGTTTGTAAGTTTTTACCCTGGCTGGAGGTCTTATTTTTAAGGTATCCACAGGATTCGCCCGGTTAAGCAGACGACAACCTCCTAGGTTGAACTGCGAGATGCCATTCATAATAAAACATAATAATAGTGACTCGTGTCTTGCGACACATCACTAGCACGTGTCGCTTGACGCAAGGCGCGTCGCAAGTCGTGTCGTCAGACTGAATGAAAGCTTTAGAAGGCAAGGAGGCGTGTGCCTTGCGGGGAAATTATCTCAGTATACATTACTTTGATAAAATATCCTGTTTGGGCAGTAATAAGGACTTAATTAGTGAAAACTTGTTGACGATGAGTATACAGTACCTACCATAATTAATGTTTGTGCTGAATGAGGATAATTAGAGTGAGTTTATTATAACACCTAACTTCAAGAACTTAGCTTCGAGCTTATTTACTTGACTATGGTAGCTCTTCTACAAAAGAAATACCAGATTCTAGGAAGTCATTAAAATTTTCAAGCGCGAAATTATCTTATTCAATTTTAATGTTATTGAAGTTTGTCTACGTGACTTTTAATGTTTGTAAACGCTAAGGGTGCATTTACAAAAATTTAAACACATACCGGAGAAATTCCTATATTTTGGGACAAATTACTTTCCTTAAAAAAAGCAAAAATGGGGCATATTTTACAAATCTGAACAAGTTTCTACATTTGTGTAGACTCCCTGAAACTTAATTATTTTATACGTTTTTTTAAGCCAAAAAATACAAAACAAAAACACTTACAAACAATTTTCATTGTTTCAGCGGAATCATAATAACTGTTTTGATACACGTTCTTTTTCGGAAATGGAACTTATTAATTCCCATTTCTACCCTGAACAGGAAAAAGGTCTAATCTCATCGGGATGTGACTTGATTCTCCCCAAGTGTTATCAACTTTATGATTACTTCGCACAAAAATTAACGAGGTTTCTTTCAATAACATTTTTCAATTAGTTGAGTCAAAGAAATGGAGATTTTTAGTGTTCCATATTCAAAGAGTAAAACGGTAGTATTAAAACTCCGCTGTCGGTCCGTCCGTCACCAGGCTGTATCTCATGAACTGTAATGAGACAGTTGAAATGTTTATTGATAATGTATTTCTTTTGCCGCTTTAACAACAAATACTAACAAACAGAATAAAAGACATATTTGAATAGACTCCCATACAAACAAACAACATTTTTTCAGTTTTTTTTTTTGATAATTGTTGGACTTGTATAGTAAAACTCACTTTTAAATTCAACTGAATACTTTATTTCACTGGGTTTCTAGTCACACTCATCATAACAGACTACATTTTAAACTAACGCGCCACACCGACTACTGACAAAAGTGGGGGTCGGATTTAGCACGCCACTTTGGATGGTACAACCAGATAATATGAATATAAGACAAACAATTATAGATTAGGTTAACAATTCGATTTATCGTTTTACAATATTTCAGGAATTAATGAAACATTATTATGAATATAAATTCAATTTCAAAATGAATTGATAAAACAGAAACATATCAAAAGAAACGCCATCTAGTGGCATGCAAATACTAATACCATTAACCACAATGACAAACAAACATACAAAAGTAATAAAATAACTTATTTTCTATATTATTTTAACATAATGTTACGAAACCCTTCGTGTGCGAGTCAGACTCGCACTTGACCGGTTTTTTATTTCATAACTCTTTTTGACAATGGTTGTTACTTTTCTCAACATGGTATTAAAAATGTTTTTCCTTATGAAAGGCTTTTAATTAATGCAAACAATGGAATCTAATTAATGGTCTCTACATTTTCATTAATAATATTTAATTTTTTAAACGATCTGTTCAGACACATTAGAAAAATACCTTTTACGAATAACACCATTGCAGCAATTCTGTCAGTTTTTTGGACCCTGGAGACGGATTTAGGCTATTTTTTTTAAAGTGGGAATTGAGGGTAAAAGAGGGAATAGCTTTGCTATTACAATCAATAAGGCGCAAGGGCCAAACCTACAGGTAGCAGGTACCTGCAAATCGTATTCGGGGAACTGTGTTACCCCGAATTTAACGCGAGCGAAGCCGCGAGCAAAAGCTAGTTCAGTATAACAGACCCTCACTACTTCTGTCAATTTGATAAACATTAATTTTGCTGGCAATACTATTGTTACCTTATAATTAGTCCTGCATTACCCAGAATCGGTTCGCAATAATCACAACCAAACGTAATTAGTTATTACATACCTAATTAAACTAATTACACGTTACGTTAGCTGTTAATGTATTTAACAAATTAATGTATCTAAGTTCAAACCAACGGTTCGTATTGAAACGCATCGGATCGATTATCAATTCATCTGGCATGACCTATTTGTCTGATCTAGATAAATGATTAAATTGGTAGTGATACATACATACATACGTCAGTACTTTCATTCATGTTAGCGATATATTACAATCACTAGCTCCCGCCCGCTACTTCGTCCGCTTGGCTTAGTTACTTTGGGCTAACGCTAACTTTAACCCGCGTGATGGTCGAAAAAAAAAATCTTTCTCTCCCCTTTTCTTCCCTCTTTCTCCTCCTTTTCTCACTTTTTTTAGCCTATGTCCGTCTTCAGGGTCTAACTATCTCTTTACCAAAATTCATAAAACATCGATTTGGTTATTTAGGCGTGAAGACGTAACAAACAAACACACTTTCGCTGTTATAATATTAGTATGGATTTAGTTTGAAGTGAGACAAATGATGCGATAGTAGAAGAAAGGCAGGGGTTGGGTTGGGGATGCGAAATCACTCCTCACATTCTCTCCGCCTTCCCCGCTCTGGGCGGAGCGGGGGGGGGAGGTGTCAGACTTTTACCCACCTATGTTCCTGACTACAGTATCTCTTTCGAACAACCCGCAACCGGGCAGAAAATACAATTAAATGTAGCATTTTATTTGAATTGTTGGCAACAAGCATGACAATCAGTATGACAGAAATTAATAAATTAATTATTTATCATTTTCATAACTAAAATTTATGAAAATACCATTTGTTGTTCTTGGGCCTCAGAATATAACTTTAGAATTATATACCAGGGACCAATCTATGACTCCCGGCCACCGTAGACGCGGGGCTATGGGTAGCTCACTGTCCGTCCGTCTACTGACGACGATCGAGAGAAATTAAAACCATACACTCAAGTCTGTAGTACCTTTGTGATGTGAAAAAATAGCCCTTTAAGTCTATGCACTGTTCCTCACAACCCGTCATGCCGTCTTCATCATCACCTTTTTTTTTTTTTCGGATGGGAAATCATCTAATGACTTCCCCCGTTTTGGGCGGAGCGGGGGGGCATGTCAGACTTGTACTGACTAAAACCCACCCATGTTCCTTCTGTTGCCCTTTACGTTCCGGGGCCGCGGTATCTCTTTCGAACAACCCGCAACCCCGGCAGGTGGAGGCCCTGGCAAGCCCCTCTGCTTTGCTGACTCTCTTTGAGGCGCGCGTGAAACACGAACGCGCCGTCGACACGGCCTGTCGTCAATCGACGGACGGACGGTGAACTACCCATTGCTCACCGCCCACAGGCCCGCATCTACGGTGGCCGGAAGTCGTCTCGCGGCGCCCGGCGCCCTGGGCGTCTCCCGCGGCGGCTGGGTTGGACAGATGTTCTCTCCCTCAAACGCCCGGCCACCTCCTTTGCTAGCATTACTGCATCGCAGAAGGTGGTGACCGCTTCCCATTCCCTCTCGCTCCGGACCATGGCCTGAACCAGGGCCGGACGCGAGAGATCGCCGCCGCCGATCGCCTCCACGAGGGTTCATTATCACCTGCCTAGCCATTTTTTCCAACTATGTTGGGGTCGGCCTCCAGTCTAACCGGATGCAGCTGAATACTAGTATTTTACATGGAACGACTGCCTATCTGACCTCCATAACCCAGTTAGTACTGGGCAATACGATACCCCTTGGTAAGACTGGTTGTCAGACTTTCGGGACTAGCTGTAACGACTGTCAAAGATACAGTATACCGTCATCCCGTCTTAAATGCTATAAATAATGTTAGTGCCCATATCAGTTTAAAAAATTAAGATAGCCACATGCTTGCTACGTGTTTGCGATTTCAGATTTAAAGTGTCTATTAATACGAAAGAAAATTGCATTTAAATAACTTAAAGAAGAAGGTGTTTAACTACTTCTAAACTTATTCAAAGGCACTGGCCTCAGATCAACTTTTGAAGTTGTAACAGCTTGCTAGCTATTTTCTTGATGTGAGTTCCATTGGGAAAAATTACTCCTCCTCCTCCTGTTATTATTAACATTGAGCTCTTATTTAACTTTTTTAGAGGATGATTTTAAAAAATCTTTGCTTGTCATTTTTTTCGGTATTTAAGGAATTTGGAGGGTAAGTGGACAAAGGTGTTATCTGAAAAAATCAAAATATCCGACTTTTGTATTAAAATAGGTTTTAACTGATGATATAATTAAATACAGTGTAAACTCTATATAACGACACTGAAGGGACTGTGCATTTTATGGCGTTATAGAGAGTTGTCGTTAAATGGAGAGAAGAAAAATCAGAATTAGAAGAAGAAATCTCTTCTATTGCGCGTATCAGTAAAACTTTTTCGTCAACACACAGTGATTTTCTTTTACTAGCCATGTTAACAGTTTGAGAGTTTGTGAGCAACTGAGAATATGATAACGTATAGATAATCCATGACTCCTACTTATTAGCCATGGCCAAAAGCAGTCGACACGTGTAAGCAATCCCAATTTGTAAACAAAAGAACGAATTTCTTAGAAAGTTCGGTATGCATGATTCCGACAGTCGAGTTTATTGCGGGCTAAGATAACAAAGCGACAAAAGAACGTACACAGCTGCGCAGTTTTTACTAATTTTAGCAACTTAAAAGGTACTTTTTATTACTTAATTGTTGTCGTTATAGAGAGTGGGTGTGATGCTATGTAGAGTGTATCATTGTATGGTAGACAAGCTAAACCAACCAAAGTCAATTGATTTCGACGCTTTAGAGAGTTTGTCGTTAAATCGAGTGACGTTACATGGAGTTTACACTGTATTCTAAATATTGATTTGTTATATTTTAAAACTATTAGATTTAATTGCTAAGTTGATTGGATTATTTGTTATTTTTAAACGCTCTTTTAGTCTTAGTAAGGGCTACCGTATTACCTAGTATTAACTGGGTTATGGAGGTCAGATAGGCAGTCGCAGCTTGTAAAATATTGGTTACACAGCTGCATCCGGTAAGACTGGAAGCCAACCCCAACAAAGGAAAGGGCTAACCAGAAAAAGAGGTAGTAAAAAGAAATCTTTTACTCTTAAGATTTATTTAAAAATTAAACCGACTTCCACTAAGAAGTGGAAAATAAATTTACGTCCGGAAGTCGGTGATTTTGTTGGTTCCGTGGACTTTTTGCTACCGAATTCCGGAAGTAAAGTTATTATCCACTTTTTAGTTGGACGTCGGTTTTATTTTTATAAAAACAAAAAAATAAAAAAAATAAAAATTAAAAAATATTTTTTTTTTATAAAAATAAAAAACATGTTTTTTTTATTTCAGCATTTTTAGTTAGTGTTTAATGATATATCACATATTTTTTTTCGAGTATTAATCTTCCATTGTTACTTTAAAAGATGAGCAGTTCATCCATATGGATATAGAGAAAAAAATATGTTTTATATTATTATATATATGAGACCACCTCGGGTTGCCCCTGGCTGGAGGCCTTAACTTCAAGGCATCCTCAGGGATTGACCGGTTAAGCAGTAAACGACCTCATAGGTCGAACTGCGAGATGCCATAAAAAAAACACCTCGGAAGTATACCCATCCAACAAAAAAATAATTTTGCAAATTGGTGTAGGCGTATTTGAGTAATCGGTGTACATACATAAAAAAAAACCGACGAACTGAGAACATCCTCCCTTTTTTATAGTTAGTTAAAAATAAATTCGTGAACTCATAAATAAATACAAACGATTTCAAAAGTGCTTCAACATGTTGACAAGGATATACTCTTATTCATGTTTTGTGACACCAATAAACACAGAGTGAATATAAAAGATTTCGCTGAAAAGGTAAGGCTTTATAAGTATTCCTTACAAATGTTGGCCCCTTTTATATTTTCACGGCTGTAATTGGGTCCCTACAGACGTGAGGGTCGGATTAGGTTGAAAAAGAATACTGAATTTATTTAAATTAATTGGGCCATGTATGACCCTGCTTGAATAGAATAAAAATATTCTGCTCAAGACTGGCAACCTCTACATATAATGCACCTTTGTAAGTTTGTAGTTTTCGTACTTATTTAAACTATAAGAACGCCATGTGTTTTTTTATTTTGTTACTAGCTTTTGCCCGCGGGTTCGCTAGCGTTAGCGGCGTAGCACAGTTCCCCTTTTCTGATGGTACCTGCTACCTGTAGTTTATGCCCTTTTTTTTTTTTTTTTTGGGGTGGGAAATCATCCAATGACTTCCCCCGCTCTGGGCGGAGCGGGGGGGCATGTCAGACTTGTACTGACTAAAACCCACCCATGTTCCTTCTGTTGCCCTTTACGTTCCGGGGCCGCGGTATCTCTTTCGAACAACCCGCAACCCCGGCAGGCGGAGGCTCTGGCAAGCCCCTCTGCTTTGCTGACTCTCTTTGAGGCGCGCGTGAAACACGAACGCGCCGTCGACACGGCCTGTCGTCAATCGACGGACGGACGGTGAACTACCCATTGCTCACCGCCCACAGGCCCGCATCTACGGTGGCCGGAAGTCGTCTCGCTACGCCCGGCGCCCTGGGCGTCTCCTGCGGCGGCTGGGTTGGGCAGATGTTCTCTCCCTCAAACGCCCGGCCACCTCCTTTGCTAGCATTACTGCTTCGCAGAAGGTGGTGACCGCTTCCCATTCCCTCTCGCTCCGGACCATGGCCTGAACCAGGGCCGGACGCGAGAGATCGCCGCCGCCGATCGCCTCCACGAGGGCACGGCGGTGCTCCGCCCAAGCTGGGCAGACCGCCACTGTGTGCTCCACCGTGTCCTCAGGGCGATCGTCACAATGGTGACACCCGGGCGCTTCCTCCCGCCCGATGATGTGCAGGAACCTCCCGAAACTTCCGTGTCCGGTGAGGACCTGCGTCAGGCGGTAGGTGAGGACGCCATGACGCCTCTCCAGCCACTCCTCAAAGAGGGGACTTACCGCCACTGCCCTTACGCCTTATTTATTGTAATAGCAAAGCTAAGTTTTCCCTTATCTTCCCTCTTTCTCTCTTATTACCTACTCAATTTAAAAAAAATAGCCTATGTCCGTCTCCAGGGTCCCAACTATCTCTGTACCAAAATTCTGCTTTTTATATCTGCTAGTTTGACAGCACGGATTGCGCAGTGGCTGAGCGATTGACTGCTCCGCTGCGTGTCGCGGGTTCGATGGCAAATATTTATATGACCTACAGGTACTGGTTTTGGGTCTAGATGTTTGTGTATGTGAGTTTCAATGTTTGTAAACGCACCCACGATACAGGAGAAATTCCTAGTGTGGAATAAAGTTTTTTTTTTTAATTTAAAAGAAGAAGTTTCTTTAGCGACAATATCCCTAGCAAAATAATTCTCTTAGACTTAAGGTATGACACATTATTATTCTTAGATCCTCGAGGACTGTTTGTTATCAATATAATCAATCTCTATTTAGAATAACAAAGGAGTTTTGATGAAATTGTTCACAAACTGTTGCGTGATTTAGGAAATCAAATGACGCCCGCAGCGGCATCCATCTTTGTTTACTTAATTATGATGTCACTCAACACGAATTGCTTCACTTCAAAATTATTGGTGGTTGATCTTCGTAATATCTATAGTTATCTAAAGCTAACTTACATTTATTTGATAGCTGTTTGTAGGAAATCGTTTATATAATCATAACAAAATAAAGTTAAAAAAGAAATATTTCAATTGCCCAATAAATTAACTATTCAGCAATGGTGTAGGATTCTTGTAAACAATTTTAAAGATAAAGGTTTAAATCGTTAGATTTCTCTCATCGTCCACCATACCTGAGACCAAGGCGTACGAGGGGTTAAGTCAAGCGAAAAAGTAATTACATTCTATATTCAAAAAACTCCCACACCCTGCATGTAGTTAAGAAAAAAGAAACGTAAATATTTTTTTATGTGATATGGTTAATCTAACGACGCAAATATTTGATTAAATAAATTTACTTAAAGCACCCCTCCTTTTTCGTAGGAAAAATATATTTACCGTTAAACAAAAGTTTTTGATCAAAACAAAGCAGTTATAGCAAACCTTAAAAATGATTTTCTAATGACCTTTCCTGTAAGCTTACGACGTAAAAGGTATTGCAAAGAAATAATTACCAAACTTTCTAATGAATACTACTCTGTCAAGAAAGTACCGGGAAAAGATCAATAATACACAAAATGTCTGTTATTCATCCAAATTTATTTTATCACCTTCAAAGTATGCTCCTTTAGAAACGATACACTTGCGCCAACGAATAATCCATTCATCAAAACATTTTTTAAACGCTGCTTCCAGAATTGAGTTCAGTTCTCGCCGCGAATTCTCCTTTATGTCTTCTATCGATTGAAAACGGGTGCCACGAAGTGGTGATTTGAGTTTAGGAAAAGAAAAAAGTCAGCAGGAGCCATATTTGGTGAATATGGTGCTTGGCTGGATGGTATTTGTTGAGTGTTTGGTCAAAAATTCGTTCACAATGATAGCCTTGTGCGAAGGCGCATTGTCGTGGTGCAAAATCCAAGAATTTTCTTTCCACAAATCTGGCCTTTTTCGTCGAATTTGCTCTCTAAACGCCGCATAACGCTCAAATAATATTCTTTATTTACCGTTAGACCTTCCGGTAAGAATTCAGAGTGCACAACACCGCGATAGTCAAAGAAAACAGTCAACATGACTTTGACTTTAGATCGACTTTGGCGTGGTTTTTTCGGTTTCGGTTCAGTTGGAAGGCGCCACTCCGAAGCTTGTTGACTAGTTTGCATGTCAAACTCGTAAACCCACGTCTCGTCACCAGTAACAATGCGTTTCATGAATGTTGGGTCCGAACTGACTCGTTCTAGCATGTCCTCAGCGACTTTCATGCGATTGAGTTTTTGGAGAAAATTTAGATCTTTTGGGACTAGCCGAGCAGCAACATGTTTCATACCCAAATGATTAGTTACAATGGTACGGATCAACTCGTGAGATACAGAAAGTTCGGCGGCTATCTCTCTCAGAGTTGAATGGGGATTTTCAGTCACTATTTTCTTCACTTTTGCGATGTTAACTTCAGTTGCAGACGTTGGCGGCCTACCAGAGCGAGGCAAATCTTCCATCACATCTCGACCGCTTTTGAACGCTTTGAACCACTCATAAGCACGAGTTTTTGATAAAGTCGATTCACCGTAAGCCTTCTGTAACATTTTCAGTGACTCCGAACACGAAATTCCATTGCGATGCAAAGTTTAAGACAAACTCTTTGTTCGATATTTTTGTCCATTATGAAATTCGCAATACACACTATATATGATATTACTAAAACCAGCACTGTATTTAATATAAATAACAGATGCAACTCAAACTCCGCGCCAAAATGGAAAACAGTTGTGCCAATCTAACAACTACAAAAAAAGCAAAATTTTTAATTTGGAACCATAAACAAATCATCCATTCCCGATACTTGTTTGACTGAATGTACATTAGAAAGTTGATAATTATATTTTGTTTAACCTTTATTACAACCAAAAGAAGCTCGTGGAATAAGGAATTTTCAAAATTAGACCGTAGGGCCACCTATTCCGGGGTTGCGGGTTGTTCGAAAGATATACTATAGGTTTCTATAAAAATTACAACTACATTTTTCGAACCTGCTTACATTTATTGTGTTTGTTAACTGTACTATTTAAATTCAGCGGATTGTCGAGGCTTTCACCAGGATATATCTTGTTCCTATCGGGGTTGCAGGCTGTTCGGTTCGAAAGAGATACCGCGACCCCGGAACATAAAGGGCAATAGAATGAACATGGGTAGGTTTTAGTCAGCACAAGTCTGATACTCCCCGCTCCGCTCAGAGTGAGGGAAGTTATTTGATGATTTTCCACCCGCAAAAGAATGGGATACTTTTTAAAAAACACATTACATTTTCGCACTCAATTACGCGAACAAAATCACTCGCTGTATGCAAAAATGAAGGCTCCTAAATTAACGAAATAAGAAGTTCTAGTTTCTTACCACAAGTTAGTGGCACTTGCCAAGATCAATTGGCAAAGAAAGACTAGTCCAGTTGAGATCCCCCAGGCTTGCGTAAAAATTTGCGCCATGCAATAAAATATGTGTGACTTTACTCTATGTTCCGGGTCCGCGGTATATCTTTTTTTTTTGGTGTGGGAAATCATCAAATAACTTCCCCCACTCTGGGCGGAGCGGGGGGGAGTATCAGAATTGTACTGACTAAAACCCACTCATGTTCCTTCTACTGCCGTTTACGTTCCGGGGCCGCGGTATCTCTTTCGAACAAGCCGCAACCTCGGCAGGCGGTGGCCCTGGTAGGCCCCTCTGCTTTGCTGACATCTCTTTGAGGCACGCGTGAAACTCTAACGCGCCGTCGACACGGCCTGTCGTCAATAGACGGACGGATGGTGAGCTACCCATTGCTCACCGTCCACAGGCCCGCATCTAAGGTGGCCGGGAGTCGTCTCGCGGCGCCCGACGTCCGGGGCGTCTCCCGCGGCGGTTGGGTTGGTTTGAGGTTCTCTCCCTCAAACGCTTGACAATGATCGCTTAGTCCACATTTAGTCCAAGAGATTTATTATTATTAAATTCAGCGAAGGATCAAAATCGATTGGAATCCTTTAATACTAAGCTTTAGTCTAGACATTTTAATACAAATGAGGGTAGGTATCATGTCTGCAAATCCGTAGCGACAGTTACATATTTAACTACTACGTTTTAGACATTAGGTGTCATTTAAATGAAAGCCTAAGCATTTAGGCTATTTAATTTTCAACGCTCGGTTCAGCGGTGTGAGTTGAAATTCCAACAGAATCGCTTAGTGTTAGTGAAGAGTTTAGAGGTTAAAGCACTTTGCTTTGTTTACGATATTAGATGATTTTATATCTTACTAAGCCCTAAAATAGTTTGAATTTATGAGTGTTTTAATAGTAAACTGTGCTTTATGGTAGAGAGGCAAATGAGAGGGATATTACTTAAGTTTTATGTGGAATTAGAGCAGTAGGTATTTTTTAAATTCTTATTTAGTTATTTTGGCAAACAAACAAACTATTAGTGTTTATAGTTACGGTCCAATATATATTTAGTTCTTAATCTCTCGATCTGTCCTACTAGCTTTTGCTTGCGGGTTCGCCCGCATGGAGGTTAGGTAATGTTCTACGGGATCGTACCGGGATGAAAAGAATGACAGGGAAATTGTTAAAGTGTAGACGTCTTAAAAAGTAACCACAAAAATTCCATCCATCTTTCCATGAATGACTGAACAATTTCGGCTCTCCTCTCAATCTCAGTTCCTCAACGGACTCGGAAATGTTATTTATTTATAAAGTTTTAATAAATAAATACAAATTAAAAGCGATCAAAGTATTAACCGTCGTTTTAAAACGCTTTTGATATTTGGTATCTAAGTATAATTATGTAATACGATATTCCTCGAGACAGTATTAGTATTAGGTTACCTCCGCATAAAGCTCTGCAAAACCCAAAAAAAGTTTTATAATATCACTAGGTGTGCCTAGCGATTTCTCGCGCTGTTCAGTTCCTTTTCTAGAGAGGGGTATGAAAAATAAATTTTGCCTGATTCTCAGACGTACCCGATATGCACACAAAATTCCATACAAATCGGTCCAACCGTTTCGGAGGAGTTTGGTAACAAACACTGCGACACGAGTATTTTATAAATTAGATTTAACTTGTTAACTAAAGAAAACATACTGATGCATCATTAAAGTCCCAAATTGAAGCTCAAAAATGTTTTATAATAACTTTTGAAGGGAACCCTGCTTACTTTTTAGCGCCGTCATAAGCTGGCAGTTTTCAAATGTAGATACTTAAAAAACACATAAAAGAAAAAATTTAAACTACCGTCAACAAGAAAAAACAGCCATTTTGTTTTTACTGCCATTAACGAAAAAAGGAAATATCTTTACGTTGCATAAAATGGGAGTGGGACAGTAAAGTAAAACAAGGAAGTTGCTAATAAAAAAGTTTTTACACACTCGTGTTTTCCTTATAGGAAGTATGTGAGGTGATCGAATTTCCTTTGCTTGTTAAGGTGATTACATTGTGTATTATGTTATATACATATACTGTATAAACTTAACCTTACCTTAACGTAGTTAAGGAAATAGTTGTTTCTATAGTATTTATTGTTCCTTAAGATTTCCTTTAAGGGGGTTTTAAAGTTTGCGGGTTCTTCGAAAGAGATACTGTAGCCCCGAAATACAGGGCAAAAGAAGGAACATGAATGGTTTTTAGTCAGTAAAAGTCTGGCACTCCACCGCTCAAAAAAATTCCAGGAAAATTATATTGGGCTCTGGGTGGAGCCCCCGCTCCACCCAGAGCGGTGGAGGTTATTTGATGATTTTCCATCCGAAAATAAAGGGGGTTTCACTTTAAACCTCATAAACCATCCTGAATTCGTTTGCCAATATAATTTTCCTGCAATTTTTTTAAGTTATTCGGAAGAACAGAGACTTTATTGACATAAATACCTAATCATTTAATTTAACACTGAGTGCGATTTAACTTCGGTACAACTCCAGTAAAAACAAACGAAATATTTTATTTCACATTGCTACATGGGCACTTATAAAGTCGTCGAAAAAAGTTGCACGGTTCGCGTTGGTCGTTTTCTGTGGAGAAAAATCAGAAAAAACTTCAAATCATTTGGTTTTACAATATTGTTGTTACAGCGTTAGTACTTCAGTATGAGAGGACAGCGTAGTCCCGACAATAATATAGTTTCCAATACACTCTACACATCCATGTTTGTCTGTTCTGACCGATCTAAACTTTGCACTAACTGGAGCAGCTGCAAACTTTATCATTGTGACAATACTGCTCTACAATGGCTACTAGTTGAACTAAGCAGTGGGTTAAAGAGAATTAGCAGACTTCTGTTCATATTCTATATATGAATTATAAAAGTAAAAGTAATTTTGTCTGTCTATTGTTACCTTTGTTCACATAAACGGATGAACGGATATTGATGAAACAAGCAAATAGGTAGACTGGGATCTGTTTTCAGAAAAATAATACTTTTAGAGCAAATTTTCGTAATTAATCTGATGTTTTGTTAAAAGTAGAAGAAAATTTGCAAAAAATGATTTCCCAAAGTAATGGTATTAAACGAGGAATTTTTAACAGTCATCTTTTATTCCAACAAAATGAACAAAAATATGTAATGAAATTAAAATAATTGAAATATTTATCAATAAAGGCATTAAAAGATCGGATGGTGAATTAATAAGTAGATAAATGATTGCGGCATTTTTCAATTCGTATAAATTTAGTTCTCTTAATGAAACAATTCGATGATATTGGTGCGTTTAATAAAAAGAAAAATGCAATGGTATACGGATTGCTAAAATAAAACCAGACTTATTGATTTTTATTGATAGACTAGAAACTTAATTGCTAGTACACTTATAAAGCCAGTTCCTTTACGCAATTATCCATGTTACCATAGCAATATCTTTAAATGAAAAGAAATACATAAAAGTGCCGCACTAAAATGCCGTTTATAAAGAAGAATAGCTTCACTTTGACGGACATAAAATGAAGATTAGTTAACATTATCAAAAGGTTATTTTTGTAGTTACTTATTAAGGCTTTTCCTGAATATTTTCAGTGCATATTAACTCGTTTTCAGACGCGCGGTTAAATAATAAATGATGTTTATTTTGCAAGTAGGTTTTCACAAACACTTTTACACGTCTTTTTTAAAAACTAGATGAGGCCGGTGTTTCTTACCCGACTACTCTGAGAAGAAACAGCCGAAACAAACTCAGAGGTCATAGTCTCTTTTAAAGTCCAGACAAAAAATCTTGGTCAACTTACATGAGGACTATGCAGATTAGTATCTGAAATGGTCTTTTTAAGAAAGCACAACACAGATTGAGGTTCGTATATAAGCGATTGAGATTAGCGTATTTTGTCGCGCGTATAACCTCGCACTAGCGTAAGTTATAAGACTTGTCAGAAGTGCTTCTGCTAAAGCCACTCTTAAAAAAAAACCAACCACACAAATTTATTTATTAAAACTTTATGCACATGTATAAACACTGTACAAAGGCGGACTTAATGCCTTGGGCATTTTCTACCAGTCTACCTTAGGGTGATGCACAAATTTGCGACATATACAGCCATATCTTTTGACTGCGTAGACTTAGAAGGTTGTTTTGTTTTCACAGGTGCAAGGGACTAGAAACTTGAGTATATGGTTTTAATTTCAAATCGATACTGTCAAAATCAAAATATTTCTATTACACAGGCCTTCATGGGCACTTATTAAACGTCGAGAAAAGATGCACGGTTCGGGTAGGTCGTTTCCTATGGAGAAGAACCGGCAAGAAACTCCATGGTTACTCTTTTAGAATCATTTGGTTTTACAATGTTGTTGTTACAGCGTTAGTATTTAAGTATGAAAGGACAGCGTAGGCCCGGCAATAAGTCATTGTTTACTTTACAGAAAGTAAAATAAAATAATACGTTAACAAAAGTTAACAAGCGTCTAAGAATCTACAAGTCCAACTGGCTACTGTCTTGACAGACAGACGAACAATAAAGTGATCCAATCAGGTCTAAAAATTCATTACACAAACCCCGAGAATGATTCTTCCCCTTTTGCCGACTAACCTCTTTACTTTCTCCTCTCTCTTTTTCCTCTTTCTTTTTCTTTTTTTCGTTTATTATAGTTTATTACTTCTCTTTCTCTGTCTCTTGCATACCTGTCTATGTTTAAGTTTACCTGTACTACTTTTGTTATAACAGCTTAGAATAGCGCATTTATAACTTCTAATATATGTTGTGGAAAATGTCTATTGTATATTTATAACTTAGTATAAGATTCATGTATAACTGTTAATTTTCCCAAATAAATAAAATAAAATAACCTAAACCTCTAAAAACTATGTTTCTTGTCGTAACGTAGCTCGTAGGTATAATACCTAGTTAAGTTTTAATATTCTGGTTTACGATGGGATTTCCATTTAAGCTGATGCGAGAGAATATTTTGTTGAAGTAAGTAGTTATACTATGAATATATTGTGCTGCAGAATTTTGATGAGTCCTAACAATGTACACGCGACGGCAGGTCAACCTATTCTAAACTATTATAACCTGATCTCTCTACTCCGGATCGCACACCATAGTAGAAAGATCAGGTTGAAATGGTTTGTGTAGGTTGATGTGCCGTCGTATGTACGTCTTGATAAGTTGGTTAGTTATACGATTAGAAGGTTGTTACAAAGTAATAAAAAGTTTGCAGCTACCAAAATTAACTTAATAATGTTTTGTAACAGACATATAAAATCTATTTCTTTTACTTTAACAAAGAAGGTTGTAGTAAAACTTTATGCCTTACAGTAACTCCCACATAGATCTATGTAACTGCCAGTCACATATCTTTAATTCGTTTCAATTCTTCCCAACTATTTTCAACCAAATTCAAATGAATACTTGACTTTAAGTGGTTCTGCTTGTGTGATTTACACAACCCATTTAATGGACCACACAACACACCACCTATTATGTGTAACTAGCTGCGCCCGCGGTTTCACTCGCGCGGTGATAGAATATACAATTAATTTGAATTGTAGCCTATGTGTAATTCTAATGTATAAGCTAAAAAAAACTTTTCATTAAAATCCATTCAGTAGTTTATGCGTGAAACAGTAACAAACATCCATACATCCATCTATCCATGTTTCCATCCTCACAAACATTCGCATTTATAATAATTAAGTAGGATAAAAAATGCGAGTATCTTCAAAAACCTGCAAATCAAAATCACGAAAACCTCCAATCAATTAATCAATGCTACTTACCAAAAAAATCTTCTGAATTTTCCAACATAACCCCCCATCATAAATGGCTTAAATGACAAATTTGTCACGGCAATACGTGACGTCGGCAGGTGCTTGGAAAGATAAATTATGAAACTCATTAGCAACGTGCCTCAGTACTCAGGTTATAGAAACTAACCGCTTATATACAGAATTGTTAAACAGTAATTGTAACTCCCCTTCCTTAATAACTATTGATTTGACTGAAGATTCCTTATTGAAACATAATTATACAGTAAGCAATAAAAAAATTAAAAAATATGCTAAACTAAATAGATTAATAAAAAAAAATTATCAATTTAGGAAACAATATAAACACTTTTCTAAAAATATTCCACTAAGAAAAGAGCGTGTTGATTTAGTAAAAAATTATCAAATCAAATTAGAAGACTGTATTAAAATCTATAATATCGATACTGAGCATTTGCAATCTGAAATAGTGGCACTTCAGGACTCACTTAGTTCCCTTTCTAGTAAATATGTGAGTTCTCAGAACCAAATAAGGGAACATATTCTTGCAGCAAATGAGTTGGTGATGTGTCAATGTAGTTGCCAGACAGTTTCCAACCATGACACTATCCAGCCTGAGGTAATGGAGGACCCGTCCCAGGCTGAGAATTTGCCTCAGGACTGTATAATCAACGAAGATACAGCTAATATTCCACAAAATAACTCACAAGTGGTACAGACTGAGATATGTGATAGTTGTGAATGTTCACACTCAGTAATGTTCTCAGATAGTATTGGAAGGGGTGTAGGTAAATTATTAAGTAATAACCTGAGCTTTCCCAGTCAAAATAATTGTATGCCAGGGTTAACTTATAAGCAGATAATGGCATCAGTAACTGGAAATGTTTATAGTAAAAGTACTGATTTAACTATATTTATAGGAAATTGTTCTACAATCACAAAAGAAGACATCACAGACAGTGTAACTGAGTTGTTAAAGTTAAATTGCCGTAAAATAATATTGTGTGCTTTTCCATACTTATATAAAAAGTCAAACAAACTAAACAATTATATTCACATGCTGAATAAGCATGTACATTTCTTGGTAGGTCACTATTGTGACAAACTTGTATATCTTGATATCAACACTGTTGTTGATAAACTTAGGTCGACACGGGGTAGTGTGTTTCTACCTACTAGTTGTAGACACAAAATAGCTAGGCTATTAGCTTATAATATTCACTCGGACATAAATATTATGTCTATGTTTTATTCTATTATTAATACTGCGACTATTAGTACTAATACTAATATACCTTTTTACAAGGAAGGCGGGGGAGTATTGTCGCTCACTCCGGCTCATTTAAACTAGCTAGTAAGACAACAGAAGATATAAATAACATAAGTGTTACACTCACTAACACCAAGGTACCTTCTTGCTATCAAACAGTTAAATTTAAAAAAGGGGCTAAGCAGAATTCCTTGAAATTATTTCATCAAAATATACAAGGTTTCTCTTCAAAACAACTAGAGATTGAATTGTTTTTAGAAAATACCAAGTTTGATATTGTTTGTTTCACCGAACATTGGTTAAAAGATCATGAAATGTTAATTAACTATGAAAATTACAGTGTAGGCAGTTGCTTTAACCGTAAATCTAAGATGCGTGGGGTTCACTAATCTTAGTCAAAAATAGTATTAAATTTAGAAGTCGTATTGATATAGTTGATCTATCGGTTGAACATAATATTGAATTGTCTTGTGTTGAGCTAGATAAGCATGTCATAGTGTGCGTTTACAGGCCCCCAAATTATCAAAACTACTCTATATTCGAGTCAGTAATGGAAGATGCTTTGGCAAAACTTGCAACGGGTAATAAATTGCTAGTCATTTGTGGTGACTTTAACATCAATATTTTGGACGAAAATTCAAATTGCAGTAGATTCTTAAATCTTTTTAAATCATTTAACTTGTTAAATGTGTTTTCGGAGCCAACTCGAATTACTACAAATACCGCTACATGTATTGATAATGTTTTCTGTTGCTGCGACTACTTAGATAAACCCATTGTAAATTATCTTCCCTCTGATCACAGCGGCCAAACCGTCGTATTCGAGTCATACACATCATCACAAAAAATTCAGATACAGTCTAGACAAATAACACCCAGTAATTTAAATAAATTTAATAATAATTTAATACGTAATCTAGGCATTCCGGGATATGATATTAATAATGTAAATCATTTTTATGAGGAATTCTTTTCGGTTGTCTACACAGAGTTCAATAATACGCTAAAAATAAAAACTAAATCTATTAGCCCAAAGTTTATGTTCAGTGATTGGGCAACTAAGGGTATAAGAAAAAGTAGGGAACGATTGTTTGAGCTTTACGGCCTTAAGCCTTACATCAACTCGGAAACATTCAATCGCTATGTTGCTACTTACTCAAAAATTTTTAAAAACACCTGCCAGGTAGCTAAAGCCTTATTCATAAGCAACAAGATTAAATCCGCCGATAATAAAATTAAGACGGTTTGGAAAATAATCAATAGTGAAACTAATAGAAATAAAAAATATAATAATGATATTACACTAGAGTCTTCACGTGGTCTTCTAACCACTAAAAACGAAGTTGCTCAAGAATTTGTGGATTTCTTTACTAGTATCCCAATTAAAACTACAGAAACGTTAAATTCCTCACCCTTACTCTCTGTTGACTTATTAAGAGCAAACGTTTTACCATGCTCGGTTGAGTTTCAATTTAATCATATTAACCCCACTGCAGTCATTAAAGCTTTTAAACAAATAAAAATCAAATTAACCGAAGACCTTTGGGGATTGTCTATTAAAGTCTGTCAAGCTATCATTGAGACTGTAGCACCGTACTTAGCCTTTATATTTAATTTGTGTGTGGACCAAGGAGTCTTCCCGGACCTTATGAAATACAGCAAGGTAATACCACTTTTCAAATCTGGGGACAGTAAAAACACCAATAATTATAGACCCGTATCCGTTTTGCCGGTTTTCAGCAAGGTGTTTGAAAGGTAATGCTTAACCAAATGCTCAACCATTTTAACACCAATAAAATCTTACATGAGAAACAGTATGGTTTCACCAAAGGACGTTGTACGACTGACGCCGGTGTCACCCTATTAAAACACATATTTACTGCGTGGGAGGAAGCACAGGATGCCATAGGGATCTTTTGTGACCTCTCAAAAGCATTTGATTGCGTGAACCACGAAACCCTTCTCTTAAAACTTGAACATTACGGCCTAGGGAAACTTGCGCTTAGTTTAGTAAAATCGTATTTAAATGATAGACAGCAGCAAGTACAAATAAATGGTGTCAATTCAATGGGTTTAAATGTAAAGATGGGTGTACCACAAGGATCGATATTAGGTCCCTTCCTCTTTTTAGTATATATTAATGATCTACCCCATTTATTTAAAAACCAACCACAAATGGTGTTGTTTGCTGACGATACCTCTTTAATATTTAAGATAAACAGACGTGCCACAAATCTTGACGACGTAAATAATGCCCTAATGCAGGTACATAATTGGTTTACTGCTAATAATTTAGTATTAAATGGAAAAAAAACGAAGTGTATAAGATTTGCTCTACCAAATGTCAAAAACAGTGAGTGTGACATAGTATTGAATCAAGAGAAACTAGAATTCGTCGAAAAAACTGTTTTCTTGGGAATAACACTCGATTCAAAGCTACAATGGGGTCCGCATATAACATCTCTTGCAGGACGCCTTAGTTCAGCAGCATATGCTGTTAGAAAAATCCGTCAGTTTACTGATGTAGATACCGCGAGGCTAGTCTACTTTAGTTATTTTCATAGTATCATGTCATACGGTATTTTACTTTGGGGACGGGGTGCAGACATCGAGTCTATATTTATTCTGCAGAAAAGAGCCATCAGAGCCATATATAACCTACGTAGGCGAGATTCTTTAAGGGAACAGTTTAAGGATATTAACATCATGACAGTACCAGTATATTTATGAAAACATCATGTATGTCAGGAAAAACTTGCATATTTTTAGTAAAAGAGGTGACAGACACAATTATAATACTAGAAATAGGGACCAATTAGTTCAACCAGCTTTCAGGTTAGCTAAAGTAGACTCATCTTTCATGGGGTACTGTTTGAAATGCTACAATAAAATACCTCCCCACATTCTTGAACTGAATGAAACGAAATTTAAATCTTGTATTAAACGCACACTATGTAGGCAAGCATATTATAAGTTGGGGGATTATATTGATGATAAAAATGCTTGGCTCAATTTATGCTGGTCCTGCTCCACAAGAATAGGGGTAAACTCATTGATTGGTATCCGAAGCTATAGTGGAAGCTGCAGAAGATTGAAAGACTATCTTTGCAATGTATAGAATCAATTCTCTAGTATTGTATAATTATTAAGCCCATATGTGAGTGCTATGTATTATTATTGACTTGACGAAGCCCTGGTGGTTGATAGTGTCATGCTTACTTAAATGTCTCGCTGATGGTGGCGGGTGTGTCGGGTCATTTAGCTCCCTTCAAAATGGTCGAGCTGAATGGGGCTGATCCATACGTCATGTTCGTGAACGGGCGCTGTCAGTTGGGACTGGTCATTTTTTTAGCTACCACGGTTCATTTGTAACTTATTTAGATTTTAAATTAAATTTTGCTTTTTATTTACTCTGGACGCTCTTACTGTGCACGTCTTTCTACATCGTTCTCACATATTTGTATAATCTCAACATGAATGATGTAAATACAATTTTGTAAAAATTTTATAATTTAAAAGAGTGTCCATGGAGTTTCTTGCCCATTCTTCTACATAGAGATCAACGCTTTGGAATGGGCAACTACAGTACTTTCACAAGTTATTATGCCTTGTGACCGGGACTGTAGATTAGTTTTGTTTCTTGACATTCAAAAGTGCCTGTAATGGTATAATTGAAATAAATGGTTTTGAATTTTACTGCCGGCCTGTTCAAGTATAGCTTGGTATTCAGTTCACGGTGTGATGGTGTGGCCATGAAGATTGATGAGGAGGAGAGAAAAGGCAAAAGCTATCAATGAATGATGGGAAATCAACAAATGACCCCCCCCCCCGCTCTAGGAGGAAGAAAAAAAAGAAAAATTACATACAAAGCATCACAAATATTTATAAATACATATGAAAAAAATAAATAGCTTGCACACCGTGACTGCGACAAGTAAGTCACTACTCATTGACGACACGGTTGGCACAGTGGCTGAGCGATCGACTGCCGCGCTGCAAGCCGCGCGTTCGATTCCCACACGGAAAAAATATTTGTATGGCCTACAGATACTAGTTCCGGGTCAAGCTGTTTGTGTATGTGAGTTTAAATGTTTGTAAACGCACCCACGGTACAGGAGTAATACCTAGTGTGGGGCAACGTATTTAAAAAAAAAGAAAAAGAAACTGTGACGGGAGTGTCACACTTTCACCGACTAAAACCCATCCATGCCTTCTTGTGCCCTTTGTTTTCCGCGGCCGCTGTATCTCTTTCGAACCAAACCGCAGCCCCGGCAGGTAGAGGCCCTGACGGGCCCCTCAGATTTGCAACATATTTTTGAGGCGCGCGTGCGACACGGCCTGTTTCCACTAGACGGGCGGACGGTGAACTAGCCATTGCTCTTGTCTACAGAGCCGCGTTCACGGTGGCCGGGATTCGTCTCGCGGGTGCAAGATGCAAGAACCATCAGGTTCTATCTTAAATAAAATTCTTTTATTACAGACAAATTCATATCCATTTGGTTAGTACAACACACAACTTAAAAAACTAACGTTAGTACCTAAATCTACCAGAAACACAAAACAAAACAATCATAAATTACACGCCACACTTGCATGTAGGCGTATCCAATGTCCCAGTATGGGGCTGTCCCACCTGTCGGCTATAGTGCGTATGATGCTGTTGGGGCTGCCACGTACCCTGCGCATGATGCAGGCGCATCGCTTGCGCATGATGGCGTGAAAACCATCTATGCCCGCTTCTGCGAACATGCCGGAAGCACTGCACAAGTAAACACTGCAAAAAGGCGGACTTAATGCCTTAGGCATTCTTCCCGTCTATCTCAAGGTGGCGCAGAGACAAAACACAGTAGGTGTGATAACAGAAATAACGGGTATTAGAAAAGGTTTAAATATAACATTTAAAAAATAATAATATACAATGTGTCCGGTTACGGACTAGCGATATTCTATGTACTTTATAATCTGAATAATCATATTGCCGTCTCAGTAAGACCAACACAATAACTACCAATACTTTTATACATACGTAAAACAAAATTATATAAAGGTAACAAGACATCAACCACAAATTAATCACTAGACGAATCTACCAACTTCTTGTAAAAATGTTTACGAGCTTTCCTTTTAAAAGTAAACGGACTGCTAATGGTTACCAGTCCGTTTACTTTGTTTACCTGATGTTCTGAGGGAGCTCATCATACATTTTAGTAAGTGTAGGTATACTGTATAATAAGGGAACTTACCAACCGGCTACTAACTCCATTCTACAATTGGCCAAATCCCGACGGATATCAGATGATAACAGTTTTTCTGACTAGGGAATCAAATCAAATCAAAATATTTTTATTTCACATAGGTCTACATGGCCACTTATAAAACGTCGAGAAAAAGTGCACGGTTCGGGTTGGTCGTTTCCTATGGAGAAGAACCGGCAAGAAACTCCATGGTTACTCTTTTAAAATTATTTGGTTTTACAATGTTGTTGTTACAGCGTTAGTACTTAAATATGAGAGGACAGAGTAGGCCCGACAATAAGTCATTGCTTACTTTACCTTACTTAATTGGTCAAGGGCTGCCTTTTCAATAGTCAGATAACTTTTATCTGAGGAATAAAAATGGCGGTTTGACTACTTATCTATAGAAAATATGTCAAACCGCTATTTTTATTCCTCTGATAAAAGTTATCTGACTATTGAAAAAACAGCCCTTAGAAAACAAAAAAATCCCAAGTAAAACAAAAACAGGACAACGAACTTGTACCATACAAACATCATCTATTTACACGTAGACATATAATGTGACCGCATAGAGCCGAAAATAGGTCTCAGGTGACGAAGACAACAGGAAAACGAGATCCTTATCGATATGGAGAAGAAGATTATCGCACTCGTAAAATTTAATGATTCTTCTCAGCAGTTTTACGATGAAGCGTGTTTTTATCTTTTGTGATTATCTTTGTCGGCTATTTTAAGATTGGGTCTTTATTAACCTACTTCAAATAAGGGAGGGGGTTTTCAATTCGATTGTGGGTTTTTTTTAAATATTGTTACGTGATTTCCATGTTGATTTTGGGTCGATTTTCAAAATGATTTTTAACTACTTATATTAATGTATCTTAATAGTTTATGAGTTAACTTCTATGATATATATTTTACTTCTAATGTAGTGTATAGACGATTTTGGTTTCTTTTTGTTTATTCTCAATTATAAAAAAAGTTAAAAATCTGCAAAAGGTGGTCCCATACCAGTGCCCACGTGGTCCCATACCAATTTTATCCATATTGCTACATACTCGATAATAATTTGTATAAGGTTCTATCATACCGCAACTAAAAATCCTGAAATAAAAAACTTTTTGCGGAAAAAAAACGAAATTTTATTCACTTTAAACTTATTTTCCAAAGTTTAATGTTCTACATCTAACTTTTGGTAGTATATTTAAATACCCAGTAGAATATCAACTTTAATAAAAAAAATATACTATAAAAATACTTAAGTGTCAGATCGTCTACAAAAAACGAATAAACGATCAATACACTGAGAAATTGCCGAAGAAGATCTCCATAATATTACCCATTTCATGAGGGATACTCAATTTATACCTTTTCATCCACAATACCCAGCTGCCAAACTAAAACCCGGATCACCCGTTTACTTAACGTTAAGACCCCATAAACCCTGAAGATGCGACCCCTTAATATTTTATATGAAGATATTTTAAGAGGCTCTTATTACTGAGACCATATTTCCTTACGTAATTTTCTGTATTATGAGATTCCTGTCTCTTACGTTGTTATAATAAGGAGCTAATGAAAGGGGCGTAATAAGGCACATTGTTATACGAGATATCAAAATGTATTAAAGTATGCGTGCTGTCTACACGACAGAGGTGTCTTCATGGGGTCTACGAAGGCCTACGAGAGACTACGCGGTGGTACAAGCGCCTACGCGGGCACTGCGAGCGCCTACGTAGGGTCTACGAAGCCCTACGAGAGCCAACGCGGTTTGTACAAGCGCCTACGCGGTTTCCATGAGCGCCTACTTGGGTTCTACGAGCGCCTACGCGGTTACAAAGATTCTATGGGCGCCGAGCTGCTACGCAATTCTTACGCTGGAAGTTCCAATGAGAAGTTACTCTATGTTTTCTTTGGACTTCATCATTCTAATTTCATACAATTTTATGTTAATGGGATGAGAAAATAATTATTTCGTGAAACCGCAATAGTCGTTTTGTTTTCATGTCAAGTACTAACATTCGCAGTTTAAAACATTACGACCCATTATAATTAAATTAAAATCTCTCTGTGGGTGCGTAAAATGTTAGTATTTGTTTTCTGATAATGGAAGAATTTATCACGGAGGTTTGTTTTGATAATGAACAGATTTTTTTGTACGCGGTTATAACTAAGTAAATTAACAAAATAATTCTACGTTATAAAGTCTATGTTCGGAATGACTTGTTGGTAAACAAAGTTACTGCTAAGCGCAAGGTTTGATTTCTAATTTGGGCTAACTTTTTTTTTTGGGGGGGAAATCATCAAATAACTTCCCCCGCTTTGGGTGGAGCGGGGGGAGTGTCAGACTTGTACTGGCTAAAACCCATCCATGTCCTTTCCATTGCCCTTTATGTTAAGGGGCCGCGGTATCTCTTTCGAACATCCCGCAACCCCGGTAGGCGTTGCCCATGGCAGGCCCCTCTGATTTGGGCTAACTGTGTTTATGTTCAAACAGCAATATTTCTGTAGCATCCCATAATCCGGGTTCGCAACCATTTGATGTCAATAAGCTCGCCACGTACTACATAGGACTTTATTCATGAGTGGGCCAAATGTGGGTACATTACTGCTTAACCCTTCGGGGAAAAACTAGCGTGATGCTATGTTAGGAATCAACTCTTTTCACAACAAAAAAAAACGTTGCCTACACTAGGAATTTCTCCTGTATCGTGGGTGCGTTTACAAACATTTAAAATCACATACACAAACAGCCAGACCCGGAACAAATATCTGTAGGCCATACAAATGTGTTCCGTGCGGGGATCGAACCCGCGACACGCAGCGCAGCAGTCGATCGCTCAGCCACTGCGCTAACCATGTTGTCAAACTGGAGTAAGACTATGAGTCCTTCTAATATAAATAAATGTGAACGCTTGTGAAGATGTATAGATGGATATTTAACTGCTTAGCGAATTTTCTAATCTATACTACTAATTAATATAATTTAGTATATTTTTAATATTATAAAGAGAAAAGATTTGTTTATATCGAATATGCTCCAAAAATACTGGACCGATTTTAACCATTTTTTCACTAATAGGAAGCAAACATTATCAGGAAGTAACATAGGCTATACAATATCACGCTACTACCCACGGGAGTGAAGCAGAAACTAAAGACGCGGGTGAAACCGCGCAAGATAGGTAGTATTTTTTAAACTGGATTAACACATAGGCTAGTTTTACCCCCGGTACAATGTCCCTTGGTATAAATGTCAACATCTACGTGGGGTAAGCTGCGGGCATATTCTAGTATTTGTATGTTTTTGTCAACATTCTCCACAGCCAAGCCCAAAGGCCCCTCAGTTGAACTCAAATAACGATAATATTTTCAGCAATCCAGCTTGCATTCACACCGCTTTGTCTATTTACTGACTATCTATGTCACTGAATAGAAACTATCCTATCCGGCTCTCCAATGTACCCGTATTTGTGTTTCATAGAATTCGTGAAAGCAAACCGTTGAATTTACTGACGAACAAACGAGGTACAGTCACCAAAAGCAATAAGTAAACGACTTCGAAACAACGGTGGAGGTTCTCAATTTGAAAGTATTTAAAAAAAATGGATGTTTTTTACGTGGTTTTTCCGTCAATTCTGGGCCGATTTTCAAAATTTATAATCGAAAGGGTATACTACCGAAGGTGTCCCATTTAAATTTTTATTAATATTGCTTTCGAAGTTAATGTTTTTTTTTCTAATGTAAATGAATGATATGTTTATATCTGTTACAAAAATGGAAAATGACTACTTGATAAGAATTTGTGTGAGGTGCAATCATACTGACAAATGCTTGCACTGACTGGACAGGTCTACTCAATCTATGTGGTGCTTTCTTAAAAAGACCACTTCAGACACTAATCTGCATAGTCCTCATGTAAGTTGACCAAGATTTTTTGTCTGGACTTTAAAAGAGACTATGACCTCTGAGTTTGTTTCGGCTGTTTCTTCTCAGAGTAGTCGGGTACGAAACACCGGCCTTATCTAGTTTTTAAAAAAAGACGTGTACAAAAGTGTTTGCGAAAACCTACTTGCAAAATAAACATAATTTATCATTTACCGCAACTAAAAAGGCTGATTAAAAAACACTTTTTAGTGTTTTTGGAAGACGTTTTTTTGCAAAACGATTTTTTTTAAGTCCGATAGATGTATTCATTTTAAATTAAATTTATTTATTAATAAATAAAATACAATGAAATCTTTCTAAATCAAATTCTTTTTAATTTTATTTAATAAACTGTTTAATATTTTCTATCAAATAAATTTATATGAATTTGAAAACATTCATGGATTCTATAGAAATTTCAAATGTATCTGACTAGGCTGGTTTCTTATCTATTTTACTGACTGTACGTAACAAGTTTGTGTGTATGTTATTCGGCTTTGTGAGTTACTTAGCATAAAGGAGATTGCATAGTTACCCTAGTGATTGCAAGTGTAACTGTATAGAGCATGATGTCCTGGATAACATTCCCAGGTCGACCAAATCGCTATTGGGTTTCTCCATCAAGAATTCCTCAGTATAATATAGATTTGTGCCCAATTGGTGGCAATAGGCTCGCCACCTACCATATGAGACTTAAGCACAACTAGTGATCCGTCAGCGAAGCAGTCATAGAGCAGTCATAGGCGAAAGAGGTGGCCGGTTGTTTGAGGGAGAGAACCTCAAACCAACCCAGCCGCCGGGCGCCGGGCGCCGCGAGACATTTCCCGCCACCGTAGATGCGGGCCTATGCACGGTGAGCAATAACAAGCTCACAGTCCGACCGTTTAGTAACGACAGGCGGTGTCGACGGCGCGTTAGTATTCACGCGCGCTTCAAAGACATGTCAGAAAAGCAGAGGGGCCTGTCAGGGCCACCACCTGCCGGGATTGCGGGTTGTTCGAAAGAGATACCGCGGCCCCGGAACATAAAGGGCAATAGAAGGAACATGAACCCCGGAACATCTCTCTTGTTTAAAACGTACACTGTGTTGTGAGAGAGTGCGTGTCACTGAATAAGTGTGTTTAATGGTAGGGAATTCGCATAACGATGTTTAAACCAAGCGATTAGAGAGTGTCCAAAAACAGTTTTTTTTATCACCTGTTAATTTATTCATTTAAGTATTTAAAATATTTATGTAAATGCTGTTTTGACTTCCGTACGTTTTACTCACGGGTTGACCACTAAAAACCAACGCTATGCTGTAGGTTCCCATGGCACAGCATCATGCCGAGACTTACCAGTCGCAGTCACGACGTGCAAGCTATTTTTATTTTGTCCTTATATACTTAAATATGTATTTGTAAATCTTTGTGATGCTTTGCATTTTTATTTATTTTTTGTTATTTTGTGTGCTTTCTTTCTTTCTTTGTACCTGCTTTTGGAACTGCTTTTTCAGAGTAGCCAAATAATTACCTAACTAACTACTACTACACTTAACTAGGATACACTAGTTAATCGCAGAAAAAACTGGACTTTGTTATCCTTCATTTAATATTGTACGTGGAGCGACTGCCTACCCAACGCGATATTAGAAAAAACACGACACTCATTGGTAAGGCTGAGAATCCATATCGATACCGGGGCTCAAAGGGCGTAAACACAAAAACTCGATTTTACAGGTGAGCCAAAAAAACAACGAAAAAATCTACAAAATCTCTTTGGTTGCCGGCCTAAATAAACCAATCCAAGACCTAGTATTTTTAGGATTCCGCACCTCAAAAAATATTTTTTTGTTGTAACTTTCAGAAGGTTATCGAGTCTTAAAAATTAAAACTTCTGTTGTTTTCAATATGGGGAAAAGATTGTAAGTTTTTTACTCGACTTAATAGATTTCGTTTTTAGGGTTTCGTATCTCAAAAGTAAAAAAAAAGGAACACTTATTGCATCACTTTGTCGTCCATTTGCCTGTCTGTTTGCCGGTCCCTTTATCTCGGGAACGTGAAGAGGTATCGAGTGAAGGCGCTGTACAAAGCAAACACTTCGTAAAACGTCTAGTTTTTCGTCGCAAAGTTAGCCGTATCTGCACATGCCACTAGCCAAAAAAAATTACCGTGTATATTTCAATACATAAAGTAAAGAGTTAAACAAAATAAGTTTACAAAAGTGGTCTAGTACTACGAAAAAAAAAATGTTTAAAAAGACCAAGAATTTTTTTTTCAATTTTTTCAGCGACAACCATCATATTTTTTATATCTATTACAAAGAAAATTGTATATACTAAAGAGATATCTAAAATTTTTCAAACATTGAGCTGTATTTTTTTTATATTCAATAAAAACTGCAAAATGACCTACATTTTGGCGGACATTATATTCAAATAAAATCAAACACCGAAATATTTTCGACCTTATTTCTATTCTTTCTATGCAATACTGTCGTGTACTTGTGTCAGACCATGCCTAGTATGCAGCTAGCGTCACTTTCGTGAATACCTAAAGATTAGCTTATTGCCGCGCCTTAAAATTATAACCATATACCGAAATCTGTGATACTTAACTGCTGTAAAAAAAACAACCCTCTAAACTCTAAGTCTACGCAGTCTAAAGATATGTCCGCTTTGGTCACAAGTTTGTAGGAATCAGAACACTTTACGACCCGAATTATTTTAATGTTTGGGGCGTTCACGTCCTGAATAGTAATTAGTGATGGTTGTTACCGTTAATTTGCTTACTAATTCTATCAGTTTGTAGACAGCTGCATTGTTTTATTTAATGGACTTATTTTCTTCTTTACTTGATATTTTATTTCAAATTAAGTATGGAGTTTATTGACTATTGTTTGGACTTTATGGACTTTTGTAAGGACTTCATTAACTTTTGTATGTACTGCATTAACTTTTGTATGAAGTTTATTAACTTGTGTATGGACTTTATTAACTTTCGTATGGACTTAATTAACTTTTGTATGGTACAATTTATTAACATTTGTATGAACTTTATTACTTATTTACCAACTTAGAGGGAGTGTCAGACTTGTACTGACTTAAACCCATCCATGTTCCTTCATTTGCCCTTCGTATTGCGGAACGGCCGTCTCATTCGAACCAACACGCAGCCCCAGACAATCTACATTCATTCATATGTACTTAAACTGAATTCTAAAATATATTGAATTATAAATAAAGCGACTGCAGTCTATTGTGACGTCATATTATGGATATGCAAACTCTTGGTTAGTGCTTGCTATTATTAAAACTAGCTAGACCAGACTATGGAGTGACTAAAAGTTTACGACCCTGCATGAAGAGCGAACTTTCAAAACTAACGAAATTAATGTTCAAATCATGTCGGGTGGGTACTGATGAAACGTAAGCGTTATAAATGGTAAGACTAACTGGATTACAATCTCTCTAATTCAGGAACATCGTTAATCAATAGATTAAGTATTATCCATTGATTAATTAGGTTTCTATTTTTATCGATGAAAAATGTACCTGTTTTTTCATTACTCTTGCAAAGTTTCAAATCTACTACTGTAAAGTGGGGGCTTTGTGGATATTAAAACCTTTGACGGCACGGTTGGCGCAGTGACTGAGCGATTGACTGCTGCGCTGCGTGTCGCGGGTTCGATTCCCGCACGGAACAAATATTTGTATGGCCTACAGGTAGTTGTTTCGGGTCTGGCTGTTTGTGTATGTGAATTTAAATGTTTGTAAACGCACCCACGATACAGAAGAAATTCATAAGGTGGGCAAAGTTAAAAAAAATAAGATTAGATCTAAGCTGAGAACATTAAATATTTGCTTGTTTTTTTTCTACTAGTAACAGTCGACTTTTATACTGGAGGCTTTATTTATGCTTCGGTATATTTTTATTTTATATTATTGGTATTTTCTAGCTGACATTGTGAAAATAATTTATTTATAAAATTTGCCCTGTATAAAATAAACTGCTGGGAGTTTATTCCGCCACTTCTTGCTAGCTAAATCACTAGAAAATGGCGAATAGCTTGGTTAAAGGTTTTGGGGGACTGTTTCTTGTGACGTTCAAAAAGTGCTGATTATTTTATTTATTTATTACCTAAAACTTTATGCACAAGTAAAAAACTGTACAAAGGCGGACTTAATGCCTTATCATCATCATCATCATCTTCATTATCATCATCATTACCATCTTGATTATCAGCCTAATATGAATGTATGACTTTTGATTTTGATTGTGTAAGGAATGATATGACAGAGAAAGAAATAGAGGATGCCGTGACCTCTGATAGGAGAGAATGGAAGAAAAACACGTGCTGCGCCAACCCCAAATAGAATAAAATAAGGGCAGGAAAATGATGATGACCTTTGATTTTGATTCTTGATATATGATGATACGAAAATCTACAACCAAAGTCCGTGTAACCGGCAAAATTAATAAATTCATCAAATCTTTTATTTCAAAAGTTCCAAATAGCCCCAGAGTTTAAAATAGATCGAGGGCCGTTAAAATTAAATTAATTTATCTCACAAACAAGAATTTCAAACGAATACGAAACATAAGACCGAATTGCAGTTATTTTTATCTTTTAAAAGCAAAGATAAATAAAAACGAGCAGTAAAGCTTTTTATACCCATTTTGATCTTTCCATTTGTACCAGCACGTCAGGGCAACGTAAGATGTACTTATTGGGCATTTGTAACTTATTGGGAAAATAATGTTCCGATATTTTTGTGAGAACAATAAAGTATGTTCTGTAATTTTGCCAGAGGGATTTTTGTTCTTTTTTTGAATCTTTGTGTATTGGACGAAAATGTATTTTTTGTGCCGGAATTTGCTTAGATAATTTTATTCAATAATTATAATTTGTATGTAATTGGGAGTTCTACTTCTGATTGTAAAATTGCCTAGTCATATTTTTATAGTTTTGGGACAAGCATATCGAAAAAGACAGTGAAGTTCTTGTTCAATTATTATTATTAAATAGATGTTTTTAACACTTTTGGCAAACTTTTGCATTTTTTGCTAGTTTAATTAACACAACCGTTTTTTTTAATATAATCCTAAATTCTTCATCTTCTTCCTCTTAGGATATTATGCATTCTTTCCTAAAAATGCTTATCAGGAGACAGATGTAATGTTGACATTAAAGCTCGCACGGATTACTAGAACTTGCAAATCTAGGTCGTCAGTGGTAAGCCCCAAATGGCGGTAGACCACAGATCATGAATGATTATAGTATCTCTTTATTCCGGTGGTAAAAAATGTATGTAGCTCAAAGTCACCAATAAGTTAATAAAAGTAACAGTTTATTTGCTTACTTTATGACACAAATACCTTTGTGTAAAAGAACGAAACACTTTCATATTTGTAAATACATAAACTTAAAAAAAAATATTAAATGATATTATGAATTTAATTAAAAAAAAGTCAAAATAAAACTTAATAAAACAAAAACTTACCTCATTTACTCCTTCTAATTCGCAATCGCCACTTCACAAACAAAACACTACTATTCCTTATTCAAAATTCAACTGGAACACACACTTTTTAAATGAATAGAACACTTTTTTGAATTTCCGAATAATAAGTACGAACGCTCAAGCAACGAGTCTTTCCGACGATCGACGAAGCCCCGCGTCCTGTTAGTTCGGAGGCAGTCGAGCTACTGAGGGTAAACTCCAGCTTAAAGGTATAAATACATAAAACAATAGTTTCTGCTCGCGACTTTGTCCGGGTCGAAGAAACATATTCTATGGCACTTTGTAATCATGTAGTTTTCTAAGAGTGAAAGAATTTTTCAAATCGGATATGTAGTTTCGGAGAAAATTACCACTTTATTAATCTTATTACAGGAGAACCAACTGCTAATAACAGATGGATGACAATTGTAAAAGTAATACAGAGTCAATGACAGGTTATTATAGAAACCGTGGTAGAAATCTTAAGATCACTAAAAAACACGATTTTAGCGCTATGCTGTGGGCTCCCATAGCACAGCATCATGCTGAGTGATGACCTACTTGTCGTAATCACAACGTGCAAGCTATTTTTTTTGCATATGTATTTATAAATGTTTGTAATGCTTTGTCTTTACAATTATTATTTTGTGTGCTCGTCGTAATTTGCCACTAATATTTTTTTCTTTTTTTTATTAAAAATACTAAAATAACAGGAATTAAAATAAAATTCATACTCACTTCCTACAAAGTTAGCGTTCAGCTGAGTGCGTATAAGTTTTAGTGTTAAATGGCCCAGTTGAGAACTCTTTACAAGAAATATTAAGATCCTTACATATTAGTCATTGTTATGCACTGGTTTATGACCGCGGCTTTGCCTTTGTGTAGTACGGCAGTTGTTCCATGGGATCTTATTACTGGTATTAAATGTCAAGTTGTTATCTTGGTTACAAACTACATAATAATTATGTGTCTGCAAAATATCATCCAAATCTGTTTAGTGGTTTTTGTGTAAAAGATTTAATACATCCTGACAAAGTCACATTCATAATGTGGGATAAAAACTTGTAATCCTTACTAATATTATAAAAGCCAAAGTGAGTTTGTTGTTTGTTACGTCTTCACGCCTAAATGGCTAAACTGATTTTAATGAGTTGACGTCGTCGAGAGAGAGACGGACATAGGCTAAAAAAAAGTGAGAAAAAGGAAAGAAAAGGGTAGAGAAAGATATTTTTTTTTTGATCATCACGCAGGTTAAAATTAGCGTTAGCCCAAAGTAACTATGCCACGCGGTCGAAGTCACGGGCAAAAAATAGTCTAATATAATTATGGCTCATGAAAACAATTGGTTATTAGTCGAACTACTCAACACTTTATTACATACTTTATTACATAATATACATAGAGTATAATCAAATTTGTGTTTGTTTTTCTTTATCATTTTTTGCGATAGTAATTTTCTTTTTAATATTAATAGAGCCTTAAATATTCGGGACTTGTTTAGTTTTCATAAAGATTTGTTGTAAAATGTTAAGGTGTGTCCAAACATTGAGCAGCAAGAGCGCGGCAGCAACACGCGGCATTTGTAGGACACATTTCTGCCGCGCTCTAGTTTGGACAAAGCCAACTAATGTTAGCGCGGCAGTACTGCGCGGCACAACCAAGTTATGCCGCGCGCTTCAGTTGGCATCAGAACTAAAATGAAAGCGGTCGCATGTGTCGTAGCTCTGCTTATTATTAAAAAAATGCGTAAAAGAGCTAAGAAGAAACATATTTTGACGAGGAAATGCTGGATGAAACCACTTTTTCAACGGAGGTTACAGAATATTGAGTCAATCAATTATGAAATGAATTACCTAGTCCATTGAAATGTTACATTTTTTAGGCCTTACCTTGCGTTTTTTAGAGGACGCAATTTTATTTTTTGATGTGTAGGGGGGGTCAGTCTAAAGCTAAAAACAAGTTTGTGGGGTCGCAACCCTTGTCCCACGGCCGCCATCTTGAAAATAGAGGTTGAAATGGTTTTTACGATATATCTCTTAAACTACTTATTTGATAAAAAAAAAATTGTTAACATTTTTTGTTGCAAATTAAATTCTCTACAACTTTGGTCCAGTAACTTTTTGTCGTAGAACTATAAATAAAAAAGTTATAAGCGAAAATCTTCAGAAATTCCAGAAAAAACAAAAATATTTTTAGATGTAATTTTTTTTTATCATTTTACGAAAAAAATATATTTGACCATTTTTGAGGAACAACTTTTAGACGCAACATTTTTATATATATTCCTTCTGTCGAGGATCCCCTAACTCTTTAAAAGATCCATACATTTCAATTAAACGAATCGATGTTTCGTTGTCCATGTTTGTGCGCAGAAATACGTCCAAACACAATTACTGCCGAATGTTTACTAAGAATGTTAGCGCGCGGCAGGTAGCCAGAAGCGTTCGCGCGCGGCTGTCGTCTAATCACAGCGCGGCAGGCCGCGCGTGGCAGCCGCGCTCGATTGCCGCTCGATATTTGGACACACCTTTAGGGTTCTGTACCTTCTTATAGGGTCCCAACAATACTTTATTACTAAGATATGTCTTTAATAATGTGTGTTTATAAGTTCGTCACCTGAGTCATCAATTCAATAAGTAACATTCGGGACGTGTTTTGCGGATGAAAAATAACCCACCCATGTTCCTTCTATTGCCCTTTATGTTCCGGGGCCGCGGTATTTCTTTCGAACCCGCAACCTCGGCAGGCGGTGGCCCTGGCAGGCACTCCTGCTTTGCTGACATCTCTTTGAGGCATCATCATTTTCCTGCCCTTGTCCCATTCTATTTGGAGTCAGACGTTACGGCATCATTTACTTCTTTCTCCTTCATATCATTCCTTACACAATCCATCCATCTTTTTTTTGGCCTTCCACTCGCTCTCCGTCCATCAATATCAGATCCAATATTCTTTTAGTCACATCATCTCTATGAGGCGCGCGTGGAAATTTGGGGATGCGAGTCGCTTCGAAAAGAATACTGCGGCCCTAGTCTGCGACTAACGAAAAATGATGATCCCCGCACGGAACAAATATTTTTGGCCTACAAATTTTTGATTCGGGTCTTGCTGTTTGTGTATGTGAGTTTAAATGTTTGTAAACGCATCCATGACACAGTAGATATTCCGAGTGTGGAGCAACGATAAAAAAGAAAAATACGGGGTGTCTTCCGTGATTTGGAGTACAATAAACGGTGAAAGCATAAAAGAATATTCAAAATAAAAGGGTACATGAAACATGGTTTTTTTATTACATACTAGCTGGCACCCGCGGCTTAAAAAACCGGCCAAGTCTGAGTCATACTTGCACACGAAGTGTTAGTCTGATTCGGACTTGGCTGGTTTTTTTCTTTAAGTTGATTTACTTTTTAAGAAATACGATATCTAATTAATTTGATAAACTATTGTTGTTTGCTAAAAGAATACTTTAATTTCTCGAAAAGTACAATAGATATATAAACTTTCTTTTATTTTCTCTAAATTAATTACTTTTACTTTAAAATTGGACTTTTGTTTTTTTAGAAAGATTTTTTTAATCTACTTTTGTTGAATTATATAGGACTAGCTATTGCCCGCGGCTTCGCTCGCGTTTATTTCGGGGTAACACAGTTCCCCTTTCCTGATTTGCAGGTACCTGCTTCTTGTAGTTTTAGCCCTAGCGCCTTTTTTTTTTTTTTTTTTTTTTTTTTCGGGTGGGAAATCATCCAATGACTATCCCGCTCTGGGTGGAGCGGGGGGGCATGTCAGACTTGTACTGACTAAAACCCACCCATGTTCCTTCTATTGCCCTTTACGTTCCGAGGCCGCGGTATCTCTTTCGAACAACCCGCAACCCCGGCAGGCGGAGGCTCTGGCAAGCCCCTCTGCTTTGCTGACTCTCTTTGAGGCGCGCGTGAAACACGAACGCGCCGTCGACATGGCCTGTCGTCAATCGACGGACGGACGGTGAACTACCCATTGCTCACCGCCCACAGGCCCGCATCTACGGTGGCCGGAAGTCGTCTCGCGGCGCCCGGCGCCATGGGCGTCTCCCGCGGCGGCTGGGTTGGGCAGATGTTCTCTCCCTCAAACGCCCGGCCACCTCCTTTGCTAGCATTACTGCTTCGCAGAAGGTGGTGACCGCTTCCCATTCCCTCTCGCTCCGGACCATGGCCTGAACCAGGGCCGGACGCGAGAGATCGCCGCCGCCGATCGCCTCCACGAGGGCACGGCGGTGCTCCGCCCAAGCTGGGCAGACCGCCACTGTGTGCTCCACCGTGTCCTCCGGGCGATCGTCATAATGGTGACACCCGGGCGCTTCCTCCCGCCCGATGATGTGCAGGAACCTCCCGAAACTTCCGTGTCCGGTGAGGACCTGCGTCAGGCGGTAGGTGAGGACGCCATGACGCCTCTCCAGCCACTCCTCAAAGAGGGGACTTACCGCCGCTATTGTGGCGTGCCCTGCACGGGGTTGCGACAGTCGCTCTCTCCATGCCACCATGAGATCGCACCGGAGGTCTGCCCGCCGAGAGGCAACTTGCCGTGGCAGCGGGTTTTCCCCCCGGTGTAGTGCCTCCGCGCGCCACTCAAACAGGCGCGCGAGGACTATCGCCTCCAGATCCCACGGTGGCAGTCCGGCAAGGAGGCTCGCTGCCTCGCCGGAGATCGTGCGGTAGCCCCGGACAAGCCGTATGGCCACCACCTTTTGGGGCGCGTTCAGGTAGTGGGCGGCGCGCCGCCCTAAAGAACGCGCCCATACCGGGGCCCCGTAAAGGGCCATGGACCGCACGACTCCGGCATAGAGCCTACGGCAGGAGGCGTTTGGCCCCCTCAGATTGGGCAGGAGCCGCTTGAAAGCAGCCCCCGTCCGCTCGAGTTTGGGAGCCAAACGTCGAAAGTGTTCGACGAAGTTCCACCGGCTGTCGAGGACGATTCCCAGGTACTTCATCGTCGACCCGACGCCGATGCGAACCCCTCCTACCGTGAACTGGGATCCCGACGGTGGCGTGTTTCCGCGGCCATGAAAAACCATGGCCTCGGATTTGTGCAAGGCCACCTCGAGACCCAGTAGCCGGATCCTCTCCGCGACTATCGCAACCCCGCGTGTCATATTGTCGGCCGCCGCCTGGTGCGACCCCCCCTGAGCCAGGACGAGCGTGTCGTCAGCGTAGCAAACTACACTGATGCCGCTGGGGAGGTCGGCGCGCAGCACCCAGTCGTAACCGATGTCCCACAGGAGCGGCCCCAAGACCGATCCCTGTGGGACACCGCACGACATCTCTCGCCGGTTCCACTCTCCAGAGCGACCGGGGTATATGACGGCCCTGTCCGTCAGATATGCCCCGACCACACGACGAAGATAGGTCGGCATCCGGTGGTAGCCCTAGCGCCTTATTTATTGTAATAGCAAAGCTAAGTTTTCCCTTTTCTTCCCTCATTTCTCACTTTTTATAATTAAAAGTTAGCCAAACCAAAATTCATCAAAATCGGTTAGTCATGTAGACGTGAAAACGTAACAAACAAACAAACTCACTTTTGCTTTTATAACATTAGTAAGGATTTTTAAAGATGGTCACCCATCCTCGAACCAACCTAGGCAAATTCAGCTTAACCTTAAGATCGACCCGAGCGGCTGCTATTATTAAGCCACGAGCTCCTCCCCACAAAGCACTTCCATTTTAATAAATTGTAGCGTACTTACACAAACAGCGGTGGTTTTGAAACTTTGATTGTTTATTTATTTACTGAGATTTGTGCGCGAGTGTACCCAAAGTAGATTGTATTTACGTTTCATGAAGTCGGTGTACACTTGGGGTAAGGATGCCATGCTTACTGTGGCTGTTTGTCTTTGATAAACTTGTGTATATAAATATCAATGACAAATAATCCTTACTAAAATTATAAAAGCGAAAGTGAGTTTGTGTGTTTGTTACGTCTTCACGCCTAAATGGCTAAACCGATTTTAATGAATTTTGGTACAGAGATAGTTGGGACTCTGGAGACGGACATAGGCTAATTATTTTTTTAAAAGTGAGAAATGAGGGATAAAGAGGGAAGAAAAGGGAAAACTAAGCTTTGCTATTACAATAAATAAGGCGCAATGGCAAAAACTACAGGTAGTAGGTAGTTAGGGTAGAACAATAGCATTGCAACGCATGCCGGAGCACAGCTGATGTTAGATAAATTTGATTGGAAGTCCCTTACGGTTATAAAAATAATCTTGGAAATTGAAATTTTTGAACAATCACGGATATAACGCGTAACAAAAAAATAATAATTGAGGATCTCCTCCTTTTTTGAAGGCGGTTAAAAATAACTAGTCCTACGTGATTAATGTTAAGATTGAATTTCTCTAAGCGTTTGCGCGTATTATGTTTTAACTGACTCAAAATTTTACGCAAAAGGAACGTTCGTTTACATTTCTAAAGAATCTAGCCTGTTGACATTGTATGGTTTGAAATATTTTAAGCGTTCATTCTTGTTGTTGTAAAGGTTTGTGCTTTGTTGTTTATGAAACCTTGTTTGCGAAACTTCTTAAAGGAAACAATGTTAGTTCATTGGGAAGTCGAGTAAACTTCAAAGTTCAGATCCATTCATAAGTTTATTTATGTTAAGTTGCATTGTTAGAGTTGCAAATGTGCGGGTGCTTCCATGAATAAATTTAATACCTTTTACATAACGGTTATGAATCTCTGAAGGGTTAAGCAGAGACGTAGGTACCTGATAGTATACCCACATTCCAAAAGTTATGTTTTAATCCCAAGTAAAAAGTGTCAGCCTATTGACATCAAATGAGTATAAATCTAGTCACCGTGGCTGATTCTGAGAAATTCTGGATGAAAAATCTCAATAAAACTTTGCCTGACTCGGGAACCTGACCAAGGAATGGGGTCCTTGCTTACTGCAGTCGCTCTTGCAACCACTAGTGAACAGGCTTTGGGAAGTTTTTTTTTTAAGAAACGTTGCTCTACACTAGGAATATTTCCTGTATCATGAGTGCGTTTACAAACATTTAAACTCACATACACAAACAACCAGACCGGGAACAACTATCTGTAGGCCATACAAATATTTGATCAGTGTGGGGGTCGAACCCGCGACACGCAGCGCAGCAGTCGATTGCTCAGCCACTGCGCCAACCGTGTTGCCTTCCCTAATCCCTTTTCGTTTCCTACCTATTCTAGAATACACCGCCATTTTGGCACTCACGTCATCGCTGAGTGCAACCAATCACAGCACCGCATCACTCCCGCCACGTGACGGTTAAAGAAACAACGGGAGTTCGAATCAACAGCATGGTGGCATATGTTTAAAACCCGCCCGCGTGGTGCAAAAACAGTAAAATACCGTGAAATACAACTGCTAGTGACATGTCTGGTGACAGCGTTCCCGGTAGAACGCAAAACTAAAACAACTAGCCAGTTACAAATATTCCCTTTGTATTGAACGTCAATGTTGATAACGGATCTCAACCTAATACTTGATATTGTAACACTGAATATTTAGTTTCAGTTGCAAAAAACCACTTGGGACTTTTAAAAACTAAAACAATATTAATTTCTGTATATTCACTTATCATGCTAATATTTAAATAAATTCTTATTAACAAAAAACTATACCTAGAAAAAAAAAGGTTTCCACCGGTATCCAGAGCAGGGTCCAAGCTACTGATGATTATGTTTCCAGAGACCCGAACCTCTTCACAATGCGGGCCGTATCGAGGAGTACTGCCTTCTGAATCAGGCCCTTTATCCAACCGCCTAACGAGATCCTCCTCAGGTGTTGGATGAAGCTCTTGGCGATTAAGCCATTGGCCGTTACGATAGTCGGCGTAGTGTTAGCCGAGTTTACATTCCACATGTCGACAACCTCGAGAACAAAGTCGAGGTATTTAATTAAAAAAACAATATCATATCACATTTTGTAGTTTACCTATCCTTACTGTGTATTGTCAATGTATGTATTTATTATTACTACAACTGAATTTTTCTGTCCCATACTCTGCTTTTTTCTCTGCGTCACCCTAAGGTCGACTGGTAGAAAATGCCCAAAGTATTAAGTCCGACTTTATACAATGTATTTTTTTATTTGTGCATGAAGTTTTAATAAATAAATGAGGAAATATCATCATCATAATTTATCAGACCTCAACGCTACCTGCTGACATAGTTTCTTTTACTCAAACAAGTTTAACGGGATCGACTGGAGCCAAATAGTCATTAAAACTCCAATAAAGAGTTATCCTGATCCAATTAACAGATTTATTGATTGAAACAATAAATTGGTTGATTTGATCAACAGAATAATTGATTGGTTGAGCTATGTATTCGTTTACAATTTCACATCTCAAAATACGGATTTGTGAATTCAATTATTGTCCATTACGTTATGACTGTTAAAAAAGATTGGATTATTTTATTCAATTATAAAATCTACAACGGTTCCGATACAACAGTTATTAAATTTGGTTAAAAATTGTTTTTTTTAAACCAGTTTTTTTCAGTTTCAATAGAAGCAATTTAGTGAACAACGCAGCAAACATTTTTTGTTCAATTCAATACACTTTAATAAAATATCCGTATTTATTGTGTGTTTTGGTCAATAGGTTTTTTTTACAGATGGGCCGCCGTCAAATACCTTGCCCGCTCTCGGCAGAGCGGGAAGGAGTGTCAGAATTTTACTGACTAAAACCCACCCATGTTACTTTTATTGCCCTTTACGTTCCGGTGCCTCGGTATCTCTTTCGAACAACCCCGGCAGGTGGTGGCCCTGAGGTCAATTATACTAATATGCGAAAAGGAATACAAAAGAAAGTTGTGCTATCTACCAGAAATAAAGATAAATAAATAAAATAAAGACAATAGAGATATCTGCCACTGAATTCGTTCGGATAGGAACAAAATGTTTCTTTGTCTCTTGTAGGTGAAACGTAGATACTGTGTTTTTTCAACACGTTGAGTTATTCACCCCTAAATGTTTTTTCTACTGGCTCCAAAAGCAATGAATGTTTCTGTGTTTTTGCAAATCAATGGTGCGTATATAATGGGTCAGGCTTTTGTCCCAAACCGCCTTTGTATAGGTATAAAACCTGAAAAAGGTATTTATTTGAAGTAGTAGTATATTCAAACTCAACATCAAAGCAAACTTTTAAATGTCATTAAAACAAAAAAATTATGCTACATTCCCAGTCACAAGGCATAATAACTCGTGTAGGTCACACAAATATTTGTTCCATCCGGGGATCAAACCGACACGCAGCGCAGCAGTCGATCGCAACTGTGCCAACGGTGCAGTCAAAATCTGTATACAGAGTGTTAGGTTAAACGAGGGACTTATTGAAGGAGGGTATTCAGTATTCGATTATCGTCCCAAATATGTAAAAAACCTATAACCTTAATTTCTGACGTAATTGTCCAATAAAATACATTATTCATGAACACTGAGCGCGAGAGAAGTAAACTTGTAAACGGTAAAGTAAATCACGCGGCAAAATACCTACGCGCCGATTCTACCGAAAAGGCGCCCTAAGCCAGGTTTAAAGTATGAAGGGAAAATGGATTATACCTAAAGGTCATTGACATGCACACATGTTCTGCGATAGTATTAAATCGCTAGCGCAAGGGTATATTCACGTTGCGAGACTTACGCGAAATTTTTGGTATGGTTCTGTCTTTTATTTATTAGTGTTTTTTTTTTGTTCATATTTTTATTAGTATCATGTAAGTATGCACTATTGTGGGTTTGAATATGTCCCTCGTTTAAACTAACATACTGTATAACTCATCATACGACGAGAATGCATCGTGTCATCGTACGATCATTAGCCAAATAAGAAGTCGTTTCTTTCTTTTCAAATAATCTCCTTTATCTATACTGTCATAAGAGCGGTTTCCGAACGTTATATCCCAGTTTAACTTAAACGAGTACGTTCCTGTGTACATGCCTGTGAGCTCACATTACTTTTATAGACTTCTGATATTACCTACATGGGAGCATACTGGTACAGGAGATCTTGTTGTAATAAAATCTATATTTAAGTGAAGTTTTATGTAAAATACATTGTTGTGTACTATATGGTCTGGTCGAGACGTAATTAAAAGAAACTTAAAATACTTTCAGACTATATTTTAGTTATTATGTTCATTTATTGATTTCTTTACATATAGTTTACATTTTTTAAATATTCCTAATAAAAACATTTGAAAATACAAAAAATAGTAGCCTGCCGGTATCAGGAACAGGGTCCAAGCTACTGGCGGTCAGGGTTCCAGAGAAAGGAACCTCCTGACAATACGAGCCGTATCCAGGAGTACCGCTTTCTGTATCAAGCTCTTGATCCAGCTGCCTAACGAGAGCCTCCTTAGGTATTGGTCGAGGCTCTTGGCAATAATTCCCTTGGCAGATACGACTATTGGCACAATGATCGCTGCTTGCAATAAAGCGATCAGCGACTTGGCTCGCGACGTTGTCGAAATGTGTCATATCGACAGCCTAGCGAGCCAAGTGAATATACTTGATTTGCTTATCTTTCTCGATGTTCTCGTCATGCGAGACCGTTATGTCAAAAATCATTGCGCACCGCTCTGAACGGTTTAGTTTATTATTTCAGCAATTTATTACTAAAAAAAATATCTGTGTCTTACATTTTGTTTGTTTGTTACGTCTTCACGCCTAAATAGCTTAACCGATTTTGATGAATTTTGGTACAGAGATAGTTGGGACCCTGTAGACGGAAAGGCTATATTTTTAAGTCTTAATTTTTATTTTTTTTTTTAAAGTGAGAAATGAGGGAGAAAGAGGGAAGAAAAGGAAAACTTAGCATTGTAATTACAATAAATAAGGCGCAAGGGCAAACTACAGGTATCAGGCACCTGCAAATCAGGAAAAGGGAACTGTGTTACCCCAAATTTAACGCGAGCAAAAGCTAGTAGAGCATAAGGTACAATGAGGTTGACGTATCCGTGTGAATAAAAACACCTAATTAATAAAAGAAAAAAAAAACAACAACTTTTGGTGTTGTCTAAAAATACAACACCAAAAGTTCCACTGAATATGCAGTTAGCGGAATGGTTGGAGTGACTTTGGAAAGCCGTTTGACGCAACCAAATTGGATGTAGCGCTCGCTTCCCTCGCTCAGCTTGAACTCGTTTAGTAATAGTTTTAACCGCACCTAGCCTATTTTTTTTTTTGGTTGGGAAATCATTTAATAACTTCCCCCGCTCTGGGCGGAACGGGGGGGAGTGTCAGACTTGTTCTGACTAAAACCCACCCATGTTCCTTCGGTATCTCTTTCGACCGACGGTCAAACCGTAACCCCGGCAGGCGGAGGCCCTGGCAAGCCCCTCTGCTTTGCTGACATGTCTTTGAGGCGCGCGTGAAACACAAACGCGCCGTCGACACGACCTGTCGTCAATAGACGGACGGACGGTAAGCTACCCATTGCTCACCGTCCACAGGCCCGCATCTACGGTGGCCGGGAGTGGACTCGCGGCGCCCGTCGCCTGGGGCGTCTCCCGCGGCGGCCGGGTTGGTTTGAGGTTATCTCCCTCAAACGTTTCAAATTCAAAACGTAAAGTTTTTTAATTTTATTCTTTACCTGATCTTCACAAGGTCATTATCATCATCTGCATAGCCTTCTCCCAACCATGTTGGGGTTGGTTTCTAGTCTAACTGGATGCAGCTGAATACCAGTATTTTACAAAGAGCGACTGCCTATATCACCTCCACAACCCAGTTAGTACTGGGTAATACGTAACCCCTTGGTAAAGCTAACTGGTCTTTCTCAAGGTATTCTATACAATACTTAAGTTTTGTATGCATTGACTGGGAAGGGTATTAATGATAAAAAGCAAATAAAGTCATTTATCATCATCATTTTCCTGTCCTTGTTCCATTCTATTTGGGGTCGGCGCAACACGTTTTCTTCTAACATTCTTCCTTATCAGACGTCACGGCATCATTTTCTCCTTTCTCTTTCATATCATTCCTTACACAATCCATCCATCTTTTCTTTGGCCTTACTCTCGCTCTCCGTCCTTCAACATTCAGATCCATCACTCTTTTAGTCACAGGTGCTTCATTCCTCCTCATTTCATGTCCATACCAAGACAAACGACTCCTTTTATTTTTTTATGTAACAGGCGCAAACTTCAAACTTCCTCTAATATACTCATTCCTTACTTTATCCATTCTTGTCACTCCACACATCCATCTCAACATTCTCATCTCCGCTACATGCAATCGTTTTTCATCCACCTTTTTTTATTTTTAAATAAAATCATTTATACACTGATTAAATTACTCGACATTGCATGGAAAGACTAAGAAACCAAATCTTTCACTTAATCAGGATTATGTTATTTTAAATTTTGAACTAAAAAGGACCAAAAACATCAAACAAAAATATTGCAAAAAAATTGTATTTAATAAATTCGTAACAAATAAGTTATCAATAGTTACTTTAAACAACATATCAATAATTAAAAAACTATTAAAATGCTAAGGCGACTTCAAAATAATTAATTATGAATTAATTATTCTTAAACAAATCAGCTGTACACTCAAAAATATGATAAACTTAAGTTAAATATAATTATCTTATGAATTCTAATTATTTGGTGTTTTCTCGTAACAATAATTATAAAAGTGTCCCTCTGTTACTAAATATAATTAATTATGATTAATGTACAAAATGATTACTAAATACACACAAGATTATTATAAAATCATTACAATAATATCAGCAATGGTACAAAGCTCGTTGTTTTTTTCACAAATATCTGTGTAATAATTAAAAAAAGTCATTGAAGGCACGACTTTTGCAAATGAAATATTCATTTTCATTTGATTCACGATTACAACTCTGAATCGACGATAGATGCCAAGTTTTTAGCCAGTTCATGCATTTACACTGTGTTTCACATAACTATTTTTTGACGTTTTTGTTCGACCAACAGTCAGCAAAAGAAATAGCAATCGTCTCGTCAATTATAGGTTACTAGATAGACGTCTTCCACGCTTTTTTTTTTAATAAACTTATATTAATTTGATGGAAAACAAACAGCTCATTTAATAAATTTATTTAATGTACTGTTTGTTTTCTATCAAAGAAAAAGTATATTCGATAGATTTTAAGAAAATTTCAACTGTATCTGACGAGGCTTATTACTTTTATTTTTTGTTGATTGTACACAGCAACACAAATTAATAAATGATTCTATATATTTCGTTGGCGTAATTTATAGAATTATTTATTAACCTTTCGTTTTTGAGAAACGTTTCACCAGAGTATTGGCTTTAGTAAAGCAGTTAGTTAAACACCATACTAACTTGTACTAAAGTCTTATACACACTGAAAACTATACAGTAATAACGAGATTATGAATTTAGGTAGTAATTTGACTTCTTTTTCCTACGGTCTAACCCACAAGGTTGATAAAAAAAGATGGTTCGAAATACAGTCAATCACACATCCGAAGTAACCACTGGAAACTGACCGCGACCTAGAGGCCTAATATGACCGCTTTGCCGGTCTGGCTGTTTGTGTATCCGAGTCTTAATGTTTGTAAACACGCCCACGATACAGGACAAATTCGTAGTATGGGGTAACGTTTTTTAAAAAAAAAACAAAATAGGCGCGGGAGATATTATAGTGCAGGCTGTGTGTGCGCACTGCGCAGGCATACGTGCACTCTCTGTTCCCTCATTCTTATATAAATAAATAAATAAATAAATATCTTGGGACAACTCACACACGGCTATCTGATCCCAAGCTAAGCAGAGCTTGTGTTATGGTAACCAGACAACTGATATACATACTTATATAATTTATAAATACATACATATTATAGATAAATCACAAAACATCACACAAAGTTTGTCCTGGGTGGGAATCGAACCCACGACCTCCGGCTCAGCAGTCAGGGCCACTAACCACTAGACCAACAGGTCCGTCAAATATTTCGATGGGACGGTAATCCGACACGATCGGCGATATTCCAGAATGAGAAGTGGTTCTAGTATTGTTACTATAAACGAATAATTGACTATACGTCGTATGATGTAGGTCCAATACGTAGGCAAGTTGAAGTCAAATAGATACTTACTACAACAGATAGAGTTACCTTTAAGCTCGATTTCATCAAAATCTAGTACACTGCTACAACATGAATAGCTATTATTTCATGAAAATTATTTACAGAACAAATAATTGGTTCAACAATTATCCGTAATCAACGCTACCAGGAAACCGCGTAATTTTGTTGATTCTATTATTTCAACTACCCTAACTAGCTATTTAATTGTAAACCAACTATTCAAAGTTAGTTGAGTATTTTCACATTTCAATTGAAATAACTATAAAAAACAAAAAATTTATGGAAAATAAAAATATGAATAAATTAATAGCAACTCCATTGTCGTATTACTTGATTTGATCGAATTTAAGTTCTGTGTTTCAAAATAGATTCATAATCATTAAATTTTCTTTTTAGCATGTCAAAGGAAATCTAAATTGTATTGGCCCAGAACTGAGCTACGAGCTTGGCATTTTCTGTAGCGTTCATCAGTTACAGTAATTATCTACAACAGAGCATGAAGGTCACGGTATTAAGTCCTTGATCGTTTGTGGAACAGCACCGTATTGACACTCCTGGGCAGTGTGATGCTCTTTTATGATATCATAACATGACATTAGTAAACAAAAACAAAAGGAAAATTCTTTTTTTTCTTCATTATTTCGTGTTTCTTTTACAAGAGAAGTAAAAATTATCGGATTAATGTACGATAAATTTTCATTTCACCTTTCACATTATCGTTTATCTTTTGTTTGTCCCTCTGAAAATGACATGCAAAAATATTTCATAAATCTTTCACTATAAGGCATAACTTGGCTTAAATTTTGCATCATTTGTACATTTATAGGCACTTATCTAATATTTCCTAGGTCACAAGCATTCTCAAGTAGATGAAAAGTCAACAGGAACTAGTTTCAATAAGCAATAAAACTCACGAACTTCAAAATTAAACTATCAGTAGTAAGTCCAGCTTTTACAAAGTACTAAACAAATCCAGCGTCTAGTTTGATAAACCTGTTTCTAGTTTAATTTAAAACTGTGGAAAAATAAACCTTATAAACATGATTTCCATCTCTTTTTTGAAAAGTTCCTGCTTCCCAACATCCACCATCTTTATCGCATTTAAGTCATTCTAAAAATCAAACCCGAAAAATCAGTCGTGAGCTTCAGACTTTACTCCACCTTCTTTGTCTTCTTAATTTCCAAGAACTTCAAGATATTCAGGCACCAAAACATGGCAGAAGCCACGAAGAAAGTCTGCAACGCCGTGGCAAATGCTGGGCTGGCAATCGTCACACTTCTGGTAAGGAAAGCGAGGGCGGAGCATCTGATGACTTCCAAGATGGGAGCGTGCTTGGAGTTGTCGAAGGCCATTCCTATGATGGTGAGCGAAGCGATGACGTAGAGTACGCAGATCAGGACTGAGATTGGTGTCATGCCCTGAAAGAGAAAGAATTTTTAAGAATGTTTGTAAGAGCAGGTCTACTCTCTAAGCATAAAATCCGAAGTTTCGGCCGCAGTTATGGTCGTTTCGTACTCCGTATCACTTATGAACATTACATTAATTAGGTGCCCAACATATAAATGTCTGACAACCCGATTGGACAGTATGTTGTCCTTACCAGTATTTTTTTTTAAATTGATAATTATGCTATTGCTCTGGACGCTCATTCGGAATGGCAGCCAACTATGTATACTGTTTTCGTTGTAGCATGGTGTGGGTGAAATTAGTTAGATTAACAGTTCCTCTTTAATCTGAAACGTTACCGCGATTTTCGATCAATACTGATTATAGGCTTTTCCCTGAATATAATAGTCGTGAAGGACAACCCATCATATACATCTCATCGCTAAACATGTCTTTTCATCTTATGTCACCCGTCAAAGCTCTATCGAAAACAGTATACCAATATGATTAGAAATTCATTACAATGAAGCATATTTTTTAAGTTCTTTATTGAAAAGAGAATGAGTTAAGTAATATCATAAATATATAATAATAATGTCTATTGTTTTTGTTGTTTCCCGTAATCAATGAAAATATTAAGTAATATCATGGCTCCTGTAACACGGGTTTTTCACCTAGCACAGGAGTCAGGGACTTCACAAACAATGTATATACTTCTTGCGTAATAAAGATTATTCTATTCTATTATTCTTTCTGTATTTAATCCTTACATATATTATAAAAGCGAAAGTGAGTTTGTTTGTTAAGTCTTCACGCCTAAATGGCTAAACCGATTTTGATGAATTTTGGTACAGAGATGCATGCTATTTAAAAAAGACAAAAGTGAGAAAAGGGGGTGAAAGAGGAAAGAGAGAATAAAAGGGAAGAAACTTTTTAATGCGCCGTCCAATCGCTTCGAGAGTTCGACTTTTGTTTGTAACGCTTTCACGCCTAAAGCTGAGCCCATTTTAGTGAAACAGAAAAAATTAGAACCCTTGTTGCGATACATGAAAAAAAGCAACCCTGTGTTGAGACCCTGGAGACGGACATAGATATATTCATAGATGGTCATATACATTTTTTTAAAGTGAGAAAGAGGGAAGAAAAGGAAAAACTTAGCATTGCTATTAGAATACATAAGGTGCAAGGGCAAAAACTACAAGTAGCAGGTACCTGCAAATCAGGAAAGGCGAACGGTGTTACCCCGAATTTAACGCGAGCGAAGCCGCAGGCAAAAACTAGTTAGCAATAAACGGGAAAGATATCTTGAAAGCTATGTTTTGAGTACAAACCTGTCTAGATACAGAGATCGAAATTGTTCATAAGCAATTACTGAAAGTGCTTCTGGAGACCGTGACTACCACAATCATCTTTGTTCCAACTAAAATTTCCACAGATTAAGTTTAATGTTTCGGAAGATAAGATACTGCGCTTCACAGTAATTTGAATAGAAATTCATAGAGTAGAAGGTCTCATCTAAAATTTTATGGCGTATGATATATCGGGACATAGCAAGTGAGATTGTCGTTGTTGAAACTTGGAATTTCGGGGTCATTTGGTTTTATGACTGTAAAGATGGCTGCAACCATATCAATGTTGATGGCTTCTGCTTTTTAAGATTCTGTAACCAAAGGGTAAAACGAGACCTCACAACCAACCGTTCGTCCGTCTGTCCATCTGCCACCAGAACTTATCTCATGAATCGTGATAGTAAGAAACTTGAATATGAGAGAGATGATGTATTGTATAATGTATTGCTGCTATAACAATAAATACTAAAAGTATTATAAAATAAATATTTGAGGTGGCTGCCATACGACATTATTTTTGCCATTTTATAGAAAACTAGCTGACGTCCGCTGCTTCGTCCGCGTGATATCGAAAAATAAATCCTATGTGTTATTCTAGACTATAATCTATAACTTCATCAAGATCTGTTCTGCCATTTTGACGTGAAAGAGTAACAAACATCCATACATCCATCCATTCTCACAAACATTCGCATTTATAATATTAGTAGGATGATACGCAACCCTTCGATTGAGACTCGCACTTGACTGGTTTTATTTCTATGGATGGGAAATCATCAAATAACTTCTCCTGCCAATGTCATACTTTTACTGACCCCATCTACGTTCCTAATTTTGCCCTTTACGTTCCGGGGCCGCTGTATCTCTTTCGAACAACCCGCAACCCCGGCAGGCGGAGGCCCTGGCAGGCCCCTCTGCTGACATCTCTTTAAGCGCGCGTGGAACACTAACGCGCCGTCGACATGACATATAGATGTATCCTTGTATCGAATATGAAATAAGGATTACAAATATACATTTACCTATGTTTTACCTCATAACTCATCATCTGCCTAGCCTTTTCCCAACTCCATTGGGGTCGGCTTCCAGTCTTACCAGCTGCAACTGAATACCAGTGTTTTACATGGAGCGACTGCCTATCTGACCTCCATAACCCAGTTAGTACTGGGTATTACGATACGCCTTGGTAAGACTGGTTGTCAGACTGTCAAACGAACGACTGTCAAAGATCTACAAATGACAGCCGGGACCAACAGCTTAACGTGCTTTCCGAGGCACGGAGGAAACTCGGTATGTAACGGGTGGTCACCCATCCACAGACCAACCTAGGCAAGCGCGGATTAACCTAAAGATCGACCTGAACGGCTGCTAGTATTTAGCCAAAAGCTCCGTTTTGTTCATAACTCATTCTATTAAGGGGTGCATGTCACGAATGTTTATTTCCTTGGCCTGTAATTACTTAACCTGATAATGAACTCCAATGAGAAGATCCTAAGAAGATTATGTAGAAACGAAACTCTACTAAACAACGGTAGATAGTAAATAATTTAAATATCTAATAATTTAGCTATCTTTTTAGAGATTATTCCTTAAAAGCTGGACTTAATTGACGGCACACTTGGCGCAGTGGCTGAGCGATCGACTGGTGCGCTGCGTGTCGCGGGTTCGATTCCCACACGAAACAAAATTAAATATTTGTATGGCCTATAGATAGTTGTTCCGGGTCTGGCTGTTTATGTATGTGAGTTTAAATGTTTGCATCCACAATACAGGAGAAATTCTTAGTGTGGGGCAACTTTTTTTTAAAGAATAGAGTAACCAAAGATTCAAGGGATAAGCAACTATTGTAGCTTATATTATGCTATATCCTAACTTCGGTTGTGTGATAATGTAAAAAAAACAATACAAAATAGATTATTAACTGGGCAACATCCTTTATTAGTACACACAAAAGTAGCCATAAACAAAGCAGTAACAGATATTAAATTTATTTTGTATCTTTAAACCATGTTCAAACTCGAAGTGGTATCTAATTTAAACACCCACTTTGGAAAGTCTCTGAATTTTGAACAATAACAAAATTGATATACGTTTTTATACCTTTTTTTAAAACATAATATTTTTAAATATTAACAAGTCCTTACTAATATTATAAAAGTGAAAGTGAGTTTGTTTGTTACGTCTTCACGCCTAAATGGCTTAACCAATTTTGATGAATTTTGGTACAGAGGTAGTTGGGACCCTGGAGACAGATATATAATCTGATCCAGTATTTTTTTTTTTAAAAAGTGAGAAAAGAGGAGAAAATTGGACGCGAGCGAAGACACATTTTTTAAACAGTATCCCATGAAAGATGAGTCTACTTTAGCTAACCTGTAAATAGACCTTGAAGATTTAAAAACTAAACGACCATTTAATATTTCAATGGAAAGGTACTTTGTTGTAGTTAAAATCTTAACTCGAAACTTCCTACGAAGCTGAATTAACAATAACTTTAGGATCGTAGGCGATAAAATGTTGACGACTCATCTTCTGAATGAAAAAGTTGTTTAGAAGTATTTTGCAAGATTTTAAAATATTAATAATATTTATCATCTTGCAGCAGCTCTGACTTTTAAGATTTTCGATTACCGCTGTTACAATATTTAGTCAGAGTAAATTTATAGATAAATATAGGATCGAAACTAAGATTCCATTGAATGGTTACTGATAAATACGAAAATTTGGATTGATGGATGTGCGTCACACAATCACGTCAGAACGGCTGAATGGATCTGAATGTAATATGGCACAGAAACAGATGATAAATCTGGTACGTTTTTTTATCCCGAAACCATGATCCCCTGGGCAATTCCCAAAAATCCGGGCCGTAGCCGCGGGTAGAAGATAGTAAGTAGTAGTATAAAAATATGGATAATATTTTTGTGTTCACCAAAAATATTGATCGTGCACCGAATATTCTTTTCTGTTAAAAAAATGCGTAGGTTAGGTTAGGTTAAAACTGTGACCCCCTACGCCAGTAACGACTTGCATTAATAGAAAATGGATAAAGATATAACACTTTTTTATTGTAGTGCCCTGATGCTCGTTATGACATATTTTAATTAACATATTTTGGTGCACATTCAGTATATTTGGTGCAACACAGGCAAAATTATGTAAACGAAATGGGAATAAATTAAATAAGTACTTTTAAATACCATCCTAAAAATATTAAGTTTTCCGTAACATAAATTCGAAGTGTAGAATATATTTTTATTAGATATTTTTACCTTTTTTAAACCCTCCTATGATTTCATTTCTTGGTATAGTATTGATTTGAATGTTGTTATTTAATTTTAAAATATGTTTTATATATTTTGTTGACATCGTAGTTTTTTAATTTTAACTAACTGACGAACAATAAAAAAACAGTGATCTTTTGACTACTAAGACTTTGAGATATGATTTTTCCACAACTCCAATAGACGACACAATTGAGTATATGGTTTTAATTTCAACTTAATATTTTCAGGCGTTCCTGAGATGAAGGGTCAAAAAACAGACAGACAACAAAGTGGTCGAATATGGGCTTTGTTTTTTTCCTTTTGAGGCACAGAACCCTAATTATACGTGCAGTTAGCTTTACTTTAATACGAGCATCAGCTTTTTATTTAGTTTCTAAGTTTTCTTTTAAAATACAGCGCTTTACTGAAAATTGCCTTGAAATAATCCAGAAACTTTTCCTATCCTAGTTTTCCTTTTCTACGCTTCTCACTAGAGTTTTATCATCAAAAGTGACGTCAACTGGAAGAATTGTTCTTACTTGGTTATTTTTTGTGCGGAGATAAGAAGCTGTTTTGTAAGTAGAAATTCGGATTAGAACTAATATGACCTGAAAAATTACAGATTTATCACGTGGGAGTTATCTTTTAAACTACACTAAAAGTATAATCCTTACTAATATTATAAAAGCGAAAGTGAGTTTGTTTGTTTGTTTGTTACCTCTTCACGCTTTAATGGCTACACCGATTTAGAATTTTGGTACAGAGATAGTTAAGACCCTGGAGACGGATAAAGGCTAAAAAAGACTGAAGAAAAGGGGAGAGAAAGATTTTTTTTTTCGATTATCAGGCGGGATAAAGTTAGCGTTAGCCCAAAGTAACTATGCCACGCGGACGAAGTCGCGGGCGGAAGCTAGTAAAATAATAATTGCTTTTGTATTTTGAAAAAAAAAACACGGTCGAGTGGGGGTCAGGACCGGTTTTATTCTTTTCTTTGTTGCTGTATTTCAATGACCTTTAAGATTGTTCATTGTTAAACCTTGCGATTATATTTTTAAGGGCAGTTTTTTTAGGGTTGTACCCCAAAAGTAACAAACGAAACCCTTATTAAATCCCTTTGTTATCCGTCTGTCTATCTGTCAAGATCCTTTATCTCTGGAACGCGTGAAGGTATCGAGTTGAAATTAAAACCATAAACTTAAGTCAAATTAGGCTGCTAATTAGCACTTTTTGAACGCTAACATTACAAGAGACAGTTCCCCTTAAACGCCTTTTGCCACTTCCTAGTGTTTTAGTTGGGAAGAAAAAGTGGCGGAACAAACTCCCTAGCAACACATCTGTCAGAAAATTAGATTTCAGAAGAAATCATCATCACCTCAAAGCTTTGGCGTTGTATCTTGAACCTCATTATTATTACAGTAAGCTTATGTTTACAATAACGGTAAGTCAAGGTGAATTTACACGTCCCTCTGTACATAAACACGCCATGTTACATCGGGTACATACTAATATTTGTATACGATTCTACTCCAATTTCACGATGTTATGACAAAGATTCAGTGAGGTACATTAAGTAGAAAAACTAAGAAGGTTGGCTTTGTATAAGGAGTGAAATAGGCAAACAAATATAGGCGTACATACAGATATATGAAATTCATCATCATCTGCCTAGCCTTTTCCCATCTAATTTGGGGTCAGCTTCTAGTCTTCTCAATATTTTACATGGAGACATTGAACCCTGAGAACTGAGTATACCGTACCGTAGAAGTATTACCGTTGAGCCCCGCTGGCACAAATTTGTGCCACCAAACCCCGACCGATTTAAAACTGTATTTGTAGTAAAGATAAGTCTTAAAATCAGATTACGCTTACGATAAGAGCCCGCCCGGCGGTGCTTGACGGATAGTTGACGTAAATAATGGCGGTCCTTGAGAGGTTAACTAGCGTGGTTGGTCATCGTGTATACGGTTGAGTTTTCCCTTGTTGAAGGAAGTCAAACTTCTACGTCTATTCATAGTGACAGTAACGCAATAGTCATTAATTTGTGCCTAGAGGTGGTATCATTATTGTGTTATATTGTTACTCCAGGGCCCTGATTGGATAAGATAAACATTCGGGTCCCGTAGTCGCCTCACGTATTGACTAATTTTGAACGACGTAAAGAGAGATTGTATTATCGTTGTTTGATGTTCATTTTGTATTCATCATCTGCTCAGCCTTTTATTAAATATATGTTGTCAACTTTCAGTCTTACTGGAATTGCAGCTGAATTCCAGTACTTTACATAAGCGTGTGCCTATCTGACCTCCACAACCCATTTAGTAATGATTAATACGTTAGTAAGACTAGTTGTTAGTCTAGACCATTGACTACCCTTACCAACTGTCAAGAATCAGCTAGGATTAACGTAATTTCTAAACTACGAAGAAAAGTCGGTATATAAAAGTTGGTCACCCATCCACAGACCAATCTAGGTAATCGCGACTTAACCTGAAGATCATTTCACAGCTGTTATTATTTACCCACGAGTTTCTCACACTAAGAATTTCTTCTGTATCGTGGGTGCGTTTACAAACATTTAATCTCACATCTCTCACAAGTCAAAGTTAGCTTAACAGTCATAAATATTAACTTAGAGTTTGTATTCCGTCCGTGCTGTCATTTTTTTGCACTAGCAATCTTTTAAATGTTTAGTAGAACACTGAAAATAAATAAAGACTGCAAAATAAAACTCACCATATGTCTGGAAGCTAGCTCAAAGAATCCATACAGCACAATAGTGTAATGCGCCACGAGGTAGAAGTTACACCAGCCTGGTAGTTGCACGTCGTATTTATCTCTGTTTTCCACCTGTAAGCAAAAATACATTAATGTAACTTCTAGTCTAGAGCATTCTGTTTTAAAGAAGATATTATGCCATATTAAAAATATTGGCCAGCCAGCCTTTCTCTGGAGTTTTGACCGCCGGAAGCTTGGGCCGTATATTTTAAAACGAAATGAAAAAAAATAATAAACGAATTTCATAATATTATTTTATTTATATAAATATGTAGATAGATAGCTGAACTGTAAAAAGAGAATGTCACAAGTTCAGAGACTTTACTAAAACTAGATGTGGCTAGGATGGGGTTGTGGGTACATTTTAGTATTATCTAGACTTGGATGATTTTCTTCACCGATAGCACTTCCAGACCTAATAATCTGGAGCATAAAATTGGGTGGTGTACCCGTTTGTAGAGCTAATAAAATAGATCAAAGGCTCTATTCAAGTTGAAATTGGTTGGGTTTGCCCAAAATAATGTGTAACGTCTATATTGAGACCAAGATTCCTTTTAACTACCCTTTACTAAACATATAATATTGCTTGTTTTAGGTGCCATCTTGAAATATTTTTAACAGACTTCTAAGAAGCATATTCTCAATTCACATGTGTTTTTTTTTATGTTTTTACGAAATACGTCTTTTCTATACAACAACACAAAAATAAGATAAAAACTTTATTTCCGGAAGTTGGTGTCAAAGAAATAAACCGACCGACTTCCGGAAGATATTTTCCACTGGACTTAGAAATAAAAAAAAAATGCACAACGACCGGTACTTGCTTTTTGTTGAAATCGGTATTTTTTTGCAAAAAAATCGTTAGTTGCACTCCATTATACCACTTACTACAGTTAAAGATGAATGAAATAGTACCGTACAAATACTAAGAAAAAATACCTGTGTCACTCGGGGACTGCCGCGGTAAAGCTATTGCATAGCATTTTTTATCAACTTATGCAATAAATAAAAACAATCTAAATAAAATATTTAAAAAGTACTTCCAATGAAAAGAAGTCGCAAAAAGAAAACCAAGACCTTGGGTTTGATCCAGCGTAATGTCGATTCACTATCCGATTCTCTACCAAACACGCTATTAGAACATTAGAATCGGTATTGAAATAACTGACCGTATTGTGTAAACGACGTTAGACAAGCCACACCTCCGTGCCCGTCGGAGTGGGGAGCGTCATGTTTTTCTTCGTTACGGAATTTCTGGATTTGGTCCCCGCGCTCAAGGCCCGCGATAGAAGCTATGCAGTAGCTTAAAATGTACAGCACCAACTAGTGCATTGTTCCCAATATTTTGATATGAATAAGGTTCTATAACTTTGTCTTGATTGCCTTAACTAGAAAAGTTTGAAAACCTTTTGAAGCTTTCCAAAAATAAAATTCGTCATCTGCTTGCCTTTTCCAAACTATATTGGGGTCGGCTTCCAGTGTCACCAGATGCAGCTGAATACCATTTTTTTCATGGAACGACTGCCTATCTGGCCATAATAACCTAGTTAGTAAAAGGTGATACGATACACCTTGGCAAGACAGGTTGTCAGAATTCCCACTCTGGAAATGACATCCGGGACTAATGGCTTAACGTGCTTTTAGAGGCACGAAAGAAACTCGGTATGTTGTGTATATTTATAATTTATTGTCATTAATTTTAGATTTGAATATTATTTGCATACCTATGCGACGGTAAAATATGGAGAACTATATAATATGAAAACATCTATGTACAAATTACCCATGTTTGCAAAGAATAAATGATTTGATTTGAATTAAATCTAAATGAACTCCCTATATAACTGCTGGTCCCCTTACCCTTCCTTTTATAGTATCACTAGCTCTTCAGACTATAATCTAACTCCGTGCCAAATTTTATCAAGATCCCTTCAGACGTCTTGATATGAAAGAGTAACAAACATCCATACATCCATGCTCACAAATATTTGTATTTATATTATTATACATAGTAGGATTATATGAACATTTATATAGTGGTGTAGAAAGATTCCATAGTCTAAATACTATCTATTATTATTTAGAACAACAAACAATTAAATAATAAAGCGTTAGGTAAAAATTGAAATGAACAATTATGTAATAAACAGCGTTATTCACAGCATACAGGCATAATATTAATAACACGCTTCAAAGAGAAGCTAACAGTAACAAAAATATAAATGAGAAAAAACTTGGAAAATTAATTTAATTTTATTTCCAGAAGTCTTTAACTTTTGTTTGATTCAGCGTTTTTTTGCCACCGACTTCTGGAAGTAATTTAATTTTCTTTTTTTGTGGTACTTTGGAAGTCGGTTTTTTATTAGCAAAAATGTTTCTTATTTCAGCATTTTAACTTGTGGTATGATGATATCTCAAAATTTTATCGAGTATTCATTTTCTATTGCTACTTAGAGATATGAGCATATCGTCCTTAGGCATTAAAAGAAAAAATTAAAACGTGTTGGTTTTTTCATGGATGCCATTGACCATCAGAACTGGACTAAATTAAAATAGGACCATACGGAAAGGACCAAAAGAATCGATTCATCCAGTCGAAAGGTATGAGGTAGGTACTCTATGAGGTTTTATACCTTAACCAAATGCTGGCTGGTTAACCATGACGTTCCAATACTCAGGTCGTTTTAAAAAAGGAACAAGAAAAACAGAGACTAGAAATGGAACAAGAAGTGTGAGATGTATCTATAAAATATTATATGCGATTTTATTGTAGTAGGATAGTGTCTACATTACTGTATTATTACTGTAGGATATATCCAACAGTACCAAATTTAAAAAAAAAATTGGTTGTTTGTAAAGTAGGTTTACGATCGAGATGTTTACGTGATAACGTCTTATTGGTGATATAAGTTATCACCAGTAGTGACATCTAAAATGAAATTAAGTACTAATTTAAAGTTTTTTTTTCGAGCCAAGTAACAGATGGCGCTACCATCTTTATGAAATGTCGCTCGTGAGGTTTACAAGTTTCTGAACATATCACCCGACTAAAACGATTTTAAAGACGTTATCACGTCAAAAATGTACAGTCAAATGGAGAACACATACTATAATATAAAAAGAAAAGACCCCATATTTTGCTCTTAATTACTTTCGTGGTTGTAATACTGCCAGTGGGCGTTTAAAAACTTGGTTCCTAAGTTAAAAAACTTTTTAAGCTTTCCAAAAATAAAACTTAGTACTAAACAAAAATAATAACTTTTGTTAAAACCGGTTTTTACGTCCTCGCCTACATAACCAATAATGTTTAAATTATTCTGGCGTTTTAAGTTTGTTGGCAAGAAAAGTATTTTCTGAATTTTGTTTTGTGCAAGTAAGAGTTGTAACGCCCAACATTGGTGTTTAGGCGATTCTTAAAAGGGTTCTATTGGCTTGGTATATTATTTTATCAAACTTTATTAAATGGGTTTTAGCATTTTCGTTTTTACATAAACAGTAGTTTGCTTCAGTAGGAACTTAAATAAAGGTGTAATAGTTTCCTTAAAAAATTAAATCGGAAGGCACTTTTTTTCCTGCCGGGGTTGCGGGGCCCCGGAACATAAAGGGCAAAAGAAGGAACATGGGTGGGTCTTAGCCAGTAAAAATCTGACACTGCCATCCGCTCCCGCACCCCGCCCAGAGCGAGGGAAGATATGGGGGTCAAAGTGCGAACTTTTTCAGAATGATATGTTTTTCAAACAAAGTTTTTATTGTTACCTTAACTTCAAAACCTCCTTTCCTGAAACCTTGTATATAAACCACGTAATATACATCGATCAGCACAATGTTTTGAGTGCAAAACATTGACTTCTATTACGAAAAGTGAGTTTTCACTCCATAAAAAGTCGTTTTAGAACAGTAGTGTCTGCGTAGAGTTACTTAGTTAAAATAAGGCCAACTAGCAGCGATACGAAAGGTCATTAACCTAAAGAACAACTGTGGCGTTGACAATCTAATATTTATCTCTTTCCATCTTGTGCCTTTGTCGTAATGTCTCGTTCTCCCGGCCATTTTAGATGGGGTTTTAGCATGGGTTTTGTTTACATTTGGTATCGCTTCTCGTTGGCCGTACTTTAGATATATAAAATGCATGGTTGACAGCTTTCTGAAGGTTCATTAAGATCCTGTATCCTACTAATATCCATTCTACTATATTATAAATGTGAATGTTTGCGAGGATGTATGGATGTATGTTACTCTTTTACGTCAAAACGGATTTTGATGGAATTTGCCACAGAGGTAGATTGTAGTCTGGAATAACACAAAGGATACTTTTTTTTCGATTATCACGCGGTTGAAGCCGCGGGCGTGAGCTAGTTATCAGTATTTTCATTAAGTAAACCCACCCGTGTTGCATGTAAATCCAATGAATTTAAATTTGAAATTTAGCACTTTTCGACGATCTGGTAAGATAACTGTAGTTTTTTATTGGGATCTTATAAATATCGTATAGGAACGCTAAAGGGTAGAATAGAAAAGAAAATATTTTATTCCACACCAAAAGTTGAAACATAACGTTTTTAACAGAAATTGCTAATTCTGTGATTACATTGGCGGGGTTCAATTTTGCATTTTTACATCAGGAATTTTGTAGTAGCAGCCATGTAGATTTGTATCCATTTTTGATGGCAATAGGCTAACCCCCTATTACATGGGTCTTATACTTATCTGGCGAAATAAAGGTGTACTATTAGGTACCGTACGCTGCTGATTAACTCTTCGAAGATTCTCTGATCTTCTAGCTTAAAACTCTAGAAACACTATTTCAGTCTAGGGTTTATCTTTGGAACCTAATTTATGGGCATTAAACTAGGATCAATAGGCACTCTAAGTGATAAGTGCTAACAGGCTTAAGTACTGTCAGCAAAGAAGATAAGTGTCCAGGCTCGTCAGATATGTCTGTTTTTTTTTTCTTATAAACCGATGGACGTTTTGGGCTCAAATTGAATTTAGTTAATATACTGTTTATTTTCTATTAAATAAATTTAACCCTATACATATCCTTACTAATATTATAAAAGCGAAAGTGAGTTTGTTTGTTTGTTACCTCTTCACGCTGTAATGGCTAAACTGATTTTGATGCATTTTGGTACAGAGATAGTTGGGAACCAGGAGACGGACATAGGCTAATTTTTATTTAAAAAAAGTGGGATATGAGGGAGAACGAGGGAAGAAAAGGGAAAACTTAGCGTTGCTATTACAAATCAATCAGGCGCAAGAGCAAAAACTGCAGGTCTGCTTGGTGTGTTATACCGAATTTAACGAGCAAAGCCGCGGGCGAAAGCTAGTCACTCATAAAATTAGAATTTGATTTTTCGGTTATGAATACAAAAAAATACACGTATAAAACACGTATAGGTTAAAATATTTTACAAAAAAAATACTAAATTGTGAAAATAGGGAGTGTTGCTTTTAGGCAACACTGAGGTTGAGAGTCGTATTTTTCAAACTCTATCGCATATCGCGCATTCCCACTAGTTCGTTATTTTCGAATGTAGACTACAAGCTACAGTACGTGATTACGGTATGAAATCAATTATTTTTAATTTGAAGCGTTTGTACGGTATGTTGCCTACAGTCTACACAACGGTACGGGTTAACTCTTTTCGAAAACATTTTGTGTCTGAAGAGCCTTGTTATATATCTATTTTGCTGACTGTACTGAGTAAGGACGGGTAATAGACTAGGATAATCATTTTATCTAGTGTCAATGTCTTGTGAGTGATGTTAGTCTGAGTCTAAACTGAATCTAAACTTTATTCCAATCTTAAACTCTAATCGAAAAAGCCTATTAGCCACACAACCTATATCGGGGATTGCGGGTTGTTTGAAGAAGAAATTGCAGCCTCGGGCCATAAAGGGAAAAAACATGTATAGGTTTTAAAAGTCTGACACTCCCCCCACGCTCCGCCCAAAGTGGGGGAAGTTATTTGATTATTTCGCGGAAAAAGCCCTATTCAACCTGATATACTATACACACTATCAAAATAAACAACTTTCTCTATGAAAACACCATCGGAATTTCAACAAAAACAAAAAACCAACGGTCCAGTACAAAACCAATGTTTTTTAAAGTCACAATGAGCGAACATTAGGAATGTTGACGGCACGGTTCATACAGTGGCTGAGCGGGTTCGATCCTCGCGCGGAACAAATATTTGTATAGCCTACACATTCTTTTTTCGGGTCTGGCTGTTAGTGTGTTTATTTATTTATTAAAAAGGACACCAACAGCTTCTGTGTGAAAATATCTTAAAAAATATACAGTTAGCAATTACAGGTTAATCAACATTTTTACAGTAGTTTTAGTATGATTCAGACCATCCATCAGTTGGATGGTCTGAATCATACTTTGAATAATAACCTGACTTTTCTGGTACACGCTGTAAAGGCATTTCAACGAACTCATGTTCTTTGATCAAAGGTTATAAAGTGTCAATCATAGGAATACCATTTCCCCACTCCGCGTTCCCGTTTGACAAGTGTAGGTTCGACATCTTGTTGGATAAAATCGAGATGGGAGCGGTGATTGTCTCTGTCAATCTGTCATCTTCTTTCTACATATTATTGTATTTAGAGAAAGCCTTTGTAAAGAGGTAAAACATTTTTCCAAGAAACAATATTTGCAGGTGCTTTTTTGGGTCCTGTACCCAAAGGTTAAAACGGGACCCATTTACTTTACTCCAGGCTGTATCTCATGAACTGTGATAGATAGGCAGTTTTTTTTTTACAGATGATGTAATTCTGTTGCCTATAGAATAGCAAATACTAAAAAAAAGTGTGTGTATCAGCTCCGACGCACGACTGGAGTTTACTCCTTAAGTACAAAAAAAAAATATCACTGACGGACGACAAATTTCATAAAGCGCCATCTAGTAATATTCAAAGTCATTCATCAAAAGATTTTACACCTCACATTTTTCTCATACCGGGCGCCTTATAAATATGAAAATCGATTCATGGAGTAAACTCCAAAAACAGAAAAAAATAAATATTTAAGTGGGCTCCCATCTAAAAACATGATTTTTAGGCTTTATGTTTTTATAGATAACTAGCTTCCGCCTACGACTTCGTCTGCGTGGCATAATTACTTTGGGCTAACGCTAACTTTAACCCACGTGATGATCGAAAAAAATAAATTCTTTTTCTCTCCATTTCTTCCCTCTTTCTCCCCTTTTCTGACTTTTTTTTAAATTAGCCTATGTCTGTCTCCAGGGTCTCAACTATCTCTACCAAAATTCATCGAAATCGGTTAAGCCATTTAGGCGTGAAGACATAACAAACAAACTCACTTTCGCTTTTATAATATTAGTAAGGATGGTACGAAACCCTTCGTGGACGAGTCCGACTTTCACTTGGTCAGTTTATATAAAACCAGCTCGACAAGGGAGTGGGCATACATCAATCATACGACAAAAGGAGTCACCACTTCCAGCTCACGAGTCGAAGTTAAAAACCATTGTTCACTTCACTTATTTATTTAATGGCGTTTGTGGAAAATGACACCACAATTTTGCCAATATCACGTAGGTACTATGATTACCAATTGTTTCAAAACTTAGTTTTCGCTTAATCCTACTAATATTATTAATGCGAATGTTTGTGAGGAGGGATGGATGTATGTCTGTTTGCTACTCTTTCACGTCAAAACGGCTGAACGGATCTTGATAAAATTTAGTACAGAGGTAGATTATATTTTTTTTCGATATCAGTGTCAGCTAGTGTTATATAACTAGTCCGCCATCTTTTACCTCCTTTTTTGAAGTCTGTTAAAAAGAAATAGTCCTACGTGATTGATATTAAGATTGAATTTCTATAAGCGTTTGTGCGTATTATGTTTTATCCGACTCAAATTTTTTTTTTTCAATATCACGCGGGCGAAGCCGCAGGTGCCAGCTAGTACATAATAACTAATGAAAATTCATGCAATAGATCCCAAAAGAATACTTACATCTACTTTCATATCCTCGTCTCCTAGTCGAGCTGTTCCCGGTTCCCAGCTTGGTCCCCAGAAGATAGCCTTCAGCTTGTTCTCCCAGGTGTCCAGGCTCCGGAACTTCTGTACTACATAGGTGTTGTAGAATGCCTGGAAATAATGAAAGAGGTTTGTATTAAAATTAGTAATATTTCAATAGTAGTGTGGCAACATCTACTTGAAGATTTACTTCTATACTTCTACGCAGAAATTGGGTTGATAATCTTAGCTGTGCCTAGCAGTTTTAGCCGCTGCTCAACCCCTGAGTGTTGCAGCGTGGTGTTATATTAATTTTGTAAAAGTATGCCTAATCAAAATTCAAGGAATCACGTTCTCCCGTTCATACTTCCTTACCTACGTTCTAAAATGATTCTCCACGCAAAAAATTTAAACTCCAAACCTACAGTTTCTGAGATTTCGTGATGAGAGAGTCAACGATTTTCATTCTAATAGATAACTAGCTGTGCCCCGTGGTTTCACCCGCTGCTCAGATCCCGTTCTAAAGAAGGCCAGCTTTATCACTTAAGGGTATGAAAAATAGATTACGAACGATTTTCAGACCTACTGAATATCTATATAAAATTTCATAGAAATTCAGTCAAGTCATTTCGGAGGAGTATGGCAATTAAAACTGTGCTATGAGAATTTTATATGTAAAACATGTGAAATTGCCAAGAATTTTTGTCGGATGGGAAATCATTAATAACTCAATCTCAAAGCATTTATTTCAATTAGAATATTACATTAAATAATGAAGCAACAGACCCAGTCACAAGACATAATAACTTGTGAAAGTACTGTAGTTGCCCATTCCAAAGCTTTGATCTCCATGGAGAAGAAACTCCATGGACACTCTAAAAGAGTGTCCATGGAGTTTCTTCTCAATTATAATATTACTAGCTTTCGCCCGCGGCTTCGTCCGCGTTAAATTCGAGATAACACAGTTCCCCTTTCCTGATTTGCAGGTACCTGCTACCTGTAGTTTGTGCCTTAGCGCCTTATTTATTGTAATAGCAATGCTAAGTTTTCCCTTTTTTTTCCTATTTCTTCCTCATTTTTCAATCCTTTAAAAAAAATAGCCTATGTCCGTCTCCAGGGTCCCAACTATCTCTGTACCAAAATACATCAAAATCGGTTTAGCCATTTAGGCGTGAAGACGTAACAAACAAACAAACTTACTTTCGCTTTTATATTAGTAAGGATTACAAAATCGTATTAACATCATTCATGTTGTGATTATAAAAATGTGTGAGAACGATGTAGAAAGACGTGCACAGTAAGAGCATCTAGCTAGAGTATTAACCGTGGCAGCTAAAAGATGACCAGTCCCGACTGACAGCGCCCGTTCACGAACATGACGTATGGACTAACTGGTAAATTCCCCCGCTCTGGCGAAGCAAGGGGTGTGTTATACTTTTACTGACTAAAACCTTCTTATGCCCTTTATGTTCCGGGGACGTGATATCTCTTTCCAACAACCCGCAACCCTGGCAGGAAATTATCCAGCCTCGATATAATTCTCTTAATGTTTTATTTTTTGTTGGCAATCATTGTCATGACAGGCCACAAAACATTGTAAAAGGTTCACGTACACTCATTAAGGCATGTTACAGATGTAAGGACGTGTTCTGATAACGCGGTTTTTGTTCGCCTGAAGAAAATTAGCGAGCAACGGTGGCAGGAAAGAAATAATTCGCTTATTTTCTCAGTAAGATATAATAGCAATCTTGGAAGCACCTTAATCAAGAGTATCTTATTCTGTACTTATATTTCTCTTTTCTTCATGGGCCAAAATAGATAAAAAACGATTCAAAAAGTAAGAAATTTGATTTTGCAGTTTCATGAAGTCTGAATTTGGGATCGAACCCGCGACACTCAGCGCGGCAGTCGATGGCTCAGCCACCGCACCAACCGTGTCGTCATGTCATTGGATGTACATGATAATGAAATTCTTACTGCCTGGTTGGCCCAGGGGTCGCTATCGCTACAGCTGAGCATGAGGCCTTGGGTTCGATTCCCGGGTCCAATTCCCAGGTACGGCAAATTGTTATTGGGTTTTTATCAGGAATTTCTCAATTACAGTCGAAGTCTTGACTTGTGCACGGTTGATGGTAATAGGCGCGCTCCATATTACAACGCGACTTAAACGTCATTGGAAAAAATTGAGTATATTTATAGGTACAGTACTACTTAACCCTTGGGGGATAAAAGGCGTGAGGTTATGTGATTAATTCCTGACCACTACTGCGGTCCTCAAACAAACTGTCTGAAGTCTAGACTAGATTCAGTATATACGAGAAAATCATAATACCTAGCCCACAAACTAACTTACATAGGCTAGGACTAGGATACTAAACTATGAACATAGGCTAGGACTTAGCCGCCATATTGCTTTGCCTAAGTACATAACATGAGCAGTACTGAGGGATCAAAACCTCTCTCAGTCTAACCACATCTTTATAATCCCTTGTAACGTTGAACTTTTTGCTGTATTACCCCATCTTCCGAGGTTAATTACAATGTTCTGTTTACCCGACTAAATGTAGGCATGTTCAGAATTTAATCTGATGTTTATTATTAAACACATATTACCTATATAGTACTATGATAATCAAGTTTATTATTCGTTGTATTTAAATTCTAAATTCCTTCTGACAACCCACCTTCATATATTCGCCGCACATTTTCTCGACATCCGTGTGTCACTAGCAGGATTCAGCGGAATACCAGCGTCAGGTATTCTACTTGGCATTATGCTGAGCTGGACTCCTATTTGGTGCAATCTTGAGACACACACCGCCTAGTAGTGTGCGACCGTTATATGTACTTGTATGTGATGTGTCTAAACGCTTATATGGGTCAATCTAAGTTCTACCTTACTTTTTTTGAATGTGTTCCTTTTTTTCTGTTTGAAATTTTTTGTATGTTGGTGCATCAAATAAATGATTTATCTATCTATCTATATTTACGGTAGTCGATGTTCATTTAGTCTAATGGCCCGAAAAGAAGTGACTGCTGCGATGACCAGTAATATACCAGTATAGAATGCGCAGTGTCTGAACGATCGACTGCTGCGCCGCGCGTCGCGACCACGATCCCCGCATGGAAAAAATATTTGTATGATAAACAGGTAATTGTTTCGGTTCTGGCTGTTTATGTATGTGAGTTTAAATGTTTGTAAGCGCATCCACGATATATAGCTGCTTGCCGGGCTGCGAGTTTCTTCGAAAGACCGCGGTCCCAAAACACAAAGGGCAAAAGAAGGCAGATGGGTGAGTTTTAGTCAATACAAATCTGATTCTCCCTTCTGCTCCGCCCACAACTAGCTTTTGCCCGCGGCTTCGCTCGCATTAAATCCGGGGTAACACAGTTCCCCTTTCCTGATTTGCAGGTACCTACTACCTGTAGTTTTTACCCTTGCGCCTTATTGATTGTAATAGCAATGCTAAGTTTGCCCTTTTTTCCCTCTTTCTCTCTCAATTACCAATATTTTAAAAAAATAGCCTATGTCCGTTTCCAGGGCCCCAACTATCTCTGTACCAAAATTCATCAAAATCGGTTTAGCCACCAAGGCGTGAAGACGTAACAAACAAACTTTCGCTTTTATAATATTAGTAAGGATTTCCAACCAAAAAAAAATAAAGGTTCCGCTAGTGATAGCTGCAATAGCAATAAACTTGCTCCCTATTATATGTACTCCTCTATATTTCACTAGTCACGGTTGGTGAAATATAGGTGAGTTTATGTTCACTTCTGCTTAATATTTCGTGAATTCTAGGATTACCAACATGTAATGTGAACAACATAATAGCATGATATTTACATATAAGGTCATATGGATACTTCCATCGACATTTTGTGCTGTATTATAATTAATAGGTCATGGCTCCAGAATCTGTAGGTTTACTAAAGGATTATTCAAAGTGGTGGTTTGTCCTAATTTTACGCTGAGTGTTATCTGAAAGGCAAATCCCTTCTATAGAGCGTGTCTTACTGTGATACAATATTTGATGAGATTACTGTATGGATTTTTTTCAATATTTAAGTATTTTACGGCCAGAGGGGTCTGCCAAGGCAGTGGCCTGCCCGTGGTTGCTGGTTGTTCGAAAGAGATACCGCCCCAGAACACATGCAGCGTGGATGGGTTTTAGTAAAAATCTAGTCTGGCACTCTCCCCTGCTCCGCCCAGAGCTGTCAAATAAATCATTATGCGTAACCTTTTTCCCACTGTGTTAAGTTTTCAGTTTAGTCAGATCCAGGGTAGCGGGTTGTTCAAAATCAAAAACCATTCATTCAAATTAGGCTAATAATCTTCACTTTTTGAACGTCACATTACAAGAGACAGTCCCGCAAAAATGCTCCGCCCTTCGCCAATTCCTAGTGTGTTTGTTCGAAAGAGCTACCGCGGCCCCGAGACACGAAAAGCTAGCTAATTAAGGAAGGAACATAGATGGGTCTTGTCGCTACAAGTCTGACATTCCCTTTCGCTCCGCCGAGAGGCGGAGCAGTCTAACCAGATGTGGCCAAATATCAGTATTTTACTTGAACCGAGTGCTTATCTTGACTCCATAACCCAGTTAGTACTGGCTTACCCTTACCCCTTAGTAAGACTAGATTAATAATAATGATGTAAATAAATAAATAAATCAAGTATATTGACTTGGCTCGCGAGGTTATCGACATGTAGGATGTGGACTCAGCGATTATTGTGCCGATAGTCATATCTGCCAATGGCTTAATTGCCAAGAGCCTCGACCAATATCTGAGGAGGCTCTCATTAGGCAGCTGGATCAAGGGCTTGATACAGAAAGCGGTACTCTTGGACACGGCTCGTATTGTTAGGAGGTACCTTTCTCTGGACCCTGTTCCCGATACCGGTGGGCTCCTATTTTTGTATTTTTATGTTTTTTTTTATATATTTATAAGAATTTTTTTTAAATATAATTAGTATGTTGAAAAATGAATAAACGGGAAAATAATGATGCAAATAAATACCTGCAAGTACAGGGGGTTGAAAGACGGCTGGTTGTAAATGAGTCCGTACACGATCTCAATCTTATCCGTCTCTGGTCTGAAGGTGCCAAACAGACGGTCCCAGATGATCAGCACGCCTCCGTAGTTCACATCCAAGCAGTATTTGTTGCTGCCTAAAAAAAGAAATCAGAAAAACAATTGAATCACTTCGACGTGACAAGGCAAGCGGGAATCTTTTAGATTACAGCTGTTTATGCTACGGCTACCAGCAAACGGTTTTTGGAGAACCTTCTCCTCAAACCTCTCATTCTGGGTACCTATGTAGTTTTAATTACAAATCGATACTTTCACGCGTTCCCGAGATAAAAAGGTTTTCACACTCAGATAAACAGACGGACAGCAAAATGATTTTATAGTAAGGGTTCCGTTTTTGTCCTTCTTAGCTACGGAACCCTAAAATCCCATTGAAAGCTAATTTAGAAATCTTTAAAAAATAGCAATCCTTACTTATAATATTATAAAAGCAAAAGTGAGTTTGTTTGTTTGTTTGTTACCTCTTCACGCTTTAATGGCTAAACCGTTTTTGATGAATTTTGGTACAGAGATAGTTGGGAACCAGGAGACGACCAATTGGTTGGGACCAATTGGTTCAGCCGGGTTTCAGGTTAGCTAAAGTACTCATCTTTCATGGGGTACTGTTTGAAATGCTACAATAAAATACCTCCTCACATTCTTCAACTGAATGAAACGAAATTTAAATCTTGTATTAAACGCACACTATGTAGGCAAGCATATTATAAGTTGGGGGATTATATTGATGATAAAAATGCTTGGCTCAATGCTGGTCCTGCTCCTCAAGCTTAGGGGTAAACTCATTGATAAGTATCCGAAGCTATAGTGGAAGCTGCAGAAGATTGTAAGACTATCTTTGCAATGTATAGAATCAATTCTCTAGTATTGTATAATTATTAAGCCCATATGTGAGTGCTATGTATTATCATTGACTTGACGAAGCCCTGGTGGTTAATAGTGTCATGCTCACTTAAATGTCTCGCTGATAGTGGCGGGTGTGTCGGGTCATTTAGCTCCCTTCAAAATGGTCGAGCTGAATGGGGCTGATCCATACGTCATGTTCGTGAACGGGCGCTGTCAGTTGGGACTGGTCATTTTTTAACTACCACGGTCATTTTTTTTTAACTAATTTAGATTTTAAATTGAATTTTGCTTTTTATTTACTCTGGACGCTCTTACTGTGCACGTCTTTCTACATCGTTCTCACATATTTGTATAATCTCAACACGAATGATGTAAATACGATTTTGTAAAAATATTATAATTTAAAAGAGTGTCCATGGAGTTTCTTGCCCATTCTTCTCCATAGAGATCAACGCTTTGGAATGGGCAACTACAGTACTTTCACAAGTTATTATGCCTTGTGACCGGGATTGTAGCAGCATCATTTTTTTGTTCTTGTTTTTTTTGACATTCAAAAGTGCCTGTAATGGTCTAATTGAAATAAATGCTTTGAGTTTGAGTTTGAGTTTGAGTTTGACGAACATAGGCTAATTTTTTGTAAAAAAAATGACAAATGAGGGAGAAAGAGGGAAGAAAAGGGAAAACTTAGCATTGCTATTACAATCAATAAGGCGCAAGGGCAAAAACTACAGGTAGCAGGTACCTGCAAATCAGGAAAGGGAACTGTATTACCTACCCCGAATTTAACGCGAGCAAAGCCGCGGGCAAAAGCTAGTTAATATATAAAATAGCCGTTTTCACGATACTTATAACCTTACACACATTTCCTGTATTATTTAGTTTCATGCCTACACACAATTCTAACATAATGTTGACTTACCATGATGTACCCTATGATGGCTAGGAGTATTGAGGATGTACTCCAGCGGCCCAAGGCTCTTGATGGCCTCAGTATGGATCCAGAACATGTACAGGTAGCTGAACTGATGATGCATCACGAATTGAGCTGGAGGGATCACTAGTGCGAGTGGCAAGTAGAATGCCTGGAAAAGAAGATGGATTATAGTGAGTTTTTTTTTATTATTAAAAAAAGTAAAAACTATCTTTATTGTATTAATATGAGATAACCATACAGAGTAACTTGATAACAACCACAAGGTAGACATTCGTTTACAGTTATTTTGTCAATAATAATATATGGGTATTTACGTCAATAGTTGTAGAATGTGAGATGGTACCTATATCATAAGAAATGGTTAGATTGTCTTCGGACTGATTCGCCCTATCCCCTCGTACTAGTATAAAAATATCCCGAGCATCTTAGAAGAACAAATTCCCACAGGGTTCCCGTTTCAAGTCACAAGGTATAGTGGAAGATCATTATATCATCATGCCTATTATCGGAAGAACAAGCAGAGGTGTTTGTATAGTGGAACTCCCTGTTTGCGTCTGTGTTCCCAAGTTCATAAAGCCTGGATCTATTTAATTCAAGTGTTAACAGGTTTCTTTTGTGTTATTTCGTAGCATCAACGATCTCATATCAGTCTTTAGATAAGATTGAGGTCAAGAGTAAGCTCATTTACAATAACTTGACAGCATATATTATTATGATGAGCAAATATTTGTATGGCCTACAGACAGTTGTTCTGGGTCTGGCTGTTTGTGTATGTGAGTTTAAATGTTTGTAAACGCACCCACGATACAGGAGAAAATCTTAGTGTGGGGCAACTTTAGTTTTTTTTTTTAAAGTACACCCTTATTTTGTAAATGGCGGTAAATGTCAGTTTTGTTTTGACATTTGTAAAGAAAACAGAAACAAAATACACATCACCGTAACCTATGCTCAAACAATTCTGAATTTCGACAACTTTTCATCGAAAAAAATCATCACGGACGAAGCTCATTCCCATCGCGGTGCATACGTGAAAAGGCTGAGTTATTGCTTCTGGGGCAACGAAAATCAGCACAACACAAGCTTAGCACACAAAGAGTCATTACAACCGCTTCCAACTACTGTATGGTGTGGTGTTTACGCTGGAGGTGTCATCGGGCCTTATTTTTCAACCCAAAAACCAAACGACTATTTAATTTTAGCCTACGTCAACATGCCTTAAACTCTTGAAGCCCTTAAAGAGAAGAATATACATCAGTTTGGGAACCTGTCGCTGGAAATTCTGGTAAGAGCGATGAAAAATGCCATAAATTGGGCTCGTACGATCATCAGACATTTTTTCCACTCTATAATAGGAAAATTTAGACATCAACATCGGATCAATTCAAGTCAGTTTTGTGACAGGATCTGGCTGTTGGCCAAAATGGTGCTAAGTGGTGGTCTTTCACTCACTTTTTCAATGTTCTGTATGACCGCACGGAACAAATATTTGTTTGACCTACAGGTAGTAGTTTCGGGTCAGGCTGTTTGTGTATGTGAGTTTTTTTTTAAACGCACCCACGGTACAGGAGAAATTCCTCGAGTGAGGGCAAGGTTTTTTTAAAAAAAATAAGGCCAAATGTTCTTAGACATACGAGTTAAATGGGTAAAAGCAATACTAGAGAGTTCTATACGGAAGCTTCCACATCAATATTATATTAGCCCAGTTAGAGGAAGCCCTCCATCACTCCTCTCCCGTCTGTCTTGCGAACGAGAACGTTAAATAATTCTGCGCTCATTCCTTATCTAAATGCCTTTGTGTTTCTCCTTTAAAAAGGAAGGGTGTGAAAGTGTGTCAAGACCTTTATAAAGGTCTTTTACAAAAGCATAGTTACTACCCACGGCTTTGGTCATGTGGCACTGTTAAGGTTTGTTTTTAATTATAGAGACAGTTATTTCAACAGGTACTATTGCTAGTCTAAGAACTATTTAATTTAAGTAATAAGGCCATCCCGACTGCCTTGTTGGTATTGTGGTCGGAAGCGTGGTTGCTGAGCGGCAGACCCTGGGTTCGATTACCGGGTGGGGTGTAATGGTTTTTCCACCAGGAATTTTTCTGAGTCTGGATCTGTGCCTCACCCAGGCACAGATCCAGACTCAGAAAAATTGGAAATAATCTCGCCGAACATAACTGGCAAAATGTGGGTGTACTATTAGGTATACCGCTGTCTAACTCTTCTGAAAACACAGACGTAATGTGTGTTATGGTATGTTATTAAGTTTTTTTTTTTAAGAATAACTCCCATTTTACTTACCAGTATTTATTATTATTTTATTAAGGACTTTTGCCCGCGGCTTCGCTCGCGTTAAATTCGGTAGCGCCTTATTGAATTGTAATAGCAACGCTAAGTTTTCCCTTTTCTTCCCTCTTTCTCCCTCACATCCCACTTTTTTTTTAATTAGCCAATGTCCGTCTTCTGGTTCCCAACTATCTCTGTACCAAAATTCATCAAAATCGGTTTAGCCATTAAAGCGTAAAGAGGTAACAAACAAACTCACTTTCGCTTTTATAATATTAGTAAGGATAGTAAGGAATAAGGATAAGGATACCGTACATGGTGTTTTGTATAAATATTTGTTTTCTTTCTAGACTGACAAAATAAACGTGTTATGTAAATCGCGAAATATGTATGATATATAAATGTACCTTTGAAAAAAAAACGTGTTAAATTATAGATAAGATTGTTTGGAGCTTATAATAATAGCTCTTGACTCTACAAAACTTAATAATATCAAAGAGCTCTTTTCACACACGCCCCAAAACCATCTACAAGGCATAAAAGTCCCCACAAAGTGTTAATACGGTGAAGCCTTAATATATTCACCGTCACGATTCCCTTTCAAGTTTCACTGCCATAGACTTTCCTTATGTATTATTTATGACCAAATGCCGGAAACCATAGGAAAATATAAAGCAAATTGATCGGGAGACAAGCTTCGAGCTCTATTTATGTGGAATAAGGATGAAATTGAACGGATGGGTTGTGACTTTTTGTCCGATGACACGATTTGTCGGGACGATTTCATTTTTTTTTTAAGGTTCCCAAAAAATTATCATCGTCGGTCACTACTTCCACGTCATGTCATTTTGACATTGACATAACATCCACAGGATGACAAACTATAAATAGACATAAACTAATAATAATAATATGTACAAGTAGCAAGTGGTAAATTACAGGGCGCCAAAAAATCCGCCGCATCGCAGTCAACAGAAAAAGTGCCCAGAAGAGCTTTACCAGATTGGCAGGCAGCATGACCAGGCTGGCAGCATTACCAGATGACATGATTACCAAAAGTATTGTTCGTTTAGGAATTTAAAATTAAGCAAGAAGCTGCTAAGTGCGAAATTTCAGTTCAATCGAAAACCAGAAATTGGGTCAATTCTCAAATTCAAGGTCAAAGATTTTCTTACATAGTACAGGTGAAGTCACTAAAAGTGTGTTGAAAACTAGCCAAGTGCGAGCCGGACCCGCGCACTGAGGATCCGTACCATTTTGCGACAAAAACGACCTTTTGACTGCGTAGACTTAGATTAGAGGGTTAATTTTTTCACAGAGTCAAAGGACACCAAACTTGAGTATACGGTTTTTATTTTATTAAATACTAGCTTCCGCCCGCGACTTCGTCCGCGTGGCATAGTTACTTTGGGCTAACACTAACTTTAACCTTTTCTTACCACTTTCTCCCCCTTTTCTCACTTTTTTAGCTTATGTCCGTCTCCAGGGTCCTATCTATCTCTGTACCAAAATTAATCAAAATCGGTTTGGCCATTTAGGCGCGAAGACGTAACAAACAAACAAACAAACTCACTTTCGCTTTTATAATATTAGTAAGGATACCTCCACGCGTTAATGAGATACAGGGTCTAGACAGAGAGACAGGCATACGAACAACAAAGTGATTTAGGTATTTATTTTTATTAATTTAATTTCCATAAGGATTCCGTTTTTTCATTTTGAAGTACTGAACCATACAAAGGAATTCAGGAATCAAGACATGTCTAAGGGTTATTCTGAAACACCTTTGAATAAAACAGAAGGTACGAAGGTGAATGTGTGTGATGGATAACCTATGATCATGACTTTTTCATGAGACGGTTTAGGAAAGAGTGTTTTTGTTTATTTGGCTCTTTGAAAACTTCCCTTTTTTGCTCATCTTTTATAATGCGCACAGCTAAGAACTGGAATTGCCTGCCTGCGGCTCTTTTCCCGACTTCATATGTATTCAAATCGAGAGTTATCTTTTTTTAAATAACGTTGCCCCACACTAGGAATTTCTCCTGTATCGTGGGTGCATTTACAAACATTGAAACACATATACACATACAGCCAGACCCGGAACAACTATCCGAAAGCCATACAGATATTTTTTCCGTGAGGGGAATGAACCCGCGACACGCAGCGCAGCAGTCGATCGCTCACCCACTGCGCCAAACGCTGGTTCTTTTGTGTTAGCTTAGTCGATGATGGGACACATCATCGACTTCATCTCTGTCTTCAGAACAAGATTCAGGTCAAGAATAAACCCATTTTTAATTATAAAAAAAACCGGGCAATTCCGAGATAGATTAGCGTACCGTGGATTCCGTACAAACTTGGTACTTAAAAGGCCATATCTTTAGACTTAAGTGTAAGGGTGTAACGGTAGTAATGCTAGCAAAGGAGGTGGCTGGGCGTTTGAGGGAGAGAACATCAACAGCCGCCGCGCGAGACGCCCAGGGCGCCGGGCGCCGCGAGACGACTCCCGGCCACCGTAGATGCGGGCCTGTGGACGGTGAGCAATGGGTAGCTCACCGTCTGTCCGTCTATTATCGACAGGCCGTGTCGACGGCGCGTTCGTGTTTCACGCGCACCTCAAAGAGAGTCAGCAAAGTAGAGGGGCTTGCCAGAGCCTCCGCCTGTCGGGGTTGCGGGTTGTTCGAAAGAGATACCGCGGCTCCGGAACGTAAAGGGCAATAGAAGGAACATGGGTGGGTTTTAGTCAGTACAAGTCTGACATGCCCCCCGCTCCACCCAGAGCGGGGGAAGTCATTTGATTATTTCCCACCCGAAAAAAAAGGGTTTAAATTCAACTCGACGCCTTCTCGCGTTCCCGAGCTAAAGGGATCTGACGGACAGACGGACAACAAAGCGATCCTATAAGGATCCCTTATTTTTCTTTTGAGGTACGGAATTCTAAAAATCCACAAACCTAAAGGCTTTTCTACTGGCACCGTCAGTAAGAGGTTGATTGCATCGTGACACTATTGCAAATGCTAAAGTTTAGATGGATGGATATTTGTTATACTCATACACGCCAGAACTGCTAAACGGATGTAGAGGAAATTTAGCACAGAGATAGACTGTAGTTTAAATAAAATAGGACATCTGTGGTACTTTTATCCGGCAAAAAGAAATCAAAGTTTCTACGGAAAGGAAGTCCCAGGCAAGTGTAAATATGTTAGTTAAAAAACAAAATAATTATACTTAAAGCCTACTCAAGCACCACCTGAACCGGGGTTGGGGGTTGTTCGAAAGAGTTACCGCGGCCCCGGAACTTAAAGGGCAATAGAAAGAACATGGGTGCGTTTAAGTCAGTACAAGCCTGACACTCCCCCCCGCTCCGTTCAGAGCGGGGGAAGTTATTTGATGATTTCCCACCCCAAAAAAAAACACCACCTGAACATGTAAAATAATTTTAAGTTTTTTACCATTTTTGTTTTAACCTAATTATTATTTTAGGTTATAACTATGCGAAACCGTCGTCTATCTTAATCATTATGTTTATCTTCATGAAAGTGAATAATTGTATTCATTTGAGCGAAATAAATTTTCTTAAACCGTAAACCGTATATAAGTCTTTAAACTGACATGGTTACTAATATTATAATTAACACTTGAAACGGGTTAAACTCGATATAAATAACAAACATGGTAAATATCCCGTTTCAAGTGTTAATCGTAAACCGTATATTTTCTTCAATGTAATACTAAAGTTATTGAACACTTACAAAACCACACCATCCTTGCAACATAGACTGTCTTATTCCGACTCCCATGTTGAAGTCCTCGGACGTATGGTGTACTTGATGCTGTGCCCATAGTATGTGGATCTCTGTTGGACCAAGAAATATTATTTTATTAGTTATGGTCGAAGGAACTGGAGCCGCTATTGCCCAGACGTAGAATAACCAATAGGTTACCGTTAGCCTGCATCATCATTTTATTTATTACTAGCTTTCGCCCGCGGCTTCGCTCGCGTTAAATTCGGTATAACACACCAAGCAGACCTGCAGTTTTTGCTCTTGCGCCTGATTGATTTGTAATAGCAACGCTAAGTTTTCCCTTTTCTTCCCTCGTTCTCTCTCATATCCCATCTTTTTTTTAATAAAAATTAGCCTATGTCCGTCTCCTGGTTCCCAACTATCTCTGTACCAAAATTCATCAAAATCGGTTCAGCCATTAAAGCGTGAAGAGGTAACAAACAAACAAACTCACTTTCGCTTTTATAATATTAAGTAAGGATAGTTATGTAATTATGAGCACACTGAAGACTATAATGATAGTGCTTTAATTCTTTGAGTGAGTAAGACGAGCTGTTTAGTAGCTTAAGAAAGACTTAGAATCTCCAAGTTGTTTGACTCAAGAATTTATTGTTGCACAAGTTGTGTGCAGATGAGACTTTTATGTTGGGAGATATTAAAAACTAACCGGCCAGGAGTGAGTCAGACTCTCGCATCGAGGGTTCCGTACAAACTTGCGACATAAACAGCCATATCTTTTGACAGCTTAGACCTAGAGGGTTGTTTTTACAGCACAAAGGGACTACAAAGATGAGTATAAGGTTTTATTTCAACTTGATACATCAACGCGTTCCACAGACCGTCCGTGCGACAGACGGACAACAAAGTAATCTAATAAAGGTTCAATTAAAAAAAATACAATTATAAATGCAAACGTGACGTGTTAATAGATAAGGACTTTACACTACTCACAAGTTCGATTGCCACACAGAACAAATATTTGTGTGGCCTACAGGGATTTTTGTTCCGGGTCTGTTTGTGCATGTGTGTTGAAATGTTTTTTACATCGTCGTCACATATTTGTATACTTAACATGAATGATATAAACATGATCTTGAAAAATTATTATGATTTAAAAGATTGCCCATGAAGTTCCTTGCCCTTCCTTCCTTATTCATAGAGATCAACGCATTAATAGAAAAGAGAAGAGAAAGGCAACTACAGTTCAGTTACAAGTTTTATCCGGGACTGTAACTTCATTATTTTGTTTCTTGACATTCAAAAGTGCCTGTGTTGGTGTTACTGAGATAAATGCTTCGATTTTGAGTTTTTTTAATGCACGAACGATATATGAGAAATTCCTAGTGTAGCGCCACATCTTTTTTTAAGAAAGAAGATAATTCAGTTTTCAAACAAAATTCTAAAGGAGGCTTTACCATGACAAGCTCTGTGCATCCAATAATAACAGAAGTCGACCCCCAACGCTGCGGCGTACCACGTGACGGCACTGTCCCACGGTAACTCCACCAGCCTGAAGTTAGCGTATATCCATGTATATAAAAACGACTCTGCTCCACGCCATAATAGCCTGAAAATAATAATAAAATAAATTAGAATGCATAAACGATAAGGCTGAAAATAATGGCGATGTCTCAAGGGAAATTACTGGGTTTTGAACAGGCAATCATTTTGATACTATTTGTTGATCAATTATAAGGGTTGTCAAAAATTCGCAAATTATGGTATCTATGAATAAATTTGAACTTTATTGGGTTGTCGTTTTGAGATAGAATTGAATCGGAAAAGTGTTTTTATCATGCATCTTCATCTGCCTAGCCTTTTCCCAGCCACATCGGGTTTGGGTTCCAGTCCAACAGGGTGCTACTGAGTACCAGTATTTTAGAAAGAAAAAATATTTATTAGTCGCAAATTATGACAAGCACAAAAAAAAACATCAAACATGCAAAGCATCACAAACATTTATAAAAAAAAAATGTATCGACTGCCTATCTCACTTCCACAACCGAGTTAGTATACAATATCCGATACCCCTTGGTAAGACTTGCGGGCACTGATGATGAACTACAAACGACAGGTAGGATCAACGGTTTAACCAAACTTCCGTGACACGATGGAACCTATCCTCAGACCAACCCAGAAAAGATGGTTTAACCTCTGGTTTTGCGGGTTGTTCGAAAGAGATATTGCAGGCCCAGAACATTAAGGGCAAAAGAAGGAACATGGGTGGGATTTAGTCAATAAAAGTTGGACACTCCTCCGAGTCAGAGAAGTGATTAAATGAATTACCATCCACAAAAAAAAAATAACGTAAAAGTCGACCCAAGCGGCTGTTATCCGACAAAGAAGCTCCTCTTTGTGTGAAGTGTTATTGCCAAACATAAATACAATGTCGCCAGCTAAAATTTTTCCTACAGTAAACCCATTTAGACAGCTCCAACCTTTTCTCTGGGAATTATAAGCCAATAACAATACCCATCAAAGTAATTACACGTACTGTTGCTATCCAAGATAGGTGGAGCAATAATCATAATGTTGCAATAAAAGATAATACCAAAGCAAACTACAATATTATGGCAACTCGCCAGCCAGTAATGCTTAGTCGCGGTTTACTATATCGAATTCATAAAGACCCATATAAATTCAAAAGCTTTGTATTTTTACTGTGTCTGATGTATTCATAGTTTACGGATAGTAATAAAATATGGACGAGAATGAATAGCTACAACTTTTCGTAAGATTTTCTCCTACTTATTGATCGTAATTTTCTTTTTTATATTGCCACTAACGGAGTCTTTTGAAACCCTCGTTTTAAGAAGCATTAGCTTTTATTTAGAGATAAGTTGCTATTATTATTCCATGAAAAGAAACTCTATTAATGTTAATAATAGGCATGACGACAGTATAAAAAAATCGCTGATTCAGTGATGACAGGGGAGAAGTCATATTAAAATAAAAGCAAACACAGGTTTAGTTTTATTTAAAAATAACAGATTATTAAGATTTTCAATAAAATAAAACATTAAAATACTGCAATCGGCCATTTTGACTGAAACACCGATCACAGCGTATGACGTCACGGTTATGTGATTTATGGGACGTTGTTATAGAAACAATGTCATTTTTATTTAACTGTGACGTCATGCCGACGCCATGACACATGCGAGCTGTTTTCGGGCACTATTGAAAAATTATGAGAAAAATGGCTTCAAACTTTGTTAAACTTAAGTTTATTACCGAAATAAAGGCTTTTTTGTAAATAGTAAAAGTGTACCCACATTATGGAAGAGGATTTTAAAATCTTTCGTCACGCCTATTACTTTTGGAAAGGGATACTTGCTATGTTTTTTTTTTAATTAAATATAAATTCGCGATATTGCGGTTCAGTTGCAGACTCCTTGATCACGGATAAGTTGAAGTTAGTTAGTACTATTAATATGAAAACAGTAGGCACTAGTATCGTCTTTGTTATTTTAAGCTTTCATTCAGGATACTAAGTTGTACAGAATTTCTTGTGTATAATGTATAGCCTCTATGAATAAGGCACTGAATTGAATGCTTAATATATACACTTTGGACAGGCTAACACGTTCATACTTTGCCGACTAGTTATTTCCAATTAATCCTACTACGTTATGAACTATATTTTTTTGAGAAAGATTTCTTAGCCTGTTCTATCAAAGCGTGCTTAAATAATTATGAAGACATTTCCAGAAAAACTAATACGCGACGGCATCGCAGTGAGACATGCAAACGATAAACGATCATAACACTTCTGAATTAAGACTGGATTTCTGCAAACGCGTTTCAAAGGATTGCCATAAATCAAGGGCTTACCTTCCACATTCTTGAAGGATTCCATGTGATATGCTGGTGATGCCATCGTTCAGTCTGATGCCTGGTTTACCCTCTAGCCTGAGGACTATGTGTTCCAGGATCATGAAGATGAAGAAGTATGGCCAGGACTATAAAAAAATATATTGTAGTCAATAAATTTTTATTACTAGTGTATTATGAGATCACTCACTTTTAGTTAGAGATATTTTCAGTAACATGTGATTGCAATTGTAGAGAGTGAAAAATGCTAGAAATACAACGTTAAATTATATGACACAAAAGGTTGAAAATATATGAAACCTAGCTAGTTGAGAGGCGATCCGTTTCAAAGTGTTCTATACAAAAAGATTGGCAATATTGTTCATAAGGTGGTGTCGTTGTATACTCAAAATATAGAGAAAATTATTTTTAGCATAAATGTGGATATGGCTGGAAAATAGGTAACTGTTGAAATGACGAGTAAGAGAGAAGTATAGAAGAAGAAAACACGGGGTTTAGTCAGTAAAAGTCTGATACAAACAAAGCGTGGTAAGGAATTTGATGAGTACTCATCCGTAAAAAAAGGCAAGAGAATGATGAAGCTTGTGTTAATCCAATCCATTTTTGTCTTCTCCATCATTGTCGAATGTCACTTTATTTAGGCCATCAGTTTACTCAGTTGTGAACTTCTAAATAGCTTAGTAGGTATTGATTTATTTTAGGATCTTGCTCCACCTTGTTAGTACCTAAGTATACCTTAGATAAAGTACCTTCAGACGAAAGGCATAAAGTATTCAATGACCGAAACCAAACTAGAGTAAATAAAAATCGGAACCGCTTGCGATGTAGTTGACGTAGGCACACGCGGTTCAACCTACTGAATTTACTTTTAATGTAGAAATGAAAGGTTTTCAAAATCTGATTATTTCATTTGCATACTCATGCTTGGTTGCTTATTCTAAAATGATACTTGAAAAAGAGGATGCACATGATATTTGCACCACTCATCAGGGGGAGTACACGTCCCTACATTTCATCAATCTGAGAGTGCCATAATCAACTTCAGCCTATTGTTAGTTTAATTGAATGTAGTTTTGTCTCCTCACAATATTTTTCTTTCTTTTTAAGAGCAAAGTTTATAAAAATGTTCATTATAATATAGTACTCCTGATCGTTTTTATTCACGGCGGCCAATCTTAGCGGAGATAAGCCATCGGCGCATGAGATAATATAGTGCACAAGCACAGGTGCACTCTCTCTTTTTTTTTGCTTGGTTAGTCATCAAAAAACTTTTTCCGTTCCGGGAGGACCGGGAGTGTTAGACTTTCATAATTTTCCTGCCCTTGTCCCATTCTATTTGGGGTTGTCTTCTTTGATTCTCCCCTATCAGACGTCACGGCATTATTTACTTCAAAGAGTGTCAGACTTTAACTGATAAACCTATCATTATTTTAAAAACCTATCATTATTATTAAAACCCATCATGTTTCTTCTTTTGCCCTTTGTGTTCCGGGCCGCGGTAACTCTTTCGAACAACCCACAACTAATTCCCGGCCCTTATAGCAACCGTACAAAAATCAGTACCTAGGCGAAGTAATGTAATATCGTTATCCACACCTGGGTATGTCTGTATATCAATTTACCTATTCAACTCTGAGACGTGGTGAATGTTGATGTATCGAGTTCCGTTGGTTTTGTAACTATTGCAACAGCCAGAATCATTAAGAAATAATACCAATGTGTATTAATATTAAGTTTATATTTAAGTTTGGACACTAATGGCAGTGTCATTAAATGTGGCATATAACGTATGTGCAACGTAACGTCGGATTTAGAATTGCAGTTGTTTTGCAATACACACAATTTACTTTTCACCTCAGCTGGTCAAACAGTTAAGTTTTGTTGCGAGAAAGATTAAAAAGTTAGTCAGTCTCACACAGTGAGCAAAATGCGAACAAACTAACCTTTTTTAGGTGAGTAGACCGGAATAACAGTAGTTTTGCACTTGTATAAACTATAACCTGCACTACTTTATGTGTTAAAATCGTATGCCTTGAAAAGCAGCACATAGTTATTATTTTTATTATTTATAACACTGAAACAAATAAACCAATTTGAATTTGTTTTTTTTTATAAACGGAGCCGCGTATTGTCTGTATTACGTTCGGAAAAGCGTAATAACTTAAAACAGAAAGACATTCTGTTTCTTATGTAAATTATTATTGAATTTTAAATTTATTATTGTTATAAGAATTTATTGCAGGAGATAAAACTGACACTTAATTTAAATATAATTATTTCTTGTTTTAATAATTTTAAATGTAAAAATAAAGCACCATGGGTGCTGTTCTAAAACGCGCTTATAAACGTTATTTCAACTCGATCTATTCCTGTCAATTACTGCTCTTTGTTTTTATCTTGGTTAGCCACTAACCACATGAAAAAGAAAAAACAGAACAAAACTTCAGACTAAGACATTATAATATAATATAGATATTATATGTTTTATGACCCAGGTCTTTGTAGAACGTCAGTATTCTGTTGCGTGATGAGATCAGAGTAATATGTGTTCTCGCTGCTGAAGTGAAAAGTTATGTATGTTACACGAGAGCAAAATTATTTGCATCTCGTGTATTTGAATCTCTCGCTCCACTTAGGATGCTACTTTAGAATCTCTCGCTACGCTCGTGATTCAATTATAAAATCCTTCGCTTGCTTGAGAAAGCAAAAAATTACTTTGCTCTCTTCTTGCACAAATAACTATTTTATTAGACTTGCAACGTTTGTTTAGGTCAATTCTTGCTTCAGAACAACTATTTTATTTTATTTATTTGGCTCACCAAGAATTGAATACACGTGTACAAGGTTAGAAATACATCAAATCCTTACTAATATTATAAAAGCGAAAGTGAGTTTGTTTGTTTGTTTGTTACGTCTTCACACCTTAATAGCTTAACCGATTTCAATAAATTTTGGTACAGAGATAGTTGGGACCCTGGAGACGGACATGGGTTAACTTTTTTTTTTAAAGTGAGAAATAAGGGAGAAAGAGGGAAGAAAAGAGAAAACTTAGCATTGCTAATACAAAAAATAAGGCACAAAGGCAAAAACTACAGCTAGCAGGTACCTGCAAATCAGGAAAGGGGAACTGTGTTACCTCGAATTTAACGCGAGCGAAGCCGCGGGCAAAAGCTAGTAAACTTATAGACTAGTAGACCAATTTCTTACAGGTAAGCACATCATGCATTACATCAATGTTGATTGAAGCTGAGTGCCTAGGTACTTGAAATTAGATGATCATTATGATCTAAAACTATTCCGAACCGATCGATCTGAAATTTTGCGTAGACGTTTAGTTTGGCTGACGATTCATGGTCATCTTATGGAAATCCATTATGGTGGTCTCCCAATGATGACGGACTAGTTCATTTTATACACTCCCACTTTAAAAGAATCAAACAAAAAAATAACACGAAAAAAAATACTTTTCATTGATATTATGAATTAAAAGTTTGTATTTTTGTTGTTCCGTCACCACATCTCAACCAATTTGTATAAAATTTGCTACCTAGATAGTTTATACCCTAGATAATAATATAATAGCTTTTTATTTTGGTTTACGTGGGTGGTAGCTGGATGAGTTTATCTTGGGTAAGTTTATCAAGCTACATATATCTTACATCGGCCTTGATAAATCTACCCCGGGCTGAGTATGGCCACACTATTCCTTTTTTCTCTAAGTTGCCGCAGGGTGCAGTTGGTATAATATATAATACATTTTTATCTCTCTTGTTTCAATTCAAACAGCCATTTACTGGTAAATACCTACGTGAACTATGTCTTCCTTAAAACATAACATTAAAAGTCTATTCTCATTCAACATACAGATCAATACACCAGTAATAAAACACCAACAAGATTAAATTTATTCGAAGCGCGTTTAAGTAATTGTTCCTCAACAATAAAAAGCGACGATTTGAAGGCTTTCGCTTCAAAGAGAACGAAATTGAACAAATATTTAGTTTTATCACGTTTGTATCGTAAAATAACGTGAAGAATGTACAATCTTTTGTACAAAAACGAGTGAACAGTGGGGTTACCATGTTTCATACCGGGATTGTTTTCATCCTATTCTAGTTTGGGAAAGAGATGGCGCTAGTTATCCTGTATAGCTCTGTCTCTTTCTCACAATCGAATGACATTAAGCCAATACTGCTTTAAGACATCATGGTCACTCCATAGGTGACGTGAGTTTCAAATAATTTTATTTCGCCTGGAATATTATGAAATGTGTCATATGATATTTATTTTGAAATAAAGAATGCTTGGATATTACTATTACTCTCCCTGTGTTGCGGGTTGTTTGAAAGAGATACCGCGGACCCATTGGATGGGTTTTAGTCAGTAAAAGTCTGACACTCCCTTCCACTCAGCCCAGAGCGGGAGAAGTTATTTTATAATATTTATTTAACATGTAGGTACAGGAAAAAACAAAATGAAGGTTTTAGCCACCAGTCACAAAATCTTGTCATTTTATTTCAAAACCACATTTTCGAATATAACAAAAGACACATTCATTTCTAACAATGACAAACAAATTACCTCATGCAGACCTTTTTAGTTATTGTTTGTGGTTTCCTTGTTATTTATAAGACTTTTTGGATTTACCTGATACATTTTAAAGAAGGTAGGTAGGTAATAGACAAACTCAATAACGGTTCACATTCGTAACAATTGAATGAAACATGGAAATACGCAATTGTTCACGAGCCTTTTATTTTGCGGTTGCAATACTTCAAATATCTTCCCTTGGGAGTCTTACCAAGGGGTATCGTAATACCCAGTACTAACTGGGTTGTGGAGGCCCAAAAGGCAGTTGCTTCAACTGAATAACTGAATAGCAAGTGCGACTACGACGTCACTCCTTGCGAAAAAATGCAGCAACGCGTGACGTCACACGTAACTTTAATAGGCAATATCTTTGTCATTTTTGGTCTAATTTACAAATAAAAAAATGCTTGTCCCTTTTTTTGAATATGTAATCTAAAAGACGGACTGATATTTTTTCTTTTGGAATCTAGCTTATTTTATGCAGAGTCATCGTGTTTCTCGGATAGTCGTCCAGTTTGACGGCCTGAATCACCGCAATTTTTATTTTTTTCAGAAGTGAATTCATCAAATGAATCGTCAGCAGATGGTAGTGCCAGACTTTTACTGACTAAAACCCAATATTCCTTCTTTTGCCCTTTATGTTCCGGGACCACGGTATCTCTTTCGAACAACCCGCAACCGTGAATCACCGTCTAAAATACATTGCACTTTTCCTGCCACACCGTACATGATATGATATTATATGTCCAACATAAAATTACCTAGCTTTGTACAGATCTACCGTATAATGAGAGACTAGCCTATACTGGCTTTGCATAATTTGATTGGTCGTAGTGGCAACACTAGACAAAAAGTTTAACCTTGCTAACGAAAGTTAAACTCTACAAATTAATGTCAATGTGTCAAGTTTGACATTCAAAAATAGAATAATCAAATATTAACAAACATTGCCTTGGTGTTGTTGTGACACGAATATTTGGGAAGAGAATTTTGCAATCGTACCTAATTAGATTTTGTAGACCATGCGTGTTAAGATTTAAAGGTTATTTTTGAATAGCGATAATGAAGTCAAGGTTGTAAAAAGCAATTTTCAATTTTTTTTATATTTTAAGATGGTCACTGACCTTTTGACTTGGTTTGTGGTTTATCGAATGTTTATTCGTTTTTTAAACTTTTAGTGCCTAAACTTTTCGTTGGTTGTTTTCTTTTTGTCAACAGGATATGAAACTAAATTAACCTTTAGTATCTTTGAAACTTCTCAACAGATTTTAATGCAGTTTTCAGCAAGAGATAGACTGATTAAAGAGGAATGTTTATAATATGCATAATTTCCCAGTTAACGTGAATAAAACCGCAGGTAGCAGGGTAGTTATGAATCTTACCTGTCTAAAGAAATTAGGAACATCCTCTTTCCTTTCAAACATCGTGTCTTTTGGTGAGTGAAGGTAAAACATTCGTCCAATCCCTTTCAGATGGTCACTGACCATATCGGAGAGCCCATTCTCCTCTGTCGCGTTTGCGAAGGAAAAGTCCGCCATCTTCGACTAAAACTATCTGAAATAAAAAAAAAATAACATTAAAAAAAATGCTAGCAGGCACGAAAGCTGAGCGGTCCTGGGTTTGCTTCTAGGTACTGTTACTGGGTCTTTTTATCGGGAACTTTGTCAGTACCAGCTACGAGTCTCAATTTGTGCCTCGTTAATGGCAATAGAGTCGCCACCCATGTCACGATTTGAAACATATAACCGCCGAAATTTGGGTGTTTTATTAGGTTACACCTTTGCTTAACCTTTCAGGCAACAGGCGTGATATAATAAATGTTAAGTTCGACAAATTGCTTTTGGGTTTTTCCATCAGATATTTCTCACTTCTCAGTGGTAGCCACGGCTCCTAGCAATAGTCTTGCCCCCTATACCATGAGACTTAAACATAACCGCTGAAATGCGGGTCTTCTATTAGACACAAATCTGCTTAACCCTTTAAGGTGAAAGCTCCAACCTACCCGCGAAATTCAAATTTTCTAACGTTTTTTGCAATTTTCAGGCCAGTGCTAGGTTGTATGTTGATTAAAATATTATTCGCGGCTGTAAGACGTATGTAATTATAGAATTATAATCATCAAAATCACCAATACAACCCTCCAAGTTCATAAAGCTGTAGGAAAGACTTTTTCTGTTTTTTTTTTGTTCCTACGCCTTTATGAACTTGGAGGGTTGTATTGGTGATTTTGATGATTATAATTCTATAATTACATACGTCTTACAGCCGCGAATAATATTTTAATCAACATACAACCTAGCACTGGCCTGAAAATTGCAAAAAACGTAAGAAAATTTGAATTTCGCGGGTAGGTTGGAGCTTTCACCTTAAGGATAACATGATGACAAGTAACGTTCAGAAAAGGTTTAATAGCATTAATCAAACTTTTAAAAGTACAGGCTGGTTTGCAATGACGTTCGAATTTTTAGGTTGTTTAAATTTAAAAAGAGAATAACAAAATATGAAAGAGGATGATAAACCAAAATAAAATCAAAAGTCTTATTTATGGTTCTTTTATTACGATTAAATGCCCCCATATTACTTAAACCACCAGTACTATTATGCCTGTTCTACTAAAATATTAGGCAGAGATATTCGATATTTTGCCAGTTATTATTTAATCTAAAAAGATTTAATCTTGGAGGAGCAGCCATATTAGAAGATATTAATAAAAATCAATAATAATTCGAAATTTCATCAAGTCAAAATATTTAATGGAGATGGCAATCTACGTATAATACGGAAAAATCTAAAAATACTGCCCGACTCGGTAACCGAACTCGAGATTCATAGACAGTCAATAAACAAACGTTTTTTGTTAATTTAAACTAAATATCTAGTTTACCAAATTAATGCCTAGCGGTTATTACATGGAACAAGTTTTAAAATTGTTGGGAAAAACACAAATTAATTAACACATAGGTCAAACCGCAAAACATGAATAAACACTTAAATATTTTGCTTGTCTGTTAATTTTATTTTAGGTACTAATCTGTAAAAAAACATCCTTAATCTCAATCTTCAATCTTATTCTATAAATAACGTTGTACCCAAAAAAGTTGTTTATAAATAACTTTTTTGCCATTTTTTTTGCGGATGGGAAATCATCAAATAACTTCCTCCGCTCTAGGCGGAGCGGGGGGGAGTGTCAGACTTATACTGACTAAAACCCACCCATGTTCCGTCTGTTGCCTTTTACGTTCCGGTGCCGCGGTATCTCTTTCGAACAACCCGCAACCCCGGCAGGCGGTGGCCCTGACAGGCCCGTCTGCTTTGCTGACATCTCTTTGAGGCGCGCGTGGAACACCAACGCGCCGTCGACACAACCTGTCGTCAAAAGACGGACGGACGATGAGCTACCCATTGCTCACCGTGCTCAGGCCCGAATCTACGGTGGCCGGGAGTCGTCTCGCGGCGTCCGACGCCCGGGGCGTCTCCCGCAGCGGCTGGGTTGGTTTGACGTTCTCTCCCTCAAACGCCCGGAACTTTTTTGCTTTAAGATCGCATTCTGTTCTGACCGTAAGATACATGTGTGGCGCGCGAAATTCATACATCATCATTTGCTTAGCCTTTTCCCAACTATGTCGGGGTTGGCGTTCAGTCTAATCGAATTCTAACGGCATTGGCACAGTGGTTAAGTGATTTGCTGCTACGCCGTGTGTCGCAGGTTTAATCCCCTCACGGACTAAAGATTTGTGTAACTGACAGGTAGATAGTACCTAGTACCGGGTGTGGCTGTTTATGTGTGAATTTAAATGAGCACATTAAAAAAATCGCAAAATAACTTTTTACCTGACTTTAAACACGCGAGATTTACAATTGAAGTTGTTATTCCTAAAATAAACTATCATTCTTTTTCTAATATTTGTTATCATTACTTTATTATGTGATACCAGTACGCGTTGGTCCCTATGGGGGTCGTGAAATGCACATGTATTTCTTATCAGCGCTTCAAAGGTTAATGTGTAGTTACAAATTGTCCCTACCGATAACCTTTTAATATCATTACTTAATTATTTATCACAAGTAACATAACTATCATTTTTATTCCACAATATAAACGCGTGAATTGTCAATTGCCTAATATACGTGATTCCTCAATGTAAAAGAGGTTATTCTTATGAAATTATATAATTGTTTATTAATAACTTATCTTCAGTGAATAGTCGGAACAGTGTGTGAAAAAAAAACAAGGCACAGATAAAATATTTGAACTTGGTATCTACAAGTTTGATAAATGTTGGCTACGGTAACAATTGAATTTGTTTTTATGTTCAGTACATTGGGTTCTTATTTTATTAGACGTCAAGACTGCTATTTTATTTTTTTGCGGATGGGACATCAAACAACTTCCCTCGCTCTGGGCGGAGCGGGAGGATTGTCAGACTTGTACTGACTAAAACCATCCCCCTTACACAAAATGGCGAACAAAACACTGACATTTCAGTATCTCATTCTTTTTAAATCCTTTCTAATATTATAAAAGCGAAAGAGAGTTTGTTTGTATGTTTTTTTGTTACGTCTTCACGCCTAAATAGCCCAATCGATTTTAATGAATTTTGGTACAAAATTAAAAAAAAGTGAGATGAGGGGAAAAAAGAGGGTAGAAAAGGGTAGAGAAAGATATTTATTTTTCCATCATCACGCGGGTTTAAGTTAGCGTTAGCCCATAGTAACTATGCCACGCGGACGAAGTCGCGGGCGGAAGCTAGTAATAAAATAAATGCCGAAAAAAACTTCAGATTTTTACGAGTTATGTATTTTTTTTTTTTGTAAAGTGTTAAAAGTGAGCCACGGTATCTATTTCCAGTTTGTTCCAGTAAAATTTAATAAATCCAAAATTGATTTTTAAGTTGACTGACCGCCGCGCGCCGCCGCCGTATCTTAACACTTGAGACTCAATGTCTAATTAGAGATTGCACAACAATAATTATTTATAGTGTGCCTACAATTTTATTGAATCGTTTTTATCATATCAAGTCTATATTTCAAAATGGAGTAGACAGAGTACTTGACTGTTCGCAATTAATTAATTTTATAAGTTCTTTTATTCTCTGACAGACAACGAACCGCCAAAAACACTCAGTTCAGCATGAAATGATATAGTATGAGATTTTTTTTTAGAAAGAGCTCAGCTTCCTCAGAACCACGCTCCAAAGAGTTCTATTATCCCCATTAAAAATAAGTAGTTTGACATAGAAAATCATCATTTTGGGCCGATAGAATATATTTTTGGCTTTTGGTAAGAAATATACATTTTACTAGCTCTGCTCAGTGGTTTCACCCGCTGCTCAGCTTTTCTGGAGAGGGGTTTGAAATATTGAAAGTAGCCGATTCTCAGACTAACTGAATATGCATAAAAAAATCATAAGAATCGCTCGAGCTGGAGGAGTATGGTTACTAACACTGTGACACGAGAATTTTACATTTTAGATTATATTATTTTGTCACTAAACATTTTTTATCTGCAGTTTTTTAACAACGTGTTTTATTCCATTTTCACATCAGCTATGCTATTCTGAAACGTTACTTTGCGATCTCACTTCTGAATCCGCAGTGAGCACATGAGAAATCAACGTTCGAAACGTGTTCTCACTGCGGATTCAGAAGTGAGATCGCAAAGTAACGTTTCAGAATAGCATAGCAGGCTAGTTACGGCTAAACGCAAGCCCATTAAGTATTAAAAAACAAAACATAGTCATACTTGTAGTTCGAACAATTCTTATAACTTTTGCTCCATAAGCAGTGTATATCGTACATACGGAAGTAAAGGCGACACTGAAGATATTATTAGCTGCATATCCGTATACACATAGACAAATGTAACATACACGATAGTCAGTACATAACCATAATAATGACGAGTACCTTTATAATAATTATCTACATGAGAAACACGTTGAGGAAGTTAAAGGGAATGATATTGACATAAAGAGGGTAATAGACGCGCGGATTTATGGCGCGGCTGCTCCGTTGGTCTCACAGCTAGACTGTTTGAGCACGGGGTTTGTTTTGGATTCCTGGGTCAGCAAAAAATGTTATAGGGTTTTTCCATTTGAAATTTCACAGTAGCAGTCCGGAGTTTAGAAGTTGGCGGTAAGATACCACCCTGCTTTGGAAAGCACGGTTGGTCGCAGGTGTCGTCCCATCGGAATATGAGAGTGAGGGAAGAGAGAGTGCACATGTGCCTGTGCACACACCTATGCACTATATACAACGTGTCCGGTCATGGACTAGCGATATTCGAGATACTTGTGTAACGAGTGTTTTAATATACTATTACGCTACACACTTGGGTTTAATTCACTTCCCCGCTTTTTGGCAGCCATTTTGAGATATTTTCTATGCGTGTAGGGAGAGTCTGAGACGACAATAGGTTTATTCAGAGGGCAACAATATTGTCTATCGTTTAAATTAAGAAATGATGAGCTTACTTTTTCGTAACTTTAGAAAACAAAATTAAAGTCCAAAAACATAATTATGCAAATCAACGAAAGTTTTGTAATCTTTTTTGTGAAAAAAAAATGTTAGTATTTTTTTAATCAATAAACACACACATAGAATATCGCTAGTCCGTGACCGGGCACATTGTATATACTAATAGCTCCACGAATTGTGAATTTTTCAGTTACAGTCAAAGAAAATATTGACATAATAATATCACAGGAGTAACTTTTAACTACGAAGCACTATTTTTTTCGGATGAGTGAAAGGGAGTGTCAGAGTTTTACTGACTAAAATCCATCCATGTTTCTTTTTTGCCTTTTGTGTTCCGAGGCCGCGGTATCTCTTTCAAACCAACCCGCTACTAAGTACTCACGTAATTTTATCAACATTCGACCACATGTTGATAGTTCGTGTTCTATCTATATTTCAGGGTAGGTAAGTATGTAAATATTTGTCATTTGTGTTGTCTAATTGTTAGATAATTAATTCTGGTGTAATGACGTGTGCTAGCGGAGATGTGGCGATTCAATTAAATGTGATCTTTCATAATTGAAAATATGTACCTTGGATATCCTTACTAATATTATAAAAGCGAAAGTGAGTTTGTATGTTTGTTTGTTACGTCTTCACGCCCAAATGGCTAAACCGATTTTGATGAATTTTGGTACAGAGATAGTTGGGACCTTGGAGACGGACATGGGCTAACCTTTTTTTTTTTAAATTGATAAATGAGGGAGAAAGAGGAAAGAAAAGGGAAAACTTAGCATTGCTATAACAATAAATCAGGCGCACAGGCAAAAACTACAGGAAGCAGGTACCTGTAAATCATGAAAGGGGAACTGTGTTACCCCGAATTTAACGCGAGCAAAGCCGCGGGCAAAAGCTAGTTATTGTATACAATCTGGTTCATCCAACTTAGTAGACAGTTGTGTTGCTGGGGAGTTTGTTCCGCCACTTCTTGTTCCCAGCTTAAACACTAGGAAGTGTAGAAGGATGGGCGTTTTGGGGGACTGTCTTGTGTAATTGACGATCAAAAAGTGCATTTTGCATTCATCAGCCTAGCAAATGATTTCTGATTTCGTTTTTGACAAGTGACTTTTAAAACGTGTGTGACATTCATCTTTTTTTATTACGCTTTATTAGTTTTGTCTTCAACTATGTAAAAAACACTAAAAGTTAAGTTTGACACACTTTCCAATTGAGCTTAAATCTTGCTTACCTACATGTTAAGTTTGATGGCAAAATGACAATATACGGTGAATTAAGTTACGTCCATCTAAATTAAAATGGTATTCCCAAAAATGGCGGGCGAGTTATTTTTATGCATTCCTATGGTATGGGTATCAATGGTGTAGTTTGCTCACAAGAATACAAAAAAAATGTATTTTTAGAGTTCCTTAGCCAAAGGGTAAAACGGGACACTATTACTAAGACTCCGCTATCAGTCCGTTTGACTGTCCATCTGTCACCAGGCTGTTTCTCATGAACCGTGACAGTCCATTGAAATTTACACAAAACAACAAAACTAACTAAAAATAAAACAATAAAATAAATATTTAAGGTTGGCAAAAAACGGTTAAAAATCATGTTTATTCTTTGGGAGCCTTGGCGGTTTTTATAGATAACTAGCTGCGCCTAGCGGTTTCACCCGCTGCGCTGGTCCCCTTTATCCCTTAGGGGTATAAAATTAGATAGCCGATTCTTAGACTTACTGAATATGCATTAATAAAAACATAAGAATCGGTCGAGCCGTTTCGGAGGAGTATGGGAACGAACATTGTGCCACGAGAATTTTATATATTAGATTAGAATGGTACAGAATCCTTCGTGCGCGAGTTCGACTCTCACTTGACTGGTTTTTGTTTTTTTAGCTTTAATATTTATGACTGGTAAGAAGTGTATCACTATTTCATTTAAAAAAAAAAAAACCTCATTAATATTTTCATTTTCATTCCGGCATTGTATCTACAACACAACAACTTTACTTGTTATAAATTGGTTATCTTGTGGAAACTGGGTTAAGAAGATTAAGTGCTTACATATAAAAAAGATGAGTTATCGCACTAGTAGGTTATGTAAACAATGAAAACTAGGTATCATAAACATACTTTGTATGAATATTCCCACAGTAAACGAACATAGTCTAAAGAAGTGATCAAAAATGATCTATTTTTAATGACGGTAAATAGACATCTTTCTATGTGGATTATTTCTATTAAAATACATACGAGTATTTAAATAGATAGGAGATAGAATATTCTTTATTATGTACACCATACAAATGACATGAACTGTATCAACTTATAAATAGGATGACACAATGGCGGTCTTAATGCTAAAAGCGATATTTTCAAGACAACCTTTGGATGGATTTAAAGGAGGAGAGACAGTACTGTATACAGTAATGAATATAAATAAAACGGTTGCACATTTGTTTGTAATGGGAGAGACAGTACTGTAGGTTGTCTGTGTCTGTGTGTGTATTTTGTTTTACTATGAATAAATTTATTATTATTTTCAACTTAATTCAATATTGACATGTCCATTCTGTATGTATAAGCTCTGGCTTGTTGCCTTCACCCGGGATCGATGTTGTTGACTTTCTGCTTTTGTGTTCATATCTCTGGAATTCCCATTCTCTGTTGGCTAGAGGGTAAACTTGCTTTGTTTTATTTATTGGTTTATTTGTTTTTCTATAACTATGTACCTTGCGACATAAATATTTGTATTCACTTATGTCGCTTTCTGTTACATGAGACTATAATAGTCTTTTTTTTTGAGGTTGGGAAATTAATAAATAACATACCCTGCTCTAGGCGGAGTGGGGGGAGTGTCAGACTTGTGCTGACTAAAACCCACCAATGTTCCTTCTATTGCCCTTTATGTTCCGGGGCCGCGGTATCTCTTTCAAACAACCCGCAACCCCGGCAGGGACTATACTATTATAGTATATACACATATTATGTGTAAGTCAAACGATACATAAAGTGACGTCGTGTCGTGTTTTAAAAAAAACTAAGACAGCTCTAATGAAATTTAAAATATATTGTTCCTTTGATCTTTCAAAGAAACACTACATCATATCACGCCTGTAATCTTTAGTTAGGCAGAGGTGTTTGTAACCACATTTACCCCCATGACCATATTGCGATCAACCGGGCTTAAATCCAGACCCCGTGGCTCATACTAAGAAAGTTCTGATAGAAACAGCAAAGAACAGGATTTCATGCGTCGACCGACGCAGTCGAAAGAAACAATAAACAAAAACTGTTTTTTTTTGTACATGGCATCTCGCTATTCGTCCTAGGAGGTTGTCGTCTGCTTAACAGGACAAATTCTATAGATGCTTTGAGAGTAAGGCCCACAAGCAAATAAATATCTTATCTTATCTTATCAAGCAGGGCAAAAATTTTAAAAACTAAAAACAAATAATGTTTATAATTCATCTATAAATAGTATTTTTGCCCGGTTGATACCGAGCTTAAATCCAGACCCCGTGGCTCCTACTGAGACATTTCAGATAGAAAACCCAACAACAGGATTTCAAGCGACGACCGACGCAGTCGGAAAGAAACAATAAACAAAAACTGTTTTTTTTTGTATGGCATCTCGCAGTTCAACAATGAGGTTTTCGTCTGCTTAACCAGACAAATTCTACGGATGCTTCAAGAGTCAAGAAAAGGCCCCCAGCCAGGGTAAAAAAGTAACAAAAAAATATTGAAAACCTTACTAATATTATAAAAGCGAAAGTGAGTTTTTTTGTTTGTTTGTTGCCTCTTCACGCTTTAATGGCTAAACCGATTTTGATAAATTTTGGTACAGAGATAGTTGGGAACCATGAGACGGACATAGGCAATTTTTTTTAAAGTGTGATATGATGGAGAACAAGGCAAGTAACGAAAACTTAGTTGTATAACTTAGTGTACGTTGCTATTACAAATCAATAAGGCGCAAGGGTAAAAACTGCAGGTAGCACTGTGTAGGTACTGTGTTATACCCAATTTAACGCGAGCAAAGCCGCGGGCAAAAGCTAGTTCGTCTATAAATAGTATTTTACACATAAAAATATATTTTACGATTTTATTCATATATTTAAAACAAACTTTCAATTAGTAGCCTACCAGCATCGGCAGCAAGGTTATCTGTTGCATATAACTGTGGTTTATTGTATAAATAAATATCTTGGGACAACTCACACACGGCTATCTGATCCCAAGCTAAGCAGAGCTTGTGTTATGGTAACCAGACAACTGATATACATACTTATATAATTTATAAATACATACATATTATAGATAAATCACACCCAGACACAGAACAAACAATCATGCTCGTCACACAAAGTTTGTCCTGGGTGGGAATCGAACCCACGACCTCCGGCTCAGCAGTCAAGGTCACTAACCACTAGACCAACAGGCCCGTCAAACATTAAATGTTACTTACCATTATTTTGTTAATTACATGAAGTAGATACCTATGTATAGATAACCCTCGATTTTATGGTTCAAGTCCTAATTTTTTTAATACAATGGTTACGTTATTTGTATTTCAATATAACGTAATAATTTACAAAAGGTCAATGATCACTTGATAAAATATTTGAGAGCTTTTTTTTTAATCTTTATATGTATGAGAGTGCAATTAGGTATCTACATTAATTTTATAAGATAAACTGTTAGCGTGTACATTAAGATAACATTTAAAAGAAAAAAATATATCAAACTACAAATGACAGCCGGGATCAACAGATTAATGTGTTTTCTGAGACTCAAAGGAAACTTGGTATGTAACGGATGGTCACCCATCCACAGACCAACCTATGCAAGCGCAAGCGCGGCTAAACTTAGAAATCAGCCTTAGCTGCTGTTATTATTTAGCAGACTGATACAAACAAATTAGGTATATTATAATGTACATCTTTTAGCTGCTATGGTTTATTTTAATTAATTGATCTTTTAATTAATTATAATTTTTGCTTTTACTCTGGGCGCTCTTTTAGTGCTCGTTTTTGTACACCGTTCCTACACATATGTATAGTCTCAACACGAATGATGTAACCATGATTTTATAAAATAATATGATCTAAAAAAGTGTCCATGGAGTTTCATGACCATTCTTCTCCATAGAGATCTACGCTTTGGAATGGGCAACAATAGTACTTTCACAATGTCTTGTGACTGGGGCTGTCGCAAAACTTTTTTTTTGTTATTATCACATTCAGAAGTGTATGTAATGGTGTAATTGAAATAAATGCTTTGAATTTGAGTTTGACACACATGAAAAAAATACAACGCACAAAGACACCCTTTCTGTAGACAATTTGATTTATCAAATTCTCAACTTTACAGTGTCATACCAATAAGTTCTTTTTTTGATTAGAAATCTTACATTACTTTATTATTATTTGAAACTAGACCAAAAGGGTCTAGTTTCAAATTCAATCCAATTTCAGGTCCAATGGAAGGTCGGTATTACATAATAACCTCACGCCTGGTAGTCCACAGAGGTTTAAACAGAGGTGTACCTAACATAACACCTCAATTCGCCAGTTCTATTTAAATCCCATAAAATAGGGAACAAGCCCATTGCCGTTAACCGGGCGTAAATCTTGACTCCTTGTTTTTTTTGCAGATGGGAAATCATCAAATAACTTCCCCACTCTAGGCGGAGGGGGGGGGGTGTTAGACTAGTACTGACTAAAACACACCCATGTACTTACTTTTGCCCTTTATGTTCCGGGGCCGCGGTATCTCTTTCGAACAACCCACAACCCCGGAATCTAGACTCCCTGGCTGATATTAAGAATATTTGAGAATCGAACCAAGACCTTATGCTCAGCATACGCGACCACTGGACCAAGGCAGTCCGTTTGGAATTAGGATATGAATAATTTAAAACGGCACACATCTGGTATAAAATTTGCTACAGGATAAGTTATTTAGGTTAAGAAATATTTATATTCTATACGGGTGTTTCTGATCCCAACATAAACATATTGCGAATATTCGGTAGTATGTATAACGCACGTCCATATTTAATTCTATTGATCTCATGCCAAGTCATGTCTCTTGGTTTATTTTTAGTTCATAAGCATGTTTTTGTCGCATATCAAATATGAACTTTAAACAGGCTGTTGTTTAAAGTTCATATTTTATCGTATTATGGATGAAAAATTCAAGGCAACATTTGCTTACTCTTTTTAGCAGGCTGCCGAAAGGAGGGTTATGTTTTTCGAGCGTATGTATGTATGTACCTACGTTTATTGGCACATTTAACAGCATATACCGTAAAACAGAATTCGACATACGAAGGTTGTAGGAGTGACGTAAGGTACAAAAAAAAGATCAAGAAACCAAAATTAGCAATCCTAAGGAACATTTCTATCCCACTGTTTCCCGCACTGGTGACATTAATGCATGACGCGTTTCTAAACATTAATTTTATTCAAATTTTGACAATACCCAGTGACAAAATTAATAAAAAGCAACCTACAAAAAGTCCAATACGAATACAAATGTCCAATTCATACGTAAAGTACTTATAAATTAGACATTCGTAGGCTATGCTTGCACTGACTGGACAGGTCCACTCAATCTGTGTGGTGCTTTCTTAAAAAGACCATTTTAGACACTAATCTGCAATGCATAGTCCTCATGTAAGTTGACCAAGATTTTTTGTCTGGACTCTAAAAGAGACTATGACCTCTGAGTTTGTTACGGCTGTTTCTTCTCAGAGTAGTCGGGTACGCAACACCGGGCTCATCTAGTTCAAAAAAAAATGCGTGTAAAAGTGTTTGTGAAAACCTACTTGCAAAATAAACATCATTTATCATTTATAGTATCTTTTTTTTTCGTCCATCCAAATCGTCACACCAGTGTTTCTTGTCGTCAGGCAAGACCTTCACCCATCTGGCCGGGCGTCATTTTATTATAATTATTTATTTTTGTTTTGGCAGGAGTATTCCCACGGAGACCTCGTCAATCTCCCAGGTTGTGAGACAGTAGAAGTATTACTGGACTGTAACCTGTTAAAACCACACTCCTTCCCCACCAGTGTTCCTCTAACATAATCAGAGACCTTGTTTGCTCATGTCAAATCTTTTTTGGTAACTGAATTTTTGGATGCCGTAGACATCTTACTGTTTTCTCTCATTTTTACAGTGTTCGGCGTCATCTTATAAACATGACGAACTCAGAACCTATGTTACTTTATTTTAAAAAAATAAGTGTAGGTAATGCCGTATTTACGTAGCGACTTACTGCTGGGCAAATTTCTCTATCCTTACTAATATTATAAAAGCGAAAGTGAGTTTGTTTGTTTGTTACCTCTTCACGCTTTAATGGCTAAACCGATTTTGATGAATTTTGGTACAGAGATAGTTGGGAACCAGGAGACGGACATAGGCTAATATTTTTTTGAAAAAAGTGGGATGTGAGGGAGAAAGAGGGAAGAAACGGGAAAACTTAGCGTTGCTATTACAAATCAATAAGGCGCTACCGAATTTAACGCGAGCGAAGCCGCGGGCAAAAGCTAGTTCATACATAAAAGGCACAAGTAATTATTTCAGTTCGTCATAATCTTTCGTCTTTCATCATACTTAGTCTAGGTTTTGCGCAATTTTGTTCTTAAACTGATATCCAAAATAAACTTAGTACCGCGGGGTTTTCTAAAGAGATACTGTGGCCTCGGAACACAAAGGGTTTGAGACGGAACATGGATGGGTTTTAGTCAGTACAAATCTGACAATCTCTTCCGCTCCACACAGAGCGGGGAAGTTATACGCATCCGAAAAAAGAACAAAAATGGGCGTCATGCTGGCCGCTGTATATTTTTTTAACATTGGGAATACATCCATTAACTTCCTCCGCTTTGAGCGGAGCGGGAGCCAATGGCATACTTTTACTGACTAAAACCTCTTTTTGGCCCTTTGTGTTCTGGGGTAGCGGTACCTCTATCGAACTACCCGCAACCCCGGATGCTCGTATGTATGTGAAACCACCATGGCTGTGACACAAGTCTCATATTTCTAAGATAGGATCAAATGCGCGTCCGTTGATATTTTTAATTATCTATTTATTTAAACTTCATGTACAATACTGCCGTGCTTATGAAAAACGCATCAACTCGATTTTTGAGTAAAATGAGTTCTATACATATTTGGAATCAGGAAAACGAGATCTACATATTTGCTTAAGTAACTTTTTGTGAAATTCATAGTATCCCGGTTTTTCAGATTTTATAAACGCACTATCTTAGACTTTTATACCAGTTTTACTTCTGAATAATGCATTAACTATAGATAGAACAAGCTTTTATTATAATAATGATAGGTTGACTAGTCATAAATGCATTATCTTTAAGTTGATGCGTTTATTGTTAGCAATCGTAAGGGTCAATATTGGCGGCATACTTATAATAAATGCATTAATTTGAGATAATGCATTTATTATTAGGATTACACGACTAGATTTAATTCCCGTACATAATAAAGCGCAATAATTTTACAAGATAGTGCGTTTATACTATGTATCACGTACGTCGCGTCGGGTGTTAGTGCGTTTATTTTAAGGGCTTGCACTGGCTGGGCGGACCGTGCACGGGTGTTGTTAGCGGGGAAGGGTAAGGGCAGTTCGGGTGTCGACCCGCAGTCGCGGCGCTACCACCAAGCTAGACCCACGTTTGTTGATTCAAAAAAATATATAAATAATTTATACTGCGCTACACAAAGAACTACATGAACAAAAAGACAGACGAGGGAGTTACGAGCGTACAGATGTCATAGACAAAGACGTCATCAAAGCCCATATCCAAAGTTATAGGCCAATGATTTCCCACTATCGTCGAGAGCATGCGCCGAAAAAGTATTATCTGCCCAGTGATATTAATATTACAATAATGTATCAAAACTTCATCTCTAAAAACCCTACTATGACTGTATCGTTTGAAACCTATCGCAAAACATTGAGAGGTCTGAACATTTCATTTGCTCATCTGGGCCATGAAGAGTGCGAAACATGCGCTATATACGAGTTGCATGCAAAAAATACCGAATGCAACCTAGAGGTATCTTGCGAAATATGCATTCGGTATAAATTGCATAAAGAACGATACACCACCTCTAGGGCAGAATATCAAAGGGATGTTGAACTATCTGCAACTGATAAAGATTGCATTTATTTCTCTGCTGATCTGCAAAAAGTTATTATGCTTCCGCGAATGGATCAGTACAAAATTGCAATTTTTTAACGAAAGTTTCGTTCCCCTCGGTAAAGCTAAGAATGACAATATACCATATGCAGTATTATGGAATGAATCTATTTCTGGACGCCGCCAAGGAGATATTATGTCCGCATTTTATGCTTTTTTAAAAAGTAAACGAGATGTAAAAAAAATAATTATTTATGGACTGATAATTGCGCAGCTCAAAACAAAAACTGGGCATTTCTGTGTTTTCTAGTTTACATGGTTAATAGCGTGACCATTGCCACAGAAACTATAACAATAAAATATTTCGAGCCAGGACACACTTTTATGTCGGCGGATCACTTTCACCATCAGGTGGAAATGACTATGAAAAACAAGAAAATTTATGATTATGATGTTTTTGTAGATTCTGTTAAAAGATCCAATGCTAAAAATAATACCGTGAAGACTATGAACGTAGACGATTTTTTTAATTTTACCGACGTGTCGTCGCAACATAAGATAAAAAACACAGTGCCCAGAGTATATTTGAAAGATGTGATGTCAGTCAAAGCTGAGAAAGGTCAATTCTCAATAAAGTACAAAGACAGTCAGGCAGAGTGGAAAATTCTGGACTTCCTTAAAATTAAAATAATTAAAAATAAATCTTTTCCGGAAGTCTCAAGTAAAATGTCAGTTAGAGGGGTCAGCAAAGAAAGAAAAGCCGAAATAATAGCCAAACTATTACCTTTAATGCCAGAAACTAGGCGACACTTCTGGAATGCATTGTCGGTCTCTGATTCAGTCGATGATTTAGAAATCGAAAATTAATAGTACTATAACTAATAAGGGATAATACTAAAACTCGAGTTTGTATTAGTCATAAATAATAGATATTATGATAATTTTATGTCAACTCAATGACGTAACTGTGATGGTAAGTGCCTAAAATAATTTAGAACTGTGATATTATCACAATAAAGTAAATGTTTGATCTCTTTTATTAATTTTAAGAACTTAATTAATTATTTTGACTACTTTAATGTGATACTCGTACTCGTACTACACCTGTATAAATCTATAATTATGGTTTAACCTAATTATTTAGAGTTATAAAAGATAAAGTAATTAAGATAAGTAAGTAAAGTTCCTATTTTAGATAAACAAATCTGCAATATTTTGTTTTATACCTGATGTAGATGTTTTCCTTAACGATGTTGTTTAGATGTTTTACTGTTATATAGTATTTTAAATGAATCTGTGCCATAGTTTTATACATAAAAACTATTATTAATGTGCTTCGGAGTCGCAATTTTATTTAATTTGAGTCAAGTTTTATATTTTATTTCATAATATTTTACGAAGAAATGCTCACTTTTGATTTTTATTATTTTACTATGATTATCAAACATAAAAAGTTCTCAAATAAAAAATATTATAAAATTAATTGTATTTTATAATTACTCTAATTCCAAAACTACGCATAACATAAACGCATCAAGTGATGATGTTGATGCACTTATAGGGTGCAATAATGAAGGATTGGAGTAACAATGACTACACAAAATCGCATTATATTGTTTTACTAAGCATATATGCATCAAGAATGCTAGTTAATGCGTTTTTGACTAGTCGACGTAAGTTCTTCGAATTAGAGGCTGCTAACGATAAGTACCTTTTTCAAATTATATGTTATACCTTACTATATTTTGAATATATGTTTCTATAAATACATTTTTGACAATTTATTCTTTATTTGGTATATAGATCATATACTTATCGGACAAATTAGTTTGAAGTTACAGCAAAAATAAAAATAAAAACTTTAGGCGCGGTTTTCTCGAAAGTGTTCAAATCCTAGTTAATGCGTTTTTCATAAGCACGGCAGAATAGTGGTACATAGGCGAACTTAATCCTTACTAATATTATAAAACGAAAGTGAGTTTGTTTGTTTGTTACGACTTCAGGCCTAAATGGCTAAACCGATTTTTATGATTTTTGGTACAGAGATAGTTGAGACCCTGGAGACGGATAAAGGATATTTATAACTTTAAAAAAAACCAGTGAGGAATAAGGGAGAAAGAGGGAAAATTTACCATTAATATTACAATAAAGAAAGCGCAAGGGCAAGAACTACATGTAGCAGGTACCTGCAAATCAAGAAAGGGGAACTAACCCTGAATTTAACGCGAGCGAAGCCGCGGGCTTATTAATTCGGACAAAGCCGTGGTCACAAGATAGTTCGAAATAAATAGAACAAAACAATTGTCCTAATTAAGGAGCCCCGTAATACTCTTTCAATCAAACATTTATCAGCACTCTTTGACCTTAATTATAATTAATTGAACATTGTCGTTTCTTGTTAACCGTTATGAGTAAAAATCATTGTTTATTAAGGTAACGTAACGTTCGCGTTACTGTTATTTAGGTGGTATTATTATATACTAGCTACGCCCCGTGGTTTCACTCGCGTGGTGATAGAATTTACAATATATATTTATGAATTGTAGCCTATGTGTTATTCTGATGCATATAGCTATATTATTGTAAACGTTCATTAAAATCTATTCCGTAGTTTTTGCGTGAAAGAGTAACAAAAACATCCAAACAAACTTTTGCTTGCAGGCCTTTGGACGGTGAGCAATGGGTAGCTCACCGTCCGTCCGTCTATTCACGGACGACAAGCCGTGTCGACGGCGCTTTAGTGTTCCACACGTGCCTCAAAGAGATGTCAGCAAAGCAGAGGGGCCTGCCAGGGCCTCCGCCTGCCAGGGTGGCGGGTTGTTCGAAAGAGATAACGCGGCCCCTGAACGTAAGAACATGGGTGGGTTTTAGTCAGTACAAGCAGGGAACGTGTTAACGTGCTTTCCGAACCACGGAAAAAAATAACATATTATGGGTGGTCCCATCTACAAACCCATTTACAGACCAACCCATGCAATTGCAGCTTAACGTGACAATTTATTTGAGAAGCTATTATTATTAAGCCAAGAGTTCATACTATTAAAATTTATAGTACTTAATGCTTTGTAATAAAACCGTAGTAAACCTTGTAACAATCGTAGTGTAAACAAACTTTGATTGTTTTCATTATCATATCAATTATGTAGGCATCGCTGATCTTAGATACGGCATTTAATTGTGGAAGCAATCGTAAATAAGAAAACGTTATTGTTTTATTGCAATGTTTGTTTGTTAAAGTAATCTTTGATATTTACAAAGCTTTTACTAGATATGAGTACGTTATCTTCTTGTTTGAGCTACCAATTAATATTATTTAGGTGAACGAGATGTTTCATTATTTTAATATTACTTTGATTTCAAGTATACCAACAAAAGTGACATCAGCTACCCTACCATGACGTTTTAAAGCAGAACTTATTCCACTGAGGGAAAGAGATGGTGCTAGATACCCTGTATAGCTCTGTCTCTTTCCCTCAGTGGAATAAGTTCTGCTTTAAGACGTCATGGTAGGGTAGCTGGTCGTATCGACGGTACGTTTGTGTTCCATCCGCGACTCAAAGAGATAACGCGGCCCCGGAACATAAGAACATGGGTGGGTTTTAGTCAGTGCAAGTCTGACACTCCCCCCCGCTCCGCCCAGAGGGGGGAAGTTATTTGATAATTTCCCATCCGCAATAGAAAGGATTCCATTTTTTCCTTCTAAGGTTCGGAACCCTAAAAATACATGGTTTACGATGTTTTCAGCGAGATTTTGTATTGACCGGTCATTCAATGACAAGCCGTACCTATAAATATTTTTCCTTATGTAGAGGCAAAATCAAAACCGGCAAAATGCCGATAAAAACTAAAAATACGTTTCATCAACAAGATAATTTATCAATTAATACAAATTATTACATACCTATACTTTCTGCGCTTCTACAAAATTAATTAGGTAATTGCAATTAAGCTAATCTGTACCTTTGTTATAGAGATAGAAAATCTTCAAACAACTTCCTTTCTCGAGGTGGAGCGGGAGGGAGTGTAAGACTTTTACTGACTAAGACCCATCCATGTTCTTTTCTTTGTCCTTTGTGCCACGGTATCACTGTCGAACAACCCGCAACCCCGGCGGTGGCCCTGGCAGGCCCCTTTGCGCTGCTGACATCTCTTTGAGGCGCACGTGAACCACGAACGCGCCCTCAATACGGCCTGTCGTCATTAGGAGGACGGATGGTAGAGGGTGATATGACTGATGGGACTGCTGCAATGAAACGTTATAGACAAGTATGGAAGAAGGACACATGTTGCGCCAACCCGAAATAAATTGGCATAAAAGCAGGGGGGAATGGTAATGAGTTGTACTCTTACTGTCTACCAACATTACAAATAAATAAATAAATAATAATTCATTTATTTCTCACCACAATATTAAAAGACTACATGGATGTTGATTATTATTTTATATACTGTGGGAGACTGGTGCCTTTTTTTTGGGGGTGGGAAATCATCAAATAACTTTCCCCGCTCTGCGCGGAGCGGGGGGAGTGTCAAACTTTTATTGACTAAAACCCACCCATGTTCCTTCTAATTGCCCTTTACGTTCCGGGGCCGCGGTATCTCTTTCGAACAACCCGCAACCCCGGCAGGAAGACTGGTGCCTAAGTTAGGCTTATGACCTGTGTTATAGGACACCAGGACCCCACCCCGAGTAACAATGTCGGGACGTACTAAAGCAATACACCTTTAGTTGCGGAAAGTACTAATGCAACTAGTTAGTTCGATAATGTGACATTTTCTCACTTATCGTATTACCCAGTACTAACTGGGTTAGACAAACAGTCGCTTCATGTAAAATACTGGCATTCAGCTGAATAAGATTTGACTAGAACGACTCCAACATAGTAGACGGCACGGTTGGCGCAGTGGCTGAGGGATCGACTGCTGCCCTGCGTGTGGCGGTTCGATTCCCGCACGGAACAAATATTTGTATGACCTGCAGATAGTTGTTTCGGGTCTGGCTGTTTGTGTATGTGAGGTTATAAGTTTGTAAACGCACCCACGATACAGGAGAAAATCCTAATGCGGGGCAATGTTTTAAAAAAAAAAGGTTAGGAAAAGTCTAGGTAGATGATAAGGTAGTATAATAATACACTTATTGCTATTCAACAGTTCAAATCGACGGTTAACTGCCAAGACGTCCTTGCCTAGAAACTATTATTTAAAAAAAAACATCCCACACAATTTTCTGTCGCCCTAATATCCACCGCGCGTGCAAATGCTCCTCCTGTAAAGTTTCGTCTAAATACCACTAGTTCGAAAAAGATGGTATTGTACTTTATTGCTTTAAACCATTTTGTTAAGTCCTAATATTCCACGCACAAATATCTTCGTTGCATATTCAGTAATATGCAACGAAGATATTTGCAAAAATAAATCATACGCTTCGTATTAAATTACTGTTATAAATTATTCATGACTTGTCGTATAAAATTGCCAAAGATAAAAAAAAAACTGTTTGGTTTTAATTTTAAATTAAATTTAAGTTAGTTTGTTTGTTACGCATTTATACCTAATGGCTTCACGGATTCCAAATTGGATACGGACGTCAAAATCACATTTGTTTTTTTTAACAAATCAAGTCGAGAAAGGGTGCACGGTTTGGGTTGATCGTTTCCTGTGGAGAAGAACTGGCAAGAAACTCCATGATTACTTTCATATATCTTTTGATTCAACAATGTTTCATGTAACAGCGCTAGTACCTACTTAAGTATCCGTCAATAAGTTGTTCCTTACTATGCAAAAACATAAATAAGCTGAATTAGGACTTATATAGCTCACTTTTATCCCTTAAGATAATTTCTGATTACCACACAAGCGAAGCCGTGAGAAAAAGCAAGTTATTGGCTTCTTAATATGTGAAGACTAGTCAAATGAAAATGGTAATTGAATCAATAATGTTTTTGTGGCCTTATAATAAAATTGTCAAGTCAATTAGAAACTTTGATCGATTTAAACTAGACCAACACATTTGTTGTTAATGACACCAATTTAAAATAGAATGGTTATTGCTGGCGGCGTTTCTAGGTATGAAGTTCAAGGTTCAATTTACTTTACATTATTAATTTTGTCTCTGTGCCTTTTATTTCAATGACAGCAACGAAGATGATTTTTTTGATGAATCTACTTACTATTCTTTCCTTCTGAAAGTTACGTAAATGTACTTACACGTTGTGTATGTAAAGGAGGAGATATTTTTTGCGGGTGGGAAATCATCAAATAACTCTCCCCCCCTCCTCTGGGTGGAGCGGGGGGTGGGGGAGAGTATCTGACTTGTACTGACTAAAACCCACATATGTTCCATCTATTGCCCTTTTATCCGGGGCCGCGGTATCTCGTTGGAACAACCCGCAACTCCGGGTAAAGGAGGAGCTCATGGCTAAATACTAATAGTCAGCCGCTGAGGTCGATCTTTAGGTTTAGCCGCACTTGCCTAGGTTGGTCTGTGGATGGGTAAACACCAGTTACATACTGAGTTTCCTCCGTGGATCGGAAAATACGTTGAGCTGTTGTTTCGTGGCTATCATTTGTAGATCTTTGGTAGTCGTACAAGTAGTCATTGCCCCGAAAGTCTGACAACCAGTCTAACCAAGGGGTATCGTTTTAATCGTTACTAACTGGGTTGTGGAGGTCAGATAGGCAGTCGCTCCATGTCCGCATGCAATTTCAGTGTCTAGTATTTTAATTTCGAAGTAAATAAAAGAAGGCAAAGCTTAGAGGAATGTTTGAAATAAAATATACACATTCTACTTAGATTTGAATGAATCAAAACAAACGAGATACAATGATCTTATAGAACAGGTTTATCTCGTGTTGAGCAGTTTTATTTTGCGCAAAAAACGTTTTCTTTGCGATTAGAAACCGTTTTTTTTTTATTTAAATCGATTATTTTGCTAATTTTAAATTTATTTTGCTTTTCAACAACACTATATCGATTTTATAATTGAATAACCCGTTAGGCAACTTTTTGTTTTTTAAATATTTTTACGCACTATTGTAATTTTGATTTTGTATCGAAGTCCAACAACATCAATTCTGCTATCTATTTTATATTACACACAGTATGTTTTGCATTGTGTGCAAAAAAAGTATTGCGCAGAGTGCTCTAAAAATATCTAATATATAAAATTCTCGTGTCACAGTTTTCGTTCCCATACTCCTCCGATACGGCTGGACCGATTTAAACGAAATTTTGTGTACATATCGGGTAGGTCTGAGAATCGGCCAACATCTATTTTTCATTCCCCTAAGTGAGCAGCGGGTGAAACCGCTGGGTACAGCTAGTAGTGCTATAAAAATATATAGTTTATTTGCAGTTTTACTTATTTTTTGTAATGTGTTTGTTATTGTTTATAAAAAAAAACTGACCAGGGAATTGAACCCAGGACCTCCTGCTGTTCTTATATCCTACTAATAAAAAAAATCTTTAAACTTATAATATAACTAGCTTTTGCCCGCGGCTTCGCTCGCGTTAAATTCGGGCTAACACAATTCCCTTTGCGCCTTATTGATTTGTAATAGCAACGCTAAGTTTTCCCTTTTGTTCCCTCTTTCTCCCTAACATCCCACTTTTTTTTAACCGAACCGATCTCTGTACCAAAATTCATCAAAATCAGTTTAGCCATTAAAGCGTGAAAAGGTAACAAACAAACTTACTTTCGCTTTTATAATATTAGTAAGGATAATTGCGAATGTTTGTGAGGATGGGTGTATGGATGTTTGTTACTCTTTCACGTCAAAACGGCTGACCGGATCTTGCTGAAATTTGGTACAGAGGTAGATTATGGTCTGGAATGCGATACTGTGGGTGCCAGCTAGTAATTAATTATTCTTACTGCCTGGCTGGCCTAGTGGTCGCTATCGCAACTGCTGCGCATGAGGCCTCGGGTTCGATTCCCAGGTCCGGCAAATTGTTATTGGGTTTTTTTCGATATCTCGCGGGCGAAGCCGCGGGCGCCAGCTAGTCAGTTATACCTATTTGAGCACGAGTTTATTATATGTCTGTTTTCAAAAAGGTTTTGATTTTAAATGGACCCCTGACCTTTGGCGAGATAAGATTAAAAATTTGAAATGACCTTCATTGGCACTGTTTTAAGATGTTCGTAATATTTAAAGCGTTATCAAATTGGAATACCAGTTTTGATATTTTAGTCCCCCCGACTAAGATATGTATCATAACTTTTATACCTATATATAAAAATATAATAAAAATATTGTTCAATACTCCGAAATGTCAAGAAGTTACACATTTTGTGAAATTTTCTCTATCTACCCTCTTCAAAACAAATAACTGATAAATTCACTTATAGTACACACAGTAGATAACCTACATAATATACTACATAAATACCATATGATATTTATACAAAAAATAAACATAACAAAAAATAAACATATAGTAATGTAAATGTGAACCTAAATTTATGAACTTTATCAACAAGTTGGATCACGCAAACAATAAAATAAAAGTCAACGACACTATTAAAACAATTTATAACACAATTCTACTGATTCTATTCAGAAATCCGTTTTAATATAATAATTTACCTGACTACTACAGCTACACATTACTATTACTACTACGACAGTAACTTTAACTACGATTTACAATAAAAACGAAAAGATGAAAGTAAATGTTTTGTAACAGTAAAAATATTAGGTTACAGTAATAACGGATAGGTTACAATACTTGGGATCCAGTTACATGTAGGTAAAGTTTTTTTTTCGGTTGGGAACCATTAAATAACTTCCCCGTCTGGGCGGAGCAGGGTCAGAGTGTTAGACTAAAAGTCATTCAAGTTCCTTTTTTGCCATTTATGTTCCGGGGCCGCGGTATCTCTTTCGAACAACCCGCAACCCCGGCAGGCGGTGTCCCTAAGAAGGTAAGGTATGACTTTAAATTTATTTTAGTCAAATAAAAGTAAAATTTACAACATCACCTTACCATACTCTAACATGGATCTAACTATAAAGTATATAAAACACATTTCAAGAACAAAAAAACTAAAAAAACTTACAATAAAAATTATAAGAGACGTCCTCACTGAGATAATAATCTTTCACTATAAAACAAGGCACTGTGTCCCGCACTACCTCTTATGTCCCAACCCTAAACAGCGACACTGTATAGTACGCCCCGAATGAAAAATATTACGAAAACGAATACGACATGCGATCTATATCGATCAAGCGTGCACTCGCGGTAAGAATCGAATGCAAACAGTCAGACGGAGTAGGTCGCGTTTGTATTAATAACCACCGCGATGCTAAGTACGTTAACACTGCGATATTCTGTTGGTCTTTTACGCCCACTTTTTTGTTATTATTTTATTTACGTTATTTTTTATACAATATTTTTTTTATTCTGACAGAGAATTGCAAGTTTGTTTGCAAGAAATATATTATTTATGAAGGTTGAATGTTATCTATGGTTTAGTGCATTTTTATGAATTGACTTTATTTTCTGTTTTAAAGCAGTGTAGGTATGAATATGTAGGTTAAATGTTTTATATTATTATAAAAGACCTGTCAACATTACTAAATTCATTAATATGACGTCAAGATAAAAACATTCAATCGATGTTTTTAAAATCATGCTGCAGTATTGACTTTCTTTCAAATACCCAAAAGTCCTTTTTTAAAATAAATAACAATCAACGTTAAATGTGGCAGTCTCCTCATTCTTTACTTTTGAACTAATATTCTACAATCAAGTTGATAACAGCAACTTTGTTTCATGATATGTGACAAAAAAAAAACTATGGGAGTTTTGTTAGTCTAGTGTTTTTTTTGGGAGTATATTTTATTTCCTTGTGTTGTTTTTAACGTTGCCCAAAACTTTAAATTCCTCCTTTTTTGGCGACAAATAACTAGAAAACCGCAAATGTCACAAATACCAAAACCCCGAACTACCTATCTTGTAGGCACAAATAATTGTTCCGTGCGGGGATTGAACCCTCGACACGCAGCGCAGCAGATGGTCGCTCAGCCGCTGTGCTAACCGTGCCGTCAGTTCAATACAATATCTAAAAATTAACAAAAATACCTCAAAGATCTTTTTGTCCACGGGCGTCATTTGAGGGTTAAGCGCAAAGTATTAATAACGCCGCGCCGGTAGGTATGTCACACGTCGTGTTTACTTTCCGATTATCTACAACAAAATAATACTGATTCTATATATGTTATGCAACTTTTATCTCGGTCTTAGTACCACTGTAGCAAACCTTGTTTTGTTTATTTTTATTAAAATAAATTATAAAAATACAAAATGTTTTTTACTTTTGCGATTTAGTATTAACTGGGACAAGCGTGAGTTACTTTTTTCTTTTTTATTATTTTTAAATAAGTTTTCATTTTATAAACTACCTCCATTTCAATAGAAATATATTCACCATAGTATTTTTCACCGAGTTGACAAGAAAACAATATAGTATAGTCCTTTATGTAAGCACTTTGTCAAGAAACTTTATCGGTTAATAAAATACCTAACCAAGCTGTCCAATTATAATATTGTTATTACAATACAATAAATAAGTAGTATGGATCAGAAAAAAAACAAGTTTTTGTAAAAACAAATACCCACTTAGATAGTTGTTATTGCACACAGTATTTTGCAAAACCTTGATAAGTAATTTATTTAAATAAAAATCGATGTGATGACTGTCCATTAATATAATAAAGTCTATTTTAGAAACTACATAAAAACATTACACTGGTCGTTAATAACGTTTTTAATAAAGGATTATTATTTGAAATCTGTTTTCGAATACAATATTACTCCAACTTATTTTGGTTTTACACACTGATATACATATTTATATTAAGGATAATAATCTTTATATATATAACTAGTGACCCGCCCAGCGGTTTCACCCGCTGCTCACCTCCTAAGAGTCACAGCGTAAAGCATCATACATATAAACCTTCCTCTTGAATCACTCTATCTATTAAAAAAAACCGCATAAAAATCCGTTGCGTAGTTTCAAAGATTTAAGCATACAAAGGGACATAGGGACAGAGAAAGCGACTTTGTTTTATACTATGTAGTGATTCTTCTGTGAGTGTGTATGTCACTGAACTTCTCTCAAACGACTGGACCGATTTTGATGAAATTTTTTGTGTGTGTTCAAGGGGATCTGGGACCTGCCGGGGTTGCGGGTTGTTCGAAAGAGATACCGCGGCCCCGGAACGTAAAGGGCAATAGAAGGAACATGGGTGGGTTTTAGTCAGTACAAGTCTGACATGCCCCCCCGCTCCACCCAGAGCGGGGGAAGTCATAGGATGATTTCCCACCCGAAAAAAAAAAAAAAAAAAAAAAGGGGATCTGGGAATGGTTTAGATTCACAATTTTGTCCGCTGGACAATGTTTTTTTAATTAATTTTTAATTTATTAGTAGTTGTTGATTTTGGAATGTTTTACATTGGATCCGACAGACGGCGCTACCATCGCAGTGTCAAATTAGACAGCTTATTAGCTTATTAAAAAAAGTTTGAAATTTTCAAATTAAAGACGTGTAGACAGGACAACGTCTGTCGGGTCCGCTAGTACCCTATAATAACGTACGTAGTTTAATTTAAACAAAGGCTTAAAATAGGAATACAGGTTTATTTTTATGATAATACTTTATCATTTGGATTTAGACTGCTTTAAAAATAAAGATAATACATTTGCATTTATACCAGTTCAGCCAGTTTTTTTTTCTAGTCTATACTGTCCTACTGTTAGGAAAATGCCTCCCCCAAATCTTTCCATGAGATTAAGTAATTACATTTTTTTTATTCATTACGAGAAATTCACATAAGTGATATCCTTACTTATACTTTTATTATAAAAGCGAAAGTGAGTTTATATGTTTGTTTGTTACGTCTTCACGCCTAAATGGCTAAACCGATTTTGATGAATTTTGGTACAGAGATAGGTGGGACTTTGGAGACGGACATAGGCTATTTTTTTTAAAGTAAGAAATGAGGGAGAAAAGGGAAAACTTAGCTTTGCTATTACAATAAATAAGTCACAAGGTCAAAAACTACAGGTAGCAGGTACCTGCAAATCAGGAAAGGGGAACTGTGTTACCCCAAATATAACGCGAGCGAAGCCGCGGGCAAAAGCTAGTTAAAATATATTAGTATTCATGTCAATATTTAAAAAAAATGGTACAGTAATACTGGCTACCAAGCAACAATAAAAAACAAACACATCAGTACCGACATAAAAAAGTGATGCAGCAAAAAGTTTGTAACACTTCGTCCGTTCCAACTTGTAATGAAGAAGTTCCGAGGACCAGCTCAAGCAATTCCTTTGAAAGACGTCAGATTGGATCAGACATGTCATTGGGCAGTTTGGCTGGATAAGCAGCAGAGGTGCAAATTCCCAAAATGTTCAGGCTTTACATTCAAAATGTGCCAAAAATGTCGTGTATCTTTATGTAATACGAAAAAAAGTAATTGTTTTTATAATATCATAATGAAGAATAAATAAATACATTTCAAAAACAATAATATCCACTATTATTTTACCCATACTTGCAAAATCTCAATGAATGCGCAATGTAGTTTATTAATAACACTCACATTATTGCAAAAAAAAGTATAGTAAATTCATGTCTAGATCTTTTTACTCATTTTTCCTAGACATGTCTATTACACAAATATTTTTTTTAAAACGTGAAACAAAAATCGTCCATTTAAGGGTTAATGTATGCACAAGTAATAAATAATAATAAATAAAACATTTATTTTCAGGCATCTTAGGCACGTAGATAAATACCTACCTTGCAGAAAATCATATATAGTATATCGCTAATACAATTCGTGTTAGTAAATAAATCCTTATCAACTATCTTAGTAGCACTTCACTGCACTATGTCACTGCGCGTTAATGTGGCACTTGTCCGTGGAAGCGCCGGGATAATTAAGTCGTAAAACTCTTCAAACATACTGATGTGTTAAGGCGCCACCCCGACCAAAACGCAGCGCAAGCCGTTTTTGTACAGTTTTCTAGAGCTATCTACTTGTTATTTAAAACGAACTAAGTAACACAAAAAATACATAAAATTTCTTTATAATCTTGATTCCATTATTGTAGATTTAGTTTTTATTTTTATTGAGTCATTATTTAGTAAAACTCCTTACAACAAAGCCCCCGAAATGAGAAAAAATATCAATAAAATGCATCTCCTCGTAAAGTAAACATTGTTTAATTTTGCTACTGACACAATGGATACACAATTCTATAATGAACATTTTGGTAGAAATATTTTTTCCAAAAACCCAATACTTAATTTTATATAGATTTTATTCCAAAAAATTGGCATTATTCACTACTGCTCTCACTCGCTCACTCCTGCGCGGAAAAGAGGGATGCGAATACTCAAGGTTATTTGCGTAGGGTACGGCCTTAACTTCGAGTCAAAGGTCCCTTTTTTATCTGTGCAGTCGAAACAAAACGCAAATTTAAAAAAAATGTACCAAGTTTTCCCAACCATGTTTCGGTTGATTTTTCTCGACAAGCGGCACCTTGAACTGCAAACTTAAAATCCTTACTTATAATATTATAAAAGCGAAAGTGAGTTTGTTTGTTTGTTTGTTTGTTTGTTTGTTACCTCTTCACGCTTTAATGGCTGAACCGATTTTGATGAACTTTGGTACAGAGATAGTTGGGAACCAGGAGACGGACATAGGCTAATTTTTATTAAAAAAAAGTGGGATATGAGGGAGAACGAGGGAAGAAAAGGGAAAACTTAGCGTTGCTATTACAAATCAATCAGGCGCAAGAGCAAAAACTGCAGGTCTGCTTGGTGTGTTATACCGAATTTAACGCGAGCGAAGCCGCGGGCGAAAGCTAGTAGTATAATATATGTAACTGTAAACCACCTGTTTTTGTCACTTTCATTTATGTGAAGTGAGTTAGTATAGCAACATAGTTTGATTGGACAGGTAGACGCTGACTGTACCATAGTATAAAGAGGGGAAGTACGATGACTTCATACAAACGCGTAGCGCGCGGCTTGTATGTGTGCGCCGTAGTATCTATGCGTCGCCGCACGCACACTAAACAAAATCTCGGCTCCTTTCGCGCTGCGCCAGTCAGGGCTAACACTGCACGAGGTTCGCGCGTCACGGCTTTTCGGCACCGCTAAACGAATAAAAAATGTCTGATAACCGCGGGAGAAAGTATTGCTGTGTGTTTGGGTGTCTTAATAATTCATCAATTCCAGAATTGTCTCAGTTCAAATTACCTATTGAACAGGAAAGGTAAGCTACTCACTTATTCTAGCATAATTCAATTTTTTACTTCATAATGAGATACCTACCTACCTACTGACTTCTTTTTGTTGTATTAGCATATTAGTTTTCTATCACACTTCCTAGTAGAATAGAATAGAATAGAATATACTTTATTGCACACCAAAATCTACGAAACAAAACTGTTTTACAAAAAGATGTTAAATCTATGGTTACAATGGCGGTCTTATCGCTAAGAAGTACCGCGAGTTATCGCGAAGTAGGTAGGTAGGTAGGTCTACTTTCCCACTAGAATGTTTGTACTTTTGATCTGTCAACTGATTTACCGCTATTGCTTTGTTTACGTTTAGTTGTGCCGATTTCTCAGTATTGTAGGTATATTAACTAAGTACCTAACTACCCACAGTTATGAAATCGTAATTAAAAATAAGTTATTGACTAATTTTAAATTATATACAACATTATTTTTAGTATATGCGAAACCTGAATATAGTTTGTTCAGAATAAGTAACTGAATCGATTCCAGTAGTTTTTACACCATGTTATATTTTGTCCCAAAAATATTAATAAAAGGTTACGAGTTGGACACTTAGTAGGCATACGAAATCATACGGCGCGCAACAAGGTCACGGCAGGTCAAAGCGACAGTACCTACGTGCGGCGTAGTTTGTGCCGCTCCGTGGCCGTGTTTTTGTACGGACAGCCAGGTTAAATAACAAGCTTATAACTTAAAAGCTTATAACTTAAAAGTGACAACCCTATGACAGTAGGCAATTATATCGCGAATTGGGCCGGAGATAACCTACTTCCCCTCTATTTACTTTGACTGTACCGTTCGTTGGCTGTTTAGACTTTAAAACCACACGCCGAAGGAGGGATATTTTTAGTTGGTAATTACAATTAGGTACCTGGTGACTTGTACTACAGGTGTTATTACCTACCACAGGCACCAGCGATCCACCATTTGCTAAAATGGGTTAAAATTGCAAAAAAAAAACTATATTTTAACATATTTTTTTTGTTTATATGAAATCAATTAGTGTAATGAATTTTGGTACAGAGATAGTTGGGACCCTGAAGACGGACATAGGCTTTTTTTAAAAAAAATATTGATTTATGAGGGAGAAAAAGGGAAACTTAGCATTGCTATTACAATAAATAAGGCGCAAGGGCAAAAACTACAGGTAGCCGGTACCTGTAAATCAGGAAAGGGGAACTTTTGTACCAGAAATCCATTTCTCGAAAACACTAACAAAAGCAATATTTTGTAAAGAGCCTTCAGTGTTATTATTTTTCCCTATTGTAACCACATCCTTTACCGCTGTCACGATTTGACCTGTTGATATTAATCCAAGCTAAGTTAATAATGATTGCTAAATTAACTGTCATGGTTACCTTTAACTGATCCGCATTATATGCGGGAAAACCCATTTTGTAGCGTTTCCATTGCTAGTTTAGAATGCAACCGATAAATTTTATTACGTATAAAGCTAGCGATGGATTTAGTTCAATTTTGATTGGTTTGATTTCGTTGAAATGCACAGGAAAACTGAATGTTATTGTTAAGATTTCACGGTTAAGATAAAGTTTAAGAGGTGTATCGTTGGTAAGATCAACAATATGATGTGTTTCTTAGTTATCGGTACCGAATACAGAATGGTTATCGCCAGAATCTTGTTACCTAATATTGAAATATCCTCAACGACTGCTGAGTCGACCACAATGAACCCAACTCGGCAATCAAACTCAAGGTATGCGAGCAGATACCGCGGCCCCCGAACATAAAGGGCAATAGAAGAAACATGGGTAGGTTTTGCTTAGTACAAGTCTGACACTCCCCCCGCTCCGCCCAGAGCGGGGAAAGTTATTTGATGATTTCCCATCCGCAAAAAAAATGGTATGCCAGAGACCCTACTCCCATACCATAGGTATCGGATGCGGATGTGGATCCTATAGTTTTATTTTTAATTTGTTTATTTTCTTTAAAATCCTGTAACTAGCGACAGCCTCTCAGTAACAAACATCCATACATCCTCACAAACATTCCCATTTATAATATTACTAGCTTTAACCCGCGGCTTCGCTCGCGTTATATTCGGGATAACACAGTTCCCCTTTCCTGATTTGCAGCAAAGCAATAGCAAAGCTAAGTTTTCCGTTTTCTTCCCTCTTTCTCCCTCATTTCTCACTTTGAAAAAAAACAATATTTTCTCAACATGAATGATGTACATACGATTTTGTAATAATATTATAATTTAAGAGAGTGTCCATGGAGATTCTTGCCCATTCTTCTCCATAAAGATCAACGCTTTGGAATGGGCAACTACAGTACTTTTACAAGTTATTATGCCTTGTGACCGGGACTGTAGATTCATTTTGTGTCTTGACATTCAAAAGTGCCTTTATAGGCACTTTTGAATTAAATTAGACCCTAACGATCGATACAATAAAAGTACAGGGTGAAACTTTTACAGATTTTAGTCGGTTTGATTTTTGACCGTGTGCTGCAAGCGAAATAAAGGAATGTTTTCTTTGAGTAAAATTTTCTATCTAAAGTATTAAGAGTACTTCCCCTTCAGGTGGCATTACAAAATTCCACTCTGTATATATGTACCATGTTTACTATTAATTTGTATGTTTAATAATGCTAGTGACCACGTTAGTTCATAAACTTAATCTTTATAGATTTTTCGAGACAAACAAAATCTCTTACTGTTACACAATAAAAAAAAATCAAAGAGTAGTTAAACCATTATCAATTAACATTAGATAATGAATTATTGTACAAGACCGTTTATAGTTGTGAAATAGTTAATTAATGTTTCGTAATATGAATTTGTTTGTACTATTCCTATTGTTACTATTTAAACATCAGCTGGTTAGTTTCCGGCAGATAGTGAACCCTGATAGTAAAAGGTCAATCCCTATATTTTGCAGATTTCTTTTTTTGTGTCGATGATTGCCATAATCTATCATCACCTGCATGACAATTTCCCAATAAGGTTGAGGTCGTCTTCCAGACTAACCGGTTGCATCTGAATACCAGTATTTTACATGGCGCGACTGCCTATCCACACGTGGCTAAATAATAGCAGCCGCTCAGGTCGATCTTTAGGTTAAGCCGCGCTTGCCTAGGTTGGTCTGTGGATGGGTGACCACCCGTTACATACCGAGTTTCCTCCGTGCCTCGGAAAGCACGTTAAGCCGTTGGTCCCGGCTGTCATTTGTAGATCTTTGACAGTCGTTACAGGTAGTCAGTGTCCCGAAAGTCTGATAACCAGTCTTACCAAGGGGTATCGTATTACCCAGTACTAACTGGGTTGTGGAGGTCAGATAGGCAGTCGCTCCATGTAAAATACTGATATTCAGCTGCATCCGGTTAGACTGGAAGCCGACCCCAACATAGTTGGGAAAAAGGCTAGGCAGATGATGACTGCCTATCCACAACACAGCTCGTATTGGTTAATACCATACCCCTTGGTGAAACTGGTTGTCAATAGAAGGAACATGGGTGGGTTTTAGTCAGTAAAAGTCTGATACTCCGCTCAGAACAGGAAAAGTTATTTGATGATTTCCCATCCGTGAAAAAAAAAACCAGTTTCTACAGTATTGTCTCAATAATCCTTACTAATATTATAAAAGCGAAAGTGAGTTTGTTTGTTTGTTTGTTTGTTTGTTTGTTTGTTACCTCTTCACGCTTTAATGGCTAAACCGATTTTGATGAATTTTGGTACAGAGATAGTTGGGAACCAGGAAACGGACATAGGCTAATTTTTATTTAAAAAAAGTGGGATATGAGGGAGAACGAGGGAAGAAAAGGGAAAACTTAACGTTGCTATTACAAATCAATCAGGCGCAAGAGCAAAAACTGCAGGTCTGCTTGGTGTGTTATACCGAATTTAACGCGAGCGAAGCCGCGGGCGAAAGCTAGTTACATAATATAATCGAAATTATTTTATAATCCCCCAAGTCCAAAGTTAGTCTTGAAAATATCGCTATTTAGACCAGCCGTGTCTTACCGCGTACATACTTATACGAGTACATATGCATTGAAACTGCCTTGTATTTTGTCTGCCTCGTTGGTCTGGTTCAATTCTTGGATCGGACAAAATGCTCTAAGGATTTTCCATCAGGAATTTATCAACAACAGCAATAGGCTCATTACGCAGGACTTGTACATGTCGAAAATGTCGAAATGTAGGTGTTACTGTTAGATAGATTTTTTCTTACTAGCAGAAAAAAAAATGCGCGGTTGGAATGAAATTATTATTTATTATGTACAAAAAACATCTATACACTCAACAAAAATAATCTTCGCGACACCACACAGTTCAATGCGAAATAGAAAGACGAAACGAAAATAACTGGCTTGCTTTCTATGAGAGACAGAGGGAGACAGGCAGAGAAACACGCCACACGGCTTACAACTATAGCAAAAAGTGTCATTACAACTTTTGGTTTTAAGCTAAAAGTGTCGTTACAACTTTTGGTCTTATTTTTTCCATCTAGCCCCCTTTCGCAACGCGCGATAAGGAACTTCGTTCAAAAATAGGAATACCTTAACATTAATCTAAATAAAATAAATGCCAAATGGGCCTCAGCTCAGCATACTGCCAGATAGCAACACAAGGCCGCCACCTGACGCTGATTTTCAGCTGCTGCCCACAGTTAGGTACACCTCTCCATTTAATTTGCATAGTAATAATACATATCTAGCTTTTCATTTGCCAACTGTAGTCGGAATTAGCTTCCAATACGACCAGACACAGCTTTACACACATCTGACGTTCATAGTTCAGTTTTATGTTGACGGTATTCTTTGATAAGACTAGTTGTTAGGCACCTCGCGCACTAGACGACCACGACCACGACTGGTCGTTAGTCGTGGCCTCAACCTTGGTCGCAAAAGGTACGGTTGGGCTGCGATCTAGTTTGCGGCCACGACCACGACTGGTCTTAAAGCGGCCATTTGTAAACCTGCTGCAATTGTTGTTCTGAGCTCGAACAGGATGGACATCGATATTGTGTGTCTATATGTACTTGATGTGGAAAAAACGTAACAACAAAAACGTTATTGGATACATCCTGTCTTGGAAATTCGGATACGAAGCGTGTTCGCGTGTACGAGCGCTAATAGCAAACTATACGTAAGTTGGTCGCAACGACCAGTCGTGTGCGGTCAGTTAGCCGTTGCGGCTAAGTGCGCTACTTGTATATGGTTTCTTTAGTAAATCTGATCGTTGCGGCCACTGGTCGTGGTCGTGGCCGTCTAGTGCGCGAGGTGCCTTAGACTTACTGATTTTACATCTTTTGGTGTTTTTTTTTTCAAGAATGTTTTTATTTCAGCCTCTTTAGTTATGGTATGATTGTATCTTATACAAATTCTTATCGAGTATACATTTTCCATAGCTACCAAGAGATATTAATTAGCATATCGTCCATTTACATAACAAGAAAAATGTAAGACATCTATAATGGTTTTCTAATAGCTGCCATTGTCAGAACCGGACAAAATAATGAAATGGGTCCACACAGGAAGCAACCAGAATCAAAAGAATTGGCTCACAAAGTTCTGAGGTACTTAATTAACAAAAAAAAACAGTCGAAATGAGAACTTCCTCCTCTTTTTTGATGTCGGTTAAAAAATATCATCGTTTACAATTGGGTAGTTGACACCATTAACCAATAATTTAAAGACACAATTTTTCTGAAAGAACACGTTATTCCAGACCTGAGAACTCCATTCATTTCAAAATTACTTTAAAATTCGATTTTTAGTTGCTTTTAAATCAATAAATAGTTGCGTCATTGACTTGACAAAATAGTGACGTCATCGTTTGCGAGTCTCATACAAAATCTATGGGGGAATCGCGTTTTGACAGCTCATAAAAAGTATGTCAATTGATTGGTGGTGTCATCTACCCTATTTGACCATGCTAGTTGGACTGAACAATCTGAATCTTTTTTGAAGCAACCCAGATGACTCTTAATAGGGGATATTACTGCAAAATTCTGGCGCAAGGGCGCAGCACTAGCGTAAGCAGTAAAAAGTTTTTTGCCGAGACGTAAATGGCCGTAGGACGCCATAATATATATAATTAAAGTACAGATAGGTAAGTTATACCAAAATAATTAACACTTTGACATATTTTCACAGAATATCTGGATACACGATTGCGCACATGACGGTTTGTTTACTGCATGTGCTAGTGGCGCCCTCTGCGCCGAGGTTTGCGTAATATTCCCTATTCCACCTCAAACTGTTGGCATTCTTTAAAAATTAATCTTCTTACGTCATATTTGAGTGGTAGGATTCAAAGAGTTGATGTTAACGGGAAAAGATCTCCCGGATCTGTAGTAAGAATGGGAGTACCACAAGGCTCAATTCTTGGCCCTTTTTTGTTTCTTATTTATATAAACGACTTGCCTTACCTCATAAAGGATAATCATGATGTAGTGTTGTTTGCAGACGACACTTCTCTTTTATTTAAACTAAAACGTCAGCAGCTAGCTACTGACGATGTTAATAGCGCTCTGGCAGTGGTTGTTAATTGGTTTAACGTTAATAATTTACTTCTGAATGAGAAAAAGACCAAATGCATTAAGTTTACGTTACCTCATGTTAGACAAGTGGAAACTAGTGTACTTATCAAGGATGAAGAGTTGAAACCGGAAGATAACACAGTGTTCTTAAACTTAACTTTGGATGCTAAGCTTCAGTGGGGCCCTCATATAGATAAGTTGTCAAAAAAACTTAGCTCTGCAGCATACGCCATCAGAAAAATTCGTGATTTGACTGATTTAGAGACAGCCCGTTTAGTTTATTTTAGTTATTTCCACAGTGTGATGTCCTATGGTATTCTCTTGTGGGGCCATGCCGCCGATATTCAGTCAATTTTTATTTTGCAAAAGAGGGCAATTCGATCAATTTATAAACTAAGTCCCAGACACTCCCTCAGAGAAAAATTCAAAGATATTAATATACTTACTGTGCCCTCTCAGTTTATTTACGAAAACCTTTTGTACGCGCATAAAAATATAAAATTGTTTAAAAAATACAGTGATATCCACGACATAAATACGAGGAACAAACATAAATTTGTTGTTCCAGCAACGAGGCTCAAAAAAATAGGGGGTACGTTCACATGCCAATGTATACGTTATTATAATAAACTCCCAAACGATGTTCAAACACTAAGCCTCAATAAATTTAAATCTTTTGTAAAACGTAAGCTATCTCTGAAAGCTTACTATAATGTTAATCATTACCTTGAAGATAAAAAGGCTTGGGATTAAGCTGCTCCAATTTAATTTACTCAGTGAGTGTCAAAATTTTTCTTTGTTTCATTTATTTATTGTTTATTCCTTTATTTTATACACTGACATTTGATGATTTGACATTATTATTTATATTTTATTAATTTTTAATTTTTTTATACTTTACATTTTTTTTTTATTATTATTTTTGATTTGTGACATTTTATGATTTCATTATGATCTCATTAATTTAATTTTGTAAATATTTTCTAGTCTGTAGTTGTTTATTGTAAATGTGAGGACCATGTGGACCATAACTTTTATTTACTTTGTTTGTTTTTGACGATTGTCTGGCAGTTTGAGTACTATAAGGGACCTACACAAATGTCCTTTTTTTTTGGTATTGTTCGTCGTTTCGTTGAGCTCCTTGGGTTTTGAGTCGAGCTACACGATAACTGACAAATGCGTGCACTGACTGGACAGGGCCACTCAATCTGTGTGGTGCTTTCTTAAAAAGACCATTTCAGACACTAGTCTGCATAGTCCTCATGTAAGTTGACCAAGATATTTTGTCTGGACCTTAAAAGAGACTATGACCTCTGAGTTTGTTTCGGCTGTTTCTTCTCAGAGTAGTCGGATACGAAACACCGACCTCATCTAGTTTAAAAAAAAAGACGTGTAAAAGTGTTTGTGAAAACCTACTTGCAAAATAAACATCATTTATCATTTAATTGCGGATTTGGTTGTCAACATCAAAATTCGTTCAGCAGTTTAGGCATTAAAAGTTAGTAGACTGACTATACTCTTAAATCCTTACTTCCTTACTTTACTAATATTATAAAAGCGAAGTGAGTTTGTTTGTTTGTTTATTTGTTTGTTACCTCTTCACGCTTTAATGGCTAAACCGATTTTGATGAATTTTGGTACAGAGATAGTTGGGAACCAGGAGACGGACATAGGCTAATTTTTATTTAAAAAAAGTGGGATATGAGGGAGAACGAGGAAAGAAAAGGGAAAACTTAGCGTTGCTATTAGAAATCAATCAGGCGCAAGAGCAAAAACTGCAGGTCTGCTTGGTGTGTTATACCGAATTTAACTCGAGCGAAGCCGCGGGCGAAAGCTAGTTTATAATAATTTGAACTCGCAGTTGATAATTATATGCGGATACGTAAACGATAATATTAAAAAAAAAACTCCCCAGTAGGTAATGAATGATAACCATCATATCTTTGGTAAAGTACTGAATACTTTTGACCAATTATAAAAATTGTTGCTACAAGTTATTACGGGTTATCATTTTGGTAGCAACATCTTTAAACTTGAAAGGTTCAATGAATTTCTTGTGAAAAGTAATAGAAACAATTTAAAAGGTCCAGAACTCGAGTTCCAGGCCAGGCAAAGGCATTTTGACGGCACGGTTGGCGCAGTGGCTGAGCGATCGACTGCTGCGTCGCGTGTCGCGGGTTCTATCGCGGGAGCAAATATTTGTATAACCTACAAGTAGTTGTTTTGGGTCTGGCTGTTTGTGTGAGTTTAAATGTATGCAAAACGCACCCACGATACAGGAGAAATTCCTAGAGAGGGGGCAACGTTTATTAAAAAAAAAATAGGGGCCATCATCTCTAGACAAATCTAGACTCCGTAGCTGATAGATAGATGGATAAATTTATTTATTTGCTTAGAATTTAGGTAATACTATTAGATATTATAATAATTTCAATCCTTATACTTTCTGGCGCATGGGAAATTGTATTGGCTTAAAAGTAAACAAATTATTATTAGTATTCTATTTACTTAAAACTACTTTATTATTGAAACAAATTAAATCGATTTGCCATTAAGAAAATCTGATACAGAGCCTAATAACATTTTTTTTTGGTTGTTTTTAAATCTTCTTAAAGGATTGTTAAGAAAGGAAGGATCAATAGAACTTGAAGCCTTCCGTGGTTTATATTGAGAAATTTTTGATGGTGAAACCGTATAGCATTAAGCCCGACATGGTAATGAAACCCAAGTCCTCACGCTCGGCAGTCGATTTGCGACAACTAGACCAAAAAACTAACCAATGAGGCAAACGAGGTATCTTGATAATATTAAGTGTAAATACACTTGTGAATTAACTGTAAATTTATTCTTTTTCTTTCCATGATTCGTCGAAAGGTTATTATTTACGTTAATTAAATTCAGATCTCATGTAAATGAACTAAGGTCATGTTCTTAAGAGAAATAAAGTTTATTTTATTTTATACTATCTGGCGCCCGCGGCATCGCCCGCGCGATATCGGAAAAAAATCCTATGTGCTATTCCAGACGATAATCTACATCTGTGACAAATTTCATCAAGATATGTTCAGCCGTTTTGACGTGAAACAGTAACAAACATCCATACATCTATCTATCCTCACTAACATACGCATTTATAATAGATATTAGTAGGAAAGGAGAATATTTAAAAAAAACACGTTTCTCCATACTAGGAATTTCTCCTGTATCGTGGGTGCGTTTACTAACATTTAAACTTACATACTAATAAGATTAGTATACTTAAAAATGTTGTTTGTCATGCAAAGAACCTACTTAAAACTTGAAGATTAAATGTATTTAAGTACCTGTATTACTTTAGAAGAGATACACAAAATTAATTATAAAAACATAAAAAAATTACAAACAGGTGTCACTGATATTTTAATCAACATTATCCTTATTTTTGCAAATACGAGCCGAAATGTAAACACATTAAATAATGTTTAATTCCTTCCTCCTAGATACAGCCTACAAAGCTTCACCTACTTATTTGAGACTAGCTGGCGACCGCGGCTTCGCCCGCCTCATATCGAAAAAAAGTATCCTTTGTGTTATTCCATACTATAATTTACCTCTGTTTCAAAGGAGATTGCGCAGCCTACTATGGCACTTGGTTGCGCAACTTTTGACACAGTATAGTAGTGAAAATTAGACACAAAAAAGGGGTAGTTTCATACTTTAAAACAAGGTTAAATTCAAAATGAAATATTGTGGGGTTTTTGAAAAAAAAAATGTTTAATACCTTTTGAGGTTATGTTACATCTCAAAACAATTCGTTTTGAAACGTTATTAACTGGCACATATTTTGCATTATTTTGGTACATATTAATTGAGTATTACTTACTATTTAAGATATTTGATTAAACACATTGATCTAGAAATCCTAAACAATATTCTCGGCTTAACCGGCAGCTAACACGGTAAACAGAAAACACCGATTTTGTTTGACATTTCACCGAATAGTGTTGTGACACAACAATAGACTACGGGGCATCATAACATTATCGATTATATCTTAATTGTTTTATTTTTGCCTAGAAATTGTATTTAATGGAAAAAAATAGTAACAGAATTAAAGAATGATAATAAGGACAACTCTTAATACTTTTTAGTTGCAAATGTTAATTATTTTGTTGTTCTATGATTTATGTTAGTGTTTAATCGATCGATTATAATTAAAAAAGGAGTCGCTTCACTATTAGGCAACAAATGACGTATTTATTTTATTAAATATGTACATACTAATTAAAATTAAAATAGAAACCCCACAAATGATTTCAATGAATTTAGGTAAAAAAACATTAAAAATAACATAATTAATTATACATTAACTCTAATGGCTTTACGCGTCAAAAAGTGAGACTATAAGTGCTCAATCTCCTTTCATGAAGATCCGTTCAACCGTTTTGACGAGAAAGACTCACAAACTTCAATATATCCATCCATCCATTTATCCAACCATATATCCCCATCCATCCATCCATCCATCCATCCATCCATCTATCGATCCATCCATCCATCCATCCTCACAAAGTTTCGCATTTATAATTATTAGTACGATGAGGGGCTCGTGGTTTTCCAGTAACAGCTGCTCAGGCCGTCCTTCAACGTCCTACGCTCACCGAGGTAGGTCTATAGATGGGTGACCACTTATCTTCCGTGCCTGGATGGCATGTTGGTGCTAATTGTACATAGCCTATGACACTCACTAATAACGTTTTTTATTGGTAAAAGCATTTTCAAAATCAGTTCAGTAGATCTAGAAATCCCCTACAACCTCACACCCACAAACTTTACTACTTTATAATATAACTAGCTTTTGCCCGCGGCTTCGCTCGCGTTAAATTCGTGGTAACACAGTTCCCCTTGCGCCTTATTGATTTGTAATAGCAACGCTAAGTTTTCCCTTTTCTTCCCTCGTTCTCCCTCATATCCCACTTGTTTTTAATAAAAATTCGCCTATGTCCGTCTCCTGGTTCCCAACTATCTCATCATCTACCTAGCCTTTTCCCAACTATGTTGGGGTCGGCTTCCAGTCTAACTGGATGCAGCTGAATATCAGTATTTTACATGGAGCGACTGCCTATCTGACCTCCACAACCCAGTTAATACTGGATAATACGATACCCCTTGGTAAGACTGGTTGTCAGACTTTCGGACACAAAACACTGACTACATGTAACGACTGTCAAAGATCTACAAATGACAGCCGGGACCAACGGCTTAACGTGCTTTTCGAGGCACGGAGGAAACTCGGTATGTAACTGGTGGTCACCCATCCACAGACCAACCTAGGCAAGCGCGGCTTAACCTAAAGATCGACCTGAGTGGCTGCTATTATTTAGCCACGAGCTCCTCTCTCGCTCCACGAGCTTATGACACTCACCAATAACGTTTAAATTGGTAAAAGCATTTTCAAACTCAGTTCAGTAGATCTAGAAATCCCCTACAACCTCACACACCCACAAACTTTACTACTTTATAATATAATTGTAGATTTATAATAAACTAGCTTTTGCTCGTGGCTTCGCTCACGTCCACCCCCCATTTTAGGTAAGTGGGGGGTTAGAAAGAGACAAAAAGCCTATATGACTCTCCGTTTCTTCAACTATCTCCACTTTCACTCTACAGTTCAAAAACGTCAATTTGTCGCTCCGTTTTACCGTGATCGACGCTCGGACAAACAATCAGACACACACATAGTTTCCCATTATAGATACATGTAGTCCATAGTATAGATAGCTGCACTTGCACTTGCCAATGTTTGTCTTTGCATGAGTAGCCACCTGTTTTTTTTCGGATAGGAAATCAACAAATACATTCCCCCGCTCGAGCGAGAAGGAAGTTAGTGTCAGAGTTTTACAAACTTAAACTTTTCTTTTGCCCTTTATGTTCCGGGGCCGCGGTATCTCTTTCGAACAACCCGCATGTAGTAGCCCTGACAGGCTCCTCTGCTTTGCTGACATATCTTTATGGCGCTCGTGGAACACGAACGTGCCGTCTACACGGCCTGCCGTCACTATGACGGACAAACGGTGAGCTACCCGTTCCTCACCGTCTACAGACCCGCATCTACGGTAACCAGGAGTTGTTTCGCGAAGTGATCAACCATTACATGCCTCGGAGAGCAGGATCCAATATGAAATCGGTCGATCATGGTCCGAAATGCTCTCAATCGTTTAAATGGCTACCAGTTTCAAAATAAAAAATCGTTTTTATGACATTTTAGTTTAAAATCTAATGCTTTAAAATTATGTCAATAATAATATAATGCAAATGACAGTTTTTTTTTATAACTAAGGCAGTAAATAAAATTAAAAATATCCACTTCAATATAAAAACGCGTTTCGCTACTAGATCGTTCCAAGATCTAAAAATAGAACTTAAAGATGAAATCATAAGCAATTTTATGTAGTTATAAAAAAAACATTCTGTTATTTTGAAATCCATTGATAAATTATGCCACGCTTTTGCAAAACCTGCCGGCCGGTTGATTCTAATCACGCGTGTTTCTCCGAAGCGAAGGTCATCCAAATCAATAATAAAGTTCTGTTAAAAAAAATATGTCTGTCTGGCCAAATGTGAGACGCATCTGCACACGAAGGGTTCTATACCACTGTCTTGTGTTGTAATAAATTGCTATTACTAAGCCGAAGAAGTTATGACAGCAAAAGAGGCAGCAGAAAGGGAGGAGGAGAAAACTTCCAACGTACCTTCCCGCACCCGAAGATCTGGGCGCAGGAGGAGGGCCAACAATGCCCCCTTCCGCCCCCCATAAAATGGCCTGCTGACAATGGACTTGGAGAATTCTGTTGTCCAAGCATATAGACTTGAGCTGGCGTCGCGTGGTGTTTCCGCGCGCCTCTCATATATGACAGGGAGAGGATTAGCTCACTCCTCCCCTTTACCTGAGAAGGGGTTTGCCGCAAGCAAACCGTCACTGCTGGGGTGATTGTGTAGAATGTGATTGTGTGCCCGCACCTCAGCCAGAAGTGACGGGAAGGAACACGACAGCGCTTGTCCGCACGGTCGGGCGGTATACGTAATAGTGCGTTTCAAATGAGAAAGTGACTGAGCTCGCGCCTGGTTGATCGTCATAGCTGTGAAATCGAAGTTGGTAGTTTAAAAATAAATTGACAAAATATACATAAAATGATTTAGATTGACTTCTAGTTGTTTACCAGTATATTATTTTGAGTTTTGGCCAGCATTCAAGTGACATTGTTGAAATTTCAATATGGCGCAAGCTCAGTCATTTCTTATTTGAAACGCTAAGTATGTTAAGCATCAACAAACATACAAGAAAAAGCAATGTGCCTGAGATCCACTTCACTCCATGACTGCGTAGAAGTGGGGTGTCGAGATCGAGCAAAATGTTCCATAGATAATCATGTTTATTTGAAACACTTTTAATATTTCACCTGTAACTACGTAAGTACTTAGTACCTATATAAATTTGACCTACTTCTTGGTTTCTAAATAAGCTGAAATTTTGTATACATTGTTAGTTTAGATGACAATGCGTGGTCATCAAGGTGAGGATATTCTTATATGGCGGACTAGTTATTTTTATGTTTACTTAAGGTATGGTCATGCCGAGGTTGCGGGTTGCTGCCGGGGTTGCCGGTTGTAGCCGGGGTTGTGGGTTGTTCGAAAGAGAAAACGTGGCCCCGGAACATAAAGGGAATTAAAAGGAACATGGATGGGTTTTAGTCAGTACAAGTATGACACTCCCCCCCCCCTGCTCCGCCCAGAGCGGGAGAAGTTATTTGATAACTTCAAATCCGCAAAAAAAACGTATGGTCATCAGATGAATGGGTTCGCTGAAATGATTCCAAGAAAGTGAAAAACACTTAAAATTTAAACTTAGAATTAAAGTTTAAAAAAATTTAAACATTAATTCACATTTCATTATGTACAAATTTATATATATACATTCAGTCAAAAAAGTATCGGGAATGGATGAATGCATGAATAACAGACATTTTGTGTATTATTGATCTTTTCCCGGTACTTTCTTGACAGAGTAGTATATATTATACAATACCTAATTATGAAATGTCATGGCAGGTTCTAAGTTTGAAACTTTCAATTTCGAAACTGTCTATTTAAATACTATGTTCAGTGCACCTTGGGCTGTCAATTTGTTTATACAGTAACATGTAACAAACCAAACTATATTTTGTCAGACATAAAAAAACGAAGTTGAATATAGTTTTTTATTAAAACGTCTTTCAAAAATCTAACTGTTGCCAGGTCGACAAAATATAATTATAAAATATTGTAATCGTGCATTACATTCAATGACAGACAGTAGACTTAAATTTGTGTGTGACTTGTCTCATACAGTTTTTTTTTTGCAATATTTTTTCTTATTCTTGTATAGATAATTTTTTACCAATTCTTTGTGAATGAGTGGAAATGGTTGGCCTTGTATATTCTTAGACGCTTGTTAACTTTTATTAACGTATTGTTTTATTTTACGTTTTATAATGTAAGCAATGACTTATTGTTGGGCCTACGCTGTCCTCTCATACTTAAGTACTAACGCTGTAACAACAACATTGTAAAACCAAATGATTTTAAAAGAGTAACCATGGAGTTTCTTGCCGGTTCTTCTCCATATAGGAAACGACCAACCCGAACCGTGCACCTTTTCTCGACGTAGGTAAGTGTCCATGTAGGCCTATGTGAAATAAACATATTTAGATTATTTCTAGATCATTATTTAGAAATAATGTTTAAAATAACATAGCATTACAATTGTCATTACGAAAGGGTTAGACAGGCACCAGGGGCTCTAAAATGGCCGTTTAAGGCGCTGTGCAAAGCAAACACTTCGTAAAACGTCTAGATTTTCGTCGCAAAGTTAGCCGTATCTGTACATGCCACTAGCCAAAAAAAAAATACCGTGTATGGTCGAATACATAAAGTAAAGACTTAAACAAAATCAGTTTACAAAAGTGGTCTAGTACTACGAAAAAAAAATGTTTAAAAAGAAAACGAAAAAATCTTTTCGTCTCGAAATTCTCAATTTTTTTAGCGACAACCATCATATTTTTTATATCTATAACAACGGAAATTTTATAGACTAAAGAGATATCTAAAATTTTTCAAACACAGAACTGTATTTTTTTTATATTCAATTAAAACTGCAAAATGACCTACATTTTGGCGGACATGATATTCAAATAAAATCAAACGCCGAAATATTTTCGACCTTATTTCTATTCTTTTGATGCACTACTGTCGTGTACTTGTGTCAGACCATGCCCAGTATGCAGCTAGCCTCACTTCCGCGAATACCTAAGGATTAGCTTGTTACCGCGCCTTAAGCAGAATCATAAAAGGTTAATAATATAAATTACGGAAGCATTCGTAAAATGGTCAGAAAGTTACAATTCACAATATTAACTGCGTCTGTGACCATTTTAAGAATTTTAACGTAATTCACATCATTATCCTATAACTAGCTTTTGCGCGCGGCTTCGCTCGCGTTAAATTCGGGGTTCTCCTTTCTTGATTTGCAGGTATCTGTTACATGTAGTTTTTGCCCTAGCGCCTTATTTATTTGTAACAGCAATGCTAAGTTTTTCCTTTTCTTACCTCTTTCTCCCTCATTTCTCATTTTTTTAAAAGTTAGCCTATGTCCGTCTCCTGGCTCCCAACTATTTCTATACCAAAATTCATCAAAATCGGTTTAGGCATTGAGGCGTGAAGACGTAACTAACAAACAAACTCTTTTTCGCTTTTATAATATTAGTAAGGATGATTCTGCTAGAGCGGGCATTTTAGATCACCTGATAGAAAAGCCTCATTACACTCGTACAAACACTAAGTCTAGACACACTCCATACAACTTAAATAACAGTTATTCATTACACGTGTTACCTATACTGTGATAATCAAGTTTATTATTTTTAGTATTTAAATTCAAAATCTTTTTTACCCAACCCACCTGCATAATACTATCACCGCACATTATCTCGACATCCATGTGTCACTAGCAGGATTCAGCAGAATACCAGCGTCAGGTAATCCACCTGGCATTATGCTGAGCTGGACTCCTTTTTGGCGCAATTTTGAGACACACACCGCCCATTAGTGGGCGACCTTAATTAATATATGTGATGTGTCTAAATGCCTATGGGTCGATTTAACTCAGTCTACTTTACTTTTTTTTTAATGTGTTCCATTTTTTTTCTGTGTGATGTTTTTTTTTTATATTAATTCTTGTATTGTGTCTTTTGTTCCATCAAATAAATGATTTATCTATCATTTCACTAGTTATGTACACTCGACGGCAGGTCAACCTACTCTAAACTAGTACAACCTGATCTCTCTACCACGGATCGCACACCGTAGTAGAGAGATCAGGTTAAAATGGTTTTTGTGTAGGTTCATGTGCCGTTGTGTCTACAAGACCCACATTATAGGGGACGACCCTATTGCCATCATCCAGGCATTTATCCAAACTCGGTAGCTGCTACTGTCAAATTCCTGATGGAGTCACCCAAGTAATCTTACCCCAACCTTGTAATTTAGCTCAAGACTCCATACTTAGCAGCATCTAGCGACCACTTAGTCTAGACAAATGACTATAAAACGTGTACAAAAAAAAACCGGTCAAGAGCGAGTCAGACTCGCACACCAAGGGTTCCGTACAAACTTGCGACATAAACGGCCATATCTTTTGACTGCGTAGACTTAGAGGGTTGGTTTCATACTACAAAGGGACCACAGACTTAAGTGTATGTTTTAACTAGCTTTTGCCCGCGGCTTCGCTCGCGTTAAATTCGGTAGCGCCTTATTGATTTGTAATAGCAATGCCAAGTTTTCCCGTTTCTTCCCTCTTTCTCCCTCATATCCCACTCTTTTTAAAAAAATAATAGCCTATGTCCGTCTCCTGGTTCCCAACTATCTCTGTACCATAATTCATCAAAATCGGTTTAGCCATTAAAGCGTGAAGAGGTAACAAACAAACAAACTCACTTTCGCTTTTATAATATTAGTAAGGATTTCAATTAAACCCTCACGCCTTCCCGAGATAAAGGGCTTTGACAGACGGACAGACAGACGGGCAACAACGTGATCCTATAAGGGTTAGCAAAGCAGAGGGGCCTTGCTGCCGGGGTTGAGGGTTGTTCGAAAGAGATACCGCGGCCCCGAAACATAAAGGGCAATAGAAGAAACATGGGTGGGTTTTGGTCAGTACATGTCTGACACTCCCCCCCACTCCGCCCAGAGCGGGGGAAGTTATTTGATGATTTCCCATCCGCAAAAAAAGGGTTCCGTTTATTCCTTTTGAGGGTCGGAATCGAAAACGTGTTGCCACGTCAACAATCGACAATGATCGTGCATTATATTCGATGACTCAACAGAACATTGCAACTGTGTAGGTATGACATAATGTTATTATGTACTTATCAATTGACCTTCAATTTTAAACTACTTATTGGCAATCTTTACTACACAACCATGAACTTGGAAAGTGTTTTGTTTTTGTTGCAATGCGACACACACACGTTTGGTTCAGTAAACACTTTTTTAATAGTATATTAGTTCGTATTTATTAATAAATATATATTACTAGCTTTTGCCCGCGGCTTCGCTCGCGTTACGTTTGGGGTAACACAGTTCTTTTTTCCTGATTTGCAGGTACCTGCTACCTGTAGTTTTTCCCTTGCGCCTTATTTATTGTAATAGCAATGCTAAGTTTTCCCTTTTCTTACCTCTTTCTCCCTCGTTACTCTTTTTTTTAAAGTTAGCCTATGTCCGTCTCCAGGGTCCCAACTATCTCTGTACTAAAATTCATCAAAATCGGTTAACCCATTTAGGCGTGAAGACGTAACAAACTCACTTTCGCTTTTATAATATTAGTAAGGATATGTCGTGTAGTTAATAATTGTTATTTATCTTAATTGTAGATGATTATTTAATTCACAAGTTTCTCTTTGCTTCCACCATAGTTTGTCTATACATCGGAAATACATTGCATGTTGAACCTAATCGTAGTGCAATAACAGCCAGTTTTCGAGAATGTGTATTGATAAGAACTTTACAGCTTTGTTATAATTTAAATTCCTCCAAACAAATAAAATTTATACTCTAGTCTTCCGTAAAATTTATTTTAGTTTGTATTGAAACATTGCGAACGCAATCTCAAAAACCTTTTGTACGTTATTCCTAAAGAGGCCTATTTTTTAAAAGGTTTTAACTTTAGGTGCATTTAACTGCAATCAATTATTAAACTAACTGCAGTTCACTCGAATTAAAAAAATATTAAGTAGTCATAATATTTGGGGTTGCGAGTTGTTCGAAAGAGATACCGCGGTCCCGGAACACAAAGGGTAAAAGAAGTACTGACTAAAACCCATGTATATGTTCATACAGTACAGGTCTGATACTTCCTTCTTCTTCGCACGAAGAGGGAGAAGTAATTTGATGATTTCTCATGCGAAAAAAACAAACACGAACGTTTTATAAAGTAAGCAATGACTTATTGTCGGGCCTACGCTGTCCTCTCATACTTTTGTACTAACGATGTAACAACAACATTGTAAAACCAAATAATTTTAAAAGAGTAACCATGGAGTTTCTTGCCGGTTCTTCTCCATAAGAAACGACCAACCCGAACCGTGCACCTTTTCTCGACGTTTTTTAAGTACCCATGTGAAATAAAAATATTTTGATATTGAAAGTGTAAGTGAAACAGATTTATGATATGAAGAAGAGACAAAAGCTTTTTCTTCGACTTGATATGGTGGTATTTTAGTTACCAACTTTTTCATGAAAATGGCCTTCACTATTTTTGATAGTTTCACTGTCTTCTATCTCAAGATTTTCTTCTAGATCATGCTGGAGCGAGTCACGGAAATATTTTATTCTTTGTATTTAAATTAAATGTTTATCATTTTAAGCGCCCCGTTCGCCATGACCGTATGTATTTTAAACTACTGGCCTAGTTTTAAACTTCCGCGTATTTCAAACTTGTTTTAAAGTTTAGTTTAGTCATTGGTGGTACAAATAATGCGTAAAACAGTTGTTTACAAACAAGTTTATATTAGCGTAGTCATTCTAAGATCGTGTCTCATTGATTATGCATTTTTGGTTTGTGACAATGATCACTGAACACAACATGTCTTACTTGTCTAGACAGTTCTTTGAATGTATGTATTGTCAATAGCGAATAATAAAATGATTAGTGACGACACGGATGGCGCAGTGGCTGAGCGATTGACTGCTGCGCTGCGTACATACAAATATTTGTTCAACGAATTTGTTCAGCCTTAACGGAGCTGAAAGTACTTGATTTTTACCGTTTTTCTGGGATTTTTCCTAGTTTCGTAAATATTGTGGGTTCCAATTTATAAAATACATTTTTTTTTTAAATTCTAGTTTTTACTTTAAATAAGTCCATGACCTTCCTTCTATTTAATTCATCCATGAGCACAATGTTTTGAGTGAAAGTGAAAGAAAGAAAGAAGAAATGAAAGAAAATAAGTTTATTTGGCACATGTCACAAGTGCACACAATATTAAACATAGGTAGAGAAAAAAAAAAAAAAAAAACATGAAATAAAACTTAAAAAACAAACCTAAATAATAAACACAAAAAAGGAGATAATTAAGGTGTCTCGTGTGTCGCCAAATAGACCCAGTTCAGCAAACTGCCGAGCAATCCGACGCTGGTTTTCATCTGAACGTACGTGAGTTATTACCGTACATTGCAATTACACTAAAAATAAATCCATTACCCAGCAATATCGTTATATATATATATTTAGTTTCATGTACAGGCGGTCTAAAATGGCCGATTTCTATTTTTATTCTTAAGGTACAGACGCCAGCAGGTCAAGCTACCCGAAACTATCAATTTTTCCCAATGAACCTTGAACCTAATACTTTAGAAATAAAGTCGAAAATCTATCAAAGAAATCTGACAGATTGTAGTAGCTTGATGTGTAGGCGTCAAAAAATGAAGCCTTACTTCATTTTTTTCCATATATTTATTATAAATGTTTGCGATGCTTATCATTTGTGTGAAAAACATTTTTCTTTCTTTCTAAATCAGCCGGGAAATCTTCGGCAACATTAACGGGGAATCTCCGGCACTTGCAACAGCGTCAAAATATCACCTACGGGATATATTCCCATAAGTTACATTAAAAAATATATAAATAAATAAAATAAATAAATCTTGGGACAACTCACACACGGCTATCTGATCCCAAGCTAAGCAGAGCTTGTGTTATGGTAACCAGACAACTGATATACATACTTATATAATTTATAAATACATACATATTATAGATAAATCACACCCAGATATATAAATATATTGATGTGCCAATGGATATATACACCAGAGACATACAAAAACTCCACAAACATCTCGAGGAGTCTAGTAATAGTTTGTGTATAAGCGACTACAACATAAGGTAAAAGCTATGCAAATGATGACTGCACTTGCACTTGCGTGAGAATAGTTTACACCGCTTTAAAAAATTCTTCATAAAATAATTTAGTTTATTTCGGAACAAATCCTTACTAATATTATAAAAGCGAAAGTGAGTTTGTTTGTTACCTCTTCACGCTTTGTTTTGATGAATTTTGGTACAGAGGGAGGTAGTTGGGAACCAGGAGACGGACATAGGCTAATTGTTTTTTTAAAAGTGGGATATGATGGAGAAAGAGGCAAGAAAAGGGAAAACTTAGCGCTGCTATTACAAATCAATAAGTTAAGTTACCCCGAATTTAACGCAAGCGAAGCCGCGGGCAAAAGCTAGTAATAAATATATTTTAATTAATTTAGTTTATTTCGGAACAATAACAAAAGAGTACAGTAAAACAAGTAAACGATGTTTGTGTGTAGCGCAGCCAACAACGTTCTTCTCTAGACACAGAATGGAATGATGTTCCTTGCAAAAATTTTGAAAAATTTGATTTAATTATTTAAAAACAAAACATAAGTGTCATAAGGGGTGGCTCACAACTGCGTTTGATGCCCTCGCATATTTTTTCCACCAGTCTCTATTGGCTGCATTGCAAGCAGATTGTGCTACAGGGAACTTGGTGGCAGATTTGATGGAGTATGCCCATCGAGTTGGTGATCGACCTCGTGGTCAGGGCAGGGTAGGGTGAATCTCCAAACGCTACATGAAGCCATTGTTGCAGGTAACGTGTCTTAAGCAACTGACGATTCGTAATTGCACACGCAAAGGCAGTCTTTGTTTAATACCGTACTCATCCGGGGTTGCGGGTTATTCGAAAGAGATGCCGCGGCAATGGAAGGAACATGGGTGGGTTTTAGTCAATACAAGTCTTACTCTCCCCCCCGCTCCAGAGCGGGGGAAGTTATTTGATGATTTCACACACCAAAAAAAAATTACCGTACTCATTGAGTATTAAGACATTAGTCCGATGAGCGGTCCAGCTGATCATGAGCAAGCTTCTCCAACACTGCATCTTCAGGGCGTCAATCTTGCGTCAGTCCTGCTTTCGTAATGTCTCCGCTCTATAGAAGAAGATAGGGTAAACCACCTTCAACAAAAAAGACTAAAAATATAGCCTCGCAATTGACATATTTTTATATCATAGGGCCTAGCGCGAACCCGCGTTGGAAAGGTTACATAAATACATTGATACAATAATCCTATAGCATTTTCTGTGAATTGTTTGCAACAAGGACACCAAGAATCATCCATTCATATGACAAATTACATTTGCAAAACGGGTATTTTTAATTTGACTTAATTTACGTTACGTATTTACCGCCTGCTTGCGCTAGGGCCTCGGTTTTGTGTTAACCAACGTCATTGGCTCATTAAAAACTAGAAAAATCATCGTTAAAAAAAAACAAGCACCACTTAATATGCATCTTAACGACTACAACATAAGGAACGGGAACAAAAATACTGTCGCTACCGTTTTAGAATAAGTTCCCCATATTAATGAACCACAAGGACATGATGCAACATATTAGTTACTTTCATAAGAGAACAAGTTATGTAAAGTGCACATAACAATGAACCTCATGGTGATATGATTATGATTAGTTATTGTATGAATATGTAATTTTGTATGCTAGCACATCCAAGCTATTTCTGTATTGATATGACGAATTCAATAGCCCACTGCCTCTTTACAAGAACATTCTATTGACTATAACGATGATGATGAACTCAAAATAGAATTTAACATAGGATACGGAGTTTATTGCTGGTTCTTCTCCATAGGAAATGACCAACCCGAACCGTGCACCTTTTTTCGACGTTTTATAAGTGCCAATATAGGCCTATGTGAAATAAAATTATTTTGATTTGATTTGATATTTGAGTTTCTGTGGAAAGATGTAAGATGACTTTTTCTTCTGCTTGTTCTGTGAGAGACGAGAGGTAAGACTGGTTGTCAGACTTTCGGGACACTGACTTCCTGTAACGACTGTCAAAGATCTATAGAAGACAGCTGGGAACAACAGTTTAACGTGCTTGCTGAGGCACGGAGGAAACTCGGTATGTAACGGGTGGTCACCCATCCACAGACCAACCTAGGCAAACGCGTTTTAACCTAAAGATCAAACCGAGAGACTGCTATTATTTAGCCACAAGCTCCAATTTGCACCAGTTTTACTGACAAACATTCTTTCCTTTCATGTTAAATCCTTACTAATATTATAAAAGCGATAGTGAGTCAGTTTGTTTGTTATTTCTTCACGCCTTAATGGCTAAACCGATTTTAATAAATTTTGGTACAGAGATATTTGGGACCCTGGAGACGGACATAGGCTAAGTTTTTGTTTTAAAGAGAGTGAAATGAGGGAGAAAGGGGGAAGAAAAGGGAAAACTTAGCTTTGCTACTACAAATAAGGCGCAAGGGCAAAAACTACAGGTAGCAGGTACCTGCAAATCAGAAAAGGACAACTGTGTTACCCCGAAATTAACGCGAGCGAAGCCGCGGGCAAAAGCTAGTCATTATATAGTTTAAACATTACACAAAATCATTAACCTTGGAAAATTGATCTGATCACCCATTAATTTCTATTAAACTAGCCAGATTGGATCTAGCGACATACAGAAAGACTGTATTCACTCACAATTTAATAGAATATACTTACCTACAAACAATTATATCAATTACTCTAACTATGATTGTTACTAGATTAATGATAAGATTGTAACATAAATAAATTGTATAATATACAACTTAGTTAAGCTACAAAACGATTAAGTAATTATTGTAATTTGTATTGATATGATTAATACTTTATTTGTCAACATGACGTCTGGAGCTCAATGCATATGCAAGGTTTTGATAACAGCATTATTGTATGGTTCTGTATATTGAAATATATACAGCAATTGTTGACTATGAAACCGAGGATGTTTCCAAAGATAAAACAGCTCTGTATAAATCCAATAACATCCAAAATAATGGGATCGAACCTGCGACATGCAGCGCATCAGTCGATCGCTCAGCCTCTGTGCCAAACGTGTCGACAAAGTTTGCCCAACATGTGAATGGAAAACCAGACTTCATGCACAGGAGTCGTGCATGCAACCACTAGATGACTAGAGCAACGAGCCAGTAACCAAAATACATAGGAACTTCCTCAGTAACCACCCAGTTGACTAGGTGAATCATGTCAAATCAATCATCAGGTACTTGTCAAAGTGAGCAACTTTACTGGGAGGTTCATAATTTAAAAAAAAAGTTTAATGCGGGGTCGAACCCGCGACATGCAGCGCACTAGTCGAACGCTCAGCCACTTCGCCAACCTTCATCTCTAAAATAGAAGTGTAGGAAAAATAAAGTGAGTAACATCCTTGAAAGTTTTCGTAACTAAGTAATGAGAGCATTCAAAGTCTTTACCATAAATAATAATGAAGTAAAGAACTATCCATTGAGTTCTAGAATTCAATGGGTATTTAATGTCAATTTCTTTATGTCAATGAAAATTGACATCAAATTGGCTGATAAGTTAATTCACTTTTTTGTGTCATAATTTTTCCTGTTGCAGCAATAGTGTCTTTTAATGTCATAATGATGGAAACTCGCGTATTTTTCTTTGGTGAAGTGTGAATGCGAAAATCTGCATATTTTATTCTCATCTGTTCCGAACATATTTGTTTTGTTATGCACATTATCTTGGTACTTGGCAACGCTAAGGATCTTAATATTTAGCCAGCTTTGTTTTTCAAGAAAATTATGCTTAAAGCACTACTACCCGCGGGAAACGCCGCGAGACGACTTCCGGCCACCGTAGATGCGGGCCTGTGGCCTGTGAGCAATGGGTAGTGTTGCACGCCTCAAAGAGATGTCAGCAAAGCAGAGGGGCCTGCCAGGGCCACCGCCTGCCGGGGTTGCGGGTTGTTCATAACAGATACTGCGGCCCCGGAACGTAAAGGGCAATAGAAGGAACATGGGTGGGTTTTAGTCAGTACAAGTCTGATACTCCCCCCCCGCTCCGCCCAAAGCAGGGGAAGCTATTTGATGATTTCCTAACCGCAAAAAAAGCACTACTACCCCTGGTACTTAATAACCACGTTCTAACATCAGACCACTAGACGAAAATGTATCAAACGCTCTTTAGTGAGAATTTAACTGCCTCTTGATTTTGTGGTTGCAAGTACTACTGCTGAGCATGTAGTCTTTGGTTTGATTTGTCACAGTAGATGTTTCCATCAGTGGTTTCAACAGTAGCAGCCATGGTATGTAGTTTTTGACCCGGTTCATGGCTTATTATATGGAACTTAAACATAACTGGCGAAATAATACTCCCTTGTCAAACTCTTCGCGTACTTCAGGCGTAGAATTATTTTATATTATTTTACAGCCTCAGCATTCTCCTGAAAGATTCTTTAACTAAACTCTAAATCGTGAATAATCCAGCATAATATGAAGATAAACGTCCACAAAACAGTCCGCCGCATAATTCTTCCATTTCCCCCAGAAGAACCCTAAACGGCAATGTAAATGCCAACAATACAAACTGTATCTGATTACGTTTGTTTGATTTACGATTTGTTTACGATTCAAGAAGATAGAGCAACGAACCGAGATGTTGCATCATAATCTTATGGAAGGCTGTCGAATTAATTAGTGAGCAGTTATTGGACGTTGTTAAAATGGTAATTTGATTGTTCGTTTAGCGGTGATTTGATTAGAATTGTTAATGGAGAGGTGGAATAGTTGGGTGCTAGGTTTGCGACTTAAAGTGTTGGGTTTGGTTCTCAACTCAAGCAGCGGAAACTGCATTAGATCTGCTTCCTTGACGTAAGTGTGCGAGGGAATGACGATGTGGTTTTAGTCAGTACGAGTCTGAGAGATTCCTTCGCTTTTTCTGAGGGCAAAGGATACCCATTGAGGGTGAAAAATATAAAATATGGTACGCCTAAATCTTAGGCGTAAGCTTACTGTAAGTCATTGATATAGATCGAGTGAGGAAGCAATAAAAAGTTGGGGTAGACTTTTTGAAGATTTCAGCATAACAACCAATTCAGCCCTTAATCACCCACCGTTGGATACAGGCCTTCCTTTTCTTTTGCCGTACTTCTGGTTTGTTCTCGTTACGACGCCCGGGGTGTCTACCGCGGCGGCTGGGTTGCTTTGAGGTTCGCTCCCTCAAAACCTCCTTTGCTAGCATGACTGCTTCGCAGAAGGAGGTGACCGCTTCCCATTCCGTCTCGCTCCGGACCATGGGCTGAACCAGGGCCGGACGCGAGAGATCGCCGCCACCGATCGCCTCTACGAGGGCACGGCGGTGCTCCACCCAAGCTGGGCAGACCGCCACTGTGTCATCCACCGTGTCCTCCGGGCGCTCGTCACAATGGTGACACCCGGGCACTCTCGAGCCTCGGAAAGCATGTTAAACCGTTTGTCCTGCGCCTGATATCTCTCCGGTCGTTGCGCGTCCAATCAGATTATGAGAGTGAGGGAATAAAAAGTGCACCTGTGCCTGCGAACACTTTTGTGCACTATATCATCTCCCGCGCTGATGGCTTATCTCCGCAGACATTGGTAGCCGAAAACGGTGAGGAGAACTATACAAAAGAGTTTCTTAAAAGAAAGTCTTCGAACAAAGATTTCTCATAACTTGTGTCGTACAAAGAAACTTTATCAAAAAGTTTTCACATTTATCACTTTGTTTCTGTTCTTAAACTTTGTGGTGTTTATGAGTTGTGTACTAAAGAGTTTTGCATGGTTTTTGTATTGTTTCTTGTTGTTTTGTGTTGCTTAATCGGTTTTGTTTGTTGACAATGACAGTTCTGAAGAAAATTATTAAGCACTAGCTTTTGCCCGCGGCTTCACTCGCGTTTAATTTGGGGTAACACAGTTCTCCTTTCCTGATTTACAGGTACCTCCTACCTGTAGTTTTTGCCCTTGCGTCTTAATTATTGTAATAGCAAAGCTAAGTTTTCCCTTTTCTTCCCTCTTTCTCCCTTATATCTCAATATTTAAAAAAAAATAGCCTATGGCCGTCTCCAGGGTCCCAAATATCTCTGTACCAAAATTCATCAACATCGGTTGAGCCATTTAAGCGTGAAGACGTAACGAACAAACAAACTCACTTTCGCTTTCATAACTTTCGCTTTTATAATACACGCTACCTAGAATCCTAACAATTCTAGGTAGCGTGGTTGATCGTGGATCCAGAAAAAGGTATTTGAAATTCTTGCGGTGAATCTTCGTGGTTCTTTCTTGAAAATACCTTCTTCGATACTAATTTGTATAGTCCTTATATACGTTGACCAAGATTTTTGTCTGGACCATAAAAGAGACTACCGACCTCTGAGTTTGTTTCAGCTGTTTCTTTTACTATTTTATTTCTAAATGATTTCTTGTAAACTTTATGTATGTTATGCACCCTGCATCTACTATGTTTTCTCTTTGCTCTTTCTCTAAGGTAGACTGGTACAAATCCATGTGCATAAAAAATAATAATAATAAACTACCTGTGTGCCATACATCCATCCATCCTCACAAACACACACATTTATAATATAGGGATAAATATAATGACCACCATGAAATGCTTTGATACCCTTAGTTTTGTAACCAAAAATATCTACTTAACACCAGAAAAATAAAGTCTAAAAATACAATACCAGCTATTTTAGTCACGACTCCACTTTAAATTGTATTCGACCACCAAATTTGGTAAATGATCACCAAATCTAATCGAATTATAACCTCATTCTAACCTAACCTATCCGACTCGGATAGGTTAGGTTAGAAAGGCTAAGGCGGGAGCGTAGCGGAGCGGAACTCCCGCTTTAGCCTTCGTGGTTTTTTTTTAAACCACCCAGAAATAAAAACTTTGGTTATAATTTTACTTTAAAATGCTGGTTTAATTTTGGTGATCATTTACTATTTTTGGGTTAACCACGATTTATTTGGAGTCATTTTGCTTAAATAGGATAGCAAATCTCGCAGTCCAAAGATGATTCAGCACTTCACAGTTTATGTTTACCCGCCCCAAAACTTTGAGTAAACTTTGGTCATCTATCATTTACTCAGATCTTTGTTGAGATATCAAAACTACTATTTATTTTAGTAAATGAAACTTTATCCGAAAACGTACATTTGTATTTTGTAACATCATGAAATTATCAAATCGTTGAATCGAGTTAAATGAGTATCGATAATTTTACTGCAAATTGAATCTGTATTGTTTCAGGTACAAATATGTTAGCATAAACAGGGATATCTAATTGTATTTGAAGCCTCTTTTTAAGCAAAACAGTGCCTGTATTAGGACACTCCGCGCTTCCATATCATTCTCATACTTATACTAAACTAGCTGTACGCCCGCGGCTTAATACGCGTGATATCGAAAAAAATTTTTTTTTCTCCTATGTGTTAGACTAACCTACCTTTGTGCCAAATTTCATCAAGAGCCGTTCAGTCGTCTTGACGCGAAAGAGTAACAAACATACATACATCTAAATACAAAAAGTATAAAAAACCGGTCAAGTGCGAGTTAAAATCGCGCACGAAGGCTCCCGTACCATCCTTCCTTACTATAATATATATTATATACTAGCTGACCCGGCGCACTTCGTACCGCCTTAGCGTAGCTTTGATGCACTACTTTATTTTGTATAGCTGACAGTTGTCCTATCTTAGGTATGCGTACCTATTCAATTTGAACTGGAATCTATAATATCCTCCTAAAAATGAATCCCTATTTCCCTGGTTTCGCCATAACTGAGAAGGACTTTACTAATTTCATAATTTTATTAGTATATGGATTTTCTAGGTTGATGCCACAAACACTTAGCGACTGCCTGCTTGCAGATTATGAGGTGGTAAGCCGGGCAATTCCAGCGAATTTAAAAATTCAGTTGTATAATTATTGACAACTTCATCTTGATTAGTAACGGAATCAACTGATTTGTAATTCTTCAATTCGCCACCCTTTTTTATTTTAAATTCGAAAATTCATTTCGGTCACATCCAAACTTCTTAGTCTTTAAATGTGACGTTCAAAAAGTGCTGATTATCAGCCTAATTTGAATAAATGACTTTTGATTTTGATTTAAAACAAAACCAAAATTATCAAAAACTTAATAAAAATATTGTTAGCGCGGTTATGTATGTCACAGATTACCACAGGTTACTAAATAGGTTATGCGAAGTTTGTATACTGCGTTCTGAAATCTAACTCATAGTACACATATTTTATTATTATTAAATACTTACATTAAAATGAAATTAATCATTACTGGTATTATTAATATTACCGTCAAAGTCGGTACATTTAATAATATTTATCTATAAATAAAAAATCCGTGGCGAGTTATTTTCAAAAATTAGTAAATTAGTCAGATAGAATTTAATGAAGTAACCACATTTCCGAACAAACGATTCTCTTTCAATATAGTCTATGGCTGTGAATGACGTTGACATTCGTTACGCGCGTTTTTTAAAATATGCAAAATTAAATGTATTTTTTTCAATGTTACAGAGACATTTTCTTAAAAAAAAATCCATAAGAACCTTCTACAGAGTATTAGAAAACTAAAAAACAAAAAATCTGCCAAATCGGTGTAACCGTTCTCAAGTTATGGCGTGACAACGGGAAACGGGTTTCATTTTTATATATATAGATAGATAGATAGATATGTATCCTTACTTCCTTACTAATATTATAAAAGCAAAAGTGAGTTTGTTTGTTTGTTACCTCTTCACGCTTTAATGGCTAAACCGATTTAGATGAATTTTGGTACAGAGATAGTTGGGAACCAGGAGACGGACTTAGGCTATTTTAAAAAAAAAGAGTGGGATATGAGGGAGAAAGAGGGAAGAAACGGGAAATCTTAGCGTTGCTATTACAAATCAATAAGGCGCTACCGAATTTAACGTGAGCGAAGCCGCGGGCAAAAGCTAGTTATCTATAAAAACGGCATAAATATTATGTTTGTTGTGTGGGAGCCGCCTTGAATATTTATTTAAGTACCTTGTTTTTAGTATTTGTTGTTACAGAGGCAAAAGAAATACATCATCTGTGTTTGTGTCATTTCAACTGTCTAATTATCACGGATCATGAGATACAGCCTTGTGACAGACGGACAGGTGGACGGACAGCGGAGCCTTACTAATAGGGTCCTGTTTATCCTTTCAGTACGGTACCCTGAAATAAAAGTTTGAGATAGAATGTATTATTATAACCCGAACTCTTAGATCACCCGCAGATGTGTTCATTTAACCTACAGTTTCCCACGCTTTCCTAAAGCTATCGATAAAATAATTATAATTTATAACGAAGACTATAATATTGAGAATTCCTACGCACGTCCTAAGGAAAAACGCCTACGTAACTTCGTAGTACTACGGATCTCTTTGCTATGAAAATGGAAATTAGTTATTTTAGATGCTAAGATAATATGACAAGACACCTACATAGTAGTCATAATCATTTATTTATTTGTTAGACATAGGTAGTTATATTAAGGATCTTAAAAGTGGTGCTCGTTCTTGCTACTTATATCTTGTCGTACTGTCATGTAAATTAGAAGAATCCTTACTAATATTATAAAAGCGAAAGTGAGTTTGTTTGTTTGTTTGTTAAGTCTTCACGCCTAAATGGCTTAACCGATTTTGATGAATTTTGGTACAGAGATATTTGAAACCTTGGAGCTAAAAATAGGTTATTTAAAAAAAATGAGATATGAGGGAGAAAGAGGGAAGAAAAGGGAAAACTTAGCTTTACTATGACAATAAATTATGCGCAAGGGCAAATACTACAGGGAGCAGGTACCTGCAAATCAGGAAAGGGGAACTGTGTTACCTCGAATTTAACGCGAGCGAAGCCGCGGGCAAAAGCTATTAATTTAATAAATTACCAAATAACATAACTAAAATAAATATACATATATGTATATAAATATACAAAATGTCAATGTGAAATGTCAATTAAAATTTATAAAATACATATAATGTCATTTAAAATGAAAAAGTAAATCTAACCTTTTTTTTAGGTTACCTAGTAAGTAGGCCTAAACTGAGTTAAAAATATGTTGTTGAGCTTCGCAAATAAAGCTAAGAAATGGGTTTCAATGTTAAAGTTCCATTTAGTTTTAAATGCGTGCCTCACACTACGAATATTTTCTGTATACTAATAATATAATATCCCTATAATTATATTCCAGATTGAAGAGGAATGGTATATTTTCGACGGCACGGTTGGCGCAGTGGCTGAGCGATTGACTGCAGCGCTGCGTGTCGTGGGTTCAATCCCCGCACGGAACAAATATTTGTAAGACCTACAGGTCGTTGTTCCGGGCCTATGTGACTTTAAATGTTTGTAAACACACCTACGATACAGGAGAAATTCTTAGTGTGGGGCAACGTTTTACAAAAAAAAAAACAAAAAAATACTAATTTCACCCGCACCATGCAACAGATGTAAACAAGAGTAAACACTACAGATGTATGCCCTCTCACCCCTGCAACTACTTGTGCTCAAATAAATTCATCCTACAACTGCCCTGTGGGACCCGAGCACTGAAAGAACCGCATGCATTAATTTTTCACTAGATATTCTCTTCAGCAACCCGTCGCTACGTCACAGCATACAGAATGTTTGAACAAACTGCATCTGTAATGCCTTCAAACGGATTGCTGTGGTGAATTCGTGTTCGTCAGGATTTGCTTGTGTACAAGATTAAGAGTAGTGTTTTTAAATAATTTGTTTGTTGAACTATGCTCGTCTATTTCGTCGTCCGTTTGCACGGCACGGCTGGCGCAGTGGCTGAGCGATTGATCCTCGCACGGAACAAATATTTGTTCCTGGTCTGGCTGTTTGTGAATGTGAGTTTAAATGTTTGTGGAAGCACCCACGATACAGGAGAAATACCTAGTGTGGGGATAAAAAATAGAGAATTACACGAATGCTTTTGAAGTGATTGTGTGAATCAACAAAATATAGCTTTACATAACTATAAATATAAAATACAACGTGGCAGCGCAGCCAGTCTCTCGGGCAAATTACCAATTGATAACGTTAATTACGATTTCTAATTATTTTACTTCATTTAATTGCTAAAATGTACGTTTAAAAGAGAAAATCACTGACATACTCGTCACAAAATTTTACAAACTACAAGTAAGCCTCTCAAATTTTGCGAACGTAATTGTAAAACTGAGAACGTAAGTGCTCACTAAGACGGGATTTGGCAAAATTTGTGAATTTTGCAAAATCCCGATAAGGTGAAATAGGGTCGCATTTGTATGGGAGAACGTGATTCCTTGGCCGGATTAACTTTTATAATAAAACTGATAGGATTGCATGAAATTCTCGGTGGTAGTCATTCTAACCATTTTGTCTATACATTCAAGTTCTGAATAGAACCTGCTAATGATATAACTACCAAGCTTGCATTAATTCACGGTGGTATTAATTCAAATAGTTTGATCCTTACATACAAGTTCTTGATTGACTTACGGTAAAACTACCAGGTTTGCATCAATTCAAGGTGGTATTTACTTCAGAAATACTCAAAGTTGCTGAACAATGTACACACGACGGCTGGTCAACCTACACTAAACTATTATAACTTGATCTCTCTACTACAGGTTAAAATGGTTCTGTGTAAGTTGATGTGCCGTCGTGTGCACATGCGAAAATTTGAGTGAATGGATGGATGTTTGTTACTCTTTCACTGAAAAACTACTGTAGGGAAATAGATGAAATTTGGCGCATAGATCTTACTTATTAATTAACATTATGAATGTGAATGTTTGTGAGGATGGATGGATGTATGGATGTTTGTTAATCTTTCACGTCAAAACCGCTGAACGGATCTTGATGAAATTTGGCACAGAGGTAGATTATAGTATTGAATAATACATAGAATAACTTGTTTTTCCATTTCACGCGGGCGAAGACGCGGGCACCAGCTAGTAATTCATAAGTCGAATTATCACGCAGGCTATTGATTTTGGTGAAACTGTGGAACCAAGCTAGTCCTTACTAATATTATGAAAGCGAAAGTGAGTTTGTTTGTTTGTTACGCCTTCACGCCTAAGGCTAAACCAATTTTGATGAATTTTGGTACAGAGATAGTTGAAACCCTGGAGAAGGTAATAGGCTATTTCTAAAAAAAAAGTGAGAATTGAGGGAGAAATGAGGGAGAAAGAGGGAAGAAAAGGGAAAACTTAGCATTGCTATTACAATAAATAAGGCGCAAGTGCAAAAACTACAGGTAGCAGGTACCTGTAAATCAGGAAAGGGGAACTGTGTTACCCCAAATTTAACGCGAGTGAAGCCGCTGGCAAAAGCTAGTATATTAATAAAATATTTATCAAACCTACTCATTGAATTTTCACTGCTGCAAACCACCATGGAGCCCAGTTCAAGAAGGTACTCACCTTCCTTAACTGGGTTAGTTAAACCAGGGTTGGTAGTATGGGACCAACGCCGGTGTCTTTGTTACTTCCCTGGGAAATTTATTATCTACCTACGTACGTAGCAAAACGAACGATGGAATGTGGAATACCGGCCAAAAGCGAAACGTACTCCAACACCGAGCGTTCCGTACAAACTTGCGACATAAACGGCCATATATTTTGACTGCGTAGACTTAGAGGGTTGATTTTTTCACAGAGGGACCAGCAATTTATTTAAATAGTTTTAATTTTAAGGCGCTGTACAAAGCAAACACGTCGTAAAACGTCTAGATTTTCGTCGCAAAGTTAACCGTAACTGTACATGCCACTAGTCAAAAAAAATACCGTGTATAGTTCAATACATAAAGTAAAGACTTAAACAAAATCAGTTTACAAAAGTGGTCTAGTACTATGAAAAAAATGTTTAAAAATACCAGGAAAAAAAAATTTTCGTCTCGAAATTCTCAATTTTTTCAGCGACAACCATCATATTTTTTATATCTATAACAAAGGCTAAAGAGATATCTAAAATTTTTCAAACACGGAACTGTATTTTTTGTCGGACATGATATTCAAATAAAATCAAACACCGAAATATTTTAGACCTTATTTCTATTCTTTCGATGCAATACTGTCGTGTACTTGTGTCAGACCATGCCCAGAATGCAGCTAGCCTCACTTCCGCGAATACCTTAAGATTAGCTTGTTACCGCGCCTTAACTCGATACCTCTACGTGTTACTGATATTGACAGACAAACAGAGAGACGGAAAACCAAGTGATCCTATAAGGGTTCCGTTTTTTTCTTTTTGAGGTACTGAACCCTAAAAATGTATCCGTCCGTACGTGTCTAGATATATCTTTTCACATTGGTATCTGCACAAAGCTGCATTTAAATCGAGTTTCCCCTAAAGCGAATTGCACCCTGTTTCAATTTCAGTAGTATTTTCCAACGATTATATTAAAAGATCCCCTTTGACGTGGATATTCTTGTGTAGGAATTTAATATGTTTGAAACGAGACGTCTTCCTTGCGCACTGATCTAAAAATAGATGTCAATTTCATCGAAGCGCTGAATTTGGCCATCTTGTTTATTTGTTTTGAACCTTTTTTTGTATGTTCGAATTTATTGATTCGCAAGTCTCTCTGTGTGGTGGCAAACACGACTGCTAAGTTCCCGGGTTTGAATCCCGGGTCGTTTAAAGTGTTCATTAGCAATTTCTCAGTTGCAGCTACAGAGTCTGGAGTAGGACCCCCATTTTAAGACCCCCATTACATGGGTCTTAAAATATAACAGTTGAAATACCTACCTACTTTTAGGTACAATGCTTAACTTTTCCGGGATTACAGGTTTATTTATTTTATTATATTTATTTATTTTTTATAAAACGTTGTCCTGTTTCGTGGGTGCGTTTACAAACATTTGTAGGCATTTGTAGGTTTACAACTATGTGTAGGCCATTCAAATATTTGTTCCTTGCGGGGATGAAATCCGCAACACGCAGCGCAGCAGTCGATCGCTCAGCCACTGCACTAACCGTGTCGTCAATGTGATGTTATGTGATTTTCATTTATCAAACATCTATCATCAAAAAAAATACGAATGAGAGCCGAAAGCTTCCGAAGCCAAGTTGTTAAAGCGATTACACAGTAGACCTAACGAGGCGAGTTTCAGTCGATCAGCTCTGCTAGCCACATCGAAAAATGACGTCATTGATCTGGAAAAGCTTCTAGACTTTTCTCCGAGTCGAGAAGGATACTGGTTATGAGATATTAATGATCCAATTAGTTCGTTTGTTACTGCCTCAATATATCTTATAACTAATTAGCGTAGGGTCTTCTAGTCTAAAGTAATCGGTTTCTATTCAAAGCATTTATTTGTCTAGCCTACTTACTGGACCTTAAAGAAACAATGTCTTGCTTTCATTATTGAAATCTAATCAAATGCCATACATTCTGACTCATGGGCTCATCAATTTCATGGGCTACCCCGCATTAATTCTTAAACATTCAATAATTCCTCTCACAATTCCTTCAATTCAATTATCACTATTTCCACGTCGTTTCTCAAAAACACGGCCCACTCCGACAGTCAACTGTTTTTCTTTCATTCCCATCGTCTCTCCAAGGGACCCTTAGAAAGACGGTCAACCAGAAATAACTTGTTACGACCCTTCACAGCCTATTAACCTAACCGTTACTTACTTTTGTTGGTTATTCGGTAGAGTAATGCCATCTTTATAAAGGTTTTTTGTAAAGGTATGGAGGGAAACTAGTGAAGTGGAGTTTGAGTATGGATTTTTGGTTGATTACCTTTTTCGATATATATACAATGTGTCCGGTCACGGACTAGCGATATTCTATGTACTTATATAACAAACATTCTAGTACTCAAAGGAGGCCGGCGAAATTGGACCCACATTATTTATAAATTAACGAAGTATCGTTCACTTGCGAGTTAATGTTTATTATAACTAAGAGTTTATAGGAAGATTATCTAAAAAATATTGAATAACTAGATCTTGGATATTAAAAGTTAGAAAAGACTTTTATTTTCTTAAAAATTAGTCATCATGCAGTTATTGAACGCACCGTGTTTCGAATTACATTCCAACCTACTCTTAATATGATTTATATTCTCACACTAGTGGATGTTTACGGTTGTAATTTTTTTTTAATAAATGAAACTTGTAAAATATAAAAAAAAAATATACAAACGTTGATATTAAACATGCGTTCGCATTTTTTTTTTACAAAAATGTTAAAATAATTACGATTATTTATGATAACGTAGAATGAAACGTTATGCTGTCAATATGAACTGACTGTTAGTGTCAAAACTATTTCGTATTAGGGATGCAACATCGCTCATAAAAAAACATCGATATTAAAACATCGATATTTTTAAAATTGAAACACCGATGCTAAAACATCGGTTGATAAGTCGTTTTTTTGTCAATACATGTAAGTTTTGTTTGTTGTACAAGCAATCTAAAAGCTATTAAAAGATAGGTGTCTTTGTAAACGATTAATTGGTGTGAAAAAGGTAATAAAGTTGAACAAATTCTGTAGAAAAATGTATGAATGTAGAAGGAATGATGGGTTTAAAATTCATATTTACAAGTGTTTTCCAGCTCGCATTTAAATAATGAACATTTTAACAAATAAATTCTAAATCACTCCACAATCACTACTTACGCAGATACGCAAAATAGGATGAAGTGTTTTTCTTCGAATTGAATCTTAATTTTTGATTATAACTGCTATGCTGCTAACCGTGTTTATGTTAGCGCTGTCATAGACAACACAAACGCAAAGACAAATGAGATTTTTTGTGGCAAAGAATTGTAGACCATACAGCCTAGTTATCTATAATAATTAATAGCCGTACATAGCCAATGTTTTTTATCAATAGATAGACGGCGTTGAAAAAAAATCGTTCGTTCGTTGATGTTAACATTATCAATATCGATGTTAAAACATCGATGTTTTTAAATATCGATGTATCGTTTGCATCCCTATTTCGTATTATTCCATTGTTTGTTTTCAACGGCTAACGTGGAATTTCTGTTATTTTCTGTGTGATTTTATGGATTATTGACGACTTGGCTTTACGTTTGGACTGATTATTCTACATACCGACTTAGACAAACGCTTTTACCTTTGGATTTCGATTTGCAAGTGGTTTGGATTTAACTAGGCACCCGTTAAAATGCGTTGTGTGAATTGCTGATGCTTTATTGAACCATTTTGCAGTTGAATTCAGGGAACGAACAAATGTCCTTGAGGTCATTCAAACAATAGATAATATTGTATTGTTAAATACGCAATCTTGGATTCGTTTTAGGTTATAACCTTTTACCTTGAATTTCTTTTTTCTCCCATCACCTACAACTCACTGCCCATTTGCTTTTTTTCTAGTTTTATATAGTTCTACAACTAGGTATCAGTTTCTATATTATACCATGCTCCTCAGAGTGGGTCCCATTGTACATGCATCCCCGCCAGCCTCCTTTATTGTACCATTTTTTTTTTCACAAAAAGTTTACAAATCTTTCGTTGATTTGCATATTTTTTTGGACTTTAATTTTTTTTTTGTTCTAAAGTTACGAACATTTAAGCTCATCATTTCTTCATTTAAACGATAGACTATATTCTCCTCGTTCCAGTAAGACCAACACTTTGAGCGATATGATTATTGTTATTACACGCATAGAGAATATCTCAAAATGGCTGCCAAAAAGCAGGGAAGTGAATTAGACCTAAGTGTGTAGCGTAATAGTATATTAAAACACTCGTTACATAAGTATCCAGAATATCGCTAGTCCATGACCGGACACATTGGGGGACATAACTGAGCTGAGCAGTAGCAGCTACGCAATGCTGTTAAGGTCGAGCTGTGGACTCAAGGAAGGAGCAGACCTTCCGGGGTTGCGGCTTGTTTGAAAAGATACCGGGGCACATAAAGGGCAAAAGGAGGAACATGGGTGGGTTTTAGTCAGTTCAAGTCAGACACTACCGCTCCGCCTTTTTTTTTTGGGGTGGGAAATCATCAAATAACTTCCCCCGCTCTGGGCGGAGCGGGGAGGCGTGTCAGACTTGTACTGACTAAAACCCACCCATGTTCCTTCTATTGCCCTTTACGTTCCGGTGCCGCGGTATCTCTTTCGAACAACCCGCAACCCCGGTACCGCTCCGCCTAGAGCGGGGGAAGTTATCTCAAAATTTGCCATTTCTCTAATAATATTTTTTTCTTTTTCTTTGTGTTTTCGTTCAAAATTTTGTTTTGTTCACTAGAAATATCTTTGTTTCTTTCTTAAATAACAGTTAGTTAGTTTTGTTCTTGGAATGAAAACACCATTCATTCCCATTTACTCTTCTTTTAGTGCACTTGAACAATAAAGTAAACTTATTTCGCCTTACCAGTACATTTATATAGCGTGCAATTTTGTGGTTGTCTCAGTATTCTTATTTTTAGGTAAGCTTTTAACAAATGAAAGACACGCGTCTATTCAAAATGTGTTTATATCACATTCCCAGCGTAATTCTATAACATCTAATTTAGTTAAAAGCTTGGCCCATCTGTTATCAGGGGAGATGTTTTCCAGCTGATTGAAGGAATATTTTTGTTAAAATGAGAGTGTTGAGCCTCAGGGCTTTAAGGGGTTCATGTAATTGTAAGATGTTGCTATGCGACTGTGTATTCTATTTATTTTATTGTGTTTATGAGCGTGTTTGTCCACATGGAATGATTAAATACGTATTTATTTATTTAGTAGTTTTTACCCGTGGCTTCCCTCGCGTTAAATTTGGGGTAACACAGTTCCCCTTTCCTGATTTACAGCTACCTGTAACCTGTAGTTTTTGCCCTTGCGCCTTATTTTCCTTCTTATTTGTAATAGCAATGCTAAGTTTTTCCTTTTCTTCCCTCTTTCTCCCTCATAAATCAATCTTAATCTGATTATTATTTATTTATTTCCTATCAATACAGGGTTACTCAAAGCGATATATGTATATACAACAATATGTTTAAATGAAAAAAGCGAAAAATTATTAATTTATTAAAAAGAGAAAAATTTTGTGAAGTCATTCAGACAACAATGAAACAGATCACTGTGAGGTTTTAATTTAATTCTTAAGGGCAATCATCAAATACCTCCTCAAGGTAGTCTGAGACTTTTACTGACTAAAATCATCCAATGCTATCCAAGTTTCTTATTTTTTATATTCTAGGGCCGCGGTTATTCTTTAGGACAACCCGGCAGGCTAGCTCTGAGGTTTTTTTTTGTTTTTAAACTTTCTCCCTCACTAGGATTTTTTTCAGTATCGTGGATGCGTTTGCAAACATTAAACTCACATACACGAACAGCCAGACCTGAAACAACTATACAAATAATTGTTCCGTACGGGGATCGAACCCGCGAAAGTCGATGGCTCAGCCACTGCGCCGACCGTGTCATCAGGTTGAGAATGCGAAGTCCAGGTGTCAGTCCTCCTCTTACAGAAGGATCGCGTCACCACCAGCAAGCATGACTGCCGACGTCACCCCACGTACATATTATTATCAGAGATCCATCCTTTCCAAAATTTGGAGTGAATCCACCCTAGGCTGCAGCATCGCTTCAAATCATATAAGAAAAATTCTGCGCTGCAAACAAAACGAAATCTACGCTGGCGTGGATAAGTCCTTGATAGTTTAAATCTGTTTAACATTAATCCGTATCAAAGTAATTAATAAAAGCAAACATCAGGTAGGTAATTAGATTAAAACGTGTTTTTTACCAAGCTCGTTAACTTTTGATAATTAAATAGGGCAAACGACTTAATTGACTATTAAGATTGTATTTGCATAAGATTTCATCATTCTCAATGATAAGGTTAATGTAATTTTCCCTAGATTAGTTTTACAACGAAGCCTTCTGAGGGTCTAGAATGGGCACGCGGTGCAAACGGAAAATAAGTACGTCAAGTTTTTATTCACAACACGATTATTTATTTATTAAAACTAGCTTTTGCCTGCGGCTTCGCTTGCGTTAAATTCGGGGTAACACAGTTCCCCTTTCCTGACTTACCGTTACCTGCTACCTGTAGTTTTTGCCCTTGCGCCTTATTTATTGCAATAGCAATGCCACGTTTTCCCTTTTCTTCCCTCTTTTCTTCTCTCATATCTCAATCTTTAAAAAAATAGCCTATGTCCGTCTCCAGGGTCCCAACTATCTCTGTACCAAAATTCATCAAAATCGGTTTAGCAATTAGGCGTGAAGACGTAACTAACAAACAAACAAACTCACTTTCGCTTTTATAATATTAGTAAGGATAGTAAAGATTTATGCAGGAGTAAAAACTGTACAAAGGCGGACTTAATGCCTAGGCATTTCCTACTAGTCCACCTTAGGCTGATGTAGTTCGAAGCAAAACACAGTTGGTGTGAATCCAGAAAAAAAAAACGATATTCGAAAATTATAATTTAAAAATATATATATCCTATAAAATAATTACTATAATTACTTGTTTACTTATGATTGTACTATGGCATTTTAATAAAATTGTTTGCAATAAGTAGGTACAATCAGTATATTATCTATAATATAAATCAATATTTCAAATAATTGATCAGAAAATTTGATATTTAATTATAGTCGAAATAAAATTAAAATAACTTAAGAAACTAACTTTTATATAAACAAAAACATTGCGTCAAAAAATCGTCCTCGACGCTGTCAGTTGGTAATGTACCTAAGAGGCCGCGTTGCCACGTTGTATGGCAACGTTTACCCTCTGGTAAAAGTAAAAGTTAGCCCGTGGGTCACGGGAAATGTGAACTAAACGTTTTGTAATATCCTTTAACAGGCTGTGAGTACAAGGACCCAACAGTCCCAGAGATTCAACCCCAAACGGCCCGAAAATATAGTTACCAATAAGGTTACTATATTTACGCCGCTTGAGTTTCTCTGCAGAAGTAGCAGCTGCAACAGCGCAGCACGAAAAGCTGGGAAGATGGGATTTTTCAAATTATGTAAATACAAGCTTTTGCCCGCGGCTTTGCTCGCGTTAAATTCGGGGTAACACAGTTCTCCTTTCCTGATTTGCTGGTATCTGCTACCTGTGGTTTTTGTCTTTGCGCCTTATTTATTGTAATAGCAAAGCTAATTTTTCCCTTTTCTTCCCTCTTTCTACCTCATATCTCACTTAAAAAAATAGCCTATGTTCGTCTCCAGGGTCTCAACTATTATCTGTACCAAAATAAATTAAAATCGGTTTAGCCATTTAGACGTGAAGATGTAACAAACAAACAGACTCACTTTCGCTTTTATAATATTAGTAAGGATTATTATAATATGAAGCTGCAATTTTTTATTTGAAAATCGACGTATTTACGCAATATTGACACAGCGTTTATGCCTGTTGCTGCTGTTTATGTCGTAAGTGTTTACGGAACCTTCAGTGCGCGAATCTGACTCGCTCTTAACCGTTTTTTTCTTAATGTTTTGTGTACTTTTGGCAAGTGCCAAATAAGCATGTTCTTTTTTAAACGTTGCCCCACACTAGGAATTTCTCCTGTATCGAGGGAGCGTTTACAAACATTTAAACTCACATACACAAACAGCCAGTCCCGAAACAACTATCTATAGGCCGTACAAATATTTGTTCCGTGCGGGGATCGAACCCGCAACACGCAACGCAGCAGTCGATCGGTCAGCGACTGCGCCAACCGTTTCGTCAAATAAAAAAATAAAAATGTTTGTTTACTTTTCTTTATTTCTTTTTCATCTTTTAGAGCCGATAAACCTGCGGTTTACAAATACCTACGTATGCTAGAATGCAATAATAATTGTAGAACAACAAAAACTACATCAGAAACGATCACACTATCAAAAATATTCCATTTATTACAAACTAATTTAAGAGTTACAACATAATATTGTATTCTTAAAGCATCCTCGTATATTTCACAAGTTGCAACAAAATAAATACCTACATAGCTTTAAACCGCTTAATTGATAAAATCATTAAGTAAGTCATTAAAATAAAAGTATTTGTTTTAGGTGAACGAACTTTATCGCTATCTACGGTTATCTACATTTATCTAGTAGGTCCTCATCTGCCAAGGTTTTTCGCAACAATGTAAGGTCAGTTTCCAGTCTAACCGGATGCAGCTGAATACCAGTATTTTACATGGAGCGACAGCCTATCTAACCTTTACAACCCAGTTAGTACTGGATAGGTCATCTCATTGGTAAGACTGATTTTCAGACTTCGAACCTCATGACAGTGGAAAATAAATACTTGATAAGAATTTGTGTACTTTTATTACAAAAACGCGAAAATATCAATTACACTAATATAAATCACCGGCTTCTAAAAGTAAAGTAATTTTTCACTTTTTTGTGGTTTTTTTTTTAAGTTGGTTGTTATTTATTTGCAGAGTTTATTATTTTATTTTAGGTATTTTTTGCACTTTATAAACGAACATTAATTTAATAATTCGATAGTATAGGCGTTTACCTGCAATATAATGCAAGTTTGTGGGTATCAGAGATTCAAAGATATTAGCTGTTCATTTAACCTACTGGCTGCTATCTGCGGGGTGTTTGTTGGGTTAGGATTTTTTTGTTTCCTATGTTAGTAACTGGTGATAAAGAACATTGAAATCTTCATTGCAGGGGTTTTTCTTCATTACTAAAGTTTCCCAGCTATTAAATCTTTGCGTAGAGTTACTTAGTTTGATGTTTTAATCAAATCATTTATTTATTTGCAAACATGGGTATTAAGTGTAAAGGTGTTTTTTGTAGTAGAGGTGTCCATATTTTGCCGTCACATGGGCATGCAAAGATTTACAATTTTGAAATTAAAATTTATGGCAGATTTACTGGAATCCAAACTTGGAACTTATACCAAGCGCAAGTTCGATCGTGTGTGGAGTACTGTTCTCATCTCTGGGACGGATCCGCCAAATACCAGCTTGAAGCGCTAAAGTCTATAGAGAAACGAGCCAAGAGGCTCATCGGCAACGACGCGCTGGTCGAGTCAAAGCTCCAGAGTCTGGAGCATCGCCGACGCGTTGCCAGCCTTTCGGTTTTCTATCGGTTACATTTCGGAGAGTGTGCGATGGAATTGCACAGCCTAATTCCGCCAAGCCCGTTCCATCATCGGACTACCAGACGTACGGCGATGCGCCACAGTTACATGGTAGACATCCCACCCACACGCACTAAACGGTTTGGGAATACTTTCATTGTGCGTAATGCCCTTAGCATTATTATTAGTGGAAATCCCTGCCGGAGTCTGTATTTCCTGATAGCTATAACCTGGGGGTCTTCAAGTCAAGAGTGAATAGGTTATTTCTAGGTAAGCGTGCTTCATCGTCGACCACATCATCACTTACCATCAGGTGAGATAGTGATCAAACGCGAGCCTATCACTAATAAAAAAAAAAAGAAATTATAAATCAAAATGTCAGCGTGGTCACAGTAGCAAAATAAAAATTAATGCTATATAATGTTTAACAAAAATAAAAAAGAAAGTCAGCCAAGATTTAAATTTTTATGTCAGTAAGAATAATTAAATTTTGGACTAAAATCTACGTACACACACACACTCACACCACTCTCAGTTGCGGGTTGTTCAAAAGAGATACCGCGGCCCCTTAACATAAATGGCTATAGAAGGAACATGGGTGGGTTTTAGTCAGTACAAGTCTGACACTCCCCCTCGCTCCACCCAGAGCGGGGGAAGTTTTTGATGATTTTCCATCCGCAAAAAAGGCTACTTTAAACCGCCTTTAATTTATCTTTTATTTTATTTTTAAATATTATTGTTTTGTTAATCTTGTTGCACGTTTCAAAAAAAAACAAATCACAGTCGCTCCATGTAAAATACTGGTATTCAGCTTCATCCGGTTAGACTAGAAGCCGACCCCAACATAGTTGGGAAAAAGCTAGGCAGATGATGATGAATCTTGTTGTACATTATACTGTAAAATCTCCTTTGGGGACACAGGCTCCTGTAACACAGGTCTAAAGCACCTAGCATAGGGAGAAAAGGACTTCACAAAAAAATTGACCACTTCTGTAATAAAATAATGCAGTAGTCACTCATGCATGTTCAACATAATGATTGTTTTAAATTTTACTAACATAGTTTTTAAGTTTCTTCTAATAACATAATTATGGACTTGTAACATTTTTTTTATTTAATTAAGGTTCACCAACAGTTGTTACACATATAATAAAGATAGAATATACAATTAATAATTTATGTCTTAAGTGTCACCGTACAACCAATTACTGGCAAACAGCACATGCAAAGTGCTATCTGTGGTCAAAAAAAATACTTTTACAATTTCAGTGTACTTAAATTCTAAAGACTTAATAATTAATTAATAAATACTTATACTAATGACGTCAACAATTATTTAACATTATTATGTGCCTGGTCTGAAATAAATATTTTCAATTCCAATTTCAATAAAAAATAATTATAAGTACTTAAGTACCTATACATTTTTGTTACGTTTAAACCACGCACTCGCGCTTTGGTATTCTGATGTCTATTGGGTTCAATGAACTTTTTAATGTTACCTGTTCAATCAAGGTTGTTGTTGAAATGGAAACTAATTGGCTTACCTACAAACTTTTTTCGAGATTAACTTGATACCCAACGTGTGTTTAAACATGTGACTGTAAAAATACCCGTTAATAAACTTGTGCTTGAAAATGTGCTGGGGAGAACTTTTTGTCGCTAGCCAAACTCACGTGTCGGTTATGGCGAGTGGGCCTTGCCAAACAAACCGGCAAACTGTTTTTTAAAGCGTTTCGTATTTCCACGACTTTCTAGCCTTTTTTTTCGAAAGGGAAAAGATCGAATAATTTCCCCCGCTCTGGCAGGGGCGGGGGGGGGGGGGGGGGTGTGAACTTTTACTGACTAAAACATGTTTCTTCTTTTTAACCGACGAAAAAAAAGGAGGAGGTTCTCAATTCGACATGTATATTTTTTTTTTTTTTTTTTATGTATGACCACGCATAACTTTTTACTGAGACGTCCGATTTGAAAAATTCTTTTTTCATTGGAGAGAGTATATTTCAAAGTTGGTCCCATTTCAAATTGAAAAAAAAAATCCGCCCCTAAGGGTGGAAAAATTGGGGTTGATTGATTTTTTTTCATACTAAATTTGCAATTGTGAACCGATTTTGTTTAAATTTGAAACACATATGTAGTTCTGATGATAATACGGCGTCAAAATGATCTGATGATGGATGATGGAGACAGGAAATACTTGCATTTTGCAAGAGGTCCTCAACAGTTTAAAGCAGCAATATTTCGTGTTTCAACTCATTTCATGCACGTTGACGACAACTTTAGACCTAGCTGGAGAATAGAGCTGTCATTGAAGGTCTGAAGATGGAGACGGAAGGCTTTTGAAAGAGGTTCTTATCAATTTACAGCCGCTATATTGTGTTTGGGCTCGTTTTATTAACCTTGATGAGGGCTTTGAGCCAATCTGGATAATTACTGTCACTGAAGATCTGACGATGGAGACGGAAGGTATTTGGAAGACGTTTTCAACAGTTTACAGCAGCTATATCGTGTTTGGGCTCATTTAATGCACCTTTACGTGATCTTTAGACCTTGCTGGAGAATTACGGTCATGGAAGGTCTGATGATGGAGACGGGAAGTATTTACTAGACATTCCCAATAGCTTACAGCAGCTGTATTATGTTTAGGCTCATTTCATGTACGTCGATGAGAACTGTTGATGCCTTGCCGGAGTATGATTGTCATCAAAGCTGTGGCAGTTCAAATGGAAGTCAGTTATAAGAGGTCCCCAACAGTATAACGCCACTTGGGCTTATTTCTTGAATTTTATTAAAAACTGTAGACCTTACTGGGTTATGCGTGTCATCGACGGACGGATGCCCTTATTTGAAAAAACGTAATAAGTGTGTTTTAGCCATTACTGCAAGAATAAAATATCTGAATATGTGCAGGGCATAGTGGGTTAACCTTTCAGTAGCTGCATTTCAGTCAGCGCGCTCATCATGTGGATTAACACCTTATTTGGTTCAAAATTTGATAATGATGCTAATAAAATGTAGTCCCAGGTCAATTCATGCTTTATCGAGGGTCGTCCCTTGAAGTTTATGTAAATTGATGGCCCAGCTTAGAATTACGGGCAACATCATGCGTTCAAAAACATTTCTAGTACGTGTTCTTTTGAAAATTGCAACCAATCGAGGTCTAGCAACACAGTCATTGCTATCACTCTATTTCCTTTGCTTTCATTGTTAACACAATTCTTCACATTTTTGGTAGGTACTAGAATATCTGGAGGTCTATTCCCAAAGATTCGATAGTGTTTCGAATTCATGGTAGTCATCTTAGTATTTGTCAACCTGTTTGACGGTAAGGATTCAATTCAAACATTCTTATCGAAGCTCCCATTATACAAATTAGGTTAAGTAAAGCAACAACTTTGTTGTAATAGAAAACCAAAAAGAATAAAATAAAAACTTTTTAACAAAAAATTAAACCGACGAAAAGTGAAAAATAAAAACCTTTTAGTCTAGGTAAGCTCCAAAGTTAAAGTATGAAATTAATTTTGAGGCGGCGCCAACATACAATGATCGACGATCAATAAAGCTGTCAATATTTCCCGTTTTACGTTATTAGTTTTCTTGCTTATTTGGCGCCGACTTGAAATTAATTTCATACTTTAACTTTGGAGCTTACCTAGACTAAAAGGTTTTTATTTTTCACTTTTCGTCGGTTTAATTTTTTGTTAAAAAGTTTTTTGCCCTTTATGTTCCGTAACCGCTGTCTCTCTTTCGAACAACCCGTAACCCCGGCAGTAACTTCAGATTCCTTCGTTTACCATTTGTAGCTGCGTTATCTCTTTCAAACTATTCTATAGACACGGCACGCATAGGCCCTGAAGTTTTTAATAGGCTCACAGAGGCTACATCTCTTTTCGAGCCTAGCCTTTTTTTTGGGTGGGAATTCATCAAATAACTTCCCCCGCACTGCGCGGAGAGGGGGAGTGTTAGACTTTTACTGACTAAAACCCACCCATGTTCCTTCTATTGCCCTTTGCGTTCCGGGGCCGCAGTATCTCTTTCGAATAACCCGCAACCCCGGCAGGCGGAGGCCCTGGCAAGCCCCTCTGCTTTGCTGACATCTCTTTGAGGCGCGCGTGAAACACTAACGCGCCGTCATTAATTACTGCTTCGCAGGAGGTGACCGCTTCCCATTCCCTCTCGCTCCGGACCATGGTCTGAACCAGGGCCGGATGTTCGAGCCTAGCCTAATATAAGCTTTTTGTTAGCATTATTCAATACATTCTTACATTTTAGCTTTCAATAGAGTTGAGAGAAGTGTCCTGAAAAGTGGTTTCAACATAGCATATTTTTGGCTCGTAAAAGCTCGTTTTTCCAAGTATTATTTTTCTATCAGAAAAATTCTTAGAAGCAGCATAATATACCTTGCCATAAACTGGGGACAAACGGACAAACTCCGGTTTATGGAAAAATAGGTACGCCCCTTATTGCAAGGAATTTGAACACTATAGGTTTTGTTCAGCAAGTCTGACACTTCCCGCCCCCCCCCCCCCCCCCGGTCTAGAGCGGGAGAAGTTATTTCATGACTTCCCTTCCAAAAAAGAAGCTTTCAGGGATTACAAGCATGTTGTATGCGTTCAATAGAAAATTTCACAAAAGCAATTAAAAATAAAAGTTACTAATATCATATTTTTATACGCATTTATGTGCATTTTCTTTCAGTCATGTCGACTCGTGGCGCCATCTATTCATCGTCCATAGTACTACGTATCTCTGTCATCAAGTAAAGCCTTCATGGATGAAACGTAGGTAGTACTATGTAACAAAATACATCTGGCTTAAACTGCCATCTATTATTAGTCGAATGAATCAAATGTCGGTTTAGTTCTCAGTTGTCAAAAGAGATGGCAGGGTAATGAAAGGTACATTTTTTGAGAGTATTTTCTAAAATGAAATGGATTCGGAAGGCAACTACTAACCTAAGTATGATTTTTAAAAGAAGAATTTATCAAATCTTTCTACACCAGAATATTTTTATGATCTGTGTGATCTTGTGCGGTTTTTAGTTAAAGTCATGAATCACCTGCCGGGGTTGCGGGTTGTTCGAAAGAGATACCGCGACCCCGGAACATAAAGGGCAAAAGAAGGAACATGGACGGGTTTTAATCAGTAGAAGTTTGACACTCCCCCCGCACCGCCCAGAACGGGATAAAGTTATTTGATGGTAACCCAACCACAAAAAAAAATAAGAACCACCAACTGCCCACCAAATAAGTACGCGGAGATTAAAATTCATCACACATTTAACAAAAGTATTTAAAGTGTTTCTTTTATGGTGGCATTAGTATTAGTTGGTACTTACCAAGCAATAAGTTATAGTACCCTGATTACCTCAAAAAAGTAATCTAGGTATTCGTATGACGTCATCACGTCTTAATCGTGCGTGCAAAGTATTGCTGCGTGGCTGCCTATTATAAATAATCACTCTGTATAAAACATTCAACTAAAGAAAAATAAGGTGAAAAAACAAACGTTAAACTGTAATAAAATATAGTTCATTATTACTGTGAATGTTAGAAATTGAATTTCCTGCCATAACATTGCGAGACTATCCTTACTAATATTATAAGTAAAAGCGAAAGTGAGTTTGTTTGTTTGTTACGTCTTTACGCTTAAATGGCCGAACCAATTTTGAAAAGTGAGAAAAAGGGGAGAAATAGGGAAGAAAAGGGAAGAGAAAGATATTTTTTTTTCGATTATCACGTTATTTAAAGTTAGCGTTAGCCCAAAGTAACTATGCCACGCGGATGAAGTCGCGGGCGGAAGCTAGTTTTGAATAAAGCAGGAAAGACTTTTTTATAACAAAACCTTCTATGTAATTCTGGCTATTACAATGTGGTGTGCCAGTAAATAAGTAAAATAACGTGCAAGTAGATCCTAAAAGTTTTGGTCTCAGAGGGTCAATTTGACATGCTGCACGAGGGCCACTGAAGTCCTTGACATATCCACTTACATTACTCGACGTACCTAAGGGAACTTCAACGTAGTGTTTCTACTGCAACTTCAATCAGTTCATAATCTGCCTAGCCTTTTCCCAACTATGTTGGGGTCGGCTTCCAGTCTAACCGGTTGCAGCTGAATATCAGTATTTTACATGGAGCGACTGCCTATCTGACCTCCACAACCCAGTTAATACTGGGTAATACGATACCCCTTGGTAAGACTGCAACTGCAACTTCAATCAGATCTTCTTACAAGTCCGCAAGCTATAGTTTGGGGTTAGTTTATTTCGAAGTCATTTCAGGTTGTCTACGGGTTCTTCAACTTTTTTTAGGATTCCGTACCTCAAAAGGAGGACAAAATAACGGAACCCTTTCAGGATCAGTTTGTTGTCTGTCGGTCAGCGTTTGATTGAGATGTGGCGATTCCTGAGGATACCTGGAAATTAAGGCCTCCAATCAGGGCAAAAATTTACAATGTTAGCTACTACACGCTAAGGGCACTTCCTGTGGGGTACCAGCCTCGGCTTAGGGCGTCGCTGGGGGGGGGGGACAGCAAAGGGACAGGCTGGATGTGATTGAGATTGGCTCAGCATCGTGGGCTGGCTTTAGCAAGGGACGGGGAAAGCGCTCTGATAATCAAGGTCTACAAAGACACTGATAAATAATTTAACTGTTTTGGAACACACAATGAAATCCTACTATCCTACTAAATATAATATTATAAATGCAAATGTTTGTATGGATGTTTGTTACTCTTTCCCGCAGAAACTACTGAATGGAATTTAATGAAACTTTACAATAATGTAGCTTATACATCAGAATACCACAAAGGCTACAATTCATAAAGATAAATTGTAAATTCTATCACCACGCGAGTGAAACCGCGGGGCTAAGAGATTATTAACCTGGAACTCGTGAGCTCACTGTTCCAGTACCGCACCAGAGGTGTAATATGACTATAAAGGCCTATTCAGACCTAAGCGGTATTCGCTGCCGCTGTGGGTAGAAGTACATACCGCGCGGGTTTCGCTGAGGTATTTAGTATCAAGTACCGCGGCTAGAGCGACCTGAGCGATATTCGCTGCCGCTGTGGGTAGAGGTACATACCGCGCGGGTTTCGCTCAGGTATTTAGTATCAAGTACCGCGGCTAGAGCGACCTGAGCGATATTCGCTGCCGCTGTGGGTAGAGGTACATACCGCGCGGGTTTCGCTGAGGTATTTAGTATCAAGTACCGCGGCTAGAGCGACCTGAGCGATATTCGCTGCCGCAGACGGTAGCGAATACCGCATAGGTCTGAATAGCTACCGCGCGTTATTCTACCCACAAGGATAGCGAAATCCGCTTTGATGTGAACAGTAATATTACCGCATACCCACTGGGTTTTCTCTGACGCAGACGGTAGCGAATACCACTTTTTTTTTTTTTTTTTTTCGGGTGGGAAATCATCCTATGACTTCCCCCGCTCTGGGCGGAGCGGGGGGGGGCATGTCAGACTTGTACTGACTAAAAACCACCCATGTTCCTTCTATTGCCCTTTACGTTCCGGGGCCGCGGTATCTCTTTCGAACAACCCGCAACCCCGGCAGGCGGAGGCTCTGGCAAGCCCCTCTGCTTTGCTGACTCTCTTTGAGGCGCGCGTGAAACACGAACGCGCCGTCGACACGGCCTGTCGTCAATCGACGGACGGACGGTGAACTACCCATTGCTCACCGCCCACAGGCCCGCGGCTGGGTTGGGCAGATGTTCTCTCCCTCAAACGCCCGGCCACCTCCTTTGCTAGCATTACTGCTTCGCAGAAGGTGGTGACCGCTTCCCATTCCCTCTCGCTCCGGACCATGGCCTGAACCAGGGCCGGACGCGAGAGATCGCCGCCGCCGATCGCCTCCACGAGGGCACGGCGGTGCTCCGCCCAAGCTGGGCAGACCGCCACTGTGTGCTCCACCGTGTCCTCCGGGCGATCGTCACAATGGTGACACCCGGGCGCTTCCTCCCGCCCGATGATGTGCAGGAACCTCCCGAAACTTCCGTGTCCGGTGAGGACCTGCGTCAGGCGGTAGGTGAGGACGCCATGACGCCTCTCCAGCCACTCCTCAAAGAGGGGACTTACCGCCGCTATTGTGGCGTGCCCTGCACGGGGTTGCGACAGTCGCTCTCTCCATGCCACCATGAGATCGCACCGGAGGTCTGCCCGCCGAGCGGCAACTTGCCGTGGCAGCGGGTTTTCCCCCCGGTGTAGTGCCTCCGCGCGCCACTCAAACAGGCGCGCGAGGACTATCGCCTCCAGATCCCACGGTGGCAGTCCGGCAAGGAGGCTCGCTGCCTCGCCGGAGATCGTGCGGTAGCCCCGGACAAGCCGTATGGCCACCACCTTTTGGGGCGCGTTCAGATAGTGGGCGGCGCGCCGCCCTAAAGAACGCGCCCATACCGGGGCCCCGTAAAGGGCCATGGACCGCACGACTCCGGCATAGAGCCTACGGCAGGAGGCGTTCGGCCCCCTCAGATTGGGCAGGAGCCGCTTGAAAGCAGCCCCCGTCCGCTCGAGTTTGGAAGCCAAACGTCGAAAGTGTTCGACGAAGTTCCACCGGCTGTCGAGGACGATTCCCGGGTACTTCATCGTCGACCCGACGCCGATGCGAACCCCTCCTACCGTCAACTGGGATCCCGACGGTGGCGTGTTTCCGCGGCCATGAAAAACCATGGCCTCGGATTTGTGCAAGGCCACCTCGAGACCCAGTAGCCGGATCCTCTCCGCGACTATCGCAACCCCGCGTGTCATATTGTCGGCCGCCGCCTGGTGCGACCCCCCCTGAGCCAGGACGAGCGTGTCGTCAGCGTAGCACACTACACTGACGCCGCTGGGGAGGTCGGCGCGCAGCACCCAGTCGTAACCGATGTCCCACAGGAGCGGCCCCAAGACCGATCCCTGTGGGACGCCGCACGACATCTCTCGCCGGTTCCACTCTCCAGAGCGACCGGGGTATATGACGGCCCTGTCCGTCAGATATGCCCCGACCACACGACGAAGATAGGTCGGCATCCGGTGGTATTGGAGTGCCTCCCTGATGCAGCCCCAGGGCATGGTGTTAAACGCGTTGGCGATGTCGAGAGACACCGCCACGACAACCCCACCCCTGGACACTGCAGCCCCCGTCGTGAGGGCTCTCACGCGCATGATGGCATCCACCGTAGAGCGCCCCTTGCGGAAACCATACTGGTGTTCCGCAAGATCCGGCCCCGTCCCCACAAGGTGCCCGACGAGGCGGTTTGCAATTACTCTTTCAAAGAGCTTGCCCACCTCGTCGAGCAGCACAATGGGCCGGAATGCGGACGGAGAGTCCGCAGGGCGCCCCGGCTTCTGTATGAGGACCAGTTTCCCCGTCTTCCACCGAAGTGGGAACTGGCCTCTCTCCAAGCACGCGCTTAGGAGCCCTAGCAGTCGGGGCCCGAGAGCCTCCAGGGCCAGGACCCAGGCTTTGCCATGCAAGCCATCGGGTCCCGGGGTGGTGTTTTTGGCTTTCAGCCTGCCCACCGTCGCTCTCAGATCTACCCCAGTCACCTCCGGAACGTCGTCGTCGTCGTTGTCCTCGTGGTCCGCTTGTGGCACCGCAAGCGGCGGAGCCATGGGCGGAGGAGCATGCTCCCCTCGCGAAGGGAACAGAGCGCTCACCACATCCTCAACTAGTTGGGGCCGGAGACTCTGCGTCAGCGGGGGGGCCCTGGTGCGGAGTTTATCCCGCACCATCTTGTATGGGCGCCCCCACGGATCCCCGTCCAGAGACTCCAGCATCTCCTCGCGGGCCAGATCTTTGGCCCGCAAGACACCTTCTAGGAGGGCGGTCTTCGCCGCTCTGTACCCCTCATACAGCTCCGCCTCGATGGCTGCCGCATCCGGTGCTCGAATGCGGAGCCTGCGGTGCCTGGCGTACAGGTGTCGCGCAGCGACGCATGCCTCTCGCAGTGCCGTCAGCTCGCGCGACCACCAGTACACCTGACGCCGGGCGCTTCCAGACCGGACTCGGGGCATTGCCACGTCACAGATCTCAGACATGGCCTCCTGGAGCCAGTCCGCCTCGTGGTTGGTGTCGGCAGGCCTGTCCGGTGATGACACCCAGGCCTGCACGATTGAGGCCTCCAGGAGGAGCTCCCGGTCCAGTTGTTTCAGCGCCCACCGCGGACCACTCGGGGCCTGTAGGACCGGCGCGCTGGAGGTCTGGGTGGAGACGTCGAGCCGGATGTACCGGTGATCGGAGTAGGTCTCCACCTCCTCCATGACGCGCCAGTCGACGACACGCGGCGACAGAGCGGGGCTAGCGAACGAAATGTCCACCACCGACTCGCCCCGCATCCGCACACACGTGGGAACAGAACCCCGATTTAGGACGACCAGGCCTGTCTCCAGTGCCCAGTCCTCCACCATCCTTCCCCGCACATCCGTGCAGCGAGAACCCCAAGCCAAGTTCTTGGCGTTGAAGTCCCCGAGCACTAGCACGGGGAGGGAGCAGTTACCGACGACGACGGTCAACTCCCTCAGAGAGTTGTGGAACTCGGCGAGAGTTCGGCTCGGGGAGAAGTAGAGACCCGCTACGACTATATCCCCGAACCGTGCTGCGACGCACCCCTGACCCTTCCTGACACCCTCGAAGGACGGGGTACCGGCGGCAGCCGACGAGATGATGGTCACTGAGCCGCTCAGGTCCTCGACCCAGTCGTCCCTGGGGAGGACAAAGTACGGCTCAGCGACCACGGCGATATGAATCGACCACTGCGCCATGCTCTGGAGCAAGAGATCCTGAGCGCAGGCGCAGTGGTTGATATTCGCCTGTAGGAGGCGTAATGGGGCCGTTATTGGCACTCCATTACAGCCCCCTCCTGGACCCCTTGTGAGGGTCCGGCTGCCACCGCTGTGGCGATAGCGGTGGCGCTGGTGGCGGCGGCAGCAGCGGCGTCAGTGGCAGCGAATACCACTTAGGTCTGAATAGGCCTTAATGGTATTTAAAAAACTGCTGTCATTGACGCGCATCCGATGCTGCAGGGAGGTAATACGTTTGCGCACAATTGTTTTAAAACTATCTGTTCCAGCCTCGGCGAACATTGCTGACGGGCTACAAAAGCACACTGAACAATTTCTTTTAAACACACTTTGATAGTAAAATAGTTTTCCTTTGATAAACGCATGCTAGAAGGAACATCGATTACAAAACCATTAAGTAGGGTAATTTGAGTTTAAATTAACCCGTCCCTGCACTATATAAATAGGCGGTGTGTACTGGAGCGGGAATCGAACACGTGACCCGAGTGATCGGCGGTCAACTGTGACAAATCGGCACGAAACCTTTGTAGGTTGTTATTCAGGCGTTATACATAAACGCTTCAGAAGTTCAGTTACATATGCACAACACGAAAACTCATGAACACTGCAGCAAGTACAAATGCACTCAAGACTAGGTTTTCGAAATATGAAAATTTTCAAAAAAGAGTCGCGCACCGAGAGTTCCATACAAACTTGACACATAAACGGCCATTTCTTTTGAGTGCATAGACTAAGAGTGATGATTGATTTTGACAGCTCCAAGAGACCATAGATTTAAGTATGTATATGGTTTTAATTTTAACTCGATTCGACGCGTTCCCAAGATAAATGGGCTTGAAAGACAGATAACAAAGTGATGGTAAGTGGTATTAAATGGGAAAAAAACGAAGTGCATAAGATTTGCTCTGCCAAACGTCAAAAGTAGTGATTGTGACATAGTATTGAATCAAGAGAAACTAGAATTCGTCAATAAAACTGTTTTCCTGGGGATAACGCTCGATTCAAGGCTACAATGGGGTCCGCATATAACATCTCTTGCAGGACGGCTTAGTTCAGCAGCATATGCTGTCAGAAAAATCCGTCAGTTTACTGATGTAGATACCGCGAGGCTAGTCTATTTTAGTTATTTTCATAGTATAATGTCATACGGTATTTTACTTTGGGGACGGGCTGCAGACATCGAGTCTGTATTTATTCTGCAGAAAAGAGCCATTAGAGCCATTTATAATCTACGTAGGCGAGATTCTCTAAGAGAACAGTTTAAGGAAATTAACATCATGACAGTACCTTGTCAATATATCTATGAAAACATCATGTACGTCAGAAAAAATTTGCATCTATTTGGTAAACGAGGTGATAGACACAAGTATAATACTAGAAATAGGGACCAATTGGTTCAGCCGGGTTTCAGGTTAGCTAAAGTAGACTCATCTTTCATGGGGTACTGTTTGAAATGCTACAATAAAATACCTCCCCACATTCTTCAACTGAATGAAACGAAATTTAAATCTTGTATTAAACGCACACTATGTAGGCAAGCATATTATAAGTTGGGGGATTATATTGATGATAAAAATGCTTGGCTCAATGCTGGTCCTGCTCCTCAAGCTTAGGGGTAAACTCATTGATAAGTATCCGAAGCTATAGTGGAAGCTGCAGAAGATTGTAAGACTATCTTTGCAATGTATAGAATCAATTCTCTAGTATTGTATAATTATTAAGCCCATATGTGAGTGCTACCTATGTATTATCATTGACTTGACGAAGCCCTGGTGGTTAATAGTGTCATGCTCACTTAAATGTCTCGCTGATAGTGGCGGGTGTGTCGGGTCATTTAGCTCCCTTCAAAATGGTCGAGCTGAATGGGGCTGATCCATACGTCATGTTCGTGAACGGGCGCTGTCAGTTGGGACTGGTCATTTTTTAACTACCACGGTCATTTTTTTTTTAACTTATTTAGATTTTAAATTGAATTTTGCTTTTTATTTACTCTGGACGCTCTTACTGTGCACGTCTTTCTACATCGTTCTCACATATTTGTATAATCTCAACACGAATGATGTAAATACGATTTTGTAAAAATATTATAATTTAAAAGAGTGTCCATGGAGTTTCTTGCCCATTCTTCTCCATAGAGATCAACGCTTTGGAATGGGCAACTACAGTACTTTCACAAGTTATTATGCCTTGTGACCGGGATTGTAGCAGCATCATTTTTTTGTTCTTGTTTTTTTTGACATTCAAAAGTGCCTGTAATGGTCTAATTGAAATAAATGCTTTGAGTTTGAGTTTGAGTTTGATCGTATAAGGGTTTAATTTTTTTGTTTTTGAAGTAGGGAACACTAAATAGATCGGATATTATTTAGCAAGATAATTATTTATATTATTCGTTTTGTCAACCCAACAATCCTTTCTCAGCGTTATATTTAGAAAACACAGGTTATACGAAAGGCTAAATAATTGCAGACACTAGGGTCGATCTTTAGGTTAAGCCACGCTTGCCTAGGTTGGGCTGTGGATGGATAACCAACCGTTACATACCAAGTTTTCACCCTGCCTCGGAAAACACGATATTATGTTGTTGGTTCCGGCTCTCATTTGTAGACCTTTTCCAGCCGTTACAGATAGTCAATGTCCTGAAAGTCTGACATCCAGTCTCTCCAAGGGGTATCATACTATACCAAGTACTAACTGTACTGTGGAGGTCAGGTAGGTAGTCGCTCCATGTAAAATACTGGTATCCAGCTGAATCTGGTGAGACTGGAAGCCGATCTTAATAAAGTTTTTTTTTCGATCGCTCTGCGACTGCGCCAACCGTGTCGTCAAAGTTGGGAAAAGAAGATAACAAGTGTTAAATCTTCTCAGTGAAAGCCAAGTTTAAGTGGTGAATTTATTGCAGAAAATTCATTAAGTTACAATTAGTGAAAATTAAGATTAGACATTCAAAGGCGTGTGCGCAGCGTAGCGTAGCTTCAAGAAGAGAGCCAATATGGCCGACACGAATGTTCTAGTCGCGCGTCGCGTTCCATGCTCGGTGATGCTCGATTCGTAGAGCATCAGCGCATTTCAGGTTGTTAACAATGAGATTATACCATAGGATCAAACAAAGTCTGGGGAGTGGGGTAAAAAGCCGGTCCAAACAAACCAGACGAATTGTTGCTGCTCGCGTCATTTGTTTGTAACGACCTATGCGCCTGTTTGCTCTTGTTGCATGGAGTCGGTCTTCTACACTGTTCCTTGTTAATCGTTTCGTTGTTGTTTGAGTTTTTTTGTTGTTGTTTGAGTGTGTTGGGTTGTGGTTGTGTTGTGTGAGTGTTGGGTTTTACGGGTATGCTTAAAATAGAAGTGTGTTTATGCCGAACTAAGATTGGGTTAATTGATAGTGTAGTTAGCATAATAATATAACATTACGCCTAATACCCGTGAAGGGTGAGGGTGGTGTACTCGATAATAATTTAATCCACACTCACCTTTCGCCAGTTATGTAAACTCAATAGTTTTATTGCTTTTCCATTATGTGTACATAGGTGGTAGTTTTTATAATATTTAGATCATTATGGATCCTGTAGGGTAAAAAAAAAGCAAAAGGGTAGAGGAGTGGAAGCTCTGTTTTAAGAGATAGTTGTTTGTATCCATAAATATGTTTTTTCCTTAAACAATTCAGGTACCTATTCTTTTAATTTTTTTTTCTTTTATATTTAAATCCTTATATATGTATTATAATTCTGCTTATTCATAGTTATGTATAGGTGTTTAATTTTGAATATTGTTTTATTGTAATATTGACTATTTAAAGTTGCTATATTCATACTTCCACTAATGTTGTTTTATGTTTTTATTAATTATTTTGGCAATATTATTTTAATTTATAGTATCACCTCATAGTTTTTAACGACACATGACGAGTTAAGTCTCATGTAATAAGGGGCGAGCTTATTACCATCAACCGGGTACGAACCCAGACTATGTGGCTCATACTAAGAAATTCCTAGTGAAAAATCTCAATACCACTTTGCAAGAAAAGAGAATCTAACTCTGGAAAACGACTCGCGCTTGCCACCACTAGACTAAACCATTTATATTGTGATTAATGTATATTTATATATAAAACGTCTAAAAAAACAACAGTATAAACTCCAAAAACCATTAAATAGGCTACACATAATTAGTTAAATTCACCGTCACAAAAACACGAAAATCTGACAAGTTAATAATGTAGGTTCAGAATTGCAAGCAAGCAGAATAATAATTTGTAACCCAATTTCATCGACCTAGTTCTGGCGAAGTTAATTCATTTAATTTAAATTACCACATTTAATTTTTAACCCTTCATTTTCACGTGCTACGCTTTGTTTTTCATGACATCTGGCTTCTATCTCGATAATTATCAATTAAACCTATGATATTACACAGAAGTTCTACTTTTAAAATCGTTGAATTTATTTTATTCCTTAATAAAATCCTATACGAAAAAAGAACACTTACCGTGACCCAAGGGCTGGTTTTTACCTTGCCCAGAGGCCTTGCCATACAACGCGACAACGCGGCCAGTCTCTTGGGCACATTAGCAATTGACATTTTTTTTTTGCTTATTTATTAATTGAATTAAACTTTTTGCAGTACAATTTCTTTTTCGACATTCTTTCACTTAAATTCAATCTCAATCTAAGTATGTAAAGTTTGTATATGTTGGTTTTGTAGAGCTTGACTAAGTGCTTTAATTACCCTGCCGGGTTTGCGGGTTATTCGGAAGAGATATCGCGGCTCCGGATCTCAAAAGGTACAAGAAGGAAAATGGATGGGCCAGCAAAAGTCTGACACTCCCCGCTCCGTCTACAGTAGAGGAAGTTATTTGATGATTTCCCATCTAAAAAAAGGTGTAAATTATCATTGTTTATTCGCCATTTTCATTAGGAAGAATCTGAAAAAACATATTAAGATGTATTTCAGCCGAATTTTTCATACCGACTTATTGCTTGGGGGAATCAAATTTTATCCTTTCCTAAAACGCCTTTTCGTTTTCTCTACTACAATTTTTTTTTAGAAAACATTGCTTCAAATAAAACAATAATGAATTCAAAGCACAACAAAGGCTGCCGTCGCCTTTCGCCCATTAACAATTGATTCGCCAGCCCCCAACCCCCAGCCCGCAGCCACGAGCCAGGAGCCACTAGCCGTTGGTTCCCACCGGGAACTCCTGAATGCAGCATTAATTATTTAAAATGGCGCTTCGTGGTAGCGTGCACTATATTGCGAATGAAAAGCTGCTTTGAACTTTAATTGGATTTCATTTTTTTATGGTGTAACTAGCTTTTGCCCGCGGCTTCGCTCGCGGTAAATTCGGGGTAAATAAGTTCCCCTTTCCTGATTTGCAGGTACCTAGCGCCTTATTTATTGTAATAGCAAAGCTAAATTTTCCCTTTTTTTTCCTCCTTCTCCCTCATTCCTCACTTTTTTTTTAAAAAAAAAGCCTATGTCCCTCCAGAGTCCCAACTATCTCTGTACCAAAATTCATCAAAATCGGTTTAGCCATGTAGGCGTGAACACGTAACAAACAAACTCAATTTCGCTTTTAAAATATTATAGTAAGGATGTGGCTGTTGATTTTACTTTGTCTTGTTTTGACGTAGGTTTTAGGCTGTGTATGTAACCGTGGGATGTAGAGGCGATAGTCCTCGTGCCTTCCGTGTAGTGCCTTCGCACGACACGGAGAGGAAAGTCTGCTGCTGCGGCAAATCGCCGTTCATCTGACAGACCTCTGGTGCGATCTCATGGTGGCATGGAGAAAGGGCCTGTCGGAACCCTACAAAAGTAGTGATAAGTACGCGTTTTGAAGAGGGGCTAGAGAGGGGCCACGGTGTTCTCACCAACCGTTTGATGCAGGTCCTCAACGGACACGGAAGTTTCGGGAGGTTCCTGCACATAACCGGGTAGAAGGAAATGTCCTGGCGGACACGGTAGAGCATACTTTTTTTTTTTTTATTTATAATGAACTCACTCTTGACCTCGATCTCGCCTGATGGTAAGCGACAGATGAGGTCTACGATGGAGCGAGCGAGCCCAGAAGATGCCTATTAACTCTTGTTTTGAAGGCAGACGGGTCGTATGTGGTAGGGAACACAGAAGCTGGCAGAGAGTTCCACACCTTGGCCGTGCGCACAATAAAAGTTGAGGAAAAGCGCTTAGTACGACAAGACGGTATATCGACCAAGTGCGGGTGGTACCCTGCCGTTCGTCTGGTAGCCCGGTAGTAAAACGGAGATGGTGGGATCAGGTCATGGAGCTCCAGCGCACACTCTCCGAAGTACAATCTGTAGAAAACCGACAAGCTGGCAGCGTTACGCCTATGCGCCAGGCTGTGAAGCTTGGACACAAGCATCTCATCGCCTATGAGCCTTTTGGCCCTGCGTTCCACCGAGTCGAGTGCAGCGAGCTGGTATTTTGCCGAGCCATCCCATAGGTGGCTGCAATACTCCATACAGGAACGGACCTGTGCTTTATACAAGTTACAAAGCTGTCCCGGCGTGAAGTATCGCCTCACCTTATTTAGGATGCCCAGCTTTTTAGCTGCAGTCTGTGCTTTTGACTCGATGGTTGGACCGAAGTTGAGATCTGACGTCAACTCCATGCCCAAGAGCTCCAGACGGTCGGTAATGGGTACAGATGTACTTCGGAAAGTAGGGGATAAATTAAATGGGCTCCTTTTGGCTGAGAAAAGACAAGCCTGTGTTTTCTGAGCGTTGAACTTGACCAGATTGTCATCACCCCATTGGGAAACAAGGTTTAAGGTCAAATTCATCCGCTCAACCATGGCCTCTCTAATGCCCGGTTTCTGAGTCACTTTTGACGGCAGTTTATCTATTCGATAGCGCTATTGGTTCAATAACTGTCAAAAATGCGTTTCCGAACCATTCGATTCAAAATAAACTCAGTTTAAACTAACTTTAACTTAACTGACCATTTTTGGACGTTTATCGGTCCTATAACTATTTGACATTTCATTTCGTGTGAAGTTTGAGGTTATTGCGTGTTATTTATTTTTATTTGATAATAGTGCCAATGCAATAAATAGTACCTAAAAAGTAAGCAGGTACCTACGTTATTATAATTATTGATTAGGTAAGATAAAGTTGTGAATATTATGAATTCGAGTAGCTCATCAGAGTCTGATTTGGAAGTGCTGGAATTGATTACAAACATATCAGTTCCCAGAAACCTAAGATCTAGAAGAAATCCTTTTGAAATGTTCAGTGACGAAGAGTTTGATGTGAGATATCGATTTAATAAAAACACTGTGATACACTTATGTGATATTATCAGCCCTGTTTTAACTCCGTTAACACATCGCAAATATACATTATCAGTGATGGAGCAACTTTTAATAACATTAAGATTTTACGCGACTGGCACCTTCCAGGTAGTAATTGGCGATGATCTTAACATTCATAAATCAACTGTGTCAAGAGTCGTTAAGAAAGTAAGTAGAGAAGTCGCTAAGCTAGCAAGGAGTTATATACATATGCCCAGTGTAGAAGAGATAAGAGAAGTTAAGGCTGATTTTTTTAATATTGACGGATTTCCAAATGTTATTGGTTGCATAGATGGAACACACATACCAATCCAGTCTCCAGGAGGTGACCAAGCCGAACTGTTTAGAAATAGAAAAGGTTTCTTTTCTATCAATGTGCAAGTTGTGTGTGATGCTAAATTAATCATCCGTGACATTGATGCTCGTTGGCATGGATCAACACATGACAGCACAATTTATCATAACTCATTCCTGCGAGCACGCTTAGACAACCATGAGATGAATGGTCACCTTCTGGGGGACAGTGCTTATCCCTGTGGGAGATACATTATGACTCCATTTTTAAATCCATCTTCCAGAAACTATTTATCGGTTGCATAGTTAAAGAATGGCTTGTTGAGTACTCGGAAACGCAGTGACAGTTATTAGAAGTTTAAACTTAGTTTATCTATAATGAATCATCAGCTATTGAGAGTTTAACTGAGAACTTCAGAAACCGGGCATAAGAGTAGCTATCTCATCCCTACCGGCTTTTGCACTGGAAATGTATCTCTCTGAGACTGTGCTGTCGTCTGCGTACCCAACAGCTCCTAGCTGAAGTAGGTCGTTGATGTGCAGCAAAAAAAGAGTAGCAGAGAGAACAGACCCTTGAGGAACACCGGCATTGATTGCCATGAGATCCGATGCGCAGCCGTCAATGACCACTCGGATCGATCGTTCACTCAAAAAGTCCGATAACCAGTTGCAAAAGTCAGCAGGGATACCAAATGCGGGAAGCTTGCCAAGCAGACTAGCATGCCAGACCCTGTCAAAGGCCTTTGATATATCAAGAGACACAGCAAGAGCTTCGCCGTGTTTCTCGATGGCCTCACCCCAGCGATGCGTAACATACGCGAGAAGATCTCCGGTCGACCGACCACGGCGGAAGCCATACTGGTGGTCGCTGAGGAGCTCATTGCCTTCAAGGTATGTTAGCAGCTTATTGTTAAGAACCCTTTCCATCACTTTGCAGAGAATGGAGGTGATGGCGATTGGTCTATAGTTGACAGGATCAGCACGGCTACCCTTTTTGGGTACCGGTTGCACATTAGCAAGCTTCCAGGACTTGGGCACCACTCCGGTTTTAAGAGAGAGGCGGTACAGGCGAGTCAGTACAGGAGACAACTCTGGAGCACAGCTCCTAAGGACTCGAGCAGGTATACCGTCCGGTCCACTGGCTTTGTTCACATCTAGACTGCATAGGGCTTTACGGACCTCCTTAAGGTGAACTGCAATCTCCGGCATTACGGAGTTACAAGGAGGTATGTTAGGTGGTGAATTAGATGCTGAGTCTAGACGCGAGTTTTCAGCAAAGAGAGTAGCAAACAAATTTGCCTTCTCTTGCGCGGTGTGAGCCAGTGTTCCATCCGGTTTCAGCATCGGAGGCAGCGAAGGACGACAGAAGTTCGATTCGACCGATTTGGAAAGGGACCAAAACTGCTTGCTACCTGAAGGGTAGGTCGCCAATTTGGCCCCAATTCTTCCAATATGGTCGAACCGAGCCTTCTGTAACACCCGTTTGCAGTCCTTGGCGGCAGAGTTAAAGGCTCTCTTCATGTTGCGAACACCGAGACTGGCGCACCCGACACTACGGGCCGAGGCCCAGGCCTGGTATGCTTGCTCTTTACGCAAATCTGCTTGAGCGCAAGCTGTATTATACCAAGGCCGAGCCTCGTAGCCAAGTGGGACGTCAGAGAATGGAATATAGTACTCCATTCCCTGACGTATCACGTCGACAATTGCGTCAGCACAGATGGACGGGTTGCTCGAAGAGAAGCAGGTCCGCCGCCATGGGTAGGATGCAAAGAAATGCCGCATCTCATCCCAGTCTGCTGACCCGTACTTCCACACTCGCCTCATGCCCCTGGAGGTTGTATCCGGAGGAGAGCAGGTAGATACAGTTTTCACCAGACAGTGGTCTGACGATCCGAGCGGGGCCCAGACCGATACAGAGTGCCTGTCCGGATCAGTTGTCAGCAGAAGGTCTAAACAATTGGGTGTGTGGCCATCAACATCCGGGACGCGGGTAGCTTGATCAACCAGCTGGTCGAGATCTAGCGATAACGCAAACTTGCGCGCCTCTCTTCCAGCATGGTCTGATTTCTGGTACGGGAACAACCATTCTTTATGATGGGCATTAAAATCCCCCAGAAAAACAAGCTCCGCCATCGGGTATTTAAGTTGGGCCAACTCGGCTGCCTCCGTAAGATGGTCAAAGAGTCTAGTCGTCTCCGGATCACCACTATGCGACCGATATACACCGACATAGATGGACTTAGAAATGCCAGTGTTCACCATCAGCCACAAAGTAGAAAAACCTGCAACCTCGCAGCAGCGGAGACGCTGACAGCAAATGTCATCGCGGACGTACGCACAGACCCCAGCCTGCTTCTTAAACTTATGTTCAAGTGAGTATCCTGGGTAGTTGAGGTACGCCACGTCTGAGGGGTTTGCTATCTTTGTCTCCGTTAAAAAGAGTAAGTGAGGCTTTTCGGTCTCAAGATGGTGATGGACCGGATCGATATTTGAGTGCAATCCACGGATGTTAGTGAATTGAACTTTAAGAGGGAGGAAGTGCTGCCGTTGGTTACACTTACTTCTTTTTATTTTGCGCTTCATGGGTTTTTTTTTGGAGTTTTATTTTTTTGGGAATAAAGGGAAAGTGAGGCGGAGGCGATTGACTATACATTTCCCTGGAGCTTAGTTCGACATAGAGGGAAACTCACCTGGAGACTGCGGGGACGCCCGAACCCCCCCGAAAATGTCCACCGGGTCCTCCCATCCAGTCGCCGACTGGCACGGTGGTGCAAATCGGGATTTTTCGCGTGGTGGCGGGGCAGCCTTTCGCACGTGGTTAGTGTGCTACTTGGGCCCCCAACTTCCTGCGGTCGGCCAACGGCAAGACCGTGCTTCGGATCCCGCTACCCTCCAGAGTGAGTTACCATGACGAAGTTCGCTCCTAGGCTGCGACCAGTTTCGGACAACGCATCTACTAACTCCCCATTCCCAAAGGCACTGGTACTCCCACGCATCGACGAAACACAGTTGCCTGCTTGACGCCGAGCTCCGGTGGGAGGGTGGTCGCGAGCCAGGCGGGTGTGATCCCTACCACCGCAGAGAAAGAATTGGTCAGTCACAGAAGGTGTTGGGTGTGACTGTCCAGGATGCGCCGAGCGCTTGGTTCGGTTTGGAGACTGCTGGAACAGCTTGCGCTACACGAGGAGGCTTCTTTAGGCATCCCGAAAGCGGTCTACCACGTTTGTGTGGAGCACCGCTGTTTCCTCGTAGAAGCGATCGGCGGCAGTGACCTCTACCGCGGGCCTTACTTCGGTCTTTGGTCCGGAGCGAGAGGGAATGGGAAGCGATCACTTATTACTTCAAAGCAGTTAAATAAGCCGTTAAATTGTAAACAAACACCGCTTTAAATAGGTAAAAAAGGCCGACTATAAAATTAAAACGTGAATGTTTGTGAGGATGGACAGATGGATGTATGGATATTAAATTTGTTACTCTTTCACGTCAAAACGGCTGAACGGATCGTGATGAAATCTGGCATAGAGGTAAATTATGGTTCACCCTTGTTTGGTCGAACAATGTTTCGTCGAAAATCACTTCGGCGAATTTTAGTTGCAATAAAGTCATTTCGTAGAATTATTCATTTGACCGAATAATTCATTGGTAAATTTTTATTTTTCGTATATATTTATTTGAACTAATTTCATTTGAACAAATTTCATTTCACCGAATTTTCAAATGCACTAATTTTATGCATATATTCTTTTGACCTAAAATTCATGTTTAATGGGCACAGTTCTAGCCTAACTCAAATGGCACTTAACCAAACCTTAAAATATTCTTTGCATGGTCGAGGGTGGGCTTGGTCGACGGAGCCCCGCTTTGCGGGGCTCCTACTTCTGGGTGGTTTATAAAAAAAATAACCACGAAGGGGATGGCGGGGTCGTGTGAGCGAGCGAAGCGAGCGAATAGACTCCGCCATCCCCTTCGTGGTTATTTTTTTTGAAAATTCGGTGAAATGAAATTTGTTCAAATGAAATTAGTTCAAATAAATAATTATGCAAAATAAAAATTTACCAATGAATTATTCGGTCAAATGAATAATTCTACGAAATGACTTTATTGCAACTAAAATTCGCCGAAGTGATTTTCGACGAAACATTGTTCGACCAAACAAGGGTGAACCGTAAATTATAGTCTGGAATAAAACATTAGGATAGTCTCTTTTTGATAGCACGCGGGCAAAGCCGCGGGCGCCAACTAGTATTCTTATAAAAAAGGGCAACAGCTACTCGCTAAATGTTATAACAATTTTACGATAGTAAATATTACAATTTGAGTGTCACAATGCACATTAAGCCATCACCTTAAATCCATCCAAAGGTTGTCTTGAAAATATCGCTTTAAGAGATAAGAAAAAAAAAGAAAGAAAATCTATTTATTAGACTAGATAAAAAAAAAACAAAATTACTTAAATTAAAAAAAGAACAAAAAAATATAGAAGACAAAATTACTTAATTAGTCCTGTAGGCGGCCAAAAGGCTTGTTTGATCTATCAGCATGATGGGGCAACATGGCAACCATGACAAAGCGCTAATAAATTCTGATAGGACCTAAGCAAGACCGCCTTGTATCACTCCATTTATAAGCTCTAAACTTTAATTCGACTGCTGCGCTGCGTGTCGCGGGTTCGATTCCCGCACGGAACAAATATTTGTATGGCCTACTGGTAGTTGTTTCGGGTCTGGCTGTATGTGTATGTGAATTTAAATGTTTGTAAACGCACCCACGATACAGGAGAAAATGCTAGTGAGGGGCAACGTCTTTAAAAAAAAAATCTTGTACATTGTATGGTGTACATAATCTTTACTTTTTTTTATTTGATAAAAGCGAAAGTAAGTTTGTGTTTGTTACATCTTCACGCCTAAATGGCTAAACCGATTTTGATGAATTTTGGTTCAGAGATAGTTGGAACCCTGGAGACGGACATAGGCTATTTTTTTTTAATAAAAGTGATAAATGAGGGAGAAAGAGGGAAGAACAGGAAAAACTTAGCTTTAATAAATCAGTTGCATACAACTGGAACAGAAAGGTAATCAATTTGACATACAAAAAGGTGTAAGACAAGGAGATCCACTATCACTGAAACTGTTCTCAGCTGTGTTAGAAATGGTCTTCAGGAATCTATGTTGGGACAAAGTAGGACTATCCATAAATGGAAGAATATTAACAAATTTAAGATTTGCTGACGACATCGTTTTATTCGCAAGAACACCAGAAGACCTAAGCAACATGTTAAATGAATTGTCACAAGAAAGTGCTAAGGTAGGCCTGCACCTAAATAGAGAGAAAACAAAAGTAATGACAAATGGAGAAAAAAGAACCATAATGGTAAAAGACATAGAAATAGGCTATACACAAGAATATATATATCTTGTACAATTGATGTTACCCAAAGACACAGTTGATAAAGAAATTGAAAGAAGAGTAGCAAACAGCTGGAAGAGATACTGGGGCTTGAAGGAGGTAATGAAAGATAACAAACTACACATAGCAACAAAAACTAAAGTATTTAACTCCTGCATCTTACCGGTACTGACTTATGGATGTCAAACTTGGCCATTATCAAAAAATACGACCACAAACCTCGCCACATGCCAACATGCGATGGAAAGAAGCATGTTAGGTGTAAAGAAAGCTGACAGAATAAAAAACAAATCCATCAGACACAAAACCAAGGTGCAAGATGTAACACTAAAAATAAAGAGATGAAAGTGGAAATGGGCAGGTCACTTGATAAGAGGCAAAGAAAAATGGAGCCAAATTGTTACTCAGTGGTACCCAAGAGATGGTCATAGATTGAGAGGAAGGCCTAATAAAAGATGGGATGAGGATATTCGCTAAGTAGCTGGAATTACATGGCCCAGAGTGGCAAACGAAAGGTCAGAATGGAGAAGGTTGGAGGAGGCCTATGCCAACTGGCAAACGGATCTGCAAAGAATTAGTAAAAAACAAATTCATGAGTGAAACTAATTTTTTCTTGTAACTTAATTTTTGTTTTTGTAAATCTGAATAAAAGGCTTATTATTATTATTAAATCAGGTGCAAGGACAAAAACTACAGGTAGCAGGTACCTGCAAATCAGGAAAAGGGAACCGTGTTACCCCGAATTTAACGCGAATGAAGCCGCTGGATGAATGTATGGATGTTTGATACTCTTTCATGTCGAAACAGCTGAACGGATCTTGATGAAATTTGACACAGAGGTAGATTATAGTCTGGAATAACAAAGAATACTTTTTTTTCGATCATCATGCGGGCGAAGCCGCGGGCGCCAGCTAGTAACAGTAGCACACGTAAGGTACGAGTACACAACTATAATATAGCATACAAACTTAATATTCTAATAGCACCCCAAACAATGCGAGAGGGATGAAAGTGAAGATATTTTCTAATATAACGCAACCCGGAATATTGAAGGAATATTAATTTTACAAGGGACGCCATTTCCGAGGATTTCCTCAAGGATTAAGTAATATTATTGGGTTGAAGGTATAACGTCTCACGTTTACGTTGATTTCGAAGTATCAGAAAAAGGGAAACTTGGAAGTTTTCATAAAGGTGAGAAAAGGAGTTTTCAGCTGAAAATTCAGGCAATAATCAAGTAACATCAAAGTGAGTGAGCCTATTACAGAAAAAAATATAAGGAGGTGTTTGTCTTGGTATGGCCATGTTATGTGACTAAAAGAGTGGATAAGCATGTTGATGTATGGAGAAGGAGAGAAAAGCCAAAGCAGAGATAGATCAATTTTGTACGGAATTATACCAAGGACTATGATGATCACTTACTTAATTTTTCGTGCTAATCAACATAATTCCGATACTTCACGATCTAAACATAAAACCTATAGTTAAACATCTTGTTCCGTCTAATACTGATATTAAACGAACGTAGCATAGTAAAATAAATATAAATAACAGAAATACAAAGCTTTCACTAGCTTGTGCTAGATTTTTCCAGAACTTATTTGGCACACATTTTCAATTTATTGCAGGGCTATTGTGTTGGCTCAAAAACAGGACCAACTGACAATACCAACATTTCACTATGCGAAACATATTTTCGTGAAACATTTCATATGTTGCAGCTTTTTATTTTTGTAAATTAAATTTTAATTTTCAGGTGTTTGTGTGGTTTACAACTGAAAATTCAAAATATTTCATTATGCACATGTCAACATATAATTTGGAGCCTTTGAGAGTATAATTTACAATCCAACATAACTGGCTAAATATCATTTATTGTCAATAACAGTAAATTTATACTTTTACTACAAACCTTTAAAGTTCAATTTGCTTCACACGCCTCTCTCCAATTACTTAAATTCTAAACATTGCTGTTGTATAAGAGAAAGTAATAAAATCGATATACTGACTCCCTCACTTTGAACACCTGCGGGGTAACCATATCGTCTTATAGCAGAATTCTCTCAATCTTATTCCAGAGTGGGAATGAGATGGCGCTAGACATCTTGTATAGCTCTGTCTCTTTCTTACTTACTACTACTTACTTGAATTATTTTGATATTAAAATAATTCTGATTTAAGACATCTCTAAGGTGCTGAGCTGCTGACACTGCGGGTTGTCCGAAAGAGGTAACGGAACAGAAAGGGCAAAAAAAGTAACATGGGTGGGTTTTAGTCAGTACAAGTCTGACACTCCCTTTCGCTCCGTACAGACTACAAAAAAATAGCTGCTTCCACAGGAGTACCCAATGGACTTTACTTAGCTTATCTTTACTTGGTTTTTCATAAAAAACTGAGTCACTTATTCTAATGAAAAAAAAACTGCATTTTTGGTGACATTGGCGCATATGTTGATGTCGTTCAGTTTTATTTCATTTTTTGTAAAAAAAAACCAATATAAATCTACGGAAAAACTAATAAAATAAAAAGTTATTCTAGTTTTTCCGTAGATATATTGTTTTTTTTTTATTTATACATACCTACCGCTCGCAGGTTTCGCGAAAACAACGTCAAGGAAAAAAGAATCTAGAAAAAGCTACAAAACTTAGAATGGCTGAAGTTTTATAGGAAATTCTGTCCTTCCTTCAAGTATTTGTACAAACAAACCTGGAAATTTGCAAGTACGTTTAACAATTCCGTACGTACCAGATACAGGTTGTTTCAAACCTGTGGCTGTTTCTTTTTGCGGATGGGAAATTATCAAATAACTTTTCCCCCGCCCTGGAGCGAACCACCCGCAATCTCGACCAGTAGGCCTACCATGACGTTTTAAAGCAGAACTTATTCCACTGAGGGAAAGAGATGGTGCTAGACACTCTGTATAGCTCTGTCTCTTTCCCTCAATGGAATTAGTTCTGCTTTAAGACGTCATCGTAGGGTAGCTGTTCCTTACAAGTTAGTTTAAAAACCATATGTGTGGAAGATAATTATTATTTCTATAAATAAACTGATGAACTATTTTCTTGTAGATAGAAATCTTTGTTACATACTAGCTGTTGCCCATGACTTCGTTCGCATTTAGTAGTAGTCTATCTCAGTGCCAGATTTAATGCAGATCCCTTGCACCTTTATGGCATAATTAAATAACAAACATTAATCCATCCATCCATCGGTCCATCCATCTGTCCATCCATCCATCCACCCATCCATCCATCCAATTAGTAAAATTTTTAATTGTTAGGACTTATCATCGTTACTCAAACGTACAACAAAGTCGTACCTATCTACTAAATCCTACTAAAATCATTTCTTTCTTATTTTCATATGGTACCCTTCGTTTGGGCTCCGCCATAATCGGGTAATAAGGCTTTTGCTATTATGGAGTGTCTCAAAATCATTTTTTTTGTCTTTGTCCCACACTAGGAATTTCTCCTGTATCGTGGGTGCATTTACAAACATTTAAACTCACATACACAAATAGCCACACCCGAATCAACTGCCTGTAGGTCATACAAATATTTGTTCTGTGAGGATATCGAACCCGCGACACGCAGCGCAGCAGTCAATCGCTCAGCATCGCCTCGATCTCCTTATCGAACTCATAATTTAAAGCCAACATTGTAGCTACTTTGTAGGTACTAACATAGTATCAAAATATAATATTGGTATAGATATACATAATGCAGTCATATTTTACAGAAATCGCTCTTGAATTTGCAGATAATGTAAAAAAATTGGATTAAAAATAGAGAAGAATTGCGTTTTCTCTTAATTCTTGAAATGTACTTAAAAAAACACAGTTATTCACGATAGCTCTATTCAGCAATTATAAACAGAATTCAGAAAAAGATGTTTCTTTTTTTTAATACAACCAAATTTATAACAAAACTAGCTGTGCCCAGCGGTTTCACCCGCTGAGGTTTAGGGGTATGAAAAATAGATGTTAGCCGATTCTCAGACCTACCCAATATGTACCCAAAATTTTATAAGAATCGGTCGAGCCGTTTCGGAGGAGTACGGTAACTAACATTGTGACACGGAAATTTTATATATTAGAGATATGGATTTTTTATAAAACATAATATCTCCGGAACCCTTGGGTAAAAATGGTTAAAATTGTAGTAGGTTATAGTAAATTATCTGGTAAATCGAATCCCTAATGGTGGACCACTATTTACGCCACACCCTGTATAGTCTTGTGTAAGATAGGGTACACAATTACACATACCGTGACGTATCCGTGTGGATAAAAACCCCGATTAAAAAAAAAATTGTAACAAAAAATCCACCGAATATACAGTATGTATGTTCTATGGCACCCCATTAAAAATTATAAGCAATAACCATCAATGACTGATCCAATAAAATTTAACAAGCCCACACTTTTCCGTCCCCCTATAATCTCTAAGGCCGTGTTTACTTCTTTTTAAAGGAAACATATTAATAGCTGTGAAAACTGGTCACAATCAAAATTAAACTTTAGCAAACAAAGTTTAAAGTTCATATTGAATTTTGTTGCCAGGACTTGATAGCCTGCCAAACGCAGACAATCAATAAGTTTATTTGGCTACGGAGGCACTTTGGAAAGCCAGAAGGAGGTTCGTTTTAAAGGAAATGCGGAGTTCTGAGTGATTTGCCATCTCTGTCATCTTCTGTTTGTTGTCTCTGTCAAGATCGTCGGTACTATTAAAAAAAAAAAAAACTTCATAATTTTCTATTGCTAAAACCTGAAAAGAAAAAAATAAAGCTTTCTTATTTGTTAACGAAATAATAGTACAAACACTAAGTTGAAAAAAGCCTGATGATCAAGCAACTTTTCAAGAATGATTTCCTGAAGTTTTTTTAAGAAGTTCCCAAAATTTATACGGTGGTTTAAAAAAAATATTTTTGTTAGATCTTCTAACATGTATTTATATTTAATACACATATTTGTTTAGGCCTAACTAAAGTTTTCAAGTTCCAGAAATGTAGGTAGCGGTACTATAATCCAACGATATATTATATTAATATTAAGGCGTATTATAGTATTCGTGTAAACCAGTCTAAGAGGCGTGAAATAACGTGAACGGGACCGTGTCAGAATACCTAAAGAATAAAAAAAATGGGTAAGTGCGAGTCGGACATAAACAGCCATATCTTTGACTACGTAGACTTAGAAGGTTGATTTTTTCACAAGTCCCAAGGGAGTTCAGATTTAAGTGTGTGGTTTTAATTTCTTAACTCGATACCTCCACGAGTTTTCGAGATAAAGATTCTTGACAGACAGTCGGACAACAAAGTCATCTTATAAGGTTTTGGTGTTAAGCCACCTACTTACGAGAAATAACGACTTCTCGACGAGAAATAACGAGTTATTTGATAATAATCTCCCATTCGCAAAAATAAACAAGGGTTCCGTTTTTTCCTTTTGAGGCACGCAATTGTAAAAATACGACGACACATCGTATGTAAAACGCAGGTGACGTAACAAGACTACTACCAGGCCAGACGGTATGGCGACATGTTCGACGACAGATCGTGTGGTGTCGACATGAGCTTCGCGCCATTTCTCTGTAGACAAGAAACCTATCGTATCGCTAGGTGAATGAGTCCGGGTGTTAGAAAAGAAAATCTTATAGATTACTGTGTTTTTGTTGAATCGCTAGTTCAGAGCCTGTTCTAGCTTACAATGCGACGCGAAGTTAACAAAACTTAACAAACGTACATGGTCGACAATGTCCACTCATTCACAAAGCGACACGGTTTTGACGACACGGTTGGCGCAGTGGCTGAGCGATCGACTGCCGCGCTACGTGTCGGGGATTCGATTCCCGCACGGAATAAATATTTGTATGGCCTACAGATAGTTATTCCGGGTCTGGCTGTTTGTGCACAATACAGGAGAAATTCATAGTGTGGGGCAACGTTTTTTTTTTATTTAAAAAAAATAGCGAAAAAAGAAAAAAAAAGAATTGATAAATATTACGAAAAAATAACTATATGAAACAAGTGACACAGATGTTGCCATCTGTACTGTAACTATTCAGAACAAAAAGTGGAGTAGAGTTGCACTTCTGCAGATAACTATCTTATGGCTAAGTAAGGCAAATCATTTGGTACTGATGATGCTTCACTATCTCTTAATGTAACAGTAGATAGCAATTACACAAATACACAGTGTAGGGATGCGATAACATTAGTAATCTCCTAACTAAACATGGAAACTGAAAACTAAGGTCAAAATCCTTTAAGAAAACATACATTCCTAGTGTAAGTACTTAGAGTCCCTACATAATTGTAAACATTATGAACCCTATTTCCAGCTGTGAATTATTAGTGATGAGTATCTTCATTTGGTGAGAAATGAGTTATTCAATAGTATCCTTCTATATCTAATATTATAAATGCGAATGTTTGTGAGGACGAATGGATGGATGGATAGATGTATGGATGTTTGTTACTCTTTCACGTCAAAATGTCTGAACGGATCTTGATGAAATCTGTCACAGAGTTAGATTATAGTCTGCAATAACACATAGGATACTTTTTTTCGATCATCACGTGGGCGAAGCCGCGGGTGACAGCTGGTATGTTATATAATATGTATAGTAATAGTCATGACAGAAAAAACAGTACACAGTAATTTTTTTACGGTTCAACTAACTCGAAGTCGCGAAATGTTTCCACATTTATTATGCGATTCTCTTATTACTTTCTGTTCCCTAATATTTTTTTTTTAAATCGTTGCTCCACACTAAGAATTTCTAGTGTATCAACAATCGTGTAAAAACGGTATCTTATGAGTGGCCATCCACGAACAACGGCTTAACCTGAGCATCGACTCGACCGACTGTTATTATCCGGCATGTTCGCAGAAGCGGGCATAGATGGTTTTCACGCTATCATGCGCAAGCGATGCGCCTCCATCATGCGCAGGGTACGCTGCAGCCCCAACAGCATCCTACGCACTATAGCGGACAGGTGGGACAGCCCCATACTGGGACATTGGATACGCGCACATTCAAGTGTGGCGTAAAATGTATGATTGTTTTTCCTTTGTTTTTCTGGTAGATTTAAGTACTAACATTAGTTTTTTAAGTTGTGTATTGTACTAACCAAATGGACTTTGTCTGCAATAAATGAATTTATTATTTATTATTATTATTATGTACCTATTTTATCATCCTTAGCATTTCGTGGCAGTTTGGATAGTAATATGTACTTGCATGGCAATAAACTCGCCCTATATGACATTACACTTAAACATAACTAGACAAACGTAGTTTCAATGACCTATATCTCTTCTTAACCCTCCAAAAATACAAGCGTGATAGTGTTATGATGAAGCATCTTGAAAATCGGGGCAAAGTTCGCCAGCGTGAAATAAAATTATTTGAAGTCTTGTGAAGTTCAAGGCAAAATCCCTGCGACTCAAAAGGTAATTAGTGTAACCCTGGAGGTATAATCTTATAAATTAGGGGTAATTATGTTGTAAAAAGGAATGTGTACTCTTTAAATTTCAAGAAATCTTTTGAAAGGTTGTGAATATTTTGGCTTTTAATTATAAAAGTTTTGAAAGGTCAGTAACACTACTTTCACTTTCAAAAAGTTAGCATACTTATGGTAGTCATATTTTTATACTACAGTGCATCTGGAGGACCTCGTGGCTAAATAATATCAGCCGCTCGGGTCGATCTTTAGGTTAAGCCGCGCTTGCCTAGGATGGTCTGTGGATGGGTGACCACCCGTTACATATCGAGTTTCCTTCGTGCCTCGTAAAGCACGTTAAGCCGTTGGTCCCGGCTGTCATTTGTAGATCTTTGACAGTCGTTACAGGTAGTCAGTGTTCCGAAAGTCTGACAACCAGTCTTGCCAAGAGGTATCGTATTACCCAGTATTAACTGGGTTGTGGAGGTCAGATAGGCAGTCGCTCCATGTAAAATACTGATATTCAGCTGCATCCGGTTAGACTGGAAGCCGACCCCAACATAGTTGGGAAAAGGCTAGGCAGATGATGATGATATTTTTATACTAGCTGGCACCCGCGGCTTCGCCCGTGTGATGACTGATTCGGGAACAGTTCGGAACAGGCTAGGCAGGTGTTGAAGGATAAAGTTTTTAGTTCTTCTATACCAAGACATAGTATTTTATTGGTGACTAGCCGGCGCCCGCATGATATCGAAAAATAAATCGATCCGTTCAGCTGTTTTGACGTGAAAGAGTAATAAACATCCATACATTTATACATCCATCCATCCATGCTCACAAAACATTTACATTTATAGTATTAGTAAGAAGTCGTACATCATTGAAAAATATCGTCCTTCGTAAAGCTGTTGGTACCACCCGGGTGTCACCATTGTGACGATCGCCCGAAAGACATGGTGAAGCACACTGGTAAATTGCGGGTTGTTCGAAAGAGATACCGCGGCCCCGGAACTTAAAGGGCAATAGAAGGAACTTGGGTGGGTTTTAGTCAGTACAAGTCTAACACTCCCCCCCGCTCCGCCCAGAGCGGGGAAGTTATTTGATGATTTCCCATCTGTAAAAAAAAGACAATAGATCGGTGGGTAATTATCCTGTTGTCTTCTTTTTTCCTATAGAAAACTCAGATTATTTATTGATAGAAACTATTTTTTCAAGAAAATTTAACTATACAACAACTACACTGTATTATTGTGTCATTGATTGCACAACTTCCACACCCATTATCTAATAGTTACTAACTAAATCATTATCATCCCGCCCTTTTGCCAAATTAATTAGGGTCAGCGCAATACTATCCTTACTAATATTATAAAAGCGGAAGTGAGTTTGTTTGTTTGTTTATTTGTTTGTTTGTTTGTTACCTCTTCACGCTTTAATGGCTAAACCGATTTTGATGAATTTTGGTACAGAGATAGTTGGGAACCAGGAGACGGACATAGGCTAATTTTTATTAAAAAAAAGTGGAATATGAGGGAGAACGAGGGAAGAAAAGGGAAAACTTAGCGTTGCTATTACAAATCAATCAGGCGCAAGTGCAAAAACTGCAGGTACTGTGTTATACCGAATTTAACGCGAGCGAAGCCGCGGGCGAAAGCTAGTATACAATAATTTGACGACACGGTTGGCGCAGTGGCTGAACGTTCGACTGCTGCGCTGCGTGTCGCGGGTTCGATTCCCGCACGGAACAAATGTTTGTATGACCTGCAGATAGTTGTTTCGGGTCTGGTTGTTTGTGTATGTGAGTTTAAATGTTTGTAAACGCACCCACGATACAGGAGAAAGTCCTAGTGTAAGGCAACGTTTAAAAAAAAAAAGTCTTATTTTTCCATACTCCTCTTCGATCTTTCTAGTCCTTTTATCAGACACCTCGTTTCTTGCCAATTCATTCTTCACACAATCTACCCATAGTTTCTTAACGTATCATTTAACTTAATGTGACGAGAATATCCGCGCGAAATAACAAAGTGTGCCGACATCATTATTAAGAGAGCAAAATGCTGCGTACGTGATGAAAATATCGAATACCTGCAGCTACGTTGTATTGGAGAAACATAAATAATATTTTTGCTTCCAACTTTTACAGTTCCCAAAATATGAAAGACTTTGTTTTCGATATATTTACTTTGTAACTATGAAGGATCACCTAAAGACAATGTTTCTTCTCCAATGTACGAAGTTTGGTACATGAATAGCGTCGACATAAATGTAATCCAATCTCATTTGATTAAAACAAAGCGTCAGTTTGGCCAGCATCTGATACTTTTAGATTAAATGCGGACAAGGCTTTATTATCTGCATGCCTAAGAGATATTTCTTTTTTTTTCAAGCTAAGTCAATGTTCCATGGACGGCATGGCGGACTTTCTGACATCTGGTCGATTGAGAAGAAGAACAACGAAAAGAAGAAGAAGAAAAGGCAATCAAACTGAAATCAAGAAAAGAGGGAACAAAAGAGAAAATGATTTTTTTTATCTTCCATCGGTCGTAAGTAATATTTGTGCGACATTAAATGGTCAGTGCCTTAAGATTAGGCGATTTAGCAACACGGCGGAAGAAAGATCTAAGCATGTTGATTTTTTTTGAGAATAGAACAAAAAAAAGATGCTATAGCTTAAGCTAGATGGGTTGAAGTTCTGAAGAATCAATAGCATCATGCAGATAGCTGCGCACCCACAGAACGCATAAAGATACATAACTATGAAAATGTGAATTTGGGGTCTTTCGTTGAAGTAAAAATGCTCAAATTTGTTCTTATTTTGTGTGCCTAAATGCCTCAAGTCTTGCAGCAACCTTATTCAGGCCGATGTCCCAGTAATTTTATTAACTACGGGACAAAGGCTTTCCCCATTCCTTTCCATGTCTCTCTGTGTTTTGCCTCTACTGAACAATCCGACAGGAACGAGTTTAAATCGTTAGCCTTTTTTGGGCTTTCAAACTGTATGATAATTCTGGCCCATTTGTCCTGACCCATCCTAGGAATGTGACCCACCCAGTCCTGTAATTACAGAACTTGCTACAAAAGTTGAGAGACAAACACATCACGTAGATTACTGCTATTCGATTCTCAACTCTCACCCCTAAACCGAGTGATGAAAATCTATCACTGCTTTTATATGAGCACATATTGTGGTGCTATAGTGTAAGTAAAAACTTGTATTAGCTACAGACTTATACTTCCAGTCAACCCAATATATTTTTTCTAGAAAAACTAAAACTTTTTGTAGCCCCAATAACTTGATAATAACGTCTTGTAACAATATTACTCCAGCGTCCGTTAACACTTGGGCGGAGCACCGCCGTGCCCTCGTGGAGGCGATCGGCGGCGGCGATCTCTCGCGTCCGGCCCTGGTTCAGGCCATGGTCCGGAGCGAAAGGGAATGGGAAGCGGTCACCTCCTTCTGCGAAGCAGTAATGCTAACAAAGGAGAAGGCCGGGCGTTTGAGGGAGAGAACATCTGGCCAACCCAGCCGCCGCGGGAGACGCCCAGGGCGCCGGGCGCCGCGAGACGACTCCCGGCCACCGTAGATGCGGGCCTGTGGACGGTGAGCAATGGGTAGCTCACCGTCTGCCCGTCTATTGACGACAGGCCGTGTCGACGGCGCGTTCGTGTTTCACGCGCGCCTCAAAGAGAGTCAGCAAAGCAGAGGGGCTTGCCAGGGCCTCCGCCTGCCGGGGTTGCGGGTTGTCAATACGGCCTGCATTGTGAGGAGGTTCCTGTTTCTGGAGCCCTAACTCGTACCTTGGAGCCTGCTCCCGACACCGGCTGCCCATTTTTTTTTTAATGATTTTAGGGTTCTATACATCAAAGGAAAAAAACGGAACCCTTTTTGGATCATTGACTTTGTTATCCGCCTGGCTGTCTATCTGTCTGTCAAGACCCTTTATCTCAGGTACGCGTGGGGGTATCGATTTGAAATTAAAACCATATACTCACCCCTGTAATTTCTTTGTGCTGTGAATAAATCAACCCTCTTAGTCTACGCAGTGAAAAAATATAGCCGTTTATGTCGCAAGTTTGTACGGAATCCTCGGTGAGCTAGTCTGACTCGCTCTTGGCTGGTTTTTTTTATATATATTCTACCAGCTTTTGCCCGCGGCTTCGCTCGCGTTAAATTCGGGGTAACACAGTTCCCCTTTCCTGGTTTGCAGGTACCTGCTACCTGCAGTTTTTGCCCTTGTGGTTTATTGATTTGTAATAGCAAAGCTAAGTTTTCTCTTTTCTTCCCCCTTTCTCCCTCATGTCCCACTTTAAAAAAAATAGTATATGTACGTCTCCTGGGTCCCAACTATCTCTGTACCAAAATTCATCAAAATCGGTTTGGCCATTTAGGCGTGAAGAGGTAACAAACAAACAAACAAACAAACTCACTTTTGCTTTTATAATATTAGTAAGGATAAGAAATATTTAAAAAATTAAATGTAATAGGTACCTACTAAGTAAACTTTGCAAATAGGATTCCAATTAGAAGTTTAGTAAGTCGGCCCATTCTAAGGGAATGCTTGCTTGCATAATGTGGTCGAAGAAGGGGAGACGTGACACACTGCCCTGAGCAAATGTTTGGTGAAGCGAAACGATTTGCATATACGTGTGTTGGAGAACCAATGAGTTATGATACAAGCTATGTTATTTATAGTGAGAGTCATCGCTTACTATCCTTGTATGTATAGTTGGACATGTTAGAAAGTGTACAGGCACGCCTATATTTCGTATTTTTCCGCTCTTCATCTGCCTACCTTTTTTCGAATTATTTAGCTTTCAGCTGACAGTCTACACGCTTGCAGGATAAATCCTAGTTTTTTTCCTGATGCATATTTTTCACAAGTTAAACTTAAACTCAAAGCATTTATTTCAGCAGACGGGCCTGCCAGGGCCACCGCCTGCCGGGGTTTCAGGATGTTCGAAAGAGATGCCGCGGCACCGGAACGTAAAGGGCAATAGAGGGAACATGGCATCGAGCATCGAGCTGAATAGGGCTGATCCATACGTCATGTTCGTGAACGGGCGCTGTCAGTTGGGACTGGTCATTTTTTAGCTACCACGGTTCATTTTTAAACTTATTTAAATTTAAAATTAAATTTTGCTTTTTATTTACTCTGGACGCTCTTACTGTGCACGGTGCACGTCTTTCTACATCGTTCTCACATATTTGTATAATCTCAACATGAATGATGTAAATACGATTTTGTTAAAATATTATAATTTAAAAGAGTGTCCATGGAGTTTCTTGCCCATTCTTCTCCATAGAGATCAACGCTTTGGAATGGGCAACTACAGTACTTTCACAAGTTATTATGCCTTGTGACCGGGACTGTAGATTCATTTTGTTTCTTAACATTCAAAAGTGCCTGTAATGGTCTAATTGAAATAAATGATTTGATTTGATTTGACATGGGTGAGTTTTAGTCAGTACAAATCTGACAGTCACTCACAAAAGTTTTTGTCAATGTCAAAAAAACCCGAAATGAAATTACCTGTTTACCAAATACATTGTTTTACTGTACTACGTGTAGTCAAATGCTTCACGTCATTGTAAATCTTTAATTCCAGTTAGCAAATTGAAGCAGTATTTTTCCTTTTTTTTGCGGATGGGATATCATCCAAGAACTTCACCCGCTTTGGGCGGAGCGGAGGGGAGAGTCAGATTTTTAGTTCTTTTGCCCTTTATGTCCCTAGCCGTGGTACCTTTTTCGAACAACCCGAAACCCCGGCAGGCTAATTGAAGCACTTAGCCAAGCTTTACAAAACCAAGATATACAAACGTAACACACTTAGATATATTCCTAACTAGCGGGCGCCCACGACTTCGCCCACGTGATGATTGAAAAATAAAGTATCCTGTGTGTTATTCCAAACTATAATCTACCTCTGTGCCAATTTTCAGCAAGATCCGTTCAGCCGTTTGACATCTATACATCTATCCATCCTCATAAAAAACGCATTTATAATATTACTAGCTTCCGCCCGCGTTTTCCCCCGCTTGGCATAGTTACTTTGGGCTAATGCTAACTTTAACCCGCGTGATGATCGAATAAAAAATATCTTTCTCTCCCCTTTTCTTCCCCCTTTCTCCTCTTTTTCTCACTTTTTTAGCCCATGTCCGTCTCCAGGGTCCCAACTGTCTTTGTACCAAAATTCATCAAAATCGATTTGGCCATTTAGGCGTGAAGACGTAACAAACAAACAAACTCATTTTCGCTTTTATAATATTACTAGCTTTTGGCCGCGGCTTCGCTCGCGTTAAATTCGGGGTAACTCAGTTCCCCTTGCGCTAAGTTTTCCCTTTTCTTCCCTCTTTCTCCCTCACATCCCACTTTTAAAAAATATATAAATAGCCTATGTCCGTCTCCTAGTTCCCAACTATCTCTGTACCAAAATTCATCAAAATCGGTTTAGCCATTTAAGCGTGAAGAGGTAACAAACAAACAAACTCACTTTCGCTTTTATAATATTAAGTAAGGATTAAGGATTAGTAGGACTTGTGCATTTGTCAGTTTGACAGTTTTGTGACTGTTGACAGTTCTGTGAGTGGCTTACAACGTGAACTCAAAGTACGCGTTAACTTTCGTTAATAGATCTTAGCAACTTTACTGACAGTAACTTATACATATTGGAAGTAGTCAAACTTTCACCATTTCGAAGTGATAAGGTATTGAGAAGAAATTTTATAGCCTGAAGTATAATTTGTGACTTAAACGATACTTGACTTGAATCTGAATTACGTTACTTGTAAGTTGTAAGTTCACATTTAGACTAGTGATGTGACTGACGGACTGCGAAGTCATATATCTCAAGTTGGTTGGTTGGCTGTTTGTGTATGTGAGTTTGAATGTTTGTAAACGCACCCACGATACAGGAGAAATCCTAGTGTGGGGCAACGATTAATTATAGAAAAAAAGTTCAAGCCCAAGATACACACTTCTGGTTTTTTGGATTCATTTGAGTATTGTGTAATTTAAGATAATGCTTCGATGAAGGGAAATTTCGCGAGGAAGCCAGATTGCTTGAGATATATGTCGTTACGGCATGTTAAGCCAAGTCAAGGGTTCACGGGTGATATAAACTCTGATAAGTACCAGGTTAAGTGACTAATTTGGTATCAGAGTTTATATCGCCCGTGGATACCACAAGGTAAAGATTTGGTTTTAAAAGTTTATTTTATTTTATATGAATGTAGACACATGTTTAGAATAAATTCGTGATCCTTACTATCCTTACTAATATTATAAAAGCAAAAGTGAGTATGTTTGTTTGTTCCCTCTTCTCGCCCTAATGGCTAAACCGATTTTGATGAATTTTGGTACAGGTTGGTACCCAGGAGACGGACATAGGCAAAAAAACGTGGGATATGATGGAGAAAGAGGGAAGAAAAGGGAAAACATATCTTTACTATTACAAATCAAAAAGGCGCAAAGGCAAAAACTGCAGGTAGCAAGTACCTGCAAATCAGGAAAGGGGAACTATGTTACCCCGAATTTAACGCGAGCAAAGCCGCGGGCAAAAGCTAGTTTCTTTATAGTTTATGGTCATTTAATTTAGAGTATTAGTATTATTTTAATCCGTTTATTCATTTGTGTGTGTTTTTTTTTAAATATTTCTTAAACAGATGCTGTTGGTGATCTTTACAAATATATAAAGTAAATACATAAAGAAGAAGAAAGAAAAGCATGGATGCTAAATAATGTTAAAGTCTGACTTTTTGAAACTCACGTACACCGAATTCTTCAAGTATTGATAACGCTTAGAATACTTAAGTTTGGATTCGAACGTGTTTGTTGCTCTCAAACTTTGGAAGCGGGAACATCAAGAACAATATTAGTGTCGAGTAGGTACACTCACGTACTTGGCGTAATTACATCCAAGACATGTTCTGTTTACACCACGTTTCTACTTGTTTATCGACTAGTTATTTTGAACATTAAATTGTGCAGTAATCTCGTGTCACGTGAAACTACTTATGACAGCCCTGTTTTAAAGAATTTGTCGTTTTAAATTTGTTGTTTTAAAGAATTTTTAACGGAGATTTTGTCGCCGCTTGCCGCGCCGCGCTTGTGTGTAAAAGCCTTTAAGTTAAGAACTAGGTACTAGTAACGTGCAACCCACAGGTCTATGGTGGGTCGATTCCCGGGTTGGGTATTGCGTGTCATAGTATGGGTTTTTCCATTAGAAAGTTTTCTGTAGCTGCATTTTTTCTCGGTTGATCGAAAAAGGCTCACCCCCTATTGTATGGGACTTAACACATTCAGTGCATTACGGGAAGTATTTGGTTGTAATTGAGCTTCGCTCTGTGCGGCAGCTAGTTGTCCTTGTTTTGCACTCCGTGCGGGGGTGATTACTTCAAGTATTCGTACAAGTAAAAAACCGGCCAAGAGCGTGTCGGGCCACGCTCAGTGTAGGGTTCCGTAGTTTCCCGTCCGTCACAATAAGTGTTCCCACTTATGAGTTTAAAGGTGGTGACTTGTGTCAATCAAGTTCAAAATGATTTTCCTAGAAAGTCCTTATAAAGTTCTACTTTTCAGATTTTTTTTATATTTTCTAAACTTATGGTTCAAAAGTTAGAAGGGGGGGGGGGACACATTGTTTTTTACTTTTGGAGCGATTATTTCCGAAATTATTGACATTATCAAAAAATGATTTTAGTAAACCCCTATTCATTTTTAAATACCTTTCCAACAATATATCACACGTTAGGGTTGAAATTAAAAAAAAAATCACTTCCCACTTTACATATAGGGTGGCTACCCTAATAAAACATTTTTTTCCAATTTTTATTTTACCACTTTGTCGGCGTGATTGATATATATACATATTGGTACCAAATTTCAGCTTTCTAGTGCTAACGGTCACAGAGATTAAGCGAGGACGGACGGACGAACGGACGGACGGACAGACAGACATGGCGAAACTATAAGGGTTCCTAGTTGACAACGGAACCCTAAAAAAAGAGACACCTGTATTGCCGGTGTCCTTGCTTGAAGTATATTAAAATTTACGAATAAAAATGTACGGGAATTATTTTACAATAGTGCGATACGGGAACTATTTGGCCGTATCCTAAACCCCGTACCGCACTGAACGTGCGCGCGCGCGGCCCTCAGTTAGCCGTAGTGTTGTGCCCAGTAAGCACGTTTTTACAGAACGCGATAGGTATTTTATTCGTCACTTTTATAAGCCATTAAAATAAATAATAATATAAAATAAAGATTTACTGTTTTTGTTAAAATGTTAACATTAACATAGCTAATTACTTATTATTTTTGTTAAAAATGGTTTTTGCTGATTGTGTATGACCATTAGTAAAATAAATAATAATATAAAATAAGAAGTTACTGTTTTTGTTAACATAGGTAATTAATTATTACTTTTGTTAAAAAATAGTTTTCGTTGATTGTGTACTATCTGAATAAACAATAATAAATCTGAAACAGAAAAATATGTTACTTGTTACACCCTATCCCTAGCAATGTGACTGTTGCATGCGCCACGACAAGTATTTTCCCGTAATATCAACCTTTTCCAAAATACCTGTAACTTTTAAGATATTGCTTAAAACCCCGTGCGACTGCAGCTATATATACACAAGGATGTAACCTATTGATTAGTACAACAAAAAAAAATATCTGTAGACTTTCCATGTCTCTGTGATGGTTTAAAGTCAAGATTACGTACGGGAAAATAGACGTCGTAACGCATATCAGGCATTCTTGATACGGGAAGTATGTGACTTGTACAGCACTGGAAGTAAGTATTAATCTAGCGTAGCCGCAGGGAAGGTGTTAAACAAAACTGGCGAGATGTGAATGTGGGTAAAGATTATTAAGGTAAGAAGCGTGATGTCTATGTTTTAGGACAAATAAATATCTCCTACTAATATTGTGCGACCCTAGTACAAAACTTCGCGGCTTCGCCCGCGTGATGGTCGAAAAATAAAGTATTCTATGTATTATTCTAGACTATAATCTACCTCTGTGCCAAATTTCATCAAGATCCGTTCAGCCGTTGTGACGTGAAAGAGTAACAAACATCCATACATCCTCACAAACATTTGCTTTTATAATATTAAGAAGGATTTATAAAATTAGTAGGATAGGATCTTAACTATGGAAAATATCTGCAAGAATCATAATACATTTGGATCCTTACAAGTACCAAAAACTATCCCAAAAAGATGGATACTTATTCCATAAAATCAGATCATTTTAACACAATCACAACTGACAATAATACTGGACAACTTAAAAAAATACGTTCCTTTTTTAAAAGTTTTAATAAAAACATAGCTTCGCGTAGCAATGTGGTGCCTCAGTTGACTGAAATGTATTATTTACCACAAAGCGTTGGGGTCTGTCTGTCTGTGTCGAATGCGCATGTGTAGAACGTTTATAGGGATGGGACATAGCACGCCGGCGGTGAAACTGTTTGTCGATAATTCTGTGTTGGTATTTGTAACGGGTTAGTGAATTTTATATTTATTTAAATAAAGAGTACTTTTGGTAATCATTTAAGAAGAATAATTTTCATCTGATGATTAAACCCATAAATTCAATAAATAGCAATTTTCTTTCATAATACATAAATACATAATTATATTATATACATAGTAAACATAAATTCACTTAATTGTTGTTCCTTGATTAACGCTTAGAATAAAGAACTTGTCATGTAGTAAGATGTGACTGTTTCCTAATTATATCACCTAATTAATATTAAATTAACAAACTGACTCACAGTCCTGTACTTTTGTATTCGCATAAAAAGTAGTAAACGACTGTTTACCTTCAAAAGTCAATACCATAAACAAAAAAATACCGCTACAAATTTATCGATAGCTTACAACGTTTACATCGATAAACGTCAATACCACATCCCTAGTTCAGTCGAGCAGGGTAGTTCGCGGCCGTACGGTAGTGGCCGCACCCGCTTCCACGTCCTCCGTAAAATATTCCGCATTGCACTCACCCATTGCTCATCAAAGTCGAATTAAAAATGCAATTACCAAAATATTGCAAGTGACGCGTCCTTGAAAAGTGTTTCGAGCAAAAGTGCGAGCGATTTTGACACATGTGGCAGAGGGGAATAAGATTCAATACTGCTTGGCACAAGCCTGGATAGCTCAGTGAAAAACAGCCCTTTGTGCGCCGGAATGACACGGTGAGTTTCTGTGTCTAATTTTAATAAGCTCCAGGTATATTATGTGTGTTTAAATGAAGCTTTTTGTGGAGAAATGTGTAGCGGTTTTCAACTAGGTACAGTCTTTTTTTCCATTGATGTTCCTTTCTAGATATTAGAGGTTATCTCCTACTTTCTTAGTTCATAAGTTTCCTTTACATTTTTACATAAAACTTTCCACGTTTACTAAGACACTTTCAATATGTATATATAAAAAAAAAAAAAAACTATTAATTAAACACCTTACTTGAACATGACCGGTATTGTTTTTAAAGGAACATTATTTTATTTTTAAAGGAAAACTTATACAAGTTAATACGAAAATCTAGCTAAGTCAATGAACTCTATACATAAAGACCTGAACTTGTGTCAAGCCTCTCATTACGTGATTCACTATATTGCATCATTCTATATCTTACTTCAGTTTTGAATTCAGAACGTTCTAACTTTACTTATTAGGATACAGTTCCAACTGAGCTCTATGTTTTTTTTTTTAATTTTTCCTATTGATGATGTAATTCACTAAAATAATAAATTTTATGAATTTAAATAAGGTAAAATGGTTTTTTTTAAAGGAAAAAGAACTCAGCAATAACGTTTCAGTGGCGATATCTCCGTTCAGCTTTTGAAAACATACAGATTTTAATATTTAAAGCGTGCCAGCTATGATTTATGAGCGTTTTACGATTTGAATTTTAATGGATTGTTGAAACCTCTCATCCTTTACCCTAAGGAGTAAAATGGTTTCCATACAGAAATGCATATTAAAATTGCTTTGAAAAAGCCTAGAGCTAATTTGATTGATGTAGGTATTTATTAAGATATACTCTATAAGTTTTATTAATCTTATTTTTCAATCCATCTATATATTTGAATACGGATTGATTAAAAACAAAGCTATGTTCTGCTTGTGGGATTTCCAGAAGTTACAACCATTATAGATATTGTATTCTACAACATCCTATACAAAACCAGTTTATGTTGATCTCTCAGCATGCAGGAAATCTACGGTTTATGATTTGTAGTTGAGAGATCTACATAAACTGGTTTATATTATATCAATGTGTCCTCTTATGTACTGTTCGTATTGAAAACTGTGTCTAACGAGTGCAAGGGGGGCTTAACTGGGTTTTATCTGTACACCAGTTTAAAACATTATTAATTAAAAAAAAATCGTCTTGTAGCAAAAATTTAAATGAAGCCAAAATTCAATGGTCCCGTATATTTTATACAGACATAAAACTTTAAAACCTCTGCAAAATCACGGCCTCGACGCCGCGGTGCCGCCCCGGTGCCCACCCATACATTCATAGCCAACGTGTAACATTATGCGTTTTTGCCTGGCATGGTGCCAGCCCACGATACCATGAAACCAGGGCATTGTTAACGGATTAAGAGAATAATGACAATGCTGTATATAGTAAATTTTCCTGGTTTTTAATCCAGGGCTAATACTTGTAATTGCTTGGAAAATGTCGATCAATATCACCTCTACTTTAAACCGACTTCAAAAACAGGATTAGGTTCTCCATTCGACTCTATGTTTTTTCATGTTTGTCTCATAAGTTTTGACTGGGTGAACCGATTTTGATGATTCTTTTTTATTAGAAAGTTGTCGATTTCAATGTGGTCTCATTTCAATTTTATTTATATTGCTTAGGTAGTTTATAAGTTATCGTCTATAATGGAGAATGAATACTCGACAAATAATAAGAGATATATCATAATACCATAACTAAAAACGCTGAAATAAAAAACTTTTTTGTAAAAATAAAACCGACTTCCAAAAAAAACTAAAAAGTGGAAAATAACTTTATTTCCAGAACTACACTATTCACGTTTCGCTTGCTAAGCTGCTATTTTTATCACACAGGGATAAAAGTCCAGAATATTTAGTGTTACTGAGAAATATCTGGAATAAAACCTAATTTTGTAAGCGAAACCCAAGATCTCATGCAGTAGCGCATGCTTTTTATATATTTACTACCTGTGCCCAACGGTTTTAGCCACTGCTCAGAAAACCCTCATCACTCAGGAGTATGAAAAATAGATTACCACCGATTCTCAGACTTACCAAATGTATACACGTCGGCAGGTCAACCTATTCTAAACTATTATAACCTGATTTCTTTATAACGGATCGCACACGGTAGTAGAGAGATCAGGTTAAAATGGTTTGGTATAGGTTGATGTACCGTCGTGTGTACATATAAAATTTTCTAAAAAACGGGCAAGTCGTTTCGGAGGTGTGGCAACTAAAACTGTGACACGATTAAATTATAAAATATATTTAATAAGCAGAAAGATGACAAAGATTTGTATTTAGAAATCTTGTAATCCATCCAAATATTGTCTTGAAAATATCGCATTTAGCGATGCAACATCCTTACTAATATTATATAAGCGAAAGTGAGTTTGTTTGTTTGTTACGTCTTCACGCCTAAATGGCCAAATCGTTTTTGATAAATTTCGGTAGAGATGGTTGGAAGCCTGGAGACGGATATAGGCTATTAAAAAAAAAAACAGTGAAAAATGAGAGAGAAAGAGAGAAGAAAAGGGAAAACTTAGCATTGCTATTACAATAAATAAGGCGCAAGGGCAAAAACGACAGGTAGCAGGTACCTGTAAATCAGTAAAGGGGAATTGTGTTACCCCGAATTTAACGCGAGCGAAGCCACGGGCAAAAGCTAGTAATACATAATTTTCTGATGCTGTTGGCTCCAGGGCCACCTATGTATGGGCGCTGAGCAATATCCTTTTCCAGATTCGTAATCTAAATGATGGTAATAACTTGGTAAATAATTGTAGGTTTGGGGTTAATTCATCAGGGATAAATAAAATGATGGTATTATCGGGGGTTGGGTAGGCTCCCAACATAGCTTATGTTGGTTGTGTTTCCTTTGTAGGGTAAATTAAGGAATCTATTCATTTATGCAGCGGTCTCTTGTTTCTGCTTAACCTCATGGGGATAGGTATAAATTTATGTAGGCATGTTAATTTACTAGTTTACGAGATTGTTTCCTAGTGGGGTGAATATATCGTTATTAAAACTTTCAAAGAGTTTTGTCGCAGTATGCAGGTATTGCGCATTCAGTAAAAGTACTTTTTTACAACCGAAATATTAATTTATGTCCTACAGTAAAGGTTAAGGAAAACTAAGAAAACTTGAAAATAAAAATACATAGAGTGGCTTTACATCGCGATAACTTGGAACAACTTAATGACAACTCGTAAGCCCATTATCTACGAAGTAAGGAGTCAGCTTTAAGTGCTCAGTTAACCTCACTTGACTTTTACTATACAATGAGCAATTTGACTAACTTTCTACTGCACAATGAGCCATTTTACTTGTAAGTTTTTTTTTTGCTATATATTTCTTTTCCTCGCAGATCCTCTTCGCAATTAATTATTAAAATGGATTGCTCTATTATATTTTATTTATTTGGCACACCAACAATTGAATACACATGTACAAGGTTAGGAAATACATTTTAGGAAACACAATTTCTTACAGGTAAGCGTATTATCGGTTTAAAGAAATCTATTTCTCATAAGAACATACAGTCCGCTTATAATGAGATACATAACAATAAACATCTTAAATACAGTACAATACAAATTTCCTCCAGAGTATTTGCAGCTATCATGTACATACATGTTTCTTTAACTTATATTTGAATGTATTCATGTTGATTGAAGCTGAGTGCATAAGTACTTAAAGCTTGGTTAGTTCAAAGCTACTCACCAAGCATTTATTACCTTAAACTAGATTGGTTAAAATTAAAGTAACATGCAATCCTTAACAGTAAACACTAAAATTCAATTATATGAGGATAAAGGCTGTATTCATTAAAGCACTAACTGGGTTGTAGAAGTCAGATAAGTACTCGCTTCATGTAAAATACTGGTATTCAGCTGCATACGGTTAGATTGGAACCGACTCCTAAATGGCTGTGTTTGTTGCCAATGGAGGATTGATTTATAAACAAAGTCAAAAAAAGTAAGGAAAACTCATTGTATAGCAATTTGACTGACAACAATTGAACTAAAATTTACAGTGTACACTAAAAGTGTACCTATATGTTGCGGGCAACGTGAGTAACTGGGCATTATTAATAAGGACCGGCCATTATTAATAATGCCGAAGAGGGAAGGACAAAGTGATTAATTTAACACTTTGACCGGTCATTATTAATAATGTTCGACGGCCCGTGGTCCATGGAATAAGTCAGTGTTTGAGATAGCTTGAATTTATCACTTGGACCGGACAGTATAAATAATTCCCTACTTGTAGCCGGGCAATGTGGAAATGTGCAAATTGGACGGCGGCTGTGCCTTGCAACATGCGAAGGGCGAAAAAGATTGACTTGAAGACTGACGTTCACCATATAGTTGTGTATACAGTTAACATAGGCAAAAAAAAAACAATGCAGTCGAGATTGCACGGTACGTTTATAAGTTATTTCAAGTCTTTTTTTACGCCAATGTTCGAAACACTTTCGGTACAACGGCGTGTCAGGACGGCGAAGCAATTTGTTCTTTTATGTTCAAAGTATAAAGTGAAAAACATTGTGAATTTCATACACTAAGAATATTAAGAGAGAGCGATAAATAAAATTAATGGTAAGCTGTTTAGCTGTGTTAATAAATAGCCATTTACTAAACAAAGATTAAAAGCAGAAGTGAATAGAAGAAAAGACAATAATTCTCCTTAAAGTGTCAACGATAATCTAAATGGCCCAGAATTTGGCTACAAGTTTGGTGTCATCAGTAGAATAAAAAGTCAAACAGCCCTAAGCACTTTTTGATCTTCTCGCGATTAAATAATAATAATAATTAATACCAGCAAAGTTGATTGTGTAAATACTTGTATACGTACAACTTACAAGTGGAATTGCTGTCTAAAGTTTTTGTGCGTGTAAATACCAAAAAACTCAAAATATATAAACAGTGAACACCGGTGTAGGCAAAAGTACCCGTAACCCACAGTAAATAAACTGTAACTTTTTCCGAAAGGGAATCAAACCTGTGACTCAACATCAGTGTGTGCGGTTCCTAATTCTGGTGCTGTGTTCAACCTATGGTGTTTATCTGTATCATAACACCGTAGAAATCTCATTTAAACACATTTTTGGGGATAGCGCCATCTGTTGCCTGAGTGGTGAACTACCTAGATAAATCAATTGTCCAACAGTTTGTAAACAAAAAACGTTTCTATACACCATGGTTAAGTGCGGAGGTTGTGGGAAGTTTCTTTCGTCTGCAGAGGCTGCTAATTGCAGCAAGTGCGGGAAATGGTACCATCGAGGATGCGTAGGACTCCAGAATGCAGGTCCTGTAACGACCCCCTGGCATTGCCCTGAATGCGAAAAGAACCAGGTGAGGGATAACCGAGCTGAAACACCGGTAAGGGCGAGGGCACCAGCACCAGCTTCCAACGAGGAAAGCCTCGTAAACCTGATGGACACCAGCCCCTCAAACACCACAGCCTTAGATGCGACTCAAGAGCTAAACCTTGATATTTTCAGAACAGAGCTTAGCAGTTTTAAAGAAGAATTTTTAAAGGCCGTACGCAATGAGTTCCAGCACCTGCGTGATGATCTGTCGGAACTAAGGTCATCTCTTAAGTTAACAAATGATAAGATGTGCAACTTGGAGGAGAGAGTGGCCGTGATTGAGACCAAGCTAGCTCAGCCCCAGGTGTCGCAGTCATCAGATGTGGACGAACTTATCACCCAGTTGAGAAGCGACATTAACGACCGTGACCAGGAATTGCTTGCAAATGACTTGCAAATTTCAAACATTCCTGAGAAAAGTGGAGAAAACCCTGTCCACACTGTCTTACTGGTAGCGGCTAAGATTGGGATAAAAATAAAAACTCGCGATATAGTGAGCGCCGAGCGCATTGGAGGCAGGCGCATCAACGCGACGCAGGCGATGGGGCCGGTGGAGACACGCCCGCGCTTCTTAGTCGTGCGTCTCGCGCGCCGCGACCTGCGGGACGAGCTGCTGGAGGGAGCACGCGCGCGTCGCGGCATGACCACAGCGGATCTCGATCTGCCTGGCCCTGCGACGCGCTTCTACGTCAACGAGCGCCTTACGAAGATCAACCGAGAGTTGTTTCGGTGCACACGTGAGGCGGCCACTCGCCATGGTTGGCAATTCGTGTGGTCAAAGCGAGGCCGTATACTCGCTCGGCACAAACCCGGCGATGCTACTTGCCATATCCGGTGTGAGGCAGACATACTGCGTACCTTCGGCGCGCCATCGGGCACCAGCGCAAATGGCGCAATTTAGAGTAGTCTTGTCTGTATATTCTTATTTTGCATTTCAAATTATTTGTAATTGTTTTCTTGATTATATATTTCCACTCATGCGAACCCTTACTGAGAGTTTAGCAAAAATATGTAACAGTTGCCTATCAATAGCAATATTCACAACTTTGTTAACACATCATATGCTATATTTTGTATTGGCAGGTGCGTGTCTAGCGGCGCACCTTAGTGAAATACACGTAAACCAGTTTTATAACACTATACATACTTACCTACACCTACTCATCGCAAAACTTCTATTACGTTTTAAATACTTATTCTTTGTACACTACAGTCTAAAACCTATTTTATATTTAATACTACACACTATCTACCACACTATCTACATAATTACACTTCTACCTAAACCACTACTATATCGAACTATAACTGAATGTGCACTGATGATATTACTTTTAATTTTTACTAATGACGGAACTTATTTTAATAAATTGTAATGACGACTAAAAGAGAAAAATTTTTAAAAGTTGGGCTTCTTAATGCTGGCTCATTGGGTACAGGTCAAGACGACTTGATTGGCGCACTTGATAGGCATTGCTTCGACATTATGGCTATTAACGAAACTTGGCTCCGTCCAGGCGAGGAGGGGCGCGCTCCGGCGGTGCCGGGCTATCGTCTGCGTCACACGCCGCGGCCAGCGAGTGTACGCGCGGGCCGTGGTGGGGGAGTCGGGTTTTATGTGCGGCGAGGACTGAGCGCGCGTACGTGTTCTCGTGCGTTCGATCCCAGGTTCGAATCCGTCGAGCAAATGTGGTTAACACTGTCATTGAACGGCAAAAAAATTGCAATAGGAACTGCTTACCGGCCGCCATGGCTTGACCTTGCTCTTTTCCTTGATGCCATTACGGACTATATTAGCTCATTGGGAAATTGTGACCACTACATACTACTTGGTGATTTTAATGTTAATCTGCTAGATACAAACGGAATGAAAACTAAAAATATTAATGAATTTCTAAATTGTCTCAGTCTTACACAGTTGGTCACTACACCAACTCACTACACAGCAACCAGCGAAACTCTCATCGATCTTGTATGCACTGACATGAGAGCAAGACACACAGCAGTGGAATCGTTCGGTTCAATAAACGGCCACTGTATTGTAATAACTGAGTTCAATATTAGGCGCGAAAAATTCAAACCTTATATTATAAAATATCGGCCACTTAAAAATATATGCACGGAGAGGTTTAATTTAGATCTTTCATTATTAAACCTCAGTAGTATTTCGTCACTTGACACCGTTAATGATATGGTGCATGTCTTTAATACCCATCTATCTTTTCTGTTCGATGCTCACGCACCAGTCAAGACATGTACTGTAAAGGAAAAATCGTATCCATGGATTACAGATACTATCAAACTCATGATGCGTTTGCGAGACGTTGCACTGCTTAGTTTTAGGAAAACGAAAACTGACTCCAAAAAAAGGTACTACAAAGACCTGAAACACTTGGTGATTAATTCTCTGCACAGTGAAAAAGTTGCATATTTCAAACAAAACATTAATAATAAAATTAAAAATCCTAAATTGCTATGGAAAAACCTTAAATCTACTTTAGCTATTTTTAAACCTAAACAAGACCTTCCGTCGCACTTCACAGATCCTGACTTAATAAACAGAAATTTTTTGATTGTACCCGGTAATTCCCTGGCTAGCACACCGCTTATTAATTATTATGAAAAAAATAAACATTGCGAAGCTATTTTCACAATTAGTCCAGTAGACCAGGACAATGTCTCACGCACTATCTCTAGCCTCAATAGTAACGCCGAAGGCTACGACAACATAACCCTGGATATGATTAACATGACTCTGCCGCACACGTTAAATGTTGTAACGGACATCATTAACCGCTCCATTACGACGTCAACGTTCCCTGACCAATGGAAAATAGCCTCCATTAGACCCTTGCCAAAAAATTCGAACCCATCTACTTTAAAAGATCTACGCCCTATAAGTATTTTACCATGTTTATCCAAAGTGCTAGAGAAAATTGTTTGCCGCCAACTAACACTTTTTCTGGAGCAAAATAATCTTTTACCTGACTTACAATCCGGGTTCAGGAAACAGCGCAGTACATCTACTGCCTTACTGGATGTTACTGACAACATATTATCTGCCCAGGATAAGGGAATGTGCACACTTCTCGTTCTATTAGACTTTTCCCGCGCTTTTGATTCTATAAATATTCCATTATTACTATCGAAATTAAACTACTACGGTTTCGACTCTGAAGCTGTGCAATGGTTCCGTAGTTACCTCACTAATAGGGAACAACTTGTTAATCTGTGTTTTAGTGATGGCACTACTCTTGAATCTACACTATTAAAAATAGAGAGAGGAGTTCCGCAGGGCTCCATTTTAGGCCCAATTCTTTTCATTTTGTACTGTGCAGATATAATTAAAAGCCTTCAGAGATGCAAATACCACATTTACGCCGACGATGTCCAACTTTATATTTCCTTTAGGCCTGAGGAATATGATAGTGCCATTAAAGATGTAAATGAAGATCTTCAGCGAATCGCCGTTTGGTCTGAAGAGAACTGCCTGTCGTTGAACCCTTCAAAGACTAAGTACATGGTGTTCGGTACCAGACAGCAGTTGGCTCGACTACCCTTGACTTTTGGTTTGGAGTTAATGGGGGAACCAATCGAGCGAGTGTATGAGGCTCGAAATTTGGGTCTTACAATGGACAAGGACCTTCGTTTTGAAAAACATGTCGCGGATTCGGTCAGAAATTGTTTCTATCGTCTGAAAGTTTTGTACAGAATGAGGTCTTATTTATCCGAATCGCTACGGGAACAACTGGTGGAAACCTTAGTTCTGTCTAGGTTGAACTACGCCGATACTGTATACGGCCCGCGCCTGCTAGCTCGTACAGATCGGCTTATACAAAGGGTACAAAACGCGTGCGCTCGGTTTTGTTACAACATTCCACGCAGAAGTCATGTAACACCCTTTCTAAATAAACACTATAGTTTAAAAATGAAGTCCAGGCGCAAACTACACCTGGCGTGTCTTCTGTTTGGTGTAATTAAATATCAAAAGCCGGACTACTTATTTCAGAAACTCAGTTGGGTAGCTAGTACGCGCGAATGTGCGAGAAGGCAATGCTCGCAGCAACTATCTACTCACCCACATAACACAGCAGCTTTTAGAGGCAGTTTTCGCTATGCGGCCTCCAAGGTGTGGAATAACCTGCCACCACCGATTAGGTTGATAAACAATTATTTGACATTTAAAAATCGTTTGCGGCAGTATCTAGTGGAAGCGCAACGTAAACTGGATATGGTCGCACTAAATGCCTCAATTATTTAATTTATTACCTACCTACATTTTTTTTCATGTCGTGGACGCCGTCCAAAAATGAATATTTACCCGATGTTTAACTTTAATTAATTTATTGAATTTTCATATTACAATCAATTATGTGGTTTATCTTCTTTTTTTTTTTCACATTTCACACTCTCATTTACATACATATTATACACTTAAAACTGTTTTACGTCCGTCACATTACTATATCAGGTCCAGTTGAAAACCAGCGTCGGGCACTAGCTGCTCGGCAGTTTGCTGAACTGGGCCCATTTGGCGCAGCCGTGAGACACACAATAATATACATTATTTTTATTTGTGTTTAGAATTTAAGTTTTATTATTTTATTACTGTGTGCATTAATGGCTTGTACCAAATAAACTTGTTTTCTTTCTTTCTTCTTTCTTAGAATGCTTAAAACTTAAAAGATTTACAAAATCAACAAAACAGATGCAGTCAAACTTTAAATAAGTGCGGAATAAGTAAGTAATAAGTGCGGTTGTAATTAATAATTACAACCGCACACGTGACTTTAGACACCACAATTTATCCGTGACAAGAAGGTGTCGAGAATTCAGGGAAAAACAGATTGAAAAATGCCACGCCTTATATCTGCAATAGAAATGTCGAAAGCAAAACTTGTGTAATATAGCGCTGCGGTTGAGCGATTTGGCGGTAAATGTTCGATGTAATGAATAAGGATTTGTTAGCACTGGTATTGGCGGAATAGTTCTGATAGTGAATGAAAGGTTTTGGGCGGTAAGTGAAAGAGAATAAATGGCTAAGTAATTTATAAAAGACCTTTGCGGCGTAGTTTTGGAAGTATTGAAAATGCTACACACTCGAAATTACAGTAACGTATCGGGAGCGGCTGGAATGAGTACGCTTTAGTATGTATGCTATGAGGTTCATGGTGATGATCATAAAATTAAACCACCCAATTTCGAATTTTGAAAAGAAGAATTCCATTTCTTTCTTCCCCAAATCTTTAACAACGCTTTTGCTTACATTTTAAGGGAGGTATTACCAATTTTAACAAAGGTTTTCCTTGAATTAATTATAGAGCCTTCTTTCAAAAGCGTGATAATTACTTCCTTTTCCCCTTAAATTTCTTCCTCAAAGTAACATAATACGTTGAAATCTTTTCCCGTTTATATTTTCTGTATTCATATGGGACTGGATACGTAAATATTTGTCGACGAAATGGTTTTTTGGGGAGAACAGTTGTGGTTGGCTTATACAGACGCCGATGTAGGTACGCGACAGCTTATTTAAAAAACATGTATACCCTTATCAAGTGTCCTGAAATTCTATCACCTTTGATGATGTTTTTCCCTTTGAAGGTCTATTTTGTTCTGAATGTAAAGAAAGGATCTGACGACGGTTCTTTACCAACAAAATATGTTTTTCTATTTTTTGTGTTGTGCTGTTTGTTTTGTTGAATGAAACAGGTGGTGGATTTATGTCGAAATGAGCTTAGTTTCACGTTCTTTGTAAATTTGTCGAAATTAGATTTTCCTTTGATATTGTTGTTTTTTGGGTTATATTCGAAAACATCGAAATCCTTGTTTTCTGTAAGAATCAAGGTTTTAGGATTTTGAGTTATAAGGTCGACTGTCTACAAATTACAACCGGGATCAACCACAAACCAACCAAATGTAACTGATCGTATTTCAGCGACCATAACCAATTTCAGCGACAATATAATGATTTTTCATTGTAACTGAGAATTTAATGCGAACCATATAGATAGATAAAATATATGCATAGATAAATAAATAATTTATTTGATGCAAAACAGACACAATGCAGGAATCAACACAAAAAACATCAAGCTTTGCGTATGCCTCAATTGTTCCATCATCACATTCATTTGTTTTTTCATTACGATTACCGCATTCAGTCGTTGCTGAATTTGAGCTGACTTTCAGCTAGTTCTTTAGGGGGAGCTCGTGGCTAAATAATAGCAGCCGCTCGGGTCGATCTTTAGGTTAAGCCGCGCTTGCCTAGGTTGGTCTGTGGATGGGTGACCACCCGTTAAATACCGAGTTTCCTCCATGCCTTGGAAAGCACGTTAAGCCGTTAGTCCCGGCTGTCATTTATAGATCTTTGACAGTCGTTACAGGTGTACCGAAAGTCTGACAACCAGTCTTACCAAGGGGTATCGCATTACCCAGTACTAACTGGGTTGTGGAGGTCAGATAGGCAGTCGGTCCATGTAAAATACTGATATTCAGCTGCATCCGGTTAGACTGGAAGCCGACCCCAACATAGTTGGGAAAAGGCTAGTCAGATGATGAGTTTCAGCTAGTTTTTAACTCTCACTTTCTAAATTTATTTCTGAAGATTCATTCCCCTAGTGAGCACTACTTATTTACCCGTACTGCAGTAATATTTCAACTGGAAATCTCATTTCTACTCTTATCATTAATTTTAAGGATTACAGTGCAATATTACTGTACATTTTTGGCTTGTTGCGAGAAGTTCCATTAGTTCTAAGTCTTTTAAACTTGCATGGGGCTTTAAGCAGCTGGTACATACTTTCTTTTTTCTTTGATAAACATCGTTGTTGTGTGAGCAGTAAATAACCATCTCTCGCAAATATTTATCAACACATTAACGTAATTCTATCCTTAAATCTTCGTCGTCATCATGTTACAATATTTTGTCTTCGAAAAGATACATCTCTTTTATGCCAGCATTGTTTTAGATGAAGACTCATCATGAAGAATATAAAACAAAAGGAATTGTTTATTGTCTTTTTTATTATCTGTGTCTTTGCTCTCTTCAAGTTCGTCTCTAGGGAGATAAGTACTGAAACGTTGGACTATTGTATCTTCAGTAGAATGATTACAATAGTGTTCAAGTATTGACAGTATCGGGCTTTCGCCTTTGAGAACTATTGTAACCTATTTCTGTCCTAAGGGAGTACTGAAGGAAGTTACTGTGTAGTTTATAGTTGGAGCTAAGTTTTTTCTTAGGTTTAGACTTTTTTTTGCTTTGGTTATTTGAAACCATGAATAATGTGTCCCTGTAATGACTTAGAAAACGAAACTTGCGGCAATTATTGCATGGAGTCATACAAAGGAATTTCAAAAACTTCTTGAAACGTATTTTGTGGGCGTTGGAGGTTTATACGTTGGAGGTTTATATACTACTGCATGTAAATCTGAACTATGGCTCTTGAAAAAATAAGCATTTTCGTCCAAAAAGAAACACATACGACAACTACAGTACTTTCACAAGTAATTATGTCTTGTGACTGGGACTGTAGCAGCATGTTTTTTGTTTTTTTTTATGTCTTTAAAAAGTGCCTGTCATGGTCTAATTTGATGAGTTTATTTTATTATTATCAATATAAAAAAAACATTGGACGCACATTACGAGCACCATAAACCGTTATTTCCATTCGTAATTTTTTCCCTTCTACCCCGATTGCAATTCGTCCCACATTCATCCTCCCTCTGCAGTTATTATACACAAAGCCACTCAAAATATATCGTTAAATGTTTTGGGACACCGTTACAGGAAAATGTATCTATTGTGAGTCGGTCATGCGAACTCCAGGCACGTTTTCGGAGTAATCCGGCTCGAAGGACCAGCTGAAAAAGACGAAAAAAACTTTTGAGATTTTACAATATAAACGTCACGGTTTTTGTACAACTGAATTCTTGACACGTAGTTTCCGACCTATTTTTTTTTTCTTTACATTCAAATGTTACATGAAGTGAGCTGTTTGAAATACATGTACGTAGCTACCTACTCTTTTGTGTGTTTCAGCTTATTTCGAAAGTACTGGAAACAGGAATGAAATAAAAATGTTCCTGTCCGGAGTTATTTTTTATTGTAGCGAATGTAAGTTAAATTTTCAGTTGTTCATATGAACGATGTATTTTGTGGTTTGCCATTTTTTAATCAATGTTGGATATTTGTATTTTGGAAATTTAACTTTTGTTATGATAGCATGTGCTGTGTGTTGTATGAAATTAAAAGTATTCTTGTTTCATTTATCATCAACACTGGTGAGCATAAGGTCTTTTTTGCGGATGGGAAATTATCATAATTATAACTTCTCCACTCTGAGCGGAGCGGCAGGGAGTGTTAGACATCATCATCTACCTAGCCGTTTTTTCAAAGTTATGTGGGGGGTCAATATTATACATTTAAGAAATCATCGAATTTTACGACGCGGTTGGCCCTGTGTCTGAGCGATTAACTGCTGCACTGCGTGTCGCGGGTTTGCTCCCCGCACGGAACAAATATTTGTATGGCTTACAGATAGTTGTTCCGGGTCTAGCTGTTTGTGTATGTGAGTAAAAATGTTTTTAAACGCATCCACGATACAGGAGAAATTCCTGGGACAACTTTAAAAAAAAACCTTCCCCCGCTCTGGGCGGAGCGGGAGGGAGTGTCAGACTTGTACTGACTAAAACCCACCCATGTTTCTTCTTTTGCCCTTAATGTTCAAACAACTCGTAGCCCTGGCAGGCGGAGGCCCTGGCAGGCCCCTCTGCAGAGCATGAGGTCTTTAGTTCGTTGCCCAAGTCGGTTTCAATTTACAGTAGCTACTGCGGACACCACATAACCCTTAGTAGATTTTATAATAAAAGTTATGTATAGCATTTCAGCCGTTAACTACTGAAAATAAGCCTCCTCTAAACATTGTCACATAGCCTATTCCTGTACGACGCGCATTCACCGTTTCTCATGGAGTTGTAAGCAGCAAAATTCAACCTTTTACATAACTAGCTGTTGCCCGCGGCTTCGCTCGCGTTAAATTCGGGGTAACACAGTTCCCCTTTCTTGAGTTGCAGGTACCTGCTACCAGTTATTGCCCTTGCGCCTTATTGATTTGTTATAGGAAAGCCAAGTTTTATCATCTCTTCCCTCTTTCTCTCTCATATCATACTTTAAAAAATAACTTATGTCCGTCTCCTGGGTCTCAACTATCTCTGTACCAAAATTCATCAAAATCGGTTTAGGCATTAAGGCGTGAAGAGGTAACAAACAAAGTCACTTTCGCTTTTATAATATTAGTAAGGATTTGTACAACGTCACAACCTTTTAGTAACGTAACAAGGTTGTTCCATTACGATGCGGATCACATAGAAAGCGATCACTACTTTCTTAACAAAATACGGCAGATCAGAGAATCTGATTCGAACGAAGGTACAGAAAAGTACAAAAAGTTTGTACGTGTAGTCCGAAACTGTTGCAGGACAAGAAATAAGTAGCGAGAATATAAGTAAGGGTATTACGAAGATGGGGTCAACTGACTAAGACAAATGGGTTATGATGTAATGGTCAAAGTTGGAGAAAGAATTCCTACGAAGTCCTGATTGGAGAATCTTTGCCGTTTTTGCTGTTACATGTACCATGACGATCTATGTTATGTTTACGTTTGTACAACATTGATGGTTTTATTCTGTAGCTGACAAGAATATTGTACCCTCATTGACAATCAGCACCATCAAGGATTTTATTAATACACTTTCTCGAAAACTGGCTCTTCTGAGATTATGTTCAACACGCAATGTATTTCAAACGCGTATTTTTTTTTTACTTTTCTCAACGATGGTATTCAGTTTTTCTGATTTCGCCTCCGAAAACAATAAACAGCCTATAGCCGGCGGTTTTTTTTAAAGCAAGAAGGCGCATGATATTCAGGCCTTCATAATTATTTGTTTTTTTTAAATGGTGTTTAAAAAATAATTTTAAATTTAAAAACGTAATCATTTATAAAATTACTAGCTTTTGCCCGCAGCTTTGCTCGCGTTAAATTAGGAATAACACAGTTCCCTTTTCCTGATTTGCTGGTACTTGTATTTATGGCCGGGCGCCTTATTTATTGTAATAGTAATGCTAAGTTTACCCTTTTCTTCCCTCATTTCTCATTTTAAAAAAATGCCTATGTCCGTCTCCAGCGTCCCAACTATTTCTGTACCAAAGTTCATCAAAATCAGTTCAGCCTTTTAGGCGTGAAGACGTAACAAACAAACAAACTTACTTTCGCTTTTAAAATATTAGTAAGGATTTGCTTATAACAACAAATTTGACATTAATTTGAGGTTTAAATAAAAAAAAATAGAATTTTTAATATTAGGCTCTTTGGCCTTTGTTCCTCTTTAAGTCTAAAAAAATAAAGCGCGGGGAAAAATAAATCAAATCAGTTAAGACTGCAAAACTAACCTTAACTTTGTTGGGAAAAAGCTAAGCAGATGATGATAGTTTCAATTAAGATTTCGATACGATACATTATTAAAATTGACAGTTTAAAACACAGAGTTTCAATCAACCTCAAGAACAAAACTGTCAACTTTGCTTATTCCATCTTGCCTGAACCCAACTTTAATAGTAACAAGAAAACTTTATTTATATTAAAGAGCAAAACTTTGCTTATCAACAGTTAAGAGTCACTTAATGCTTAAGCACTTAGTTAGCTAGTTCAACATCATCTTGTGATCTTCTTAATAGATTTTAATTAAAATTTTGAAGAACTTTGTGTATTAAATAAAACTATTCTCATATGCTGGCTTGTTTTTTGTTTATATTTGCAAAATTAATTTTGTGCTATAATTTTTTTTATAATTTTTTCTTCTTCGTTTAATTAATTTTGTTTTGATCGTTTATGTTATTGATAGTTGAACTAAAAATAACAGCTATTTTTCAATTTGTATTTCGCTAATAAAAGTGATATTTAATTGATTCAAGAACCTTACCTTTCTTTTAGTGATAATTTGGTTTTAAATAAAATCACTACTCAACCAAACATTTTTATCAACTTTATCTTTGTATTGCAACTGAAATTAATTACCCCAATTAATAGGGTAGTTTCCAGGGTCAAAGTAATTACAGTCTATTTAGTCCGTCTTTTAGATTATTCAAAAATAAGGGACAAGTATTTTTGAATAATCTAAAATACGGACAAATATTTTTTTTGAACACCTCATGCACTTTACACTCCATCAAAATGTGTATGTGCTGTGTGTATGAGTGACACTCATATGCTTCCACAACATACTATCAAGGACTGTTATATTTTTGTGGTTGTGACATCATCAAATAACTTCCCCCGCTCTGGGTGGAGCGGGGGAGAGTTTTAGACTTGTACTGACTAAAACCCACCCATGTTCCATCATTTGCCCTTTATGTTCCGGGCCGCAGTATCTTTTCGAACAACCCGCAACTCCGTCAAGACATTATCATGCTTTTGCTTGATATTATATCTATTCAGGAAATAGCTTATTGTTAATTTTTTCTTAATTTTTGCGACATTGTTGGTTACAATATTTATGGAACTTTGACATTGATAGTTAGTTTTTAAAAGAAAAATACTGTCTACCAAGTTACAAGTGAAAACCTAGACATGTCTATATGTTTTCTGTCATAATGTTTGCTGTATTGAAATAAAGAATCCTTCCTTAATATTATAAAAGCGAAAATTTGTTTGTTTGTTTGTTACGTCTTTACGTCTAAATGGCCAAACCGATTTTGATGAATTTTGGTACAGAGATAGTTGAAAATTGTCGCCTGGAGACAAAAAAAAAATGAGATATGTAAGGGGGAGAAAGAGGTAATAAAAGGGGAGAGAAAGATTTTTTTTTCGATCATCACGCGGGTTAAAGTTAGCGTTAGCCCAAAGTAACCACCCATGTCACGCGGACGAAGTCGCGGGCGGAAGCTTGAGAATATTATATTATGTTTATATTAATATGTTTATGTTTAAATTGAGAAGTTTCTTTTTGGTTTCTGCCATCTACTAGGATAGGGTTGAATAAAAATAATATTTGATCGATGAAGTCAAAAACTAAATCTAGTTGTTAATCTTGTTTATTTTTTCCGAATATTGTCTATCTTCGCAATAGGATATTTTGAGGAAAACCTTTTCTGTGTAACTTCCATTAGCGAGCTTTTGTCGTTATTATTATTTTCTCTTCTTCCAAATTACGTTATGATGGTCTATTATATTATTGAATGCTTTTTGCTAAAACTACACTTTTATCCATCGGGATTTTGTGTGTCTGCCCGTTTTTAGAGCGTTTTTTTTAAACTTAAAGTATTTTTTTGTAACTGGAATGCATTATGTCCTATAGAATTCACTTTATTCTATTGATGAGAAGTGTCTTTATAGCCTTCAAATTCTCCACTGGTATTTTGCTGCTGCATGTTTATCTGATTAAAGGAGATAACCTAATAATTTAATTATTTAAGTTACGTTTTATTTATTTAAGCTAGTGCTTAGTTGTTATTTTTACACACTGTGTCTACGTGTTTATTTTTTTCCATCTGTCCTATCGTAGGTCTGCTGGAAGAGATTTCTTTATGAAATAAGCAGTACCTTTGCGCTCTTTTTTCCTTATGTACTTTTTATATAATGTTTTGTGTGTACATAAATAAATAAATTATTATATAAATAAACTAATTGTGTTAAAGTTTCTTATAATAACAACAATTATTAAAAGCAATTGCACGATTGTACGTTAGTTGTAAATGTCAAACGAGTGGCAAGTTAATTTGGTGTTTGTAACCAATCCGTTATTTATGTACTTCAGTGAAGCATTCAACTAATTGCTTCACTGAAATCTTACTTCCTACTAATATATAATATTATAAATGCAGATGTTTGTGAGGATGTTTGGATGTTTGTTTCTCTTTCACGTCAAAACGACTGATCGGATCTTGATGAAATTAGTCACACGTGTAGATAGTCTGGAATAATACATATGATACTTTTTTAACGCCAGATATGCCAGTCTGTAAATACATACTGTATAAGCAGCAGTTGAAACTGCTTGGCACAGCTAGTATATGTAAATATATGTACTTATATTTATTTGTATCTTCACAGTATAAGAAAAAACTTAATATACCTAATCTAAACTTGATTATTACCTAAGATTTTACTAGTCTTTATGATTTAAATTTCGAATCAGTCAGAGAAAAAGCTTTCTCATAATAAATCTTCTCATTCAACTGTTTTAAAGATTTAAGTTTTCTGAATGAAATCACTTCTTTTCGCCAATTGTCTAAAGTTCCAACGGACGGTGCCGCTTAAAAGCGCACTAACTATAATTTATTCCTCTAGCAGAACGTTTTTATCACAGTAATTATTCGATGAGACTCCAGCGATGTTAAAGACTCAATTATGCAGCTTGGCATCCAAATGGGCTCGATAAATTTTGATTCGACCCACCTATCGCATTAAGGACCTTGATGGTTACATTTATCTTATAATGCTCTTAGTTGCCATCTAAATAAGGCACTGTTTGTTGTTGCGGGTTGTTTGAGAAACCGCAGCCCCGGAACATAAAGGCAAAAGAAAGAACATGTATTATACATAAGTCAGTAAACGCCTGACACTGCCAATCGCTCCGTCCAGAGCGGGGGAAATCATTTGACGATTTCGCAGCAGCAAAAAAAGGAAAAATAACTTTTAAAATTTACTTAGTATATACATTTCACTGGTCGTAACTGTACATACTACAGAGTAATAAATTTATCTATCTACTAGCTTCCGCCCGCGACGTCGTCCGCGTGGCATAGTTACTTTGGGCTAACGCTAACTTTAAGCCGCGTGATGATCGAAAAAAAAATTTTTTCTCTCCCCTTTTCTTCCCTCTTTCTCCCCTTTTTTCACTTTTTTTAGCCTATGTCCGTCTCCAAGGTCCCAACTATCTTTGTACCAAAATTCATTAAAATCGGTTTGGCCATTTAGGCATGAAGACGTAACAAACAAACAAACTCACTTTCGCTTTTATAATATTAGTAAGGATTTTCGAACTAGGTACCGCTTTTTCGGTCAGCTGGCATTCGTTCTCTTTAGTATGCTGAAGCTAGACGGTGCACTGAACCGTGGCTTGATATATTCGGCCGCATCTCGATTTAGATTCCAAGTAGACTCCAATATATTTGGAAAACGTTCGGTTAGGTTATTGATGACTTTCAGAACTTGAGATCGTTTGAATGGATTACATTTACTCATTATTTATTTATTTATGCACACACAAAATACTTGACAGGACCTTACATTGTCCTGTCAAATATTTTGTAAGACAGAAGAGCACAAAGGTACAGCTTATTTCATTAGACATTTCTTCCAGCAGACCTGCGATAGGAAAGTTGGATGAGATATGACATAAGAGATAGACATTTTAAAATTATCAATCATAAAAAAGAAATATATATATACAATAATATACACAGATAAAAATTTAAAACTGAGTAAAAATATATTTAAAATATGTAATTATGCAGAAAATTGTATTTTTATTCAATCACCAATTTTTTATACCCGTTGTCAGACTCAATGGCTTAGAAAAGGGTTGCGGATTGTTGGGTTGCAGGTTGTTCGAAAGAGATACCGCGGCCCCGGAACGTAAAGGGCAATAGAAGTAACATGGGTGGGTTTTAGTCAGTAAAAGACTGACAGGCCCTCCCGCTCCACCCGCCGAGCGGGGGAAGTTATTTGATGATTTCCCACCCCCAAAAAAAAATGGCTTAGAAAAGTAAGCAATAAATAGCTTTCAAAACATTTATTCCTTACACAGGACATGACACAAAAATGGGGTTGGTTTCCAGTACAGTCACGGCTACGGTATTGACCGATACAAATTCTCAATATTATTAGAATTAATATTGAATGAGAAACGGGTAGTTTTACTTTTAATACCGTATTTACGTCACGTTTGCACCGCGCGTTCGTGCAAGGCCTGATCGACCAAGTTTCTCCGGGGCACGTTCGAACTTCTAGCTATTAATATAAGTAGGTATGTATTTTATGTCACAACCCTGTACCAAGGACTGACTTGTACCGATATCACCGTTTAAACTTGGGTAGATATGTTTATCACTAATGAATGCTTAAATTAATGGTTTTAGTGAAGTGACTGTAGAGTTCAAAGTTCTTAAGGTTTTGAAATTTATGACATGGTAATATGAATTAAGGTTGTAAGCTCCCTGGGTCTTTGAAATTTTGTATAATTTTATTGTTTATGATTAATTTTTGTACATTGTAGGTATGTTTCGGTCTTTTTCGCTCTTCTTACTTTTCCAACTATTTATTTATTAATTTACCATCAATTAAAGCTTCTGTGCATACGATGCTACAAGCAACCAAATATCCATACTAAACAAACAAACTCACTTTCGCTTTTATAATATTAGTAAAGATTTGCTAATCTTTTTTGATCAGTCGCTTCCGAAACACATAATTATAATAATTGAACAATAATAATAAACAGGAAAAATACGAAAAGGATATTTCAAACAGATATATTGAAAAACAATCTTTTTTGTAACGTGTCTGACCCATTATATTTAGTAAGCAGTGTTTGTCCATTGAACGCCTCTGATTATTTATTTGAAGTTCACAAGCCAGGCAAGTACCTATCTGGCTTCGAGCCAAATAGGCACTATATAAATCTTTTTTTTTATTAACACAAGAATTTCTTTTGTATCGTGGGTGCATTTACAAACATTTTAACTCACATCCACAAACAGCCAGACCAGGAAAAACTATCTGTAGGCTATACAAATATCTGTTCCGTGCGGGGATCGAACCCGCGACACGCAGCGCAGCAGTCGATCGCACAGACACTGTGCCAACCGTGTCGTCAAATCTTCGTTATGTAATTTATTTTATGACATCGTTAGGAAATAAGTTCGTGGCTAAATAATAGCAGCACTTTGGGTCAATCTTTAGGTTTGCTGCGCTTGCCTAGGTTGCCAATTCAGCTTACTTTGTTGTGAGCTTTATCAACCACTGTGGTTCTCTGCCTTTTGGTAGATATACAGCCCACTCATGTTTGGACAATAGGCCTTTATCCCCCCGCAGTGAGAGTTCAACATAACATGTTATCAACATGCTTCACCATTTAAAGTTAAAGAGATAATTTTCCCTTTTCAAAACACAAAATTTAAATACGAAAACATACACCGTTGAAAACTTTATTTTAATGATATATTCACGAATGAAAGTCTAATTATCGTTCACGAGTATGTGCTCTCAAAATTACTCGACCCGTTGGGAAAATCGTACGTATTCATTTTTGTTTGTACATGCTATGAATATTATTATCATCATGGAAGTGAAACTTTTTGTGGCCGTTTTTGGGGTATTTTTGGGACTAACTGAATGAAGAAAATGTAGGAGACAGCAATATTATAGTGGTGTGAATTTGACGTTAAAGTTTCTTTCAAATATTATTTTCCCATTGAAGTATACTAACACGAATACTACACCTAGTATTCGTGTTAGTATACTTCAATGGGAAAAGCAAAGCAAGAACACAAGAAGAAGCAGTACACTATTCATAGACCGTACTAATAATGATCCTTGCGTACTTAGCCAGCAATGGCAATCGGTGCGATTGTGAATATGTAGAAAGAAAATGAATTTATTTGTGTGGGACAAGTGAACAACAAATAAAAAACATTAAAATAAATTTAAAAAATAAAACATAAATTTAATAACAAAAGGAAATCATTGTTGTGTTTCTACGAATGCAATGTGTGATGTCAAATAGGCGTAGTTTAGCAAATTGCCGGGCAACTAGTGTGTGAAGCTGGTTTTCAACTGGACCTGTGATGAACTAGAGTGTTATGCTCCTTACGAACATTTTTGTATGAAAGGGCTACTTTTCTTTGCAAAATTTTAAAGTCCAGTTATAATTCAATTTATTAAAATGTTAAGTATAAAATTAATTACTATTTTTTAAATTAATAACTATTTATACAAACTATAAAAAGTTAATGAGTGTTAATTTTGCACACTGCGTATTGAAAAAATATCTCACGTAAAGCTGAATAAAAGTTTGTAAAAGCTGCCTTTCAATGCCTACCTTATGTACTGCCTTTCAATTATGATTTAATAAAATAATAACTATCAACTGACAATTCTGTGAGTGCCGATGACGTTTCCAAAATTTCAGTATTACATTTAAAAGAAAAGGTAGAAAATCTAATTTCAGGTATTTCAGAACCCGACCCTCGGTAAAAGGATTTATAATCATGAAATAAACGAAATGGAGTCATGAATATTTTCTGAACCTTAATATGGGAAAATTGGACCGGAATATTTTGAGTGCCCCTTGTAAAGGTCATTAGCAATTTGTCATCTTTCAAAGTACTGTCGTAGAATTACCATATAATATACTGAAATTTAGGGTTGTAGACCTAGATGGTGCAGATGTGGTTAATTAATGTCTCGAAGTTTAGGATGTCATTTAAGATGTTACAGACAATATTAAATTAAATTCAAACTCAAACCATTTATTTCAATTAGACCATTACAGGCACTTTTGAATGTCAAGAAACAAAAGAATGAAGCTACAGTCCCAAATGCAATGCATAATAACTAGTGAAAGCACTGTAGTTGCCCATTCCAAACCGTTGAATTATATGGAGAAAAACGGGCAAGAAGCTCTATGGACACTTTTTTAAATCACAATAATTTTACAAGATAATGGTTACATCATTCATGTTGAGATATATACATACCTACACACATATATGTGAGAACGATGTAGTTAAAGTACACATTAGGACCGTCCAGAGTAAAAGCAAAAATCCTTTACGAAGCCGTCAACCATGCATTACAAATTTAAAACATTGTGTTGATGGATGCATTAAATAATACCAGGAAGATATTTGGCTCGCGAGGTTGTCGACATGTGAGATGTGGACTCAGCAATCATTGTGCCGATAGTCATATCTGCCAATGGCTTAATTGCCAAGAGCTTCGACCAATACTTAAGGAGTCTTTTGTTAGGGAGCTGGATCAAGAGTTTGAGAGCGAAGACGTGCTTTTTGGTTTCGTGAAGACTGCTTTCAAACCCATTAAAATATAGAAACACACATAAATACTATAGATTCTGCTGTCATTTGACAAACAACGCTCCCTTTCTGTACATATTTTAGCAGCTGATTTATTATGTCTAGGCGTAAATCTACGAGATTAGAATGAAATCTGTCAGTTTTGAAATTTATAGTTGAGGATAGTTAGTTAGTGAGATAGTTAGTAGTTTTTGTGTTGGAGTTTATTGGATAGCACGATCAATAGTGTTCCCGACGATAATGCTGACCAGCGCAGTGCTTTGGGCTCCTATAGCACAGCATCATGCTGTGTAATGTATTTATATATGTTTATGATGCTTTTTATGATCGAGGTTCTTTTTGTTATTTTATGTGTTCGTTGTAATTATTATGATTTTCGTATGAACGTTGACAATACAAAAAGTGAACCCTACTTGTAATTTGTGAGAAGCATTGGTGTTCCGTGGTTCCTGCTTTTCAAAGTTGTATTGGGAAGATTTTGAGTTATATTGTTTGTTGCGATCACTTTAGAATAACATCACGCTAATAATCCATTAAAGGTAAGGCAGAGATGCACCCCTATTGGGTGCATCTCTGCACCCCTATTGGGTGCATCTCTGCACCCAATAGGGGTGGGTATACCCAGAGTTCGCACTGAAAAATGACTGATTTAAAAACCCAAAAACAATTTTCTCTAAATGGGTATCGAACCTAGGAGCTAGGAGCTCATGGTCTGGTCAAGTCGCGGTTACGCCACCACTAGATTAACTACGAAAATAAAATGTTTTTCAAATAATTCCACCCGTTTCTGTCAATAATTTTTATTAACTGAATACTATAAATAGTTCAACAAAAAAAAATCCGTTCTAGTATTCCATGTATCGCTAAACAGAGTTCAGTCAAAGTTAATAACGAAAGTTAAAGATCTTTTGTGCAGTTATGTAAGTTTCTATGCAAATATTTGAAAACCAAACTTAGAGAAAAGTCATCCTCGAATAATTCGCATAAATTAATTTCATTAAATGGAAACTAGAATATTGATACAATTTCATCCCTAAATCAATATAATCTGGGATTTAAATTTAATGAAATTGAGTCCGTTTGTTTAATAAAGTTAAGAGCTTTTGTAAATCAGATATTATCCTACTCATATTTATTTTAGACAAGTTCCAGCCCGAGGCTTTGCCTGCGTGATGTTTGGGGATTGTCCCACGGGATCATTCTACCGGCATTAAAAGTATTATATGTGTTATTCCAGCTTTTACATTATCCGTGTGAAATTTTTATTCCAATCCATTCAATAGTTTTTCTAAAAAAACTAAAATTTTAATTCAAAAAGTTGGACCCTTAGCTTCAACTTCAAACATTTTACGACTTTTTTAAAAGTGCTAAGCCCTTCTGAAATCAACTTAATTTACATTAGCATTAAGTTGATATTCATGGAAGTTGAAAGAACGACAGTTGAAAAAAAATGTCTTTTAGAATCAAATACACAAAAAAAATTACAAAACTTGCAAACAACTTTAGATTGACGATTTTTCTTGCTTATAAATGGAAGAAAACAGATTTGGAGTACACATTATTAGTTGTCGTATACCAAAAAAATATGGTTCTACTTTAAAGTTGATACCTCCAACCGATATTCCTCTTTGTTCCCGAGATAACACTTAACAGATGGTAGATAGATAGATAGATAGAATATTCTTTATTATGTACACCATACAAATAACAAGAATAACATTAAACAACTTATAAATAGGGTGACACAATGGGCGGTCTTATCGCTAAAAGCGATCTTTTCAAGACAACCTTTGAAAAGACACTTAGGTCTTAACAGCTAGACTGACACACAAACAGACGGGCAAGAAAGTGATCCTAGAAGGGTTCAGTTTTTTTCTTTTGAGGTACGGAACCCTAAAAATCAAAAACTTGCTAAAAACCTTTTATTGATAACTAGCTTTCGCCCGCGGCTTCGCTCGCGTTAAATTCGGTATAACGCACCAAGCAGACCTGCAGTTTTTGCTCTTGCGCCTGATTGATTTGTAATAGCAACGCTAAGTGTTCCCTTTTCTTCCCTCGTTCTCCCTCATATCCCACTTTTTTCAAAAATTATATAAGCCTATTTTCGTCTCCTGGTTCCCAACTATCTCTGTACCAAAATTCATCAAAAACGGTTTAGCCATTAAAGCGTGAAGAGGTAACAAACAAACAAACTCACTTTCGCTTTTATAATATTAGTAAGGATAATTTGTCCTACTTAGAAATTAAAAACAACAGAATTGGAGTATCGCCATTAAACTTCCTGTACATAAAAACCTACAAATCTAATCAGTTCAAATATTTGCCTAAATAGCAGTTCATTTACAGCGCGTCTGCTTACCGGAAGTGATGGATAGCCAGCGGATATTACGTTATCTCACACCGGATACAGTTGGCGGCTACCAATCCGATTAGTAACCTGTTATCGATTAAATTATTAATGGCTTAAATCGTGTAAATAGCTGCTGGATTGTGATTGGGTACGGTGTTAATCGTTTTTAGGTTTGTAAAAATGTCTCAGATAAATGAAACCCTATTGTTTCGGCTGTGCGATGTATGTAGGGCTGTAGGTTGATAAATGATGTTCATTTTGCAAGTAGGTTTTCACAAACACTTTTACACGTCTTTTTTAAAAACTAGATGAGGCCGGTGTTTCGTACCCGACTACTCTGCGAAGAAACAGCAAAAACAAACTCAGAGGTCAGAGTCTCTTTTAAGGTCCAGACAAAAAACCTTATTCAACTTACATGAGGACTATGCAAATTAGTGTCTGAAATGGTCTTTTTAAGAAAGCACCACACAGATTGAGTGGACCTGTCCAGTCAGTGCAAGCATTTGTCAGTTATCGTGTAGCTCGACTCATACTGTATGATGGTTTGGCATTAGGTATATTATTAAATACGATTTAAACTGAGATGAGGTTTATGATGAGATATTCGGTGAGAGCGCTGTCGGGGCGTGAGATGTCAATTACTGCTTGATGGTAGTTGCCGTCGTCGGCTTGACGACAAAAGCCAGTGTGGGCGCGCATTTAAAAATATGGCGCTTGTAAGTACGATCGCATAGCGAAGGTATGGCGCACGTAAGTGCGAACTCTTCTGAGCCGGGACCGTAACACCAATATACCGGGTATTAAAAATTTTGACATAACGCTTGTAAACTTTAATAGGGTAACTAAGCAAAGTGGGGGCAGTGTCACACTTGTACTGACTAAAAGCCACCCACGTTCCTTCTATCGCCCTTTACGTTCCGGGGCCGCGGTATCTCTTTCAAACAACCCGCAACCGGTGGATCTGGCAGGCCCCTTTGCTTTGCTGACATCTCTTTGAAGCGTGTGTGGAACACTAACGCGCCGCCAATACGGCAATAGGGTTAGGCTGAAGTGTACTTAATAGTACCTACACTCACATTTTGTCAGGCTTAACTAATATTAATAAAAAAAAAACTGATAAGTACTCACTTATTGTTTTTTATGACAGTTTGTTTTGATAAATCTTTATCATGAATAGTTATCCAACCACATCTCTTCATAGTTCTCTTCATCTATTTGATGTTTTCATGAATGAATATCTCAGACAAACAGTGTAGACAACCCCTTAACCGTTGAGGCGTTCAAGTGTTGCCACTTTACAATCTAAAAGAGTTATAACAGGGCTGTAGTTTTATTTTTAAACAGTCTCAGTCTAGTTTCCTTTCAATTGTTTGTTGCCAACAACACAAATAGTTTTAATGTGACTATCAGATCATAAACATGCAGAAGCATTACTTAGTTATTATTTAGTTAGTAGTATTAGTTAGTATGGTAAATTTAGAATTCAAAGCATAAATGGTGGTGGTGGTGTTCTGGCGAACACCGAACAAGTGCCACATGAACGCGCAATGACAGTGCAGTGAAGTGCTACTAACAGAGTTGTTAAGGATTTATTTACTAACACGAATTGTATTAGCGATATTTATAATTATCTGTAAGGTATTTATCTATGGGCCTAAGATACCTGAAAATAAATGTTTTATTATTATTATAAATAACCTAATACATAACCAAAAAGCAAACGGTTTCAAATATTTAAACTCACAAACAACTAGGTACTTCCCTGTGGGCCATAAAAATATTTTTGTTTTGTGTAGGATTTAAACCGCGACACGCAGCGTAGCAGTCAATCGCTCAGTCACTGCGTCAAACGTGTCGTATAGCCACGATATCATTCACTTTTATGAACCCTTTTAACAATCCACTGTTGGGCAAAGATCTTCCCCCTTTTTATTTGTTTTATTGTAAATCATCAAATAACTTCTCCCTGTCTGGACGGAGCGTTAGGGAGCGTCAGACGTCTACTCACCCACCACCCATCCATGATCCTTCCTTTGCCCTTTGTGTTGCGGGGCCGCTGCATTTTCAGACAGTGGCCTTAGTGAGCCCATCTGCTTTGCTGACACCTCTTTGAGGCGCGTGTGGATCACGATCGCGCCTTCGACACGGCCTGTCTTCACTAGATGGACGGACGGTGAGCTGCCCATTTCTCACCGTTCACAAACTCGCGTTTGCGGTGGCCGGGAGTCGTCTCGCGGAAGGACGAGCGTGTTCTGTAGTGGCTGAGCTGGTTTGAAGTTTGAAGGTCTCCTTCATACGGGTCAATATTCTTTCTGTACCAATCTCTGACTTTATTTTTAAAATGGTTTTTCTTAGAAAGCGTAAATTGTCCCAAATACCCGCGCTTGACAACAAACAATTGACGACATGGTTGGCGCAGTGGCTGAGTGATCGACTGCTGCGCTGCGTGTAGCGATTTCGATCCCCGCACAGAACAAATATTTGTGTTGCCTACAGATAGTTGTTTCGGGTCTGGCTGTTTGTGAATGTAGGTAAGTTAAAAAGTTTGTAAACGCAACCACGATACATAAGAAATCCTAGTATGGGGCAATGATTAAAAAAAACGGGTAATTAACAAATTACTTAAATAAATAGTACATGACACTACAATCAAATAATTTGTTAACTTAAGTTAGTAAGTGATATTATAAACGCAAACACATCGTGGTACTTATTATAAGTGGCGCTTAATTTATGAGTTCTCCCTTTGGGACAGAACAGAACTGCGCGATGAAGAAGGCGGCTAATAACTAAAATGAATACGTAGGAAATGGCTTTATACACAATGTTCAAAAGAAAAATGTAAGTTAGGTTGGTTTATTATCTTTATTCAACTAGGTATAAAGCTATTAATTTGAGTTAGTACTTAATTTTTAATGATAAGGTTAGCAACCTATTACATACTCCGATTAGATGGCATTTAAGCATAACTGGAGAAAACGTTAGTAAACCGTCATCATCTTTCTGCCCTTGTCCCATTCTATCTGGGGTTCTCGCAATACGTTTTCTTCTTCCATTCTCCCCTATCAGACGTCACGGCATCATTCACTCCTTTCTCCTTCATATCATTCCTTACACAATCCATCCATCTTTTCTTTGGCCTTCCTCTCGCTCTCCGTCCATCAACATTCAGTTCAGATCCATCACTCTTAACGTAATTAAGCCATAACAGGAGAAATGAGGAGCTAGTCTATCGCTATTGAGTTGCGGGTTGTTCGAAAGAGAAAATAGATACCGCAGCCCCGAAAGGCACTGCGGGCCTGTGGACGGTGAGCAATGGGTAGCTCACCGTCCGTCCGTCGATTGACGACAGGCCGTGTCGACGGCGCGTTCGTGTTTCACGCGTGCCTCAAAGAGAGTCAGCAAAGCAGAGGGGCTTGCCAGAGCCTCCGCCTGCCGGGGTTGCGGGTTGTTCGAAAGAGATACCGCGGCCCCGGAACGTAAAGGGCAATAGAAAGAACATGGGTGGGTTTTAGTCAGTACAAGTCTGACATGCCCCCCCGCTCCACCCAGAGCGGGGTAAGTCATTGGATGATTTCCCACCCGAAGAAAAAAAAAAAAAAAAAGCCCCGAAAGGCAAAACATGGATGGGATGATGGGAAGTCAGTAAAAGTCTGACACTCTCCGCGCTCCGCCCAGAGTGGGGTAAGTTGTTTGATGATTTCCCATCCGAAAAAAAAGCCTATACCCCATCAGCCAGTAGCAAAACCCAATAACACTTTGCCCGATAATCGTACTCAGAAGTTAATGCATCATGTTAACCAGTCGCGCTTGCAATGACTACGCCAACGAGGCAATATCCAGACACACACACACATTATAAACACCCTCACACATCATAAACACACACATGCACATGCACACACACTTAACAGTGTCGCAGTATATATTTATTTATAAAGGCATTATTTTTCGAAGACAAGTCGGAGGCATGCATACCTGTTAATTTATTTTAGATTAATTATGAAGATACGGCAAATATTATTTACTTATTTTGTAGGTCTTCGTGTTCCTCTTCCATATCTAGACCAGCGTAAAGAATTAAGCCCCGACCTTTTTAAAGCATATCTTAAGAGGGCGACACTTTGGTCGTATACATTGGCAAGGCGCCAGGTCGTGGAATGTCCTCGACCCCGAAGTTTTTGGGTTTATTACTGCTATTAAAGATCTCTGATTCTGTATAGATTATATTAATTTTGTTTATGGATAACTGGTTGTCGACTGTGGTAATATTTTATGGAAAAGGAGGCGAATTTATGAGGTAACGCAGGGTAAAGTCTGCCTTATTCATTAATTATTATCAGTCATAAATGAGGCCTTATGAAAAAAAAACGATTTAGACGTTGAGAATCATAAGAAGTCAAGGTTGTTTTTTTTTTCAATTATCAAGAAAATGAGACCAAGCAAAGATAAGTTTTAGAAATGAGTCCTACAGTCTGTTGGTTTGTTTGATTTGAGCATGAAAATAAAATATCATCTTCAGTTTATCGCGAAACGACTCCCGGTCACCGTAGACGCAGATCTGTGGACGGTGACCAACGGGCAACTCACCGTCTGTCCGTCTATTGACGACAGACCCTACCGATGGCGCGTTTGTGTTCTACAAGCGCCTCAAAGAGATGTCGTGAAAGCAGAGGGGCCTGCCAGGGTCACCGCTTTGTGGGGTTGCAGGTTTATCGAAAGAGATACCTCGGCCCCCGAACATAAAGAGTAAAAGAAGGAATGGATGGGTTAGTACAAGTCTGACGCTCCCCCCGCTCCGAGATTTCTCATCCTTAAAAAAAAATACTGCTTTATAATTTTTCCTGTTGTGTGTGTTTTTCCCAACCTAACAAGTTCAAATGCCAACTGTATACATTTTTCCGATGGTTACAAAACAGTCTGCCCATTTTCGCCACGGCCTGACGTCGGTAAAGAATATAAGCTCAAATGCGTCTAGCATTTGAGTTACTAAACCTTATACTCTTCATAATGTATGTTTCTGGACCGTGGGTTTACTTTAACTTGCTCTAAACCTTGACCTTAAACTTTGACACTCAAAACTTGTTCCATCAACAGTGTGGACTTACTTACAGACCGTTATCAGTAGAAGCAGTTACTTTGATTAACCCTTCAACAGTTGTCCTATAATTCCGAAACTTTAAACTATTATGATTTATTTCGCAAGGACTTTGAAGCGGTGAAGAAATATGCGGTTGTCATAATGACAAACGATAGATTGTGCTAGAGATTAGTACTAACATTTAATTACATTACATTATTATTTAATACGGTAGTATTAATTCCGACGTTTTGCTCTTTACATACAAGTTCTGGATAGAACCTAATTTACCCCGGTCTACACAGGTAAACCAGGGGGGCGCAGCAATCCTTACTATTCTTACTAATATTATAAAAGCGAAAGTGAGTTTGTTTGTTTGTTACCTCTTCACGCTTTAATGGCTACATATAGTTGGGAACCAGGAGACGAACATAGGCTTATTTTTTTTTTAATGGGATGTGAGGGAGAAAGAGGGAAGAAAAGGGAAAACTTAGCGTTGCTATTACAAATCAATAAGGCGCAAGGGGAACTGTATTACCCCGAATTTAACGCGAGCGAAGCCGCGGGCAAAAGCTAGTAGGCTATATAAAGTCATGCCAGAAATATAACCGCTGGTTCCACCACATAATGTCGGTTTACAAAACGTTCATATTATTGGTTATGTAATCTGATCCTAATTGGGTGTTATTTGAAGTAATTGTATGCTGTGGTTAACTACAGTAACTATTCAGTATTGCGTTACTAAAAGCTTGTTAGAGGAATTGATAACGAAAACTATGGTGATTCAATTTTATATGTATGTCCGACTAAGGGCCGATTTTACCATGGACACTGAACGTGATCAGGATATATTCTTCAATAGCAGCTGATAGCTAATAGTGTAATTTTTGTAACGAAAGATTAACATTGACGCTTCTTACCGTTACTTACTGAAGGCTTTTTTTACGTTTTGTAATAGGTACATCAAATAACTTCCCCTGCTCTTGGCGGAGCGGAGGGGAGTGTCAGACTTTTACTGACTAAATCTTCTCCATGTTAAAAAGGTTAAGAAGTATTTAAACTCACAAACTCAAACAGCCCGATCTGATTTATACCTATACTAACAAAAACTGACACATCCATTGACGTATATTGTATTGTGAGGACCGATAAAACAGTACTGACGAAATAGGAAGTATAGAATGATAACACAATGGTTTAGGTAAAAAAATAAAGTCGGAATTGTCTTATCATATATCCTTATTGATCCCGGTTCTACTGCTCAGGGTTGGGTTAAGGGCCGAATCTCCTCGGGTTACGGGTTGTTCGGATACATATACATCTATACATAAGTCAGTACATAACTCATCATCATCTGCCTAGCTTTTCCCAACTATGTTGGGATCGGCTTCCAGTCTAACCGGATGCAGCTGAATACCAATGTTACACCACAGACTACCTACAGTACTGTTTCTCCTCCTTTAAATCCATCCAAAGGTTGTCTTGAAAAGATCGCTTTTAGCGATAAGACTCCCCATTGTGTCACCCTATTTATAAGTTGTTTAATGTTATTCTTGTTATTTGTATAGTGTAGATAATAAAGAATATTCTATATACCTATCTACCAGTATTTAACATGAAAGAGATCAAGCGCTATACTTGCATTCCGCTACGGATAAATTTCTTATGAAAAAACCTAGCCGCAAATCCATAAACCGGAGATTAGTAATATATTTGGTGTAACCGTGAGACATACAATAATTATCTTCTTATTGTGTTTAGATTAAAGATTTTCTAAGCTTAAAACCAGTTTTCTTCCGTGGTGAAAGTGGTGGTGTGGTTCTTATGAAAATCACAACACCAATCAAACCATTCATTTTTAAATCTTCGTTTACATTCCATAAGGTGTGAAGATACAATGAGCCGGTACTGGGCAGAGCTAAAAATGTAAAATTAATATTGTGAAATAATAGTAGATACACACGACGGGAGTTCAACCTATTCTAAACTATTATAACCTGAACTCTCTACTATGGATCGCACAACGTAGTAGAGAGATCAGGTTAAAATGGTTTTGTATAGATTGGTGTGCTGTCGTGTGTACATTTTGATTCAAGTGAGCAAGCTTTGTAATTGCGGACAAAGCGGATTTAACACTCCAGCCGCTAAGCGAGGTTGCTATAAAGCTGAGGACAGCAGGGCTTAAAAACATGCGCCTAGTTGCTATAAGAAAATCGTCGACAATAGGGAATTTGTTTATTTTCCGCCTTGAAATGAGAAAAAAAATTAAGCCCTTGTTGCGATAAAAGAGAAAAAGCACGCGTGTGAAATACATTGCAAGTTGAACCTAATAGTAGTGCAATAAAGCCAGTTTTCGAGGAAGTGTATTGAAAAATGAATACTTATACACTTCGCCAAGCCCAGGATCCTGGATGGAGTTTCTTGCCCATTCTACTCCATAGAGATCAACGCTTGGAATGGGCAACTACAGTACTTTCACAAGTTATTATGTCTTATGACGGGGACTGTAGCTTAATTTTGTTTCTTGACAATTAAAAGTGCCTGTAATGGTCTAATTGACCGGGGTTGTGGGTTGTTCGAAAGAGATACCGTGGCCCCAGAACGTAAAAAGCAATGAAAGGAACATGGGTGGGTTTTAGTCAGTACAAGTCGGACACTCCCCCCCGCTCCAAGAGCGGGCGAAGTTATTTAATGATTTCCCACACCAAAAAAAAAATGGTCTAATGGAAATAAATGCTCTGAATTTGGATCCCTCAGCAATTCTACGTAGTAATGAATGGTCGACTAAATACAATTTTCGTGTCCGATTGCCTAAATACACTTAGTATTGCTATCACTGACCTTGTCTAGGCCACACCATTCGGAATTGATTGGCCGAATCGATACGAACCATTCAATGAGAACCTCCACTATTTTTACCGAATTCCGATTCAATTAATTATTAATTGAACTTCGTTTAGAGAGTAATTGGTGCTTTCCTTTTTCTGACGGTTTTGGGTTATGTTCTAAATCAATGGGTTGTAAATGAAAGGTTATACTGTGATAATGATCGTTTTTTTTTATTAGGTAGTTGCTAAGAATGAGCTATCCGTCCGTCTGTGCATCTGTCTATCAGTCAGGCTGTATCTCATGAACCGTAATAGTTATAAAGTTGTAATTTTCACACATGATGTATTTCTATTGTTGTCATCCATAAGGTCCAGTTGAAAACCAGCGTTGGGCACTAGCTGATGCTTTGACGGCACGGTTGGCGCAGTGGCTGAGCGATCGACTGATGCGCTGCGTGTGGCGGGTTCGATCCCCGCACGGAACAAATATTTGTATGACCTGCAGATAATTGTTTCGGGTCTGGGTGTTTGTGTATGTGAATTTAAATGTTTGTAAACGTACCCACGATACAGGAGAAGTTCCTAGTGTGGGGCAACGTTTTCTTTTTTAAAAAAGAAAAAAAAAGCTGCTCGGCAGTTTGCTGAACTGACACACAATTACGTATTTGTTATTATCGTTTAGTTTTAAGTCTTTATCTCATTTTGTATGCACTTGTGGCATGGGCAAAATAAATGTTTTTTTTCTTTCTTTCTTTCATCCCCAGTCCCCTTGTTGGCTAAGGGTGTTCGCTATACTTAGGCCTTATTTTTTTGCGAATGGTTAATCATCAAATAATTTACCCCACTCTGGGCTCAGCGGGAATGAGCGTCAGGCTTATACTGACTTAAACCCACCCATGTTCCTTCTTTTGCCTTTTATGTTCTGTGGCCGCGGTATCTATTTCGAACAACCCGCATCCCCGGAAGGCGGTGGCCCTGGCAGGCCCCTCTGCTTTGCTGGCATTTCATTGAGCCGCGCGTGGGACACAAGCAGGCCTAGAAGATATTTTCAACTGACTTCTAAAAACAAGAAGGTTATCAAATTTACTGTTGATAAAAAATGTATGATATACCATCATACCACAACTGAAAAGGCTGAAATGAAAAACGTATTTTTTGTTTTAAAAATAACCCTGTCAGTACATTACATAAAACATATTTTAAGGATGACAGGATAGATAGATCCTTTCAGGATATGAAGAAGGTTTAAAAGCTTTCTTAGGGATGGGAGGGATGAAATACAGAAAGGGATCTCTAAAGTTATGAGAAATAGGGCAAAAGATCGAATGTAGCAATCATGATAAAAGACTACCAAGGTCCTATACAAATAAGTTGTAAAGTCATCAAGACGTGATAACTCCTTGGACGACTATATCGGGACTTATGATCTTCACTAATGAGGGTCAAAGTAGAAGCGGTGTCAAGTTTATGTCGCAAGAAAATCTGCACAAACCTTGTTAACGAAAAGGTTGTCCGTACGAAAAGTTGGCAACCACGCAAATGGCTGGCATTTTGGTGCGTTGATGAATATCCTTACTAATATTATAAAAGCGAAAGTGAGTTTGGTTGTTTGTTACGTCTTCACGCCTATATGGCCAAACCGATTTTGATGAATTTTGGTACAAAGATAGTTCAGACCCTGGAGACGGACATAGGCTAAAAAAATGAGACTGATCAAATACGTTTTAATCATAATGTGTGTTCTATTTTATACATTGCAGTATCTTCAATGAATTTATTTCAATCAATTCAATCTACATTTTAACATGTAGATTACAAAAAATAATAAACGGTAGCAATTCATTAAAACAATGTTTACTGAAAGCATTAAAATGGCAGATTAACTTCCGCTGTCTGTAATAACTTGCGTGAACCGATAAATATGGCGCTTTGTTTTTACAACATGGCACAATATGGGTCACAACGCTGATAAGAGTCGTCATTTATTTATTTATTAAACTTCATGTACTATAGTGGTACATAGGCGGACTTAATGCCATAAGGCATTCTCTACCAGTCAACCTTTGGGTAAAATACGACAACATTGCGATCATCTGCCTAGCCTTTTTCTCAACTATCTTGGGATCGGTTTCCAGTCTAATCGGAGGCAGCTGAATACCAGTATTTTACATGGAGCGACTACCTATCTGACCTCCAAAACCCAGTTAGTCCTGGGTAATTCGATACCCCTCAGTAAGACTGGTCGTCAGACTTTTGGGACATTGACTACCTGTAACGTCAAAGATCTACAAATGACAACCGGGACCAACAGCTTAACGTGATTTCCGAGGCACGGAGGAAATTCGGTATGTAACGGGTTACCCATTCACAGACTACTACTAGTTCTGACAAGTATTATATATGTAATTTAATTATAGGCATTTTGAAAATTACATTCTATATTACTGCAGATCCAGTGTCCTTTGAAAAAATGCCCGGGCGGGCGTCTCCCGCTGCAGCTGGGTTGGTTTGCGGACATTATGGTGCCATGTATAAATAAACAAAGAACATTATGCCTCTAACTACCAAAGGGTTTACCCAAAAGTGTACTTCAAATACACACAGATTATGTCAGTTATATTTGAGTTCCATCTAATGGGAAGCGAGCCTTTTGCCATCAATTGGGCACAAATCCGTGGCTGCTACATAGAAAATCGTGATGTAACAAATCCAAATAACAAAACAAAAAAAAACAAATAGGCCTACATGGGCACTTATAAAACGTCAAGAAAAGGTGCATGGTTCGGGTAAGTCGTTTCATATGAAAAAGAACCGGCAAGAAACTCCATGGTTACTATTTTAAAATCATTTGGTATTATAATGTTGTTGTTACAGCGTTAGAACTTAAGTATGCAAGGATAGCATAGGCCCAAAAGCAATAAGCAATAAGTCATTGCATGTTTTACAAAAAGTAAAATAAGATAAGAAGTTAACAAAAGTTAACAAGCGTTTAAGAATCTACAAGGCCAACAATGCCCACTCATTCACAAAGAATTGGTAAAAAAAATCTACACAAGAAATAGAAAAAAAAATTTACAGATGTTGCCATCAGTACTGTAACTATTCAGAACAAAGGTTGTATAAATATGTGATTGTCTACAACTATAGTAAAAAACCCAATAATACTTCTTGATCTAGGAATCAAACACAGGACCGCTCAGCAATCATGCTTACTACCACTCAACTAACGAAGAAGTCAGTAAAATGTTACAAATCATACCAAAGATGGGTGTTTCATCGTCAGCACGTACAACATAATTAAAAGCAATCAAGTTCCAGCCGCCAGATTGCCTTTAGCCTGTAAAGAACGTGTTCTGCCTAAATATACAAGAATATCATTAGCAACTTCAGAACAATGAGAAGCCTTCCATTTGCATTTGATATTAAAGCGACAAAAGCGCTGAACGAAAGCGCTTCTAATTATATCTGAACTTAATTTACGCCACATTTAGAATCGAAACGAAATATTGTTTAGTTCGGAAGGGAAAGCAAGTTTATTTAGATTATATTTAGAAGATTTCTTCTGAATAGAATAGAAAAGAATATTCTTTATTATGTGCACCATACAAAAAACATAATTCGCGTTTCGGAGATAAAGGGTCTTGACACACAGGCGGACAACAAATTGATTCCATTTCGTTTTTTCCTTTTACATTTAGGTACGGAACCCTACAAGCTCAGCAGCTTTTTTTAATACTAAAGAGCATTCTAGATAAGAATTTTCTTTTATGATTGAGCAACATATTTTTATAGACTGCCTGTATTTTTAACAACGTTTTCTTAGCACCTTATTACGGTTGCTTGTCTATAAAAGGATGTTTCTTTTTTCCTCTAAGCAATTATACGCGCTTTACATTAAAATATTAAGTTACCAATTAAGAATATGATCACTTTGCTTTGCCCTTTAAAAGCTTTTATTTTAGGGTTGGGATTTACTTATTAAGAATACCAAAATGGGTACGCTGTCAAAAATAAAAAAGGAGTTTACGTGTAAACTTTTGGTCTGTTCAATATTGAAAGAAAAAAACAATGGAAGAATCCTTTTAAGACAATTAAATGTAACACCTCCTACAACTTTAACTTTTTACACAATTTTGATAAAGATTTAATCTTTATCTCTATCACTACATAGTAGGTACATAAATAAAACAAAATTGCTTCCTACTGTCTGTTTGTCGCTATATATGCTTAGATCTTTAAAACTATGCGGTTTTTAATAGATATATAGAGTTATTCAAGAGGAAGGTTTATATGTATAAAAATAGTATATTAGTATCTACATTCACTCATGAAAAGCCACGACGACGGGTTGCTCGTATAGAATACTGTCTGTTCGCTTCTAGATCTTTTAACTGCTCAACGGATTTTAATGCAGTTTCCCACAATAGATAGTGTGATTCAAGAAGAAAGTATGTCTAATATCCCTGTCTACGTGGTTGAAACCGCGGGGTCCAGCTAGTAAGAAAATAAAGGAAGAAATTTCCGATCCATCTACAAATTTCCGACACAGGATTTGAACCCAACAATGTTCATAATTATGCTGGTTATAACTACAAAGTAAAACAAACAAAAATACAATAAGACACCTTTAAATAAATTGTATTTTTTAATACGTCCATTACAAAATTACTAGCACATATTAATTCAGAAAATACATAACTTTGCAAAGCACTGCAGTCGAGTACAATGACACTTCGACACGTCAAACCTCGTGACAAACATTGGCCCAAATACTTAAACCGTTTCCGATTAACCATACATTTGAACAAATGTATGTGCAAACATGGTTGGACTATTTTTTTTTTCCTGTAGGTAATGGCGAGTCCACACGCTCAGCCGTCGGGTCTACCGGGCGCCGCGCACTGCGGTAACAAAACTACGCATGCGTAGAGCTTTCAAGAAAGAAACAACTTTATTTTTATTGCGCTAAAGTTTATTTTAAGTTGTTGCGTGAAGAATTTCAGCGTGGAAATTCCGAAGAATAAGAGGTGATTGAAAAAAAGTGTGATTTCACGCAGTGTACGTGGAATACTAACAATGGGGTAGTTAGAAGGTATGCTTTGAAACTAATCATACCAATTCTTTGGTTTTGGGCTCAATCGTAATTTCTTCAAGGGGTTGCCAAGTCCAGTAATAATGATTTTAGTGAAAGGAGCGTTGTATGCGGAATATAGGTCACTGTGTGGCTTTTAGCGAAGATATGGGTCACTAACTTTCTTACCGTGGATTTCAAAGTCCACTTGGAAAGAATACATTTTTAAGTCGACTGTTTACAGTGCCAAGTTGTCGACTTTCGGCAGGATATCTCGTGTATTGAATAAATGAATAAACTTTTTGCGGGTGGCATATACCCATAGAAAGCATAAACTAATAAAACATTATAACACGTACACAGACATACATTAAATCAAATTCAATATGATTCAAATTATAATGTTAAATTACATTTTTCTTGAGATTAAATTGGAATTAGTAATTATATTAAATAAGAATCCTTACTAATATTATAAAAGCGAAAGTGAGTTTGTTTGTTTGTTACTTCTTCACGTCTTAAACCGATTTTGATGAATTTTGGTACAGAGATAGTTGGGACCCTGGAGACGGACATAGGCTTTTTATTAAAGTGAGGAATGAGGGAAAAAGAGGGAACAAAAGGGAAAACTTAGCTTTACTATTACAATAAAGGGACTTACTATTAAAATACAGGGTCCCAACTATCTCTGTACCTACCTTAAAAATAAAGCCGATGAATTTTGTAAAATTATAAACAGTAGGTTTATGTAGATTGTAGGTACTTATTGAAGGCAGCCCATTTCAGCCAAAGATGCCGAATTTCAAAATACCCTTAAAACAACCTTTACTTCAATTTATTGTGTCACTTACTTTTGCCCGCGGTTTCGCTCCTATGAATTTTCAAATTCGGGATAACACAGTTCCCCTTTCCTGATTTGCAGGTACCTGTTACCTGTAGTTTTTGCCCTTGCGCCTTATTGATTGTAATAGCAAAGCTAAGTTTTCCCTTTTATTCCCTCAATTCCCAGTTTTTTTTTTAAGAAAGCCTATTTCCCTCTCCAGGGTCCCAACTATCTCTGTACCAAAATTCATCTAAATCGGTTTAGCCATTAAGTCGTGAAGACGTAACAAACAAGCAAACTCACTTTCGCTTTATTAGTAAGGATTATTTCATGATATCTTAAATTATGTTATTCATCGCTGTTTTCCCCTTATCCCAAGTTATTTGGGGTTGGCGCAGCAAGACGTGCTGCGCCAACCCCATATAACTACATCCATACTGAAGAAATGACGAAAAATAGAGGTATTTTTCGTCATTTCTTCGGACATCTCCTTTCTAGCCATATCATCCTTCAAGCAGTCCATCGTCATCGTCCATCTTTCTCTGGTCTTCTTCTACTCCTATACCCATTCTCATTCATACTCAAAACTTTATTCACCACATTTTCCTCATTCCTCCGCATCACATGCCTTTTTTACGTTTGGATACCCTCGATGGATGTCGGAGGGGTCTGTCAGACTCCTACAGACTAAAACCAAACGGTGTTCCTTCTCGTCACTTCTGGCTGAGGTGCGGGCACACAATCGCATTCTACACAATCACCCCAGCAGTGCGCATCACATGCCTATACCACGCTAACCGATTACCACACGCTATTAAACGAAATAATTAAATGTTTGAAAGATTCATACACTGATTGGTTCTTTCGTGTTTCGCTAGGAATAAATATACGGCGCAATTCTCGGATAGTGACCGCCGCGGTTTATTTTAACTCCGTCGCTTGCCAACCGATTTCAAAAATTCTTTTTTTGTTGGAAAGGTTATACTTCCCAAATGGTCCCATGAAAATTTTATCGAAATCGGACAAGTGGTTATTGAAAAATCAACAAAAAAAAAATTAAAGCCTATGCTTTCCAAATTGCTCCCATAGTCACCAAGTCGGGATCTGATGATGGAATCTTGGCGAAATCGAGGGAAGTTTTTTTAACCGACTTCTAAAAAAAAGGAGGAGGAGACGGGACCTACGCACTAAAAAGCTAAAAATAACCATGTTTGCGAATTATATCATAATACTATAACTAAAAATGCTGAAATAAAAAACATTTTTGCAAAAAATAAAACCGACTTCCAAAAAAAACTAAAAAGTGGAAAATAACTTTATTTCCGGAAGTCGGTGGCTTTTGTTGGTTTCGTTGACTTTTTTGCCACCGACTTCCGGAAATAAAGTTATTTTCCACTATTTAGTTTTTTTTTGGAAGTCGGTTTTATTTTTTGCAAAAAAGTTTTTTTTTGAACTAGCATTTTAATTCAATGGTATTGGATTGGTTGGCACGGAACAAATATTTGTATGGCTTACAGATAGTTGTACCGGGTTTGACTCACATACACAAACAGTCATTGTGTATGTGAGTTTAAATGTTTGTAAACGCACCCACGACGTTGCCCTACACTAGGAATATCTCCTATACAGGAGAAATTCCTAGTGTAGGGCAACGTTTTAAAAATAAAAATAAAAAAACTGCAGGCCATACAAATATTTGTTCAGTGCGGGAATCGAACCCACGACACACAGTGCAGCAGTTGATCGCTCAGCCTCTGCGCCAATTGTGCCATTAGTTAATATTAACTTAAACGTGATGTTAATAGGCTCGCCCCCTATTACGTCAGACTGGCAAAAAGAGTGTGTACTATTAGTTCTAAACATCTCTGCCTAACCCCTCGGAGAGTACAGGCGTAATGTCATTTAACGTAATGAAATTCATTTACTTATTGTCACATTACCGATAAACAGTTTTAGACTTTTGGCTGATCTGATCAAATGATCAGTATTCAAGTAACAAAGCAAGAATAAAGTGAATTAACTGCTGTTTTTATTGCGGCAGTCATAAAATGATAAGGATTACAGCCTTTGCATTTACTGATAGGGTTGTAACCTAGTTGGTTTCAGAGAAAGCGATTGTTGAACTGTCAAACTATTTTCCAAAGAAAGAAAGAAAACATGTTAATGACACTTGCCAAAAATACACACAACATTAAAAAGAAAAAAAAACTTAAATCTTTACACTGCAAAAAAGAAAATTTAAATCTTAACCGCACTACAATGCAACAGAAACAAAACTTATATTGTGTGTCTCACGGCTGCGCCAAATGGGCTTATTTTTTTCATTGAATTCCTATCAATTTCAAAGTTGGTTGCACTTTGAAGTCAATTAGACCTTTGTTATTAAGTGGCATGCAGTTGAAGAGGTATAAGCCCAGCAAAAGACTGCTGTTGGCTGATGATAATGTTATTACTAGCTTGTTCATAGTTTTCTTACTTTAAGGCGAGGCTTTCTCAAATTTGAACATCTTTGAATCTATGGAAATCTACAAATATTTCCTAGAACACCATGAAAAATTACTGAATTGTAGTTGAACATATGACTGAAGGCTCTCTGAAAACAAAACATCGAATTTTTATCAAAACATAATATAAATTAGTTGGTTCGATAAAAAAAACCACGAATGTGACACTAACTTACGATTTCAAATGTGTATTTCTATCAAATCATTTCTTTATGAAATTACCTAAGTATTTGAAAGTTAGATAAAATAATAAAAATTGTTTTTAAAAAGGGCTTGGTGAAAAAATAGTTTTGAGCAGGCATTATTTAAAAAAAAACAATTCTACTATTTAGACTTAACGAAGTAAACATACATTTGACTAATCGCCTTATGAGAGTTGAGAAAAACCGTCGCGGTAGGCCCTTAATACTACTTATGCGAAACGATAAAGCGATGTGCAACAGACAAACTTATGTGCAATTTGACAATGGGCTAAAGATGAAGAAAAAAGTAGCTTACATTTAATTTTAATAGTCTATTCAGAAACAGAAATAAGTGTGATTTAAATTTCAGCCCTCAAAAAGCAGAAATTATTTGATTTCCGTTTCAACTCATAAAAAAAGAAATTATTCAATGAGAACGGTTATCAAAACCATTTCACACGCTCCATCGAGCTATTGAATAAATCAACAAAATGAAAGCTAATTCAATAAAAGCCCAACATATTTATTCTAGCGTATAAACGCTCCCTTTCATCAACCGCGACGGTGGTTTGCACAATTACAGTCCATGTATTTTCATACTACGTACATATCCGTGACTGGGGTATGTACGTAAATAATTGTTCCATACAATATTGTGATGGAAATACCGTGTCAATTGCTAATGGAACAACATAATAAATCATAATGTAGAATATCAATATGATTAAATCAAGGCATTACAAGGTCGCGAGATAACTACCGGCCACCGTAAATGCGGGTCCGTGGACGGTTAGCAATGGGTAGCTCACTGTCCGTCACTCTTGTGATGTAAGGCCGTGTCTACGGCGCGTTCATGTTTCCAGCTCGCCTCATAGAGATGTCAGTAAAGCAGAGGGGTCTGCCCGGGCTACTGCCTGCCGGAGTTGCGGGTTGTTCGAAAGAGATACCGCGTCCCCGGACATAAAGGCCAAAAAAAGAAAATGGATGAGTTTTAGTCAGTAAAAGTCTGACGCTTACACAGCTGCAGTGTGTTGAAAAAGTCCTATACCTTATAAACTAGGTATTTAGTCTTGTTCAAATCAATCATCGCGTGCATCGTTTAAAGCTTTTTAAATGCACTAAAAACCGTTTTTCAAATGTTTTCTTCTCTTGCTATTGAAATTAGAGTAGCGGACACAATTTTATGACTTTCAAATCAAATATCTCATCAACCATTTAATTGGAAAAATAAGTAAATAAGAAATCTCGAAATATCGACATTCGGAAGACCATCGGAAAGTTCTTATGCATTTAGTCTACTGTAAGTCTATACAGGTCCTGCCGGGGTTGCGGGTTGTTCGAAAAAGATACCGCGGCCCCGGAACGTAAAGGGCAATAGAAGGAACATGGGTGGGTTTTAGTCGGTACAAGTCTGACATGCCCCCCCGCTCCGCCCAGAGCGGGGGAAGTCATTTGATGATTTCCAACCCGATAAAAAAAAAAGTCTATACAGGTATATATATTCTTGTGACTAATCACACACACATTCTTATGTTAGTTAATTATTTCCAGGAAACTGAGAGAAAAACAAACATAGTACGTATATTAATGACCAACAAGAAAGCCTTTGTTTGGAACTGCTAATTGTCACCCTCGCCGGGTTAATTCAATTGTTCGTGTGCTCATTAACACGCGGCAGTTAATTAGTAATTTGATAACGTAAACTATATATACCTACGTATACAGGTACCACAAGTTGAAACGACCCTTTCTAGAGACGTGAAAACAGAATTCGTTAAAGAATGTGTTGTTACCAACCCTCTTTCATTCCTGTGGTACACGTCAACGTGAATAAGGAATTATAGAGACGCGTAAACAGCATATTTTATGCCTTAATTTGACCGTTACAAGACCACTAATCCCTTGGCAGAGCGTTGTGGTTAAGACATTATTTTATGAAAATGCGTTGACGGGGTCCATTTTCAGGAATGGACTTATTATGACTTTATTTTAAATTGAGGTTATATTTATTATGGTAGCAGCCATTCGGGTCGATCTTAAGGTTAAGCCGCGCTTGCCTTTTAATTGGTTGGTCTAAGGATGGTTGACCACCCGTTACAGACCAAGTTTTGTCCGAGCTTCGGAAATAAATAAATAAATATCTTGGGACAACTCACACACGGCTATCTGATCCCAAGCTAAGCAGAGCTTGTGTTATGGTAACCAGACAACTGATATACATACTTATATAATTTATAAATACATCCATATTATAGATAAATCACACCCAGACACAGAACAAACAATCATGCTCATCACACAAAGTTTGTCCTGGGTGGGAATCGAACCCACGACCTCTGGCTCAGCAGTCAGGGCCACTAACCACTAGACCAACAGGCCCGTCTGTTCCGGAAAGTTCTTGGTCCTAGCTGTCATTTGTAGATCTGTGACAGTTGTTACAGATAGTCAGTGTCCCGAATGTCTGACAACTAGTCTTACCAAGTTGTATCATATTGCTCAGTACTAAATGGGTTGTGGAGGTCACATAAGCAGTCGCTCCATGTAAAATACTGGTCTGGTAACTGCATTTGGTTAGACTGGTAACTAACTCTACCATAGTTGGGAAAAACGCTAAGCAGATTATAACGAAATTATCGTCCGACTTTTACTGACTTAAACCCCCATGTTCTTTCTATTGCCCTTTATGTTCCGGGGCCGCGGTATCTCTTTCGAAAAACCCGCAACCCCGGCCCTGTCAGACGTTACGGCATGATTTACTCCTTTTTCCCTTATATCAGTCCTTAAACAATTCATTCATCTTTTCTTTAGCCTTCCTCATCCACTCCACCCATTTACATTCAAATTAATAACTCTTCTAGTATTTTATTATAATGATATAACAATCATAAAAATATTGGGAACGGTGTTTGGAGCAATTTGCAATGACGGCACGGTTAGCGCAGTGGCTGAGAGATCGACTGCTGCGCTGCGTGTCGCGGGTTCGATTCCCGCACGGAACAAATATTTGTATGACCTACAGATAGTTGTTTGTGTATGTGAGTTTATATGTTTGTAAACGCACCCACGACACAGGAGTAATTCCTAGTGTGGGGCAACGATTTAAAAAAAAAACTGGCCAAGAGCGTGTCGGGCCACGCTCAGTGTAGGGTTCCGTAGTTTCCCGTCCGTCACAATAAGTGTTCCCACTTATGAGTTTAAAGGTGGAGCGCGGCAGGCGCTCCAACAGTTTTTGTACAAAAAAGACAAAAAGTTGTACAAAATACAACTTTTTGTCTTTTTTGTACAAAAACTGTTGTGTCAATCAAGTTCAAAATGATTTTCATAGAAAGTCCTTATAAGGTTCTACTTTTCAGATTTTTTTCATATTTTCTAAACTTATGGTTCAAAAGTTAGAGGGGGGGGGACACATTGTTTTTTACTTTTGGAGCGATTATTTCCGAAATTATTGACATTATCAAAAAATGATTTTAGTAAACCCCTATTTATTTTTAAATACCTTTCCAACAATATATCACACGTTAGGGTTGAAATTTAAAAAAAAATCACTTCCCACTTTACATATAGGGTGGCTACCCTAATAAAACATTTTTTTCCAATTTTTATTTTACCACTTTGTCGGCGTGATTGATATACATATTAGTACCAAATTTCAGCTTTCTAGTGCTAACGGTCACAGAGATTAAGCGAGGACGGACGGACGGACGGACGGACAGACAGACATGGCGAAACTATAAGGGTTCCTAGTTGACTACGGAACCCTAAAAACAATGAGACAAAATTTCGACATTTTTAAAAAGAGAGCTATCAACTTTCGCAATCCAACATTAAAGGATTTTCGTATCAATCGGTTGTCAGCCTTTCAAGCTTTAGATTGTCAATAACGATTTTCGAATAACAAAGGGGTCAGACGAAACGTGCTCTCTGTGTACGGTGGACACAATACTAGTCACGTATTGTTTGCTCACGACAGGCAAATCCAAACCTTGCATTAGATAAATATACGGTTGAAAATGCTAATATAAAATGTTAAGCACACCTTACCTACATATTCACCTCCGCTAGCACCTTCATGACACGCTAATATTGTCTTGCGAAAGATGATACAACAACTAAGGGATGCTTTTTGAGATAATAAACAAGAAAAAGCAAGCAGTAACTTTAAATAAACTTGGAGCAGAGAATTATAAAGAAACACAAGGAATCAGATGGAAAACACATGATAAAATAATGAAATTTTGATGGCTCAGAGGTGCGAGGTGAGAAGCGTCTCGCCTTTTATGAATTAGGTTGTGAGTTTAAATCCGGGCAACTACCAATGCGACTTTTTAAATTCACATGTACTTTCTAAAAAGTTAATTTAAGACATCACAGACGACGGTAAAAATCCTACTATCTAATATTATAAACTAGCTTTCGCCCGCGGCTTCGCTCGCGTTAAATTCGGTATAACACACCAAGCAGACCTGCAGTTTTTGCTCTTGCGCCTGATTAATTTGTAAATAGCAACGCTAAGTTTTCCCTTTTCTTCCCTCGTTCTCCCGCATATCCCACTTTTTTTTAATAAAAATTAGCCTATGTCCGTCTCCTGGTTCCCAACTACAATAACAATCTCTGTACCAAAATTTATCAAAATCGGTTTAGGCATTAAAGCGTGAAGAGGTAACAAACAGACAAACACACTCACTTTCGCTTTTATAATATTAGTAAGGATAAGATTTTTTTGAGGATGGATGGATGGATGTATGTAGGGATGTTTGTTACTCGTTCACGACAAAACGGCTTAACGGATCTTGATGAAATTAAGTTATAGTCTGGAATAACACATAGGATACTTTTTTCGATCAACACGCGGGCGAAGCTGCGGGCGCCAGCTAGTTAGTAGGTTAATAATATGAATTACGTTACCATTCATAAAATTCACATGGAGGAGCTCGCAGCTAAATACTAGCAGCCGCTCGGGTCGATCTTTAGGTTAAGCCGCGCTTGCCTAGGTTGGTCTGTGGATGGGTGACCACCCGTTACATACCGAGTTTCCTCCGTGCCTCGGAAAGCACGTTAAGCCGTTGGTCCCGGCTGTCATTTGTAGATCTTTGACAGTCGTTACAGGTAGTCAGTGTTCAACCAGTCTTACCAAGGGGTATCGTATTACCCAGTATTAACTGGTTGTGGAGGTCAGCATCCGGTTAGACTGGAAGTCGACCCCAACATAATATGTAGTTGGGAAAAGGCTAGGCAGATGATGATGTTACCATTCGTAAAATGGTCACAAAGTTGCAATTTACAATATTAACTGCGTCTTTATATTATTATCCTATGATCTCATCTCTATCTATATCTCATCTAAAGAAGATGCCATTTTAGACATCCTGTTGGCGATATCAGAGACTGGGGAAGATTAAAAAAAAAAACATCTCCGATCGAAATTCCGAAACATTTTCAAACGAACTGTGAATACACTATTTCTGAAATTGAACTCAACAAAATAATGCAACATTGTGCCCTATACACCTATCTTTTAAGTATATATTCCATGTAACTATGATAGTGAAATAAAGATTGATAGTCCTTGTATGCAATTCTGTGTCAATATTGTCAAAGCTCAAATTCAATTGACCTAGCTTTACGTTGTCTGCGCTTGTTTGTTTAATAGAATAGAGTGTAACGGATTGAGAGCTCGGGTGACACGTTTGAAATTGTTTTACGTGTTACGTTTTATTTTTATTGGATTTAAAGTTTTTTATTTTTATTAAATATTTGGTGATGTTATTGTGTGTGAATTTTGTTGGAGTAAATTATAACTACGTCAACAAATCTTAGAAGTGTTTGCTAATTCCTGAGCTTTAAACTATGCAAACATGTTCAGTTTGGATAACATTACAAGGTGAGCCAACCAAAGTTATTATAAACTAGCTGCCGTCCGTGACTTCGTCCGCGTGGCATTAGTAACTTTGGGCTAACGCTAACTTAAACCCGCGTGATGATTGGAAAAAAAATATATTTCTCTCCCTATATTTCTTCCCTCTTTCTCCTCTATATCTCACTTTTTTTTAATTAAGAATAAGCTTATTGCGTCTCCAGGGACCCAACTATCTCTGTACCAAAATTCATCAAAATCGGTTGGGCCATTAAGGCGTGACGACGTAACAAACTCACTTTAGCTTTTATAATATTAGTAAGGATAAGGATTCAATATGGCTGACTACCAAAGATGGCGAATAAGTGACGAGTTTTTTTATGCATATGTATGACAAGGGTATCATATAAAAAGGTTTGGCTGAAAAGAATACGATCATTTCATTATCTGGCTGCCTAAGACTCTTTTATCTTGGAAACGCGTAGAGATATCGAGTTGAAATTAAAATCATATACACAAGGTTGAGCGATCAACTTATGCGCTGCGTGTCACGGGTTCGATCCCCGCACGGAACAAATATTAGTATGACCTACAGGTAGTTCTTTCGGGGCTTTTTTTTTTGTTTTTTTTTTCGGGTGGGAAATCATCCAATGACTTCCCCCGCTCTGGGTGGAGCGGGGGGGCATGTCAGACTTGTACTGACTAAAACCCACCCATGTTCCTTCTATTGCCCTTTACGTTCCGGGGCCGCGGTATCTCTTTCGAACAACCCGCAACCCCGGCAGGCGGAGGCTCTGGCAAGCCCCTCTGCTTTGCTGACTCTCTTTGAGGCGCGCGTGAAACACGAAAAGTGAACAGTTGAAATGAGGACTAACAGAAATCAAAATCAAAAGTCATCTATACAAATTAGGCTCATAATCAGCACTTTTTGAACGTCAAATTACAAGAGACAGTCCCAAAAAACCGCAGCGCTCTTCGGCACTTCCTAGTGTTGCTAGAAAAAGAAGTGGCGGAACAAAAAACAATCTCGACTTGTCACACAAGGAGAAGAGAAGTATGCAAGAAGAAGACATGCTGTGCCAACTCCAAATAAGTAGGGTAGTTTCCAGAGTCAAAGTAATTACATTATATTTAGTCTATCTATTAAACTATTCAAAAATAAGAGCCACGTATTTATTTTAGTTACGTGTGCGTCACTTGTAGCGAAAAAATGCAGCAACGCTTGACGTCACACGTAACTTTAATGGGCTATATCTTTGTCATTTTTGGTCTAATTTACAAATAAAAAAATACGTGTCCCTTATTTTTGAATAATCTAAAAGACGGACTTATAAAAAAATAGGGAACTACCCTATTGTGATAAAAGCAGGAAAATTATGTTGATGAATTTCAAATAACTTGAGTTGAATATGAAAGCGGGCCATGGCCGCAAGTTTTGTAGTTTTTTTTTTGTTTCATCATGTCTGTGAAGTTTTGCAATTTCCCTTAACACTGCATACTATATGCAAACTACATGAGGGAATGTCGCCGGTTATTATTAACTTATTATGTAGTTCTAAGTAATTGACTTGTAGCGTCTGTGGTTGCTACAGGTCAAAGGCCGCAAAGTCTAATGACCTTACAAAACATAGTTGCAAACGCTTTTTTTTGTGGACGGGATTTTATCTTGAAAGCTTACTATAATATGAATCATTACCTTGAAGATAAAAAGGCTTGGGATTAAGCTGCTCCAATTTAATTTGCTCTGTGAGTGTCAAGATTTTCCTTTGTTTCACCTATTTATTGTTTATTCCTTTATTTTATACAATTTGACATTACTTTGTTTATTTTTTTTTATTTTTACATTTCTTTTTATTATTATTATTTGTGACATTTTATTTTCCTTATTATTTTAATTTATGACATTTTATGATTTCATTATGATCTCATTAATTTAATTTTGTATTTTTTTTTTATTTGTTTATTGTGAATGTGAAGACCATGTGGATTATTTCTTTTATTTACTTTGTTTTTTGACGATAGTCTGGCAGTTTGAGTACTATAAGCGACCTACACAAATGTCCTTTTTTTGGTATTGTTCGTCGTGTCGTTGAGCTCCTTGGGTTATGAGTTGAGCTACACGATAACTGACAAATGCTTGCACTGACTGGACAGGTCCACTCAATCTGTGTGGTGCTTTCTTAAAAAGACCATTTCAGACACTATCTGCATGGTCCTCATGTAAGTTGACCAAGATTATTTTGTCTGGACCTTAAAAGAGACTATGACCTCTGAGTTTGTTTCGGCTGTTTCTTCTCAGAGTAGTCGGGTATGAAACACCGGCCTCATCTAGTTTAAAAAAAAATGACGTGTAAAAGTGTTTGTGAAAACCTACTTGCAAAATAAACATCATTTATCATTTATCAAATGACTTCCTACGTTCTGGGCGGAGCGGGGGGGAATTGACAGACTTTTACTGACTAAAACCATTCTTTTGCCATTTATGTTCCGGGGCCGCAGTATCCCTTTTGAACAACACGCAACCTTGAGTGTTAATATTTAAAGACCGTTTTTAATTATTAAATATTTCATAAAATTAAACATAAAAATTAGTAGTAGTATAGGGAACAGGGTCCAAGCTACCAGTGGTTAAGGCTCTATAGACAGGAACCTCCTCACAATGCGGGCCGGGTCGAGGAGTACTGCCTTCTAAATTAATCCCTTAATTCAATCGCCTAAGGAAGGGCTTCGATAGATGGTCGTCGACATTCTTGCCTATCAGACCATTGGCCGTTACGACAGTCGGCAAAATGATAGCCAAGTTCACATTCCACATGTGGACAACTTTGTGTGACATGTCGAGATTTATTTTATTAATATTATGTGTTATAACAGCTTGCCTGAACGTTCCTACTCTGGGGCAGAGACCATTCTCAATTGGCCAATTCCCATCGCACGAAATTTAATAAGAAATCGTAACGCAAAATACCAGTATTTCGATACCAATCTTATAAAGCTAAACGCAGTAATCTCAAGAACTGGGTCTGGCTGTTTGTGTATGTGAGTTTAAATCCACCCATGATACAGGAGAAATTCGTAGTGTGGGGGGGGCAACTTTAAAAAAAACTGTTTTTTCGCTTTGAAAAAATTTTTTAATGTTGGATAGCCCATTTATATATACTTAATATACTTATGCATAGATATTCAAAAGTAGAGCAGCTAGTATTTAATACAAACACAATTTATTTATTTTTAAATTTTGTAATAATAAAATATTTCCCTGAAAACTGTTTCATATTCATGCGTAGTCTACCGTTTTTCTTTTTTATAGCCCGAACGAAATATATTAAAATGATATTACATAACGATGCCTCGTCTGTTCTCAGAAATAGCTGTGTTTTATAAATAAAAGTCAGTCAACGTTTTACCACTAAAGTTCCTTCTAAGACTCACTAAGTTATTGTGGAGTTCTCTGTCTGATTTCCCTTTTATTTCTTTCTCTCGAAAGAGGTCCTATAGACATAAATCCTTACTAATATTATAAAAGTAATATTATAAAAGCGAAAGTGAGTTTGTTTGTTACCTCTTCACGCTTTAATGGCTAAACCGATTTTGATGAATTTTGGTACAGAGATAGTTGGGAACCAGGAGACGGACATAGGATATTTTTTTTAAAGTGGGAAGTGAGGGAGAAAGAGGGAAGAAAAGGGAAAACTTAGCGTTGCTATTACAAATCAATAAGGCGCAAGGGGAACTGTGCTACCCCGAATTTAACGCGAGTGAAGCCGCGGGCAAAAGCTAGTTTTATATATTGCTTGGGTAATTTTTATTAGTTATCTTAAATAGTACATATTTTTTTAAGAAACCATCATACCACAACTAAGAAGGCTGAAATACAAAAACTTTTTTTGCTAAAAAAAACCGACTTCTAAAAAAACACAAAAAAAGCGGAAAATAAATTCACTTCCTGAAATCGGTGGCAAAAAAAAATACGAACGCGCCTACTGGACACGGCTTGTCGTCAATAGATGGACGGTGAGCTATTCATTGCTCACCATACACAGACCCATAACTATGGTGGCCGGGAGTCAAACGACCCCCACTTCCAAGTTGATACAGTCCAGGATTAATTATTTTTAAATTTACCTTACTAGGTACACTTAATAACTTTAACACTCATTGAAATAGTTCTCATTACATTTCTGCACGAAACCACGGTGGCTTAACCATTTTCTAGTTATTATTTTTTCTGACGCGTTCAGTTGTCAATACCATTTCTTGTTAGCTCTAGTGTGATAATATGTAGAATAGTAAACAAAATTTGTCATAGAAAGCCTTAAATACAAAGTGGCCTGTATTTTTTTTTTATTTTTTTTTTATTCGCATCACAGATCCACACACGGCTATCTGATCCCAAGCTAAGCAGAGCTTGTGTTATGGTAACCAGACAACTGATATACATACTTATATAATTTATAAATACATACATATTATAGATCAATCACACCCAGACACAGAACAAACAATCATGCTCATCACACAAAGTTTGTCCTGGGTGGGAATCGAACCCACGACCTCCGGCTCAGCAGTCAGGGCCACTAACCACTAGACCAACAGGCCCGTCAAAACCAGGAACTTAGTGTGAAAAATTACAGCTATCTATCTCGCTCACACCTACTTAAACTAGCATACAGCTACGACATACTATATGAGACAGACATACGTTTAGAGCTTACTCCTGTCTGCCGGGCTTAGGGAAGCTTTACACCTTGTCCCAGTCTGCAGCGTTTTAGAAGTGACAGGCTGAAACTGGCCTAACTAAATTCGTTTTGTCGGTTTAACAGGCACCTTAACCATACCACCATAGATATAGCATTTTATTGTAAAACAGCTTTACTTAACCCACCCGTCCCTTGCAAGAGCCAGCCCGCGTTGCTGAGCCAGTAAGTTAAAATAGTCCATAAATAATATCATTCAGATCCAGCCTGTCCCTTGCTGTCGCTCAGCGACGCCCTAAGCCGAGGCTCATACCCCACAGGGGGTGCCCTTAGCGTGTAGTCGCTTAGTTTGTAAGTTTTTACCCTGGCTGGAGGTCTTAATTTTTAAGGCATCCACAGGATTCGCCCGGTTAAGCAGACGACAACCTCCTTGGTTGAACTGCGAGATGCCATTCATAAAAAAAAAAAAGCTTTACTTAAATTTTAGTGTGCAATAAAGTATATTAAATAAAATAAATATCTTGGGACAACTCACACACGGCTATCTGATCCCAAGCTAAGCAGAGCTTGTGTTATGGTAACCAGACAACTGATATACATACTTATATAATTTATAAATACATACATATTATAGATATTCTATTCTATTCTTTCACGTTATAAGAATTTGCCCGTTTTTGCAGAATGACCCGATCGTGCGTCGAGTTCCCTCCCATCCTGTATATAGTGTTGGTTCAGATATATTGAATACGAATAAAAATAATAATTTAGTTTTGGTCAAAATTGCTGAAAAAGCAGAATACTGGTAGTCAACAGAACTGTCTCCGGCTAGACAGGAATAAGCTGACTAGGCAGATCCTGTTACTGGATAACCAGCTCAGCAGTCTGTTATTATTTCCCAAAACCTGTTGTCCTGCAACTTATTTATTTCAGTGCCAGCCACATAAGAAGACCTTTTATCCAGAGATATGTCAGTAAAGCAGAAAGACTTATCAGGGCCACCGCCTGCCGGGGTTGCGGTTCAAAAGAGATACCGTGGCTCCGGGGCCACTCGGGCAAAAGAAGGAACATGGATGGGTTTTCGACAATAAAAGTGTGACACTCCCCCTCAAAAAATTAATTATTTAATGATTTCCCATCCGAAAAAAAAGCCGCAGAGAAAGAACTTTCATTTATAATGTTGAAGTAATATTTAAAACTCTCACTTTGGGGTGAAGCGTGTTACGAGTTATAATATAACCCTAAGCTTTTATTATTTACCACAACTAAGCTCCCAAATTACGCACACAAATGCAAACGAGACCCGGAACCGTCACATTAAAAATTAAACTCTACCCCACAAAATTAAGGTTTAATTTAATTTGCGGGTAACGTAAGCAATAAACAGTCTTAGAAATTATAATTATTTCGTGCGTGAGGCACGCATAGACTGCGGGTTTACGAAATATTAAATCAATGCAATGTTCTGCAATGCTTGTAGTTGACACGTATAATGAACGCGGTGAATGAGGTAGAAGAAACAGTGGCTAGAGCAATAAGAACCAAGGTTTAAAAGACTTAAAGAGCGGATATTGGGAATACTTTCATACAATTTTTTATTCCCAACATTTTTGATTTTGACAACGAATGCTACCTGATAAGCAGTTAACAGGCCACTTTGTATTTAAGGCTTTCTATAACTTAATTTGTTTATTGTGCCAATAGACAGAACGATTTGTTACCAAGTAACAAGCAAATCTTTTCATTTGATACCCATTTTAGAAATGCACACGTAATATTTAGTCCGCCATCTTTGAGAGTTAAGACGGAAGCCATATTGGATTTAGAATGACGTCAATTAACTAACCATGCAATGATCTTGATTCTGTTGTCACAGAAACTAAAACTTCTCTGAAAATCACTAAAATATAATTTATTCCGGTCATATGACGTTTCCTATTCTAAAATTGATTGAAGTAACAAAACTTAACAATATTATAGCTTGACAGCATTAATGATAGTTTGGTTACTCAATTTAGAGAAAATCGCAATCTCACTGTTCTGAAATTGAAAAATAGTGGTTGTCGAGCTAAATCGGACTTTCTTTAATCGCGACTAAAACGGTGTGGAATAATCCTTACTAATATTACAAAAGCGAAAGTGAGTTTGTTTGTTACCTCTTCACGCTTTAATGGCTAAACCGATTTTGATGAATTTTGGTACAGAGATAGTTGGGAACCAGGAGACGGACATAGGCTAGACATTTTTATTTAAAAAAAGTGGGATATGAGGGAGAACGAGGGAAGAAAAGGGAAAACTACGCGTTGCTATTTCAAATCAATCAGGCGCAAGAGCAAAAACTGCAGGTCTGCTTGGTGTGTTATACCGAATTTAACGCGAGCGAAGCCGCGGGCGAAAGCTAGTATTAAATATGAATAAGTGTGTCATTTTAATCTTAGTCTAGTTTAATCCGGTGGTTCATTAGAATCAGAACCAATGTCATCTAAACTAAATACATATATTTAAGAAATTTCATCTCAATCGGAATCCAGGAACTGACTTAAATTTAACTTAGAGTCAGGAAAAGCTAATAAAAGCGTGTTAAAAAGAGGTTTCATTTATTTTGTTTATTACTTTGTACCTGCTTAAGTTTATCACTTTGAACGAAGCCTTTATGTAAATCACGTTTGACAAGCACGAAGCGTGAGGTGACAGGCTGTGTTCCTTCTGTATTTTTGGTACCAGGTCAATTTGTATTTTAATTTATTTGGCAGGAAAAAAACAAGTTGTGTAAAGATGTTTTTCGGCAAGTTTAGCTACAAGAGTGATTTTGTTTATGAGTTTTATTTTTCAGGAATATTTTGTTAGGCTTCATGAAATTTAATCACGCCATTTAATCTTAAGGTGCGTTTTTCCGATTGGTATCAAGCCCTGTTTCTTCCTGCCGGGGTTGCGGGTTGTTCGAAAGAGATACCGCGGCCCCGGAACATAGAAGGCGGTAGAAAGAACATGGGTGGGTTTTAGTCAGTACAAGTTTGACACTCCCCCCCCTGCTCCGCCGAGAGCAGGGGAAGTTATTTGATGATTTCACACTCAAAAAAAAAAACACTGTCTCTTCAAAGAAATAGGTTTCAAAAATATAAGCATTCCACATGACGACGCGGTTTATACTCGGGGTGAGCGTGAACTGCTTGCTTGATCATTACAAATATGAACGTTGTTATGAATGGCATAGAGTATTAATACCAAAGACTCTGAAGACGGATCCATGTTAACATGCCTTTAAGGTAAGGTGTCACGTAACTATAAACTCGTTCTACGTTTTACGTTCATCCGAGGAACTCCAAGGAACTGGATCAGTAAATAGCTTAAGTTTTAGTAGCCCAAACATCTGACCACGCTATTAAAGTTTTAAAACTTGTTGTGGATAACAAAGTTTTATAAATGTATTTAAACTAATACCTTAAACGTAAGGAAAATTCAAGCATGAATTTCTTCTTACTACAGGTTTGGCAGTAACTTTAAAATGCCATCTGTTCACGATCATTAAATTCTACTTTTGCTTTGTCCGCGTACATACATTTTTGCAAATGCACGCCAATTTTTTTAAAATGGGAAATCTATTTTTAGAGTATCAGTAGGAGTATCAGACCTTTACGGACCAAAACCTTCCATCCATACCATGTTCCTTCATTTGTCTTTTGCGTACCGGGGCCACTGTATCTCTTTTGAACAACCCGTAAACCCAGCTGGCGGTGATCCTGGCGGACCCCTCTGCTCTCCCCCTCTATCTCTTTTGGGCGCGCTTGGAACACGAACGCGCCGACGACACGGCCTGTCGTCTCTAGGCGGACAGCATATGAGCAACCTATTGATCGCCGTCTACAGGCCTAAGTCTACGGCCGGGAGTCGTATCGAGACACAGGCCAGTTGCTAGTACGACGCCTTGTCTTGGCCTGTAAATAAAGTACAGTGTCTTGGAATAGGGTTACTAGTTCCATCTTTCATCACCTGCCTAGCCTGTTCCCAACTTTTCTCGAATCGGCATCCAGTCTTACCGGATTCAGCTAAATACCAGTATTTTACATGGAGCGATTCATTACTATCTGTCCTCCACAACCCAGTTAATAATTGGGTAATACGAAACTCATTGGTAAGACTTGTTGTCAGAATTTCGAGCCACTGTAACGATGGACAAAGATTTAAATGACAGGCGCGACCAACGACTCAACATGGTTTCTAAGGTACGAATCAAATTCGCTATATTAAGGGTGACCCAACCATCAAGCTCAAACCTAACCTAAAGATCAACGCGAACAGCAGTTATTATAATAAAATAAAAATAACCTTTATGACCTTATTCATATGACCTTACCAATAAGGTCATAAGATAAGAACAAAGATGGAAAAATGGACTAAAGCAGTTACGAAATGGTACCCAAGACATGAAAAAAGACAGAGAGGACGACAGGTAAAAAGGTGGGAGGATGATCTGCCAAAAGCTTGGCGACGAACTGCGTTAGACAGGAATAAGTGGAGGGAAATAGAGGAGGCCTAAGTCGTGAGACAGCCTAAGTCGTGAGACAGCCTGACTTGGTAGCTGATCAATGTAGAGAATTAACATTAGAATAGTTATTAGTATTAAGTTATTGTGTATTTGTATTGCAAAGGTCAGAGTAATAAAGGTTATTTTTATTTTATTTTATCTATCCCTCATGACGGTGTAATCTGTACCATAGAAAAAAAAAACTTACCAACCTGATTACCGCGAGGTCCCATTAAAATTCGCTTACCGTTATTATAGAACCAAAAGGTACTTTACTTTCCCAGACTTGTACTAAGGAAAAACTCGACGAAATCGTTTTAGCTAATGGCTATTCGATATCAGGCCGTGCAAAAGGCAGTAAATTGTGGAACCTTTTTAATCTTTTATAAGCTAGGACATTACTTTTTATGAAAGGTATTTTGGGAAACGTGAGATATTGTAGTGAATCTGTGGGTTTGTATTGCTTTCTTGGGGCATGCGCAGTTATGATTGGTTTTCAAACTTTGTTCTGATATTTTACACTTTATGTTGTACTAGCTGTGCCCAGTGGTTCCACCCGCGTAGACCGGGATAATAAGTAAGTGTTTAATACTGAACTTGTATGTACAGAGCAAATTGTTGGAATGAAATCACCCTGAATTTCATGCATTGCTAGTAGTTTTATCATAAGTTAGTTCCACCAAGAACTTGCATATACAGAACTAACTGTTCGAATAAATACCACCGTAAATTCATACAAGCCTATTTGTTTTATCATAATCAATCCAGTACATACAAACTTTGCCACCCTGTTTCACCCAAAATGAAGTTGGTTAAATTTAGCGAAATCCCGTTTTAGTAAGCACCCACGTTCTAAAAAGATCCCACATGCAAAATTTGGGACTCCTAACACTAGTGGTTTCTAAAATTCCGTGAAAATTGAGTCAGTGATTTTCTCTGTTATGTGTATAGACTAATGTGCCCAGCGGTTTCACTCTCTGCTCAGATTTATTTCTGGAGAGCGCCACCTTTATTACTCAGGGGTATGAAAAATAGATTACGGTGGATTTGAAAAAAAAAGTCGGTCATATCATTTTGGAGAAGTATGGCAAAAACTTTGTCACAAGAATTTCAAATTTAAGATAATATCAGTCATTATCTTGTTGAAAATTGTTTTCCAAATCTGTTATTTTAAGATTTACTGTGCTGTTCGAAAACTTTCTACCAGTAAGCGTAAAATATTAATTCGTTATCTACTAATTCGTTAAGTTTCAGCATAGAAAAGTAAATAATACCTACAGACTGTGTAAGTTATGTGATTTCTTTAGCTCTGTTTGTAGCTACTGAAATTATTTGAAAATTACTTTATAACAAGTTATTACCTAGTACTTGATTGTAATGTCAAGAAATATCGTTCTTTTACCTCTAAAATGCGTGTAAAATGTAATTACAGAACTTATGTTCATGATTAATGACTTGACTTTCTTGTAATTTTGGTGTTCTGTTCATATTCCAAGAACCACTATTATGCAACAAAGTCATCGATTTTTTTTCAAATAATAACTACAAATTATGGCAGAATCAATTTCCAGCGCTTTAAAAAAAACAAACGTGAAGGAGTAGACTCGTTTAAATTAAAACATTGAAACCGTTCTCAGGTTATTGAAGAAAATGTGATTTATATAAGAGGTTTTGTTTTTGCGGATGGGAAATTATCAAATAACTTCACTGGCCTTGGGCTGAGCGGAGGGGAGTGCAGATTTTTATTGACTATAATCCCCCCAAGTTGGTTTTTTCGAACAACCCGCAACCACGGCAGGTGGTGGCCCTGACAGGCCCTGCTTTGCTGACATCTCTTTGAGGCTCGCGGGGAACACTAACGCACCGTCGACACGGCCTATCGTCACTAGACCGATGGACGGTGAGCTACCCATTGCTTACCATCCACAGACCCGCATTTACGGTGGCCGGGAGTCGTCTCGCGGCGCCCTACTCCCGGGGCGTCTCCCGCGACGGCTGGGTTGGTTTGAGGTTCTCTCCCTCAAACACCCGGCCACCTCCTTCGCTAGCATGACTGTAATATTGTACTTATCATTTAGATTTGGATTTGTTATATTCTGACTTTTTATGACGTACAAGCGACATTTATTTTAGATGAATCTACTATTAGGTATACTTCTCAGAATATCAGCTGCACGATTTTCACTCTAAACTCAAAACTCTCAGAATGTGTATGCAAAACAACAAGATTATCGTTATCATGATGAGTATTATTTTCTCGTCGAATATATCAACGAAACAGCGATGTAGCGGAAAAAGTCAATCACCCCCTACTTCTTTTTCAATAAATCATTTCACCCAACATTAGGTACCGCACCCTAAAACTGATTATTATATAATAATCATACTGACAGTATAGTGGTTAACTGGTCGTTAATCTTCAGGAACTTCACTTACATTTTACGAGTATTTCTTGGTTCGCTTGTGATGAAAATGCAAAAAGCAATGATGGATCGTAAAAAGTAAAAATTCGTAAAAAGTTTTTCGTATTCATTTGCGTTTAAGGCTCTCCCTAAATAGGTGCGTTATCATCGGTCGATAATTCCGGATGCATTATTGCGGTAATGCGTCTCGATTTTTGTCTCTCACAGCTGCATTTTTATCGTCTGGTAATTCATAATTTTGTTTTTTGCAGTTTTGTCTTAATATCGGGCAGATTCGGTATTTTTGTGATGGTCATACTGTACGGCATAGATTCCTACTGGCCCCAGCCGGTATTATTTGCCTTTGTTTTTGGCGTCTTCGTCGGCCATTTTCCATAGCTACTGTTGATAAAATTCTTCGTTTGATGATCAATTTAATATAAGATTTTTTGAACACCAGTAAATGTCGGTAAAACCAAATATCGTCCTTGACGTGCTATTACTACTAACGATAGCACAGCTGGGTGTGGGCTCACATGCGTCCCAATAAAATGTTCTTAGAACTTACATCGGAATGTCGCAGGATAGAGGAACGCTAGCGTTCTATTTTTATTGCGTCATTATTATCGCAGTGCGTAACTTCAAAGCCGTCCTTAAACATAATGTTCTTAAACAAAAAATAAATATCAAAATAAGGCATCCGGTATTATCGACCGATAATAACGCGCCTATCTGAGAGAGCCTTTATGGTATAAAGACGATCTAGGAAGTCTGTTAAGGGCCAAGGAAATTATCCACAAGTTTCCAATATTGCCACCGTCCTACGTCTATCGTATAAGTATGTTGGCGCGTGTAAAAAGAAAACAAAATACGTGCCTATGGAGCATCCCGATTCGGCTCAATTTCCCTAAGGGAAATTCTCGGAACATGATTTCTTAATACCTATCAATTTAGGGAGCTCCAACTCCGAATACCTTCGATTTTATCGAGTAGAGGTAATATTAATCGTCCCTTACAAATCTCAAGGGACTTCCTTATTAATGTTAAGACATCTTCTGAATACACGTAAAATATAGGATAGAAAATGGGATTCTACGGGGCAGTTATTTGTTGATTTCCCATCTGCAAAAATGACCTTAAATATCGTCAAATGTAGCTCGTGTAATATTGTGATAAATGAAGTGCTCGCATTTTGCATAATTAAAAATTGTGTGATGGTTATGGTGTCTCTTATACTGATATTGTGTAGCTTTACTTCAGAAAGAATCTTGTCTTCAAAGAAATTGCTTTACGAAGCCGTTTCGACAGGAAAAATTAAAACACGAAAACAGACTGGGAAGTCGCTGGGTTGTGGGTTGTTCGAAAGAGATACCGCGAAACAAAAGGGCAAACAAAGGAACATGAAGAGCTTTTTAGTCAGTAAAAGTCTGACACTCCTCCCCGCTCCAAATAGAGCGAAGGAAGTTATTTGATGATTTCCTATCCTCAAAAACAAGTCTGGTAAGTCCCGCAGAGATTTACAAGATGTCGTAGAATTAAATAGGCACACCGAAGCTACCAATCCTAAGTTTGGTACTTATTTTTGGTTTATTCGTTCCTACCTTTGTTGCTAAAGAATTTCACTAATTACCCCCTTACTTTACCTCATTACTTCGCTCATTTTGGTGAAACAAGTTTATTTAAAGATATTTTAATACTACAAAAACTAATACGGCTAATAAAAAGCCGACTGATTTCACGAGAGAGAAGTGACGCAGTGAGTGGGGTCGGTGCAACTCGTTTTTTCTTCTGTTCTCCTGGCCTGATAGTTGTTGATATCAATACTCCTTTTTCCTTCATATCATTCTCACCCATCTCCACCACCACCACCCATCTTTTTTGTTATTTCTCTCCCTCTCCATAAATCCAACAATATTTACATTAATCACTCTTTTTGCCACATGCGACGGCACGATTGGCGCAGTGGCTGAGCGATCGACTGCTGCGCTGCGTGTCGCGGGTTTGGTCCCCCACACGCAACAAATAATTGTAGGTACGTGTCTGGCTGTTTGTGTTTGTGAGTTTAAATATTTGTAAACGCACCCACGATACTGGAGAAATTCCTAGACTGGGGCAAAGTTTAACACAATGTTCTTAGTCTTTTATTAAATTCACCAAAAAAATATATTTAAGTGCGTACTATAGTTAAGTCCTATAAACTTAAGAGACATATTTAAAAGTAATTCTAAAATAGGCTTACGATGTTTTGCTGATTAAAAACCTTATTAACTGATACAAACTCAATTTTTAGGGTACCGTACCTTCAAAGTTAAAAAAGGGAACCCTTATAGGATCACTTTGTTGTCTGTCTATAATATGTCTGACTTTCTGTCAAGACCGTTTATCTCGGGAACGTGTGAAGGTATCGATTTTAATTCTCGAAGTTCACGCACGCAAAACATATGGCCGTTTATTAATAATAATAATAAAACATTTATTTTCAGGCATCTTAAGCCCATAGATATACCTTACAGACAAACATATTATTATATATAGCTAATACAATTCGTGTTAGTAAATAAATCCTTAACGACTATGTTAGTAGCACTTCACTGCACTATGCCACTGCACGTTCATGTGGTACTTGTCCGTGGAAGCGCCGGAACACCACTCCCTGCGGCCAAAAGTCCTCTGCCAAGACGAGGTGCAGCGCATGCTTATTGACATAAACGGCCAAACAAGTCAAGTTTGTTCGAAACCCTGGGTGTGCGAGGCCGATTCTCATTTGCCCTGCTTTTATTGTTTTGTTTCGTCAAAACCTTTTAATTAATTTGAAAACCAGTAATTTTCATAAGTAACTTAAACTGCTTCCAATATTTTAGCTTTGTTTACAGAAATTTTATAATTGGAATTAAAATATTGATAGGTATTTTCGTTGCTATTGTAAAAGCTTTTCATCAAGTTTTACCTATCTTGTTTTACATAATAATAAATAAAGTGTTCGTTTATTTTTTACAACGAATGTACATGCCTTTTAAGAATTAATTTTATTAAATTACCTACCAAGTGTGTGGAGTAGCTGCAAGCGCGACTGCTCAGCATGAGATCCTACATTAGATTCCCATGTCAGGCAAAGTGTTAATCAGTTTGTCTTTGTGAATATGACTATCTTAGTAACAGCTATAGAGTCTAGTTTAATCTAATCCAGTCAAAAGAATAACCATGGAGTTTCTTGTCGGTTCTACTTCATAGGAAACGACCAACCCAAACCGTGCACCTTTTCTCGAAGTTCTATATGTGCCCATCCAGGCCTACAATGATGGGTTCTCACACAAATTCTTATGGAGTACCTATGTATTCATTTTCTATTACTACTAAGAAATAGAAGTATATCGTGCATACACATTAGAAGAAAAAATAAGTATCATAGAAGATACTCCCTTCGGGAGTTCCCTTTCGATTATAAAAAATAATTTTAAAAATCTGCTCACAATCACAATAAATCATAGTCGTAACAACAAAATACAGTCGAATTGGGAACCTCTTCCTTGTTTTAAAGGCGGTTGATAAGAAATCGGATCTTTGCTTAAGAATCCTCCCTAGTTTCAAAGTAAAAATGTTTCCCAAAGCATTTTCTAACGTTCAAAAGTTAAGTATTCCAAAAGAGTATACTGTAGTGTCATACCTCCTAAGCATTATTTCAATATAATTTTGGTGCCAAGAAATATTCCGCCGGACCAGCAGACAAAAAAAGTATAAAGTCTCTGGAATCCAGAACAACTTTGGCTACTATCCAACCTCTATTCAAGATGTGTGGGGCCATTATGTCGGTAATCCCTCTATCATTTCTTGAATCTCTGCCCAATGGTAATATCTGTACTACTCTTGTTTGAGGTGACTGCATTTTTGTTAAGTCTCTGTCTAAAATTTACTTATACGACGTGTAACGGAATAAGCGCAAGACCTCATACACCCCAATTAGAATATTAATTTATAAGATTAAAATAACATATGCAATTTCATTTAGTTAAACCTCCCCTAGTTTTTTTTAATAAGATGTTTACCCTGAGTAGGTGTCAGACGTTTGGGCACATGACTCGGTCTGTACGTGTGTGCGTACAGATCGAATCGTGTGCGCCCCGCCCCGCACACAAATGTACCAGCTGACTAGCATGCGTACGGCTTACTGCTGTAGGTACCTACGTTAGTTCAATGTCCGAACAAAATAACGCACAGAATACGGAATAAGATTAATAAATTACGTGTAATGTGACTATTATTGATAAATAATTTGCTAGTAAAATTATGATTCCTTCTTTCCATCACACTTTCACAGGCTTAAGACTGTCAGATTTGAATATTTTTGTTTAATTTTAAGTAAGTACCTACTGCGATCTATTTATTAGAGACCGCTTTACTATTAAATAAATGTTATCTCTGATGCGCAGGGTAGTAACTACCTAACTATCGCGATGTCGTACCTATTCAAAACCGGCGTGTTTAAAAGATTAGAATCGTAATATTTACAGGTATTAAAATCGATAAATGATAAAATTAGGTACTCACATGATTGAACAAACGAAGAAATAGTGTAAATTAATGTAAATAACATTAATTTACACTGCACTTGCACTTGCACGTTTTCTTAAGTTTAATAATTTTAGTCTGTTAAGCACATTAGTTTCACTTTTCACTACAATGAATGCAAGTTTAATTTTTTCTTTAAGGTCTTCAACACTTGTTACCTAAACAAGCTTCAGCCTCGTTTACATAAACAAGCGATTTTATTCGATCCCACAAATAAAAATCGAACGGCGTAAGATCAGGCGACCTGGGTCCAACGGGGGCCATAGGTATTCCATATCCAGATGCCGTCGCACGTTCCATGAGAAATGCGCGGGTGCACCGTCGATGAAGAGAGTACCGGAGTCCCTCAGACGCTGAGTTGCGCTTAGCATTGTCCGGGCGCTTACTCGGGTACCATATCTAATATTAAACTCGCGGCATGCTAACTCGACATTGTCATTACAACGAGCCAGTGTCATCACCATCTCCGTGTACTAAATATTGGTGTACTGGAATGACATCGCGCGCGTAAACAAAACACAACCAGAACACAACTCTTACCGTCCGCGGGCAAAAATTTACTAACGTAGGTTACGTAGGTAACGCGATTGATGTTCGGCGCATGCGGCGGTGCCTATGGCGGCGGCGGTAACACTTTGTTTTATACCGCCACTAAGGCGGTATAAATGAAAGCGTTATAAACCAAATACAATCATGCGTATAAAAAAGCTTTAATGCTTTAAGATAAGTTGTAAATTTCCGCAACGAATATGTTTTTTAACGTAACTAGTGCAAGTTGAGTGAATTACAAATACATTCGTGCATTTGAAAAGTCTTTATCTCTTTGAGTTAAAGTCACAATTTCTTTAAATAAAATGTATTTTTACCTTGTTATGACGTGGTGGACATATTTTCAATTAGATGAAAGATATTTTCGTGAAAAATTAACACATATAAATAATGACGGAAATCGATTCAGAAGCCCATTCTGAGCAAACTATTTTCAGGTCTTGCGCTTATTACGTTACACTTTGTATAAGACTTGACATTGACAGTAAAATAATAACACACTAGTAAAATAATCCTTACTTACTAATATTATAAAACACAAAGTGAGTTTTTTTGTTAGGTCTTCACGCCTTAATGGCTAAACTAATTTTGATGAATTTTGGTATAGAGATAGTTGGGAACCTGGAGACGGACATAGGCAATTTTTTTTAAAGTGAGAAGTGAGGTAAAAATAGGGAAGAAAAGGGAAAATTTAGCATTGCTATTACAATAAATAAGGCGCAAGGGAAAAACTACAGTTAGCAGGTATCTGCAAATCAGGAAAGGGGAACTGTGTTACCCCGAATTTAACGCGAGTGAAGCCGCGGGCAAAAGCTAGAATTAAATAATTAAATGAGCTTATGAAGAGGGCTTTGCCTTACAATAGGACGATTATAGACTATTATTGGACATTGTGATTAAGCAACAGGTGTGCCATTGGGCTCTATTTTATTTGCAATGTAAATGCAATCAGATGTAATAATAATAAACAATGCCTTTTAAAGGGCAACGCACAGTTATAAGCACTGCACGAGATCATTACCGCTTCAACTTGAGTCGTGCCACTTCCAAGACACTACTTTTTATGAGCATACTAGCTTTTGCCCGCGGCTTCGCTCGCGTTTGCGCCTTATTGATTTGTAATAGCAACGCTAAGTTTTCCCTTTTCTTCCCTCTTTCTCCCTCACATCCCACTTTAAAAAAATAGCCTATGTCCGTCTCCTGGTTCCCAACTATCTCTGTACCAAAATTCATCAAAATCGGTGCAGCCATTAAAGCGTGAAGAGGAACAAACAAACTCGCTTTCGCTTTTATAATATTAGTAAGGATAAGGATTTTAAGCTACTACTGCTGAGCGTGTGTGCCTGTTGGCTTTGGGCAAATGAGATCCTGGTCTCGGGCTTCACGCACTACCATTGTCGAGCAAAGGCACTTAATGCGAAGACTCCACTTTCCACCTCGCTGCTTCTAAGTTTAGGAGCCCCTTGTCGTTATTCTCATCGCTTTCACTGTGGTGAAGCTGTCAACCTGCATAGCATGCAGCCAACGAGCGCTTGTCACCGTCGGCATTCCAGCTGTATTAGGACCCAATGGTTTGGCACGCAACGATGGCAAAAGACCGGATGGCATGTCTTTATTTCCGTGAAAGGTGCATTGGACACAACGTGTGTTAATAATCTTAGGCCATCCCAACTTCCCAGCTCTTCGTTTTGCGGCTGCAGAGAAACTCAAGTGGCATAAACCTCATTGGTAATTATGCTTTCGAGCCGTTTGGGATTAAAACTCTGGGACCGTGAGGTCCTTGTGCTCACAGCCGCTTTAGGGATATTTTAAAACGTTTAGTTGCTATTTTCCGTGGCCCAAAGGCTGGCTTTTACTCTGGCCAGAGGTTAAACATTGCCAAAAAACGTGAAAACGTCGCCAGTCTCTTGCGGACATTACCAGTTGACATCGTGGAAGACGAAGGTTTTGACGCTTTTTGGTTTTAAATTCAGCTACGCAAAGAGCACCCACTGATGCAGTTAAAGCTCATGAAGTTTGCAGGTGACTGGGCAAGTTGCTATAAAGAAAGTCAAAGCATAGAGAAGGCCATTCTTTGTGATGCTGATTCGTTACGTACTCGCATTGGGCGGCCTCCTGCCTCATGACTAGAGCCGATGAGCCAAGACAGATTCTGTGCAATGCTTTTAAGTGTGTGTTGACCATAAGCAAGCAAATATCGCGTGTTTTTTTTTCTTATCACGCATAAGAAACGTTCAGGTTACACACATGTTCAGGATTGAAAGTAGCACATTGTCATTACTGTGGCCCACATTACTTTTTATTGTGTGAGTTTTTTTTATATATATCTTGGGATTATAGAAACAGTTACACATTTTATAATAATATTCTTTTTTATGGGAAATCATCAAAGATTTTCACCCGGTTTGAGGGAAGCGGAAGAACTGTCAAAATTTTTCTGACAAAAAACCCATGCATGCTTCTTTTTTTGCCCTTTTTGTTCCGAGTCAATCAAAAGTACCCAAAAAGGTTTGTTTATATCGAATAATTTATCGTATCATTCATAAATTGTGAACCAAAAGATACAAAACGCTACGTAGTTTGTGGCTCACCGACAATATTGATTCTGTTTTTTTCATGAATAAACATATTACTTATATACAACGGATATCCAAATATAAAACATTCCAGCTCGTACTTGTTTGTGCACAGGTCAGATTGCTGGTCATTCATCGCAAAAATTACGCGTCAAACAACGTACTACGTTGTTTGTGATTTTAAACTCCGTACAATTTACTCGCGGACAACCGTTTACGTTAAATTGCTGTAAATAAACTTTTGATTGTGCCATTGTTATGTTGGTATATTTTGTTTGGATTTAAAATGAGTGCTCCCGCTCTGGGTGGGGTGGAAGGGAGACAGTGTCAGATTTGCTTTTTCGTCTGCTTTTTTTTTTCGGGGAGAATTCCTCGAAACAACTAGTTCTTAACTACTTTTTCACTTTAAAAGGACAATTTACTATTGTATATATATGTACTAGCTTCCACCCGCGACTTCGTCCGCGTGATGATCGAAAAAAAAAATCTCCCTTTTCTTCCCTCTTTCTCCCCTTATTCTCACTTTTTTTAAACTATGTCCGTTTCCAGGGTCCCAACTATCTCTGTAGCAAAATTCATCAAAATCGGTTTGGCCATTTAGGCGTGAAGACGTAACAAACAAACAAACTCACTTTCGCTTTTATAATATTACTAGCTGTGCCCCGGCGTAGTGCGTTGCAATGCAATTTTTTTTTACCGCAGTAGTCACTATCGCGACTGCTGAACATGAGGTTATTGGTTCGATTTTAAAGTTAGGCATAGTTTTATTGACACTTACAACGGGATATTTACCATGTTTGTTATTTATTCTGAGTTTCCGATATTTCGGCGATGTTGCATAACTTTAATTCATCTGTGATCATGGCGTTCGTAACAACGCCGAAATATCGGAAACTCAGAATAAATAACAGACATGGTAAATAGGTACCTACCCCGTTTTAAGTGCCAACAAAACTATGCCCAACCTAAAAATCGAAAGTGTTAATATTAATGTTAGTGACCATGTAAGCTTATATAGTTTTATTGAGTTTATCTATCAGGAATTTCTCAGTACGGAGGCTGGATTTGAATCTGGTTTATGTCAATAGCCCTATCCCCAATACATGGGACTTAAAAATAATCGGCGAAATATAGATGTACTATTAGGTATACCTCTGCCGAACCATTCTCGGATTACAGACGTGATGATAAGCATATCATGTGACTTTCCTATGAAAACACTTTGAGACTTAGAAGATTCATTCCTTTATCCCCTTTCGCAGATCTGCTGGCAGAAATTTCTTAAGAAATAAGGCTCAATTTATTTTTCTTGTCTACTGCGCGTACATAAATTATTAAATAAATAAAAACGATAGTATTAACACAACACAGCTAACATTTTTAATTAATTAAAACCAATGTTTAATTACAAAAGTTACTCCAAATCCACTTTGAAAAACTTTCATAATAACTCTTCAAGTCTAGATTAAGAAACTTTTGTGCTAAGGTATTCTTGTATTCTTGTTACTCTCACAATCGATACTGCGAGAACCTTATTGAACTTTCTTTGAGTTTAAATAAACAACCTGCATTTTCGTATCGCAGGGAACTTGGATAAATAAACACCCTGTATTTCCCGGATCGTGGGAAAGTTGGATATAGGTCACGATCGATTGATGCCTAAATACGATTCGGAGCTTTCAGTGGAGTTACAGCATGTTATATTTAGATGAGTAATTTAGAGTGTGAAGAAAAGCGCGGAACTGGCTTTCCGCAATCAAATGTATTGGCTTTCGGTAAGTTCTATTTTGGGTTTGCTTTTAGCACGTTTAAATGTTGTATATGGGTTATATTTAGGGTTCAGTACCTCAAAAGTGAATAACGGAACCCCATAGGAAGACTAAGAAAAAAAAAAGTGATCGACAGTGTGAGTGTGAGAACAGAAGTGAGTGACAGACGGCAAGACCGTTTATCTCGAGAACTGGATAAACGCCCCAGTTTATCCAGTTACACTGGACCGGTAACGTCTACGACAACCGTTGAAACCAATTGCTGAAATTAAGCAGTGAAATACAGATCTCTAACTTAACGCAATCACAAGATATGGCAGTTTATGTCGCGTTTCCTATTCATTCGGAAAGGGAATCAAAATATATAGGGTACCCGTTGACGTAGAATCATAAAATTTGGCCAAAATCATAGAGTCTCAGTAAAGAGCAAAAAATGTAATTAAGAACTTAATGGTAATAATATGAAAGCTTTTTTTTAAATGCTTTCTCCTGTACAAACAATGTGGTACATATCAAACGACGTCGACGTCAAAGTCCATGACGTGTCAAAGCAACAGTTTTATTTGAAAAGTTTTCTTTTTGATTTAAAAATAATATTGTATTTGCTATTTTTGCTTGAATGAAGCTAATTATTTATTTATTAAGAGCTAAAAACAAGATTTATAAAAGAGAAATAGTAGTAGTTAAATTGTAGTATATTATATTATATTATATTATATTATATACAGTGACAGGCGTTTGAGCCGTAGTAGAATATAGTAAGTTTTATTTTTTTACGACAAGTAGTAGTTGAAATAACTTTTAATATTTTTGATTCATTGATGATGAAATTCCCAATAACTTACAAGTGGTATTGGTAGTGGTAAGCTGCGTCTAATCTCACCTACATTATTACTTCCAAGTTATAGATACTTAGTAGTACCTACCGCCCTTAATCGTGTATGGCCAAAATGCTCGATTACAAGTAAAAACGAGCACGAGAGAACGAGAGAATTTCAACTCCCAGCACGGCATTTAGATGCTGTTTATTTTTAATTACCAATGTATTATACGATGGTAATAAAAAAAATACCAACATCATTTGACGTTTCTCTACGCTAACTTCGGAGTAATAACAAAAACCTCCGATACTATATCAGAATCTAGTCAGAACTAGACCAAGTCAGTCGTCTCCAGGGAGTTCCCTCATGTTATGGTAGCACACGTCTAGACTTGATGACGTCAGTTGGCATGCGGCCAGTCTAGTTGGCATTGAAGTTATAGCTATGCGGTGACAGTACTGGCACGGTGACGACTGGCGCAGTACGTTCAAAACTCGTAGGAAGGATTCGATTTATGGTGATTGGGGATTTGTATTGATAATGTAATTTCAGTGATGAGCTGGGATTTGTTAATCAAAGATTATATTGTCATGTTTGGCAATTTTGTTTTTGGTTCTGATTTTGATATTTAGGTCTTAAAGCGATTGCGTTTTGTTTTTGATTGATCGCGTTTTTTCTTCATTCAGAACTTTCAGATTATTTTGTCGAGAAAAACTGCCGTATTTAAATGCAGTGAAGGTGCTAAGGATTAATGACCTGAACATATTTGGCGGACTGTGGTGAAGTAAAACAAAATTTATGTCCTTCTTATTTTCGGATGGAAAGTCTATCAATGTTTCTTAATTTGCCTTTTGTGTTCCAGGACCGCGGCATCTCTTTCGAACAACAACCTGACCAGGCAAAAAAACTAGCTTTGAAAAGAAAGTCAAAATAAATGATGAAAATGTCTTTGACCCCTGCAACACCCTTTTCAGGGTTTTGTTCTCCCAAATATCCAGTACCAGTATTTATGTGACACACAAAACGTGTTAGGAATTTCCTAGAGAGGTAGCTAGCCGCAGCTTTATAGAAACATTAATTATTCTGCTGGTGTGCTCTGGGCCTTAAGCGTAGTTACACCTAAGGAGCAGTGCGAAAACATGCAACATTTGACCAATTACAGAAGAGACGAAAGATGCTCTATGGATTTTGAGGTATTCTATTCTTCTTAGTGTGTCTATGGCAATATAATTGAAGAATTAGACCGATAACGATTGGTTGATTCCCGCATGACTCTTTTCCGCTCCGCTCCTGTTTCTACGCTCATCGTTCGGTGGAAACCGGGCCTTACGGGTGATTTATGCTGATTGGACCACCCAACGCAAGCGCCATGGTAATTGCCTGTCAGTTCAGGATGATGGCTTTATTGTTAAATTAATGTCAAGCGATGTAAGCGCCTGTGTTGAGAAATTAGGTGACAGTTTTTAGTAGTGTACCTCGCTTTTTGATTATGTAGATCAAAAAGCGAGGTATTAAAGGAATTGGAATAGTGTAGTTTTTTTTTTATTGATACATTTTCCCTCATCGAGATATTTCAGAAATCAGTTATTTTATGTGTTTGGTTATCAATTTATTCACATCATTGTGTAACTTTCTTTTGTCGATGTGAAATCATTATATGTATAACTTCTCCCGCTCTGTGCGAAGCGGACGGGGGTGTCACACTTGTACTGACTAAAACCCATCCATGTTCCTTATTTAGCCTTTTGTGTTCCGAGACCGCAGTATCTCTTAAGAACAACCCGGAATCTTGGAACACCCCGGTGGTGTGTCCCACTTTTTGTTTTGACTATAAATATACCTACTTGTAGAATAGAGAAAAAGATAGAAATGATTAACAAGGGAAAATAATGTTTTTTTTCGCCTTATTATGTTCAACAGCTGAAACTCCTGAAAGCTAGAATCAATCGTGGCTACTATCGGACAACCTATGAGGCAATGAAGCGAAACGAAATCTTGGAAAAAACATAAAAATGAAAATCTATTACATAATAAAAATAAACTTAATCTCGCTCAAATTAGAACTCAAGATCCAGCAAAAATAAAACAGAAACAAAATTTGAGCACAAATAATTTCATCAACAAACACAAAGTCCAACAATGTAAAATCGCTTCTTAAACACGTTCAAAATTGTGTGAAACGTTCTAAATAAACAGAAAGAAACGTACGCACCCTTACTCCTCCTCTCTCTCCGGACGAAAACTTGAGTTCAATTCGCGTATCGGGATAAATATTTCTACGGCCTCGCCTGTTAGATGTGTTTGTATGTTTGTGTGCGTGATGTGAGTTCTTTATAGCACTTAGCGTATAAGGAATGAGGAAAGGAGTTTGTTTGTTAATGTTTCTTTACGCTGATGCTATTAAAGTGGGCAACTTTTCGATACTTTCACAAGTTATTTATAAATGACTAGCTTACATCCGCGGCTTCGCTCGCGTTAAATTCGGGGTAACACAGTTCCCCTTTCGTGAATTGCAGGTACCTCATACCTGTAGTTTTTGCCCTTGCGCCTTATTTATTCGGTCGGTGCGGGTCGGATTATTGTAATAGCAATGCTGAGTTTTCCCTTTTCTTTCCTCTTTCTCCCTCATTTCTCACTCTTTTTTTAAAAAAAATCGGTTTAGCCATTTGGGCGTAAAGATGTAACAAACAAACGAACCTCACTTTTGCTTTTATAATATTAGTAAGGATTTCATTTATTTAGGTAATTAACACCTATTGCCAATTATTACTTCATCACACACAGGAAATAATGTCTAGTCTGCATGGTCCTCATGTAAGTTGACCAAGATATTTTGTCTGGACCTTAAAAGAGACTATGACCTCTGAGTTTGTTTCGGCTGTTTCTTCTCAGAGTAGTCGGATACGAAACACCGACCTCATCTAGTTTAAAAAAGACGTGTAAAAGTGTTTGTGAAAACCTACTTGCAAAATAAACATCATTTATCATTTATAATGTCTTGTGACTGAGACTGTAGCACCATGTTTTTGTTTTTATAACATTTAAAAGAGCCAGTATTAAGTCCGGGATTGTGGGTTTTTCGAAAGAAATGCTGCGGCCTTGGAACACAAACTGCAAAAGAATGAACATAGATGAGTTTTAGTCAGTAAAAGACTGAGATTCCCTCCCCCTCGGCCCAGAGCTGACGATGATGGAATGGTGTAATTGAAATAAATGCTTGAGTTTAAACGAAGAAATTCAAAACGTACTATGCCTTTACTAACTAAAATAAACATAACTAATCGTACATTTAAAGACAAATAAAATAACGGTTGAAAAACGACAATAATTGCTTTATATATTTCTACATAACTACTACATCGTTATCATCTGCTTGTCCTTATAGCAACTATGTTGTGGTCGGTTTCCAGTCCAACCAGATGTAGTTGAATACCAGTATTTTAAATGAAGCTACCTATGTGACCTTTTGACTACTATAAGATCTTGATAACAATAGTAGAAAACCTCACATACCTACATTTCTTCGTGCCAAACTAAAAAGAAAACAAAAGAAATATGGAACACATGCTGTTCTAATTTTGAAACAAAGAATAAGCAATATAATGCTTGAACCCAAAAAAAAATAATATGAAGTCTAGAAAATACCTAATGTTCGAAACTATACGGGAGACGGCACACAATACAAAGACAACAGAGAGGCGACAACGAAACAGGTTATTTTAAATAGTTGTAATATGACATAAGCAGAATTTTATTATTTATAAAAAAATAATTTGTTGATTGATACTAATAAAATAAACCGGCCAAGTGCGAGTCGAATTCGGGCACCGAGGGTTCCGTACAAACTTGCGACATATTCGGCCATATCTTTGGTTGGTTTACTCCCAACGGCCACCACTAAAACGGGCACCAGTGGTGGCCGTTGGAACATTCCAACTAATATTTGTCTCAACGGCCACAACTAAATTGCCACTACTGGGGGCCGTTAGGATAAATATTATTTATTGTGTCAACTGCCCCTGCCATTGGTAGCAGTTACAGTCAGACCAATCGAGCTCGAATTGTAGGTGGAATGTGATACAGATAGAATGCAATAGTAAGTACCTAAAGTAAACTGCAATAACAATACCACCGAGCCCCGCCCCTCCCAATATTGGTTTAATTTTTTATTGTTTGTCTCTCTTTACCTCGGTAAAAATAAATCAAAGTGGACCGCAATAGTAGTAGGATTAAAAAGTTTTGACACCCTTCCGAGTCGTAGCCGTTTATTATCGTTCGTAGTTACTTATCTCCCTTGAATTCCGAGAACTGCTAGTGTGATTAATGTTTTTCTATGCAAATAAATAGGTACATACATATATCTGGTGATTTTTAAATAATGTTAATTCAACAATTTGAAACTCGTCATTTTATTCGCTTTACTACTTAATATCATTTCATTCATTTTACTATTTATTTGAATAGAGGAGGGGCGGGGCTCGGTGATTAGATTATTTATTTTTATAGATTATTTTTTTTATTAGATTATTTTTTTCACAGCTCTAAAGGACCACAAATTTGGGGTTTAATTTAACTCGATACCTCCATGCTTCCCAAGATTAAGGGTCTTGACAGATGGATAGTCCATTTTTTCCTTTCAAGGTACGGAACCTTATTGTTTTTGCATGCACTATTGTCTTCAAAATTATACTTGGTATCCTTATCAGCGCCAGCCGATTAATAACCGAAAACGTATAGCAATTTTTGATATGGACAGTTTTGCTCAAAAAAAGTTTTGGTTACCCTAAAACTTCTTACGTCACAGAATTCCCCAAACACTACTTTCGTTATGTAAACCTAACGTAAATCCTAGCAAAATATTTGGACTAAAGATTTACGTAAAATCCAGGACAGTCTTATTAGTTGGAGTCTTTTGTCGGAATGAAAGTAAGGAGAAGGCGTATGACGATCGTTGTAAGGGTAAACGCGGCGATAACCCCTCGTTGGGTAGGCAAACGACCCTTAAACTGTTGGTCATACAAAAAAATATGAGCAGAAGATCCATTGTTGAGAATATGGTGTCTGTACTATGTTCCATGACCAAACCAGACACTAATCTGCATAGTCCTCATGTAAGTTGACCAAAATTTTTGTCTGGACCTTAAAAGAGACTATGACCTCTGAGTTTGTTTCGGCTATTTCTTCTCAGAATAGTCGAGTACGAAACAAAAGCAAAATAAACATTTATCATGACCAGATAATTGTAGCAGCACTACAATAAACGCAGTGGTTGCGGGTTGTTTGAAAGAGAATACCGCGGCTCTAGAACACAAAAGGCGAACGAAAATAGATGAGTTATGGTATGGATTTAGTCAGTAAAAGACACTTCCTTTCACTCCGCACAGAGCGGGAGAAGTTATTTGATGATGGGGTATCATCAAATAACTTCTATCTGAAAAATCAAAATAAAGCACTACAAAAAATACTACAGCACCATCTTTGATACCATTTTTTTTTCGGTTGGGAAATCATCAAATGACTTCCCCCGCTCTGGGCGGAGCGGGGGGGCATGTCAGACTTTTACTGACTAAAACCCACCCATGTTCCTTCTGTTGCCCTTTACGTTCCGGGGCCGCGGTATCTCTTTCGAACAACCCGCAACCCCGGCAGGCGGAGGCCCTGGCAAGCCCCTCTGCTTTGCTGACATCTCTTTGAGATGCGCGTGAAACACGAACGCGCCGTCGACACGGCCTGTCGTCAATAGACGGACGGACGGTTAGCTACCCATTGCTCACCGTCCACAGGCCCGCCTCTAATCTTTGATACCATTGACAAACTAAGACTAAACGAGGCAACAGGATTCTCCGGTTAAGCAGACGCTAAGCTCATAGATAGAACTACAAGATGACCTTGATGCTTTGAGAGTAAGGCCTCCAGGGCAAGAAACTTACAAACTAAGTACTCCCTGTGGGGTAGCCCTCGGCTTAGGGCGTCCCTGGGGGAGGACAGCAAAGGGACAAGCTGGATCTGAATGATGTCATTATTTAGGGAATGGTTTTGTATTACTGGCTCAGCAACGCAAACTGGCTCTAATAAGGGACGAGTATATAATTTAAAGACTATTGCATGTTTTCTTTTATTGTATTAAGTGGATTTTCTGTCAGTTATTTCTATAATTGACTCACACAACTAACAAATAAAAACTTACCCGATCTTAATCTCTGCCCCTATTGAACCCGCACTGTTAAAACGGTGACCGAAGCTCAGTTTGACAGGCTTAATCGGGCACTTGGCCTTAACCAGGATTAAGGAAAAAGTTTTTATTTTGGACAAACACGCTTTCGCCGCTAGTTAAGCAGCTTGTGGTTATGAAAGCCTCTTGAACTAGGATGAGCAGTTCCTATGCTTTGGTTGTCGTTAAATGTTAGGAGACTTGAACAGATCAAAATTATACAAGGCTACTTAGTTTTTGTCCCCTTTGACTCTGGTAAATCATCAAATAACTTCCCCCGCTCTGGACGCCCCACCCTTATTCCTTCTTTCCCTTTATGTTCCGGGGCCGCGGATCTCTTTTGAACAACCCGCAACCGCGGCAGGCGGTGGCCTTAGCAAGCCTCTCTGCTTTACTGACATCTCTTTGAAGCGTGCGTAGAACACGAACGCGCTGTCGACACGACCTGTCGTCACTAGACGGACAAACGGTGAGCTACCCATTGCTCTTCCCACCCGTCCCTTGCAAGAGCCAGCCCACGCTGCTGTGCCTGTAAGTTTAAATCAGTCCATAAATAATATCACTCAGATCCAGCTTGTCCCTTGCTGTCCCTCAGTGACGCCCTAAGCCGAGGCTCGTACCCCACAGGGGGTGCCCTTAGCGTGTAGTCGCTTAGTTTGTAAGTTTTTACCCTAGCTGGAGGTCTTAATTTTTAAGGCATCCACAGGATTCGCCCGGTTAAGCAGACGACAACCTCCTAGGTTGAACTGCGAGATGCCATTCCTAAAAAAAAACCCATTGCTCACCGTCTACAGGCCATAACTCTGGATTAATTATATTTAATGCTTAGTCCATAACGTTGTTTATACAACTGCGCTATGGACTTTGATATAGTTTCCGAAAATACGTAGAAAAATTATATCGGAACGATTCGCGCTGAATACATTACGGCCTCTTTTTAAGAACTAGGTTACCTATTTATAGAAATATCGATGATACAAAGTCAAAAAATCGTTTGAAACAGTAAAATATAAATTGAGGTGGAACAAACAATTTTTCAGTAAATTAATTCTAAATGAAATATACTCATTTCTAAACAAAAACCAACACAAAATTGATTATAAACTTTTCATTAAACAAAAGTTTTTCAAGCATTGTTTGATAATACAGAAAACACTCTGTAATTAAACAAAAGGATGTTTAAATTGTTTGCCACTGTTTTTAATTAGTGGTTTTGTTGGAATACTCGAAGCACCCAGAATTACGTTGGTAATGGTTCATGCAATTTGGTATAGTACAGTACCTTGTTGTTTCATTATTGAGTAATGGATTGCATATTCAGCATGCGGTTTTGACCATGAAATTAAGTGTTTTGTCACGAATGAGGAACATGTTAGCTAAATGCCGTAATCCATTAAGCATTTATGGGGTTGTTGGTTGTATTAAAACGTACCACAGAAGTGCTACGTATAATGTCATATATGTATATTATACGGAATTAAGGAAATCCTTCTTCATGTTGAAACGTAAGGACGTCTTAGCAAACGGAACAGTTAAATTCAATGCTTCCTTGGCTAAAATAATAATTAAATAAATTAATAATTAAATATTTTTTTTGACTCACGCAAGTTCACATAACTTTGCTACAACCAATAACGAGCAAAATTAAAAGCAATCAAAGTAGAAGTAACCGCACAGACTGTATCTCGTTTTTTTTTTTATCTTCGTATTTTAAATACGATGTCTTTTATAAGCATACTAGCTTATGCCCGCGGCTTCGCTCGCTTTAAATTCGGGGTACCTTCTACCTGTAGTTTTTGCCCTTGCGCCTTATTTTTTGTAATAGCAAAGTTATGTTTTCCCATTTCTTCCCTCTTTCTCTCTCATACCTCACTTTAAAAAAAGCCTATGTCCGTCTTCAGGGTCCCATCTAACTCTGTACCAAAATTCATCAAAATCGGTTTTGCCATATAGGCGTGAAGACGTAACAAACAAACAAACCAACAAACTCACTCTCGCTTTTATAATATTAGAAAGGATAAGGACCAACATTTACAGAGAAATGCTGTCACCTAGTTTTACTTTAATACATGAACTTGCAAACGTGTCTCCAAAAGGAAATAAAATAACGTTTACCTACCATTTATCCACGTCCCGGTGATATCTAAATCGTTTTCCTCCAGCCTTGAAGAACTCACAGTCGTACTAAATCACTTCTTTAAGCTGGACGACCCTGTCAGGGTTGCGGGTTGTTCGATAGAGATATCGCGGCCCCGGAACACGAAGGGCAAAAGAAGGAATATAGATGGGCTTTACTCAGTAGAAGTCTGACACTACCTTCCACTTCGCCCAAAAAGGGAAAAGGCATTTGACGATTTCCCAATATCAAAGCAAATCCAAACAAATAAACGGTGACGATAAGTATCGTATGAGCTCGATCCGGAGAGCAAGCGGGTATTACTTCCTTGTTAGACAATGCAATCCAGACTCTAACAGTAAAAACTGGGCCACCAAGATACAGGCTATGCCTAGTTTGGGGCCCACGGCTACTTCTACTTTGCTTTCTTTTAAATTTGCTTGTTGTATTTCAATGCTTGTATGTAACCTAACTAGTGTGTGTCAATAAAAAAATATCCTTACTTCCTTACTAATATTATAAAAGCAAAAGTGAGTTTGTTTGTTTGTTTGTTACCTCTTCACGCTTTAATGGCTACACCGATTTTGATGAATTTTGGTACAGAGATAGTTGGGAACCAGGAGACGGACATAGGCTATTTTTAAAAAAATGGGGTGAGAGGGAGAAAGAGGGAAGAAAAGGGAAAACTTAGCGTTGCTATTACAAATCAATAAGGCGCAAGGGCAACTTTTTTTTCAGATTACGGCTTCTATACGACACTGGAACATGCTAGGCCCAGAAGACAAAACGGATGTCAATCTTTCGTGGCATCAAACAATAAGCCTTTCAAATGTTGCTATCCTATAAAAGTAAATACTAAAGTCTTGAAAGGTCGGCAATGGTAAAGAGCCCAGTTGATGGTAATTGGCTCGCTCCCTATTAAGTGTTAGCGAAATGTGAATGTACTATTAAGCACACTTCTGCTTAACCCATAGGAGATTATAGGCGTCATTTAACTTTTGTGGCGTATTCTCAGGGTAAAAAAGCAATGGTATTAGACGGCAGTCATAATATGATACTCAAAGCATTTATTTTAATTCGACAATTAAAGGCACTTTTAAATGGCCTTTTTTAAGTTTCTGTTTCATATTCTCACATAATCATAATCATTTGTGAGACATAGGTAGTTACATTTATAGGATGTTCTAAGTAAAGGTCGTTCTTGCTATGTCTTGTCATACTGACATGCAAATTAAAATTATAATTGAATAATCCCAATATACCAAAATAAAGAAAAACATTAAAGAAAAATAAAAGAACAAAACATTAAATGTCAAAAAAATATCTAAAATTACATATTGCAATTAGGATACGTCTAATACCAATCTAATCCAACTATTATCGAAATTAACAATTATAAAATATCAAATAAAATTATAATTATACATTGTCAATAATAATGACAAAAAACATGAATAAAAATGATGTCAAAATAAAAAAAAAATAACTTATCAGTATTATTCATACCTACAAACAATTATCATTTAAATATTCATCCACACAGTAATAACATTTGTCTACACGAATTTTTATCAAATATTCATTTTAAATTAAAAAAAAATCAAATCATTCATACAGACATAGAAGAAAAAATATGCATTATCGAAGATAAATCATAAATTACCGATGCAAAAAAATATATAGAACCACCTCTAATGTATACTTCTTTGATTATAAAGGTTCACGTGTATTGAGACTCAACGAGAGTGTATAATAATATGTGTGTGTAATATTTTGATACAACTTGTAACATCAATGAATTTAACTTTAATTTAAATGAATTTATTTTTTTAAGTTAATATTGCCGCACTCAGCACAACGACCGCTTCGTCTGACATCTTGCTATGAAATGCTCAAAGTCGAATCAATATGTTACATTACACGCAAATGCTCGTTAGTCAGGGAGGTATTATTGTAATGTAATTCTCAAAGTCCAATCTATATGTTACATTACACGCAAATGTTCGTTAGTCAGGGAGGTATTATTGTAATGTAATGCTCAAAGTCGAATCTATAATGTTACAATACACGTGAATGCTCCCGGTGAGGGAGCACCTTTAACAAGAATTTTGAAAATCGGCCCAAAACTGACGAGAAATTCAAGTAACAAACATACAAAAAAAAAACAATCGAATTGAGAACTTCTCTTAAACAAAAGAATGAAGCTACAATCCCAGTCACAATGCATAAAAAGTTGTAAAAGTATTATAGTTGCCCATTCCAAAAAGTTTCAGTACGTTATTTTATTTTTTCAGGGGGCTTTTTCTTCTGTGAATTATTATAACTTGTCAGAGAAATTATGTCTTTTATCTTGCAAGTTGCAGGTTTGATACACCACCAGATTTCATATCCTCTTTCGTGGTATTAGGCAATAGTCCTTTCGGATGTTGCCATCTTATAAAAGTAAATGCTTAATTCTTAAAAGGTTGGCAACACTACCGTTGAGCCATGCTTCCGTGCCGTGACAATGACTATCGTGACAAAATCAAATACGTGGCCAAATAACATACATTTACAGCGTAAAACTGTTATTAGTAACTGCACAATAATACATTAAAAGAATTTGATGACGATATAATATATGATCAAACGAACTTCTCAAGCGAAGTTCGATCATTATTATATGAGTCGCTTCATTCGAAGATATAGGTATACCAGGTAGTCCTTTTATTCTACAAGATAACATGCACACTTTAAGAGATTTATAAAAATCGATGTAAGAATCGACTTTTTACAATTTAGTCGATTCCATACTGACCATAACCACACTACTAGTCAAGCTGTCATTCTTTTAGAGATCCATATGTATATGACAAATGCAAAACTTTATTACCGGGATTGGGTTGGGAGGGAACCTATATCTTCGAATGAAGCGACTCATATAATAATGATCGAACTTCGCTTGAGAAGTTCGTTTGATCATATATTATATTTCTTCGCTTCATTCTTCAGATATAGGTATACCAGGTAGATGTTCAGAGAAAAGTTTTGTGTTTTATATAGTAAAACTTGATAGTTATGAATAAATATCAAACTAAATTGTATTAATTTCTAATACTTAATAATAATTTATAAGTATTTTAGTTAGTCGTTAACTTGGAAGATCGCTTTAGCAAAGATACCTTCGTCTATAATCGAGCGATGATAATATTGAGCAAAAACCTTAGACGCATCAGTCCATTCCGCGGCTTTGCTTATAGTGTCGACCGACACCCCGGCGACGCGCGACGGCGGCGGCGGCCGCGGACGTGTTGGCGCGGCGCGCGGCGTGCCGCGTGCTGTGGGCGTTGAACGAAGCCACCTCCACGCCGCTCTCGCCCAATATCTGCTTTATAGACTGTGCTGTCGCACCCTTGTGCTTCACAGTAATTAAGAGATTAGATACATTAGCGGGTCGGTCTTTGTCTGTGATGTGAAGATCTATCTAATAATCTTCAAGGGCAGTCGCGGGGCAGATGCGAAGGTTTTCTCTAAAATACGGTAGGACTAATGTCGGTTGATCACGACCTGCAGCGGATGTTTTTATAAAATCTTTGATGGCTACGTTAATACCGTTAGATCCTAATGATATATTTTCGAGCTATATTAGGGATAATGTTTGACCGCGTCAGGTACTTAAAACCAATGAAATTACTAACTTTTTGGTTAGTTTTTGACAAAACTAACCAAAAAGAACAACTAAGAAAATTTAGAGCGATCTGAGGGTCCCATGTTTTGCAGTACTTGGGAAAACTAGGTTTTAATTTCAACGCTCCTTTGAGCAGCCGTTAAGTTCGGTCATCAGAACCTATATTACTTCCTTATAAAAGGGATTAGGTGGATCTGTGACTATTAAGACTTCCGTACGAGCTTCCTTTATCAATCTGTTCGCTTAAAAAGCGTAATATTTTCGGGACAGAGCAATCAAAAACGTCATAATTCTTTTTTACGCAGTATTGCCACCACAATTTGAAGGACACGTTATATTGTTGCATCGTTTTCTTTGATAATGACGCCAGAAAGCAGAAGAAGTCCAGTTGCTGATTCAGGGTCGCTCCACGTTGAGAACGCCTGCCTGAGAATACTGCTGCACCCAGGATAAGGGGTATCTATAACATGATACGATACGATGTTCGTGAGGGTGTAACCGAATTATTTCGGAAATTATTGTTTTCGTTACGTGTGGGTACCAAGCTTGAGATGGCCAAACGGGGAAAGATTAGAATACCAGTGGCGTTTTTCTTTATGATTTTGTGAAGACACTTAAGAATAAGTGGAAAAGGGGGAAAAACATAAAAGAACTTACTGTTCCGGTTTATTGTAAAGGCATTTATGGATCTAGCGTCTGGATCCTTCCTCCATAACATATAATCCGGATATTTGGCATTGGCCCGAGTGGCAAATAGGTCGATTTCGGGTTTACCGAAACTTTTTGAAATACGTTTGAAGGCTAAATCGGATAGTTCGTATTCCGTGTCAGGATTTAGCCTACGAGATTCTTCGTCTGCTTCGCCTTAGTATTAATATATGAGGCAAATAACCAGATGTTTCTTTCTTCAGGCCACTTCTAGATTATTCTAGAAAAAAGAAATCAAATGGGGGAATTGTAGCCCACGCATCCGATTCAAAGCTGATGTGTTGTCATCACGTAATAAAACAGAACAATAAGATTTTTTGCTTGCGAAACACTTTAATGCTAAGAAAACAGCTAATAACTCCTAGTAGTTGATGTGTTGTACGAGCTCATTACTTTTCCAAGCTCCATGAGCTCGTTCGTTGTTACAAACATCTCACCAACCGGTACGCGAGGCGTCTGCAGAACCTCTAATTCGAAGTTAGGTGTTTTCATAGTGCTTTTACATACCATGTTAACATATTCCTTTGCCACCAAATTAAATCGTCCAGAATTACAAGGTGAGGATTGAACTGTCTATCAAAGCTGCGATATTTTTGCAGGGCTAGAAATTTTTGTCTTTCCCAAATTTTTGTATATAGCCAACCATATTGGACCGCGGGACACGCGGCTGTTTAAACTCCTATTAGGTAACTGTACGAATTCTCTGACTGAGCACCGAGACAATTCTGAGAATTTGTCAACTAGGTTAATATATACCTAGGTATGAATATATATATATACATTTATATTATATATATATATTTTTTTTTGAATCGTTAAGACAATGATTGATTATCTGAATCAACCAAAGCCCAGAAATTTACAGGTTTGTCCAGAGAAGTCTTCGCTCAGTTCGAAGAAGCTTTTACATTTTTCAGACATTCTCGATAATCATCACCGATGTAAAGGATATGATCGGGAAAAACCACATTTTTGAAGCTTTAATAGCAAAAATGAGAAACCACTTCCTTCATAATTTTAGTAAGGGTTCTCTGAGTTTCCAAAAGGCCATTTGGCATATATGTAATTAAACTCGTAGGTAATAATGTTTGAGTTCTCGTGTTCAAATTGGTATCTTAAATGTTTGCGATCGGATTTACGAATTGGTATAAGGAAATATGCTTCTTTTAAATCAATAGTGGCCATAAAGCCATTAATCGGTTTGCAAGGGCTTACCGCACCAAATGATCATATTTTGTATAGCTAAAGACATGTCAACTTTGTCAGCCGCGGTCATTGACACGTGACGTATATTCGTTTATGTCACGTTACAGTCAAACGATATAGAAAACCATGACGTTACCATACCATACCATTCAAAACTATGGAATTAGATGCTATGTCGAGCCATCAATCATAAAAGTGAGAAATTCTACCAGCGTGTTGTACCTGAGCTATTGGCGCGTTACAGGTACCTTCACCTTATTCGAAGCGACCGAGCTCGACGACAGCTGAAGTGGAGGCCGACGGCTCATGGTGTTGTTCGCCCTGTCTGGACCTCTGCGCCCCCCCCCTGTTCTGTAAGAATCGCGAGGGGCCTGACAAGTTTCCCCGGTACGCACCCGGTTGTCGATATTGATAGTGGGGGCGTGTTTCTTGATAATCTAGAATTCTAGATCACTCAGGATACGACATCCGTCGCTTATAATCTTTATTGCTTCAATAATGTTGTCGCTAGTAAGCATTATTGTCAACGCTTTATTGATGGCTGAGACGCCAATATCTAATTGCTGCTGCTCAGGTCCTTCGGTAGGCATGGCAGCGTTATTAGCTGCATCTTTAAACGACATCAGTCTTTCTTCCACATTAGCCCTCTGGTTTCATTTTTGTGGGTCACCGTATAGATGTAATAAATCTGTAGGTATACATAATAATCCCTTAGTACAGCCATCGTGTTAACGCTCGGTTAACCGCCAGGCGGGACAATATCACATGTTTTAAAAATCTAATCCTTCGTATTAACTCTCGGTTAACCACTAGAAAAATGGTTATAAAACCTTTGGTTTCATTCTTGTGAGTCACCATATTATATAGATTGTAATATGTAAATGTGTAGGTATACATAATAATCCCTTAGTACAGCCGTCGTGTTAACGCTCGGTTAACCGCCAGGCGGGACAATATCACATATGTTTTAAAGATCAAATCCTTCGTGTTAACTCTCGGTTAACCGCTAGAAAAATGGTTATAAAACCTCTGGTTTCATTCTTGTGGGTCACCATATAGATTGTAATAAATCTGTAGGTATACATAATAATCCCAAAGTGCAGCCGTCGTGTTAACGCTCGGTTAACCGCCAGGCGGGACAATATCACATATGTTTTAAAAATCAAATCCTTCGTGTTAACTCTCGGTTAACCGCTAGAAAAATTGTTATAAAACCTCTGGTTTCATTGTTGTCGGTCACCCTATAGATTGTAATAAATGTGTAGGTATACATAATAATCCCAAAGTACAGCCATCGTGTTAACACACGGTTAACCACCAGGCGGGACAATATCACGTGTTTTAAAAATCAAAACCTTCGTGTGAACTCTCGGTTAGCGGTTAGACCTCTGGTGTCATTCTTGTGGGTCACCACATAGGTTGCAATTTGCAATAATCTGTAGGTATACATAATAATCCCATAGTACAGCCGTCGTGTTAACGCTCGGTTAACCGCCAGGCGGGACAATATCACATGTATTTTAAAAATCAAAACCTTCGCGTTAACTTACGGTTAACCGCCAGGTAAAACCGTGCTATATAAATAGCACTTAAGCACCGAAAACGATGCACATTTAATAGTCGTAAGATTAGATGGCAGATTAGATGGCACCATAAAATAATTTATAATTGAGGGTAGTTGTAAGTACAATACATACCGGAATCAGATGAAGATTCAATTATAATTGTACGACGTTTTCGTCTTCGTTCATCTTCCAGCTTCTTGATTGTACGTTGATAGTCTTCAATTTCTTAAGAATATTCCCGTTTTGTCGGATTTTTTAATAACTAGTAGGCGCGCGTGTGCTTGCTATCGTGCACGAAAAAAGAATGACAGCTTGACTAGTAGTGTGGTTATGGTCAGTATAGAATCGACTAAATTGTAAAAAGTCGATTCTTACATCGATTTTTATAAATCTCTTAAAGTGTGCATGTTATCTTGTAGAATAAAAGGACTACCTGGTATACCTATATCTGAAGAATGAAGCGAAGAAATATAATAATATGTAGGCATACACGATAAGGTTGCTAACTGCATGGTAAAATGTGAATCCATCACTCTAATTTATCAGCAAAGCAGAGGGGCCAGGGCCACTGCCTGCCGGGGTTGCGGGTTGTTCGGAAGAGATACCGTGGCCCCGAAACACAAAGAGAAAAACAAGGAACATCGATGGGTTTTAGTTAGTACAAGTCTAATACTTCCTCCCGCTCCACCCACCGGAAGAAGTTATTTGGTGAAATCCCAACCAAAAAAAAATCTAATCGGCGCTGCAAATATTTAAATTCGAAATGTTTAATTCTGTCAACTTAAAATGCATGTCAGTTTAGATGGGCACTTACCCACCTTTATAATTTTTGGCGCACAATGTCGTATTTTGTTCTTTGTTGGTCCAAATTATTTGATTGGCAACCGGCGTGTATGAACAAATGTATGAATGTAGACGCATGTCAAAAAGTTATTCATTCAAATTAGGCTGATAATCAGTAGTTTTTTCACGCCAAATTAAAAGAGACAGTCCCCTGAAACGCCTGCCCTTTGCCACTTTCTAGTATTTTAGCTGTGAAAAAGAAGTGGTGGAACAAACAGTAAGATATACTATTTAAGAATCAAAGCAGGTGGCATCCTATAGATTCAGCCTATCCCCATTTGAAAAACGGCGTGAATATATAAATGTGCGTATTAGATTTGAAACTCGAAATAGCACAACACTTTTCTTCGATTCGTTTTCGAAACCTACTGATATAAACTCATCGCATCTCACATAATTTTCTCATAAATAATGCCATTTTCTCGTTTGAAAAGAGAGGAACAACGCAGATGCCTCATAGCTCTGTGATGATAGATCGAAGTAATAATTTGCGACAGGTCTCGGCAATCTATTTCCTTCAGAAGACTTGGTTCCGCGATGTGACAGGCGAAGACGAGTTACCGGTAATTATCTCTATATTTTACTTCCTCTCTAAGCTGTCATTTTTTTTATTTTGTTAAATGTTGTCCCATTCTATGAATTTCTCCTGTTTCGTGGGTGCGTTTAACAACAAAACATTTAAATTCACATACACTAACAGCCAGAACCGGAACAACTATATGAAGGCCATATATTTGTTCCGTGCGGGGATCGAACCCGCCATACGCAGCGCAGCAGTCGATCGCTTACCCACTGCGCCAACCGTGTCGTCAAAGTGTAGTATGTAGGTAGAATAAAAGTTGCAGTGAATTTAAAAGACATAAAAGTTTTTATTAGTCACTATGCCTTTTGACACTCAATTTTATACTGATACCGAATCGGAAACATCTTCTGCCTAGCCTTTATTGGGGTCGGCTTCCAGTCTTACCGGATGCAGCTGAATACCAGTATTTTACACTGACTGCCTCTGACCACAACGACCCAGTTCGTACTGGGTAATACGATAGCCCCTGGTTGTCAGACTTTCGGGGCACTGACTGACCTGTAACGACTGTCAAAGATTACAAATGACAACCGGGACCAACAACGAAGCGTGATTTCCGAGGCATGGAGGGAACTCGGTATATAACGGGTGAGCACCCATCTACAAACCAACTTAGGCAAGCGCGGGTTAACCTAAAGATTGGCCGGCTATTCGCAAGATTGTACGGAACCTTCGGTGCGCGTGTCCGACTCGTAATTGGCCGGTTTATTTTGTAACATTCCTATCTGGTTAGAACTCATAACTTTATGTCACCTTATAACTTCAACTCTTCATTTATGGCTTTTGTGGAAGACATTTATCTCATTTCCCAAAGGCAGCCTGACAGATTTAAGACATTTCGCCAGGCAAGTCACAAGCCACACATTAGAAGTCAGTAAATATACTTTTCTTTTTTTTTATATTGACTCGTATTATGGAGGGTTTGTGTCAAATTTTAATAATAAACATATGTGACTAAAAGAGTGATGGCTCTGAATGCTGATGGATGGAGAGGGAGAAGAAGGTCAAAGAAAGATGGATGGATTGTGTAAGGAATGATATGAAGGAGGAAGGAGTAAATGATGCCGTGACGTCTGACAAGGGAGAATGGAAGAAGAAAACGCGTCGACCAAAAATAGAATTGGACAAGTGCAGGAAAATGATGATGATGATGTGTAGAAATGAATAAATGAAATAACAAAGGTGAAAACAAAAAACGACAGAAAAATTCCAACGAACCCAACAGAAGACAAAATATTACTTTCAGACCCTCTCAAAATTCCAACCGTCTTATTTCATAAGAAACGGAGGGATGTCGTATTTTTCTTATTTTAGTGAGACAATACGATTATGTAGGACAGTAAGACCCTTTTGTAACCCTTTCCCAATTCTGCTGTGTTTAGCAACATAGTGTAGGTACTGAAAGAAAACATGTTCAGGATTATTTCGAACAAAATATTAGTGCCTTGGGACTTTGGAAATAAGGTGTATTTTATCTTTGCATTTTTTTCAGGATGAGTAAATGTTCCGCTTTGCTTATCTTGTCTGGGTTCGTGTTGTTAAGACCGTGATAAGCTGCCTCAATAGTGATGTTGTAGGATATCTTGTTTGGCAGAGATTGGTGATCCTATCCGATGCGTGACAGCTATCTATGTAGTCTGGTATCGGATAGTTTCACGCGGATAAGAATTTTTTATATGGAGAATGGTTGTTAGGCTCCTGTTGGGCACTTTTAGCTCGTTTTCCTCGTCTTCTGGGCAAGAGGTCAAAGGACCCAACCTAATGCACACAAGCACAGCGAGGCTTCAGTACAAACTTGCGACATAAACGCCATATCTTTTGATTGAGAAGACTTAGAGAGTTGATTTTTTCATAGCTTTAAGGGACTTCAGATTTAAAGATATGGTACTAGCTGAAATCTGTTAATAGCGTAGTGACTTCCACTTTTGTAATACAATTTTAAAATACAATGCAATCCAGACTGCAGAGTTATAATATAACTAGCTTTTACCAGCGGCTTCGCTCGCGTTAAATTCGGGGTAACACAGTTCCCCTTGCGCCTTATTGATTTGTAATAGCAACGCTAAGTTTCCCTTTTCTTCCCTCTTTCTCCCTCTCATCCCACTTTTTAAAAAAATAGCCTATGTCTGTCTCCTGGTTCCCAACTATCTCTGTACCAAAATTCATCAAAATCGGTTTAGCCATTAAAGCGTGAAGAGGTAACATACAAACAAACAAACAAACTCACTTTCGCTTTTATTATATTAGTAAGGAAAATATATAATATAGTAAGGATTAATTATTTCAACTCGATAGCTTGACGCGTTCTTGAGATAAAGGGCCTTTACAGACAGAAGGACAATTTTTTTTTCGAAGCACGATACTCGTAAAACATTTGAAATATAAAAACTGTAGGTATTTTTCTTATAAAAAAATTATTTTATAATTAACACTTTGTTAACGCCATCTATTGGCGTTTTTTTAGAATAAAAACTTGTGGCACCCTCTAGTTTACATTGCTGGAAGCTCGACGGAAGGTGAGGGATCGTTGATTGGATATCTGGCCCACGTGATCCATCGCACATTGAACAGATCGACGAAAAAGAAGATGTAGTCGGTTTGTCATCGCTCTCTAAATTTTTTAATAATGTAAATGCAACAATTTAAAATAATATAAAGTCTAAATTAATAAATAAAAGGATCATTGAAGAGCACCCTGAACCCTTTTCACTCACAACACCAACACACTTGAAACAGGATATTACCATGTTTGTTATTTGTTTCGAGTTTCCGATAGTTCGGCGATGTTGCAAACGCCATGATCACGGATGAACTAAAACTATTGCGGGTGGATGTTTATGAACAGACAAAACGATCTATCCTCTTTCTTATATATGGCTTAACATCTTTTGGAAGCAGGATCGAACCACTGGATTGAGTTACATAACCCTCAAGTCATCTTGACAGAACGCCACTATATTCCTAGACTGGTAAGGGAATCAATTATTAAGATTACCAAATATAGGAATTTCAACCGAGAAGATGGTTTCAACTATCAAGAGCCAGGAATCCAGTGGTAAAATTCTGTAAAAACCCAAAAAGTAGTGAAAAAAGAGCGAGACTTGATACAGTGAGTTTTGTGTGTCGAGAGCTAAATTTAAATCCGGTGCAGACTGCAGTGGCGAGAATAAAATGGAGTTGTGACTCACAACTCGATTTTATTACACTCACACACAACACAAGTTGTGATTGTGACTGACGGTGAAAAAAAGTGGCAACACTGGCCGAGTGACATTTAAAACTTTGGCTCCGTATTTTTGAATTAAATATAATTAGTAAATAAGTTATAATATAGTGTAATTATTTGTGCAATCGAATTGTGAATGCGTTAATACCCAAGATTATTGTTTTCCTGATAATCCATAAAGTTTTCGGTAATACATCGTTACCGTTAAGCTTCAAAAATCAGCTAACGTTTTACCTCTATAAAAACGGACAATTCAAGGAAGGTACTGTTTTGTATTGTTTAGTTTTATTAAATAATAGCACCCACTCGTCACTTTAATTATATATCACATCCATGCCAATACCAGTTTTAATTTTGTGCTGATTTATTATTACCTTATAATGGTTTTAAATTGCTTTGTTGACAACCTGAGATTGTAATTTATAAAAACAATAACATTGTGATAGTCTTTCCATAACTCTGTTATTCTTATTTTCAAGATTATTGTATAACATTAATGATCATTTTGTCTACAAATAATAAATGAATGAACTAAGTTCATTCTTTTGTTTTTCATCTTAGTAACCTACCAACTTATGAAAAAGTATAAATAGGTTGATAAAACCAGTAAAATTCAATATTCTATGAGATTCATTTAATCTGAAGATAATATTTTAAATTTAATATAACATTCTACCTCATTTAATTTTACATCTTTGACCTCTGTTTCTTTTTCCCTTTCACCACAACTTTCAAATAACTTTACTGACTAAAACCTATCCATGTTCCTTTATTTGCCTTTTGTGTTCCGGGACAGCGCTACCTCTTTAAAAAAAAAAGAAAAACACTGGTTGTTTAGCAGTAGCAGGCAAAAAAAAAAGCTTTGAAAAGAAAAGTCAAAATAATTGATGAAAATGTCTTTGACCCCTGCAACACCCTTTTCAGGGTTTTGTTCTGCCAAACCTCCACTACCAGTATTTATGTGACACTCAAAACGTGTTAGGAATTTCCTAGAGAGGTAGCTAGCCGCAGCTTTACAGAAACATTAATTATTCTGCTGGTGTGCTCTGCTGGGCCTTAAGCTCAGTTCCACGCAAACGGCGGTTTGATAGGCGGAGCAGTGCGAAGACATGCAAGATTTGACCAATTACCGAAGAGACGAAAGATGCTCTATGAATTTTAAGGTACTCTATTCTTCTTGGCGTGTCTATCCTTACTATAGTATTATAAAAGCGAAATTGAGTTTATTTGTTACGTCTTCGCGCCTAAATGGCTAAACCAATATTGATGAAGTTTGGTACAGAGATAAAGTGACAAAAAAAGTGAGAAATGAGGGGGAAAGAGGAAAGAAAAGGGAAAACTTAGCATTGCTATTACAATAAATAAGGCGCAAGGGCAAAAATTGCAGGTAACAGGTACCTGCAAATCAGGCAAGGGCAACTATGTTACCCCAAATTTAACGCGAGCGAAGCCGCGGGCAAAAGCTAGTAGCAATATAATTGAACAATTATACAGATTACGATTGGTTGATTCCCGCATGACTCTTTTCCGCTACGCTCCTGTCCGCTACGCTCATCGTTCGGTGGAAACCGGGCCTTACGGGTGATTTATGCTGATTGGACCACCCAACGCAAGCGCCATGGTAATTGCCTGTCAGTTCAGGATGATGGTTTTATTGTTAAATTAATGTCAAGCGATGTAAGCGCCTGTGTAAGTTGAAAAATTAGGTGACAGTTTTTGATAGTGTACCTAGTTTTTTTATCTACAGGTGTTAAACGAATTGGGATAGCGTAGTATTTTTTTAATTAAACGTTGTCCCTCATTGGAATTTTTGATTTATTCTGTAGCATGGGTGGTAACAGCCAGTTCCGAAACAACTACCTGTTAGGTCACACAAATATTTGTTCCTTGCGGGATTGAACCCGAGAAACGCAGCGCACCAGTCGATCGCTCAGCCACTGCGTCAAACGTGCCGTCAACTAATAAATATTACTTACCTACTTACAAATTCCAATTGATTACTAAATCTTTGAAGGAAAAATACGATTTCAGAGGGTTCATTTGTTGAACACGTACGAAAGTGAACAACATAGTGTTTTTGATATTACAGTGAATAGAATCAGTTATCTTTTGTTTTCTTGTTGTGTAACATAATTTTGTCGATGAGAAATCATTATATGACTTCTCCCGCTCTATGCGAAGCGGAAAGGAGTATCAGACTTGTACTGACTAAAACCCATCCAAGTTCCTTCTTTAGCATTTTGTGTTCTGAGGTCGCAGTATCTCTTAAGAACAACCCGGAATCTTGGAACACCCCGGTGGTGTGTCCCACTTTTTGTTTTGACTATAAATATACCTACTTGTAGAATAGAGAAAAAGATAGAAATGATTAACAAGGGAAAATAATGTTTTTTTTTTTTGGTAATGCCCGCTTTATTATGTTCAACAACTGAAACTCCTGAAAGTTAAAATCAATAGTGGCTACTATCGGACAATCTATGAGGCAATGAAGCGAAACGAAATCTTGAAAAAAACATAAAAATGAAAATCTATTATTAAAAATAAACTTAATCTCGCTCAAATTAGAACTCAAGATCCAGCAAAAATAAAACAGAAACAAAATTTGAGCACAAATAATTTCATCAACAAACACAAAGTACAACAAATTAAAATCGCTTCTTAAGGTGAAAGCTCCAACCTACCCGCGAAATTCAAATTTTCTTACGTTTTTTGCAATTTTCAGGCCAGTGCTAGGTTGTATGTTGATTAAAATATTATTCGCGGCTGTAAGACGTATGTAATTATAGAATTATAATCATCAAAATCACCAATACAACCCTCCAAGTTCATAAAGGCGTAGGAACAAAAAAAAACAGAAAAAGTCTTTCCTACAGCTTTATGAACTTAGAGCGTTGTATTGGTGATTTTGATGATTATAATTCTATAATTACATACGTCTTACAGCCGCGAATAATATTTTAATCAACATACAACCTAGCACTGGCCTGAAAATTGCAAAAAACGTAAGAAAATTTGAATTTCGCGGGTAGGTTGGAGCTTTCACCTTAAACACGTTTAAAATTGTGTGAAACGTTCTAAATAAACAGAACAGAAACGTACGCACCCTTACTCCTCCTCTCTCTCCGGACGAAAACTTGAGTTCAATTCGCGTATCGGGATAAATATTTCTACGGCCTCGCCTGTTAGATGTGTTTGTATGTTTGTGTGCGTGATGTGAGTTCTTTATAGCACTTAGCGTATAAGGAATGAGGAAAGGAGTTTGTTTGTTAATGTTTCTTTACGCTGATGCTATTAGAGTGGGCAACTTTTCGATACTTTCACAAGTTATTTATAAATGACTAGCTTACATCCGCGGCTTCGCTCGCGTTAAATTCGGGGTAACACAGTTCCCCTTTCGTGAATTGCAGGTACCTCATACCTGTAGTTTTTGCCCTTGCGCCTTATTTATTCGGTCGGTGCGGGTCGGATTATTGTAATAGCAATGCTGAGTTTTCCCTTTTCTTTCCTCTTTCTCCCTCATTTCTCACTCTTTATAAAAAAAAATCGGTTCAGCCATTTGGGCGTAAAGACGTAACAAACAAACGAACCTCACTTTTGCTTTTATAATATTAGTAAGGATTTCATTTATTTAGGTAATTAACACCTATTGCCAATTATTACTTCATCACACACAGGAAATAATGTCTAGTCTGCATGGTCCTCATGTAAGTTGACCAAGATATTTTGTCTGGACCTTAAAAGAGACTATGACCTCTGAGTTTGTTTCGGCTGTTTCTTCTCAGAGTAGTCGGATACGAAACACCGACCTCATCTAGTTTAAAAAAAGACGTGTAAAAGTGTTTGTGAAAACCTACTTGCAAAATAAACATCATTTATCATTTATAATGTCTTGTGACTGAGACTGTAGCACCATGTTTTTGTTTTTATAACATTTAAAAGAGCCAGTATTAAGTCCGGGATTGTGGGTTTTTCGAAAGAAATGCTGCGGCCTTGGAACACAAACCGCAAAAGAATGAACATAGATGAGTTTTAGTCAGTAAAAGACTGAGATTCCCTCCCCCTCGGCCCAGAGCTGACGATGATGGAATGGTGTAATTGAAATAAATGCTTAAGTATAAACGAACAATTTCAAAACGTACTATGCCTTTACTAACTAAAAGAAACTTAACTAATCGTATATATTTAAAAACAAATAAAATAACGGTTGAAAAACGATGATAATCGCCTTATATATTTCTACCTATCTACTACATCGTTATCATCTGTTTATCCTTATAGCAACTATGTTGGGGTCGGTTTCCAGACCAACCAGATGCAGCTGAATACCAGTATTTTAAATGGAGCGTCTACCTATCTGACCTCCACAACCCAGTACTGGATATTATCCTAAGATGGGTTGTCCGACGGATGTAACGACTGTCAAATATCTACAAATGACAGCCGAGACCAACAGTTTACGTATTTACCGAGACGCGGACGAAAATCAGTAAGGCGTGGTCACCCATCTAGGCAAACACCGTTTAACCTACAGATCGAAAATCTTCTTATCTTTTCCATTTAAATTCACACCGCTTTTTTCACTTTTTGCGGATGGGAAATCATCAAATTCTTCCCTGCTCTGGGCTTAGTGGGGGGGGGGTGTCAGTTTTTTCTGACTAAATCCCGCCTATGTTCCTTCATTTGCCACTTCCTGCGTTAGCATTAGTGCTTCGCAGAAGGAGGTGACCACTTCATATTCCCTTTCGCAGCGGGCCATGGACTGAACCAGGTTTGGACGCGAGAAATCGCCGCCGCAGATCGCCTCTACGAGGACACAGTAGTGCTCCGCCCAAGCGTGGCAGATTGCCACAGTGTGCTCCACCTCCGCTAACAAGTTATGTTATAGGATCTTTTGACTACTATAAGATCTTGATAACAATAGTAGAAAACCTCACGTACCTACATTCATTCGTGCCGAACTAAAAAGAAAACAAAAGAAATATGGAACACATGCTGTTCCAATTTTGAAACAAAGAATAAGCAATATAATGCTTGAACCCAAAAAAATAATATAAAGTAGTCTAGCCTAGAAATACCTAATGTTCGAAACTCTATACGGGAGACGGCACACGATACAAAGACAACAGAGAGGGGACAAAAAAACGATTATTTTAAATAGTTGTAATATGACATAGTAAGCAGTTTGTTTTTACATTTATAAACTACCCGCTTTTGCCCGCGGCTTCGCTCGCGTTATATTCGGTATAACACAGTGCCTGCTACCTGCAGTTTTTGCTCTTGCGCCTTATTGATTTGTAATAGCAACGCTAAGTTTTCCCTTTTCTTCCCTCGTTCTTCCTCATATCCCACTAATTTTTTTAATAATCAAAATCGGTTTAGCCATTAAAGCGTGAAGAGGTAACAAATAAACGAACAAACTCACTTTCGCTTTTATAATGTTATATAAGTAAGGAAGTAAGGATTAGTAAGGATTAATTATTTGTTGATTGATTCTAATAAAATAAACCAGCCAAGTGCGAGTCGGATTTGGGCACCGAGGGTATCGTAGAAACTTGCTACAATACGGCCATATCTTTTGACTGCGTAGACTTAGAGGATTATTTTTTTCACAGCTCTAAAGGACCACAAATTTGAGTTTTAATTTACACTCAATACCTACATGCGTTCTCAAGATTAAGGGTATTGACAGACAGACAGTCAGACAGCAAAGTGATCCTATAAAGGCTCCATTTTTTCCTTTCAAGGTACGGAACCTTATGTGATTTTGCATGCACTATTGTCTTCAAAATTATACTTGGTATCCTTATCAGCACCAGCCGATTAATAACCGAAAACGTATAGCCATTATTAATATGGACAGTTTTGCTCAAAAAAAGTTTTTGTTACCCTAAAACTTCATACGTCACAGAATTCCTGAACACTACTTTCGTTATGTAAACCTAACATAAATCCTAGCAAAATATCTGGACTAAAGATTTACGTAAAATCCAGAACAGTCTTATTAGTCGGAGTCTTTTGTCGGAATGAAAGTAAGGAGAAGGCGTATGACGATCGTTGTAAGGGTAAACGCGGCGATAACCCCTCGTTGGTAGGCAAACGACCCTTAAACTGTTGGTCATACAAAAAAATATGAGCAGAAGATCCATTGTTGAAAATATGGTGTCTGTACTATGTTCCATGACCAAACCAGACACTAATTTATTTATTTATTAAAACTTTATGCACAAGTAAAAACTGTACAAAGGCGGACTTAATGCCTTAGGCATTTTCTACCAGTCTACCTTAGGGTGATGCAGAGACAAAACACAGTAGGTGCGATAGCAGAAAAAAAAGGATATTAGAAAATAAATATTTAAAAAATAAATAATAATAAATATACATATACAAATAACTATAAATATATATACATACATACAACAAAATTATATAAAGTAACGAGAGAGTAACAAGACAACAACCACAACTTAAACACGAGACGAATCTACCAACTTCTTATAAATATATTCTCGAGCTTTCTTTTTGTACTAATCTGCATAGTCCTCATGTAAGTTGACCAAAATTTTTGTCTGGACCTTAAAAGAGACTATGACCTCTGAGTTTGTTTCGGCTATTTCTTCTCAGAATAGTCGGGTACGAAACAAAAACAAAATAAACATCATTTGTTACCTGTCTAGAGAATTGTAGCAGCACTAAATGCAGTAATTGCGGGTTGTTTGAAGGAGATACTGCGGCCCTAGAACACAAAGGGCGAAAAAACATGGGTTATGGTATGGATTTAGTCAGTAAAAGACACTTCCTTTCACTCCAAACAGAGCGGGAGAAGTTATTTAATGATACCCCAACCGAAAAAACAAAATAAAGCTACAACGCCATCTTTGATGCCATTGACAAACTAAGACTAAACGAGGCAACAGGATTCTCCGGTTAAGCAGACGCTAAGCTCATAGATTGAACTACAAGATGACCTTGATGCTTTGAGAGTAAGGCCTCCAGGGCAAGAAACTTAAAAACTAAGCACTCCTTGTGGGGTACGCCCTCGGCTTAGGGCGTCCCTGGGGGAGGACAGCAAAGGGACAAGCTGGATCTGAATGATGTCATTATTTAGGGACTGGTTTTAAAATTATTGGCTCAGCAATGTAAGCTGGCTATATTAAAGGACGAGTACGTGACTATTGCATGTTTTCTTTTATTGTATTAAGTGGATTTTCTGTCAGTTATTTCTATAATTGACTCACACAACTAACAAATAAAAACTTACCCGATCTTAATCTCTGCCCCTATTGAACCCGCACTTTTAAAACGGTGACCGAAGCTCGGTTTGACAGGCTTAATCGGGCACTTGGCCTTAAGCAGGATTAAGGAAAAAGTTTTTATTTTGGACAAACACGCTTTCGCCGCTAGTTAAGCAGCTTGTGGTTATGAAAGCCTCTTGAACTAGGATGAGCAGTTCCTATGCTTTGGTTGTCGTTAAATGTTAGGAGACTTGAACAGATCAAAATTATATAAGGCTACTTAGTTTTTGTCCCCTTTGACTCTGGTAAATTATCAAATAACTTCCCCCACTCTGGGAGCCCCACCCTTGTTCCTTCTTTGCCCTTTATGTTCCGGGGCCGCGGATCTCTTTTGAACAACCCGCAACCCCGGCAGGCGACGGCCTTAGGAAGCCTCTCTGCTTTGCTGACATCTCTTTGAGGCGCGCGTGAAAACGAACGCGCTGTCGACACGGCCTATACTAGACGGACGAACGGTGAGCTACCCATTGCTCTTCCCACCCGTCCCTTGCAAGAGCCAGCCCGCGCTGCTGTGCCTGTAAGTTTAAATCAGTCCATAAATAATATCACTCAGATACAGCTTGTCTCTTGCTGTCCCTCAGCGACGCCCTAAGCCGAGGCTCGTACCCCACAGGGGGTGCCCTTAGCGTGTAGTCGCTTAGTTTGTAAGTTTTTACCCTGGCTGGAGGTCTTAATTTTTAAGGCATCCACAGGATTCGCCCGGTTAAGCAGACGACAACCTCCTAGGTTGAACTGCGAGATGCCATTCCTAAAAAAAAACCCATTGCTCACCGTCTACAGGCCATAACTCTGGATTAATTATATTTGATAATTATAGTTTCCGAAAATACGTAGAAAAATTATATCGGAACGATTCGCGCTGAATACATTACGGCCTCTTTTTAAGAACTAGGTTACCTATATAAAGAAATATCGATGACACAAAGTCAAAAAATCGTTTGAAACAGTAAAATATAAATTGAGGTGTAACAAACAATTTTTCAGTAAATTAATTCTAAATGAAATATACTCATTTCTAAACAAAAACCAACACAAAATTGATTATAAACTTTTCATTAAACAAAAGTTTTTCAAGCATTGTTTGATAATACAGAAAACACTCTGTAATTAAACAAAAGGATGTTTAAATTGTTTGCCACTGTTTTTAATTAGTGGTTTTGTTGGAATACTCGAAGCACCCAGAATTACGTTGGTAATGGTTCATGCAATTTGGTATAGTACGGTACCTTGTTTTTCCATTATTGAGTAATGGATTGCATATTCCGCATGCGGCTTTGACCATGAAATTAAGTGTTTTGTCAGGAATGAGGAACATGTTAGCTAAATGCCGTAATCCATTAAGCATTTATGGTGTTGTTGGTTGTATTAAAACGTACCTCAGAAGTGCTACGTATAATGTCATATATGTATACTAGCGGCCCGGTACGTGCTTCGCTACGCATTTACAAAAAAATGTTATGCAGCGCCATCTGCCGGACTGATTTGTGAATCTAAACCATTCCCAGATCCCCTTGAACACACACAAAAAATTTCATCAAAATCGGTCCAGTCGTTTGAGAGAAGTTCAGTGACATACACACTCACAGAAGAATTGTATATATATGTATATTATACGGAATTAAGGAAATCCTTCTTCATGTTGAAACGTAAGGACGTCTTAGCAAACGGAACAGTTAAATTCAATGCTTCCTTGGCTAAAATAATCCTTACTAATATTATAAAAGCGAAAGTGAGTTTGTTTGTTTGTTTGTTTGTTTGTTACCTCTTCACGCTTTAATGGCTAAACCGATTTTAATGAATTTTGGTACACAGGCTAATTTTTATTTAAAAAAAGTGGGATATGAGGGAGAACGAGGGAAAAAAGGGAAAACTTAGCGTTGCTATTACAAATCAATCAGGCGCAAGAGCAAAAACTGCAGGTCAGCTTAGTGTGTTATATCGAATTTAACGCGAGCGAAGCCGCGGGCAAAAGCTAGTAATTAAATAAATTAATAATTAAATATTTTTTTTGACTCACGCAAGTTCACATAACTTTGCTACAACCAATAACGAGCAAAATTAAAAGCAATCAAAGTAGAAGTAACCGTGGGCACAGACTGTATCTCGATTTTTTTGTTATCTTCGTATTTTAAATACGATGTCTTTTATAAACATACTAGCTTATGCCCGCTTCTTCGCTCGCTTTAAATTCGGGGTACCTTCTACCTGTAGTTTTTGCCCTTGCGCCTCATTTTTTTGTAATAGCAAAGTTATGTTTTCCCATTTCTTCCCTCTTTCTCTCTCATACCTCACTTTAAAAAAAAGCCTATGTCTAAGTCCGTCTTCAGGGTCCCATCTATCTCTGTACCAAAATTCATCAAAATCGGTTTTGCCATATACAAACTCACTCTCGCTTTTATATTTTATTTCCTTTTGGAGACACGTTTGCAAGTTCATGTATTAAAGTAAAACTAGGTGACAGCATTTCTCTGTAAATGTTGGTCCTTATCCTTTCTAATATTATAAAAGCGAGAGTGAGTTTGTATATGGCAAAACCGATTTTGATGAATTTTGGTACAGAGATAGATGGGACCCTGAAGACGGACTTAGACATAGGCTTTTTTTTAAAGTGAGGTATGAGAGAGAAAGAGGGAAGAAATGGGAAAACATAACTTTGCTATTACAAATCAATAAGGCGCAAGGGCAACTTTTTTTTCAGATTACAGTTTCTATACGACACTGGAACATGCTAGGCCCAGAAGACAAAACGGATGTCAATCTTTCGTGGCATCAAACAATAAGCCTTTCAAATGTTGCTATCCTATAAAAGTAAATACTAAAGTCTTGAAAGGTCGGCAATAGTAAAGAGCCCAGTTGATGGTAATTGGCTCGCTCCCTGTTAAGTGTTAGCGAAATGTGAATGTACTATTAAGCACACTTCTGCTTAACCCATAGGAGGTTATAGGCGTCATGTAACCTTTGTGGCGTATTCTCAGGGTAAAAAAGCAGTGTTATTGGACTGCAGTCATAATGTGATACTCAAACTCAAAGCATTTTTTTTAAATTCGACAATTAAAGGCACTTTTAAATGGCCTTTTTTAAGTTTCTGTTTCATATTCTCACATAATCATAATCATTTGTGAGACATAGGTAGTTACATTTAGGTATAGGATGTTCTAAGTAAAGGTCGTTCTTGCTATGTCTTGTCATACTGACATGCAAATTAAAATTATAATTTAACAATCCCAATATACCAAAATAAAGACAAACACATAAAAAAAAAGAAAAATAAAGAACGAAACATTAAATGTCAAAAAATTTCTAAAATTACATATATTGCAATTAGGATAGGTCTAATAACAATCTAATCCAAATATTATCAAAATTAACAATTATAAAATATGAAATAGAATTATAATTATACAACGTCAATAATAATGGCAAGAAAACATGAATAAAATGATGTCAAAAAAAAACTTATTAGTATTATTCATACCTACAAACAATTATCATTTAAGCATTCATCCACACAGTAATAACATTTGTCTACACGAATTCTTATCGAGTATTCATTTTAAATAAAAAAAAAATCAAATCATTCATACAGCCATAGAAGAAAAAATATGCATTATCGAAGATCCTTACTATCCTTACTAATATTATAAAAGCGAAAGTGAGTTTGTTTGTTTGTTTGTTTGTTTGTTTGTTACCTCTTCACGCTTTAATGGCTACACCGATTTTGATGAATTTTGGTACAGAGATAGTTGGGAACCAGGAGACGGACATAGGACATTTTATTTAAAAAAAGTGGGATGTGAGGGAGAAAGAGGGAAGAAAAGGGAAAACTTAGCGTTGCTATTACAAATCAATAAGGCGCAAGAGGAACTGTGTTACCCCGAATTTAACGCGAGCGAAGCCGCGGGCAACAGCTAGTAATATTATAAAAGCGAAAGTGAGTTTGTTTGTTTGTTTATTTGTTTGTTTGTTACCTCTTCACGCTTTAATGGCTAAACCGATTTTGATGAATTTTGGTACAGAGATAGTTGGGAACCAGGAGACGGACATAGGCTATTATTTTTTTAAAAAGAGTGGGTTATGAGGGAGAAAGAGGGAAGAAACGGGAAAACTTAGCGTTGCTATTACAAATCAATAAGGCGCTACCGAATTTAACGCGAGCGAAGCCGCGGGCAAAAGCTAGTAAATCATAAATTACCGATGCAAAAAAATATATAGAACCACCTCTAATGTATACTTCTTTGATTATAACAAGAGTTTTGAAAATCGGCCCAAAACTGACGAGAAATTCAAGTACTTAACAAACATACAAAAAAAAAACAATCGAATTGAGAACTTCTCTTTTTTGTGGAGTGTCGGTTTAAACAAAAGAATGAAGCTACAATCTCAGTCACAAGGCATAATAAGTTGTAAAAGTACTGTAGTTGCCCATTCCAAAAAGTTCCAGTGCGTTATTTTATTTTTTTCAGGGGGCTTTTCCTTCTGTGAATTATTATAACTTGTCAGAGAAATTATGCCTTTTATCTTGCAAGTTGCTGGCTTGATACACCACCACATTTTATCTCCTCTTTCGTGGTAATGAGCAATAATCCTTTGGGATGTTGCCATCTTATAAAAGTAAATGCTTAATTCTTAAAAGGTTGGCAACACTAACGTTGAGCCATGCTTCCGTGCCGTGACAAAATCAAATACGTGGCCAAATAACATACATTTACAGCGTAAAACTGTTATTAGTAACTGCACAATAATACATTAAAAGAATTTGATGACGATATAATAATATGTAGGCATACACGATAAGGTTGCTAACTGCATAGTAAAATGTGAATCTATCACTCTAATTTATCAGCAAAGCAGAGGGGCCAGGGCCACTGCCTGCCGTGGTTGCGGGTTGTTTGGAAGAGATACCATGGCCCCGAAACACAAAGAGAAAAAGAAGGAACATCAATGGGTTTTAGTCAGTACAAGTCTGACACTTCCTCCCGCTCCACCCACCGGAAGAAGTTATTTGGTGAAATCCCAACCAAAAAAAAAATCTTTAATAATCTAATCGGCGCTGCAAATATTTAAATTCGAAATGTTTAATTCTGTCAACTTAAAATGCATGTCAGTTTAGATGGGCCCTTACCCACCTTTAAAATTTTTGGCGCACAATGTCGTATTTTGTTCTTTGTTGGTCCAAATTATTTGATTGGCAACCGGATTGTTTAAATGTAAACGCATGTCAAAAAGTTATTTATTCAAATTAGGATGATGATCAGTAGTTTTAAACGAGACAGTCCCCCGAAACGCCTGCCCTTTGCCACTTTCTAGTGTTTTAGCTGTGAAAAAGAAGTGGTGGAACAAACCGCAAGATATGATATCTATACATATTATAAAACAAAGTCCCCCGCCGCGTCTCACAGTGGGCTGAAAATAACGTTTCATAGACATACAAATTGTCTTTCTAATTTGACCTGTTTCTTTATTGGAATCTGTTAAGACATGCTTCTTATTGATATGTTCTAAGTATAAAGTCATAAACCACAGGAAAAGATACACTTTCGATTTTTTTTCCAGAAACTTTGTGTGGAGAAAACCATAAAATAAGCTATATCTCGGCTGTCGCGTGAGTGCGGGTTATTTTCTTTCACATGATTTTTGCTCTATTTTTTTATGTATAACACCACCCTCACAGAAGTGCGATAACTGAGAAAAAAAATTGTTTCCATCTACATTGGCGTTATTAACAAATTTTAATCATATATCTCTGAAAATCATAGCATAGCGGTTATATAAAAATGGGTACAAGTCTACCACACCTGCCCGAACTGCTGTTTCTCTTAAAGTTATATATTGCCACTTGGACAATTTTAACGATAAAAATATACCACTGCCTTCTCTGATGTAAAAACATGCTTGGGACATGATTTTTTGGTAATAGCGTTTAACTTTTCAGCAGCTTCTGGGTGTTTCATCATAAACTCAATAACAGAAGCCATGTTTTCCAAACCTTCTTGTCTCATCTTTTGCACAGCAGCGTATGCAAGCTCACTGGACTCACAGTCTTTATGACTTTAAGTCCTCCTTTTCTTTTGTTTACTTCCTAAATCTTGAAATGGTTTTCGAGGCAAACTCTTCCTTTTTGTCTGTGCTTCACTTGACGAAGATGTGGAAGGGACCGGGCATTCGAGGGTGATACGAGATTCAGATGCCACAACATCTGTAGCGTTCGGTTCTACAACGCAACTTGGCCAATCAATATCACACTGAAGCCAGTCTTCATATTCCTTTAAAAAAACTGCTAATTTTTGATGAGCTAGTTTCCATTTTGTCATTAGACTTTGAGTTGTAGCGAAGCTACTTATTGTTATATTTAATATAGTATAGTTATATAGTTAGATCTAATAATTTATTTAACTTTAAACCTAATCGTAGCTTAACATTATATAAATTTCAATATTATTGTTCAAATTAAATATTAAGACAACTGACTACAAACATATATTATTATTTTGTTAGTGCATATTTTTATGTGGTTCTACGGAATGCGGACCGGTTACCTGAGCGAGCTCCTACGTGTTGGATATACCTGTCTTTTTCGCATTTCGTAGCGCGCGCGCCGACCATTTTTTTTTTATGAATGTCATCTCACAGTTCAACCAAGGAGATTGTCGTCTGCTTAACCGGGCGAATCCTGTGGGTGCCTTAAAAATTAAGACCTCCAGCCAGATGGAAACTTACAAACTAAGCGACTACACGCTAAGGGCACCCCCTGTGGGGTACGAGCCTCGGCTTAGGACGTCGCTGGGGGACAGCAAGGGACAGGCTGGATCTGAGTGATATTATTTATGGTCTGGTTTAAACTTACTGGCTCAGCAGCGCGGGCTGGCTTTTGCAAGGGACGGGTGGGGCAGTTACCGGGACGCCGCCGCCGCGACGGGCCTCGTCACGGAATTGCGTAGAGTGCTAGTCTCCCTGCAGCTCTCCTGGAGCAGGGTTATAGCATCGTCAGGAGTGACGAGGGTATGTCAGGGACGACGAATTTTACTTATTCGCGAGGGATCGTATCGAGCGGCCGATACGATAAGAGGGTTGCGATGTTTTATTTGATTAATCTTTTTTTATTCAAATTAATATGCATTTTGCAAAATAATTTCTAATTAAAAGAAAAACATAAGTAACATGCAAATTAGCTTTTTCCAAACATGATTCTACAGTAATTAAGTAACAAAATAATAATTATAATACATACAAGCGCTGTGTAGGTAAACTAGCTGTAGCGCCTTGTTGTATTCCGAGACCATCACAGGGCGCTGTACGGTAGCATTGTTGAGTGACGTCTCTATCTCAGTATATAAAATGTAGTATCCTCACGAGTCGCATACGCACGTCGCTCTCGCTCGCTTCCGCCGGTAATCATTCCGTGAGACCGCATTGAGAACTATATCTAGTGCTAAAGTATTTGTGCCTAGTTGTGCTATATCGTGCCTAAACTATAACTGTGTCTACGCTTTCTTCCTGTACAGTGTGAGCAATCGAACAATATACTTCTTCCTTTCCGTAAGCTTTTGTGTGCTTATTTACTGCAACCCACTAACGCTTCAGAGTAAATCTTCGACAATATTCCTTTAAAGTAAGACTGTCTGGGAGCTTTCAACGAAAACGCTGCCTAAACCCTTTAAGATATAACAAAATAATGTGGTGTATATAGGTCTACAGAAAAGTCAGCGGTGACATATGTCTATCTCTTAAGGATAACATACTATATCCATTTAATTACTTTAACAAATGGGCAATTATAAAGCGCTAACTTGGAAAGCTATTTACACAAATACAGTATTAATCCTTATCATTTTAAATAGGTTGGTTGGCATGAGCATTTCATGAAGATTATTTTTTCCCTTTACATCATGCAGATTAAATAAATACTTTAGGAGATATGGCAAAATCCAAATAACGCGCAACAAAATTTATTTTGTGTCGCCGTGGCTGGCCCGCGTATTGATAATAATAATCGTTCTATTTTTGGTAACAACAATATACATTTATGTGATAATAGGATGACACTAGCAGCGTGATTTTGTTTTACAATTAGCAAATTAAAATTATTGTATGTTTTGCTGTAATTTTAATTGAATAGGCAATTTAGAATAAAATATTGCGACGAGTTGGGCGTGGTGAAGGTGGCCTTTTTTTCCTTGATGCCCCGGGGGGTACAAGCAAAACATTTTTGCTTAATTTACTATTAGCAAAAATTCGCAAGGACCATTATGTTGCCATATCAGTGGCTTCCTCTGGTATCGCTGCTACATTACCGAGTGGTGGACGGACGGCACACATAAATCCCCGGCTGTTTTAAAACTGTATTAATTTGTAGTAAAGATAATATAAAGTCTTAAAATCAGATTACGCTTACGATAAGAGCCCACCCGGCGGTGCTTGACGGATAGTTGACGTAAATAATGGCGGTCCTTGAGAGGTTAATAAAATTTATAGGAATATATTGCAGTAGCTACCTATTTCTTTTGCATTACCATAAATCATTATATCCGTAGGTACCTATCTATCCTTACAAACTAAATTCAAATCCTTTATTTGTGAACATAGGTAGATACAATAACATCTAATATAATAAAACAGGTTTTATGAAGTTTTTATAATTAATACAAACCTATTAGTTAGATCCGTAGATACCATTACCTATGGACGGACGGACCGCGGAGACTTAGTAATAGGGTTTTTACCCTTTGGGGACGTACCCTTAAAAATGAGACGTACCTAATTTTATTTATACTTCGATTTTGTTATTTTTGCTATTGGCTGCTATTTATCAACACACCACGCGGGCGAAGCCGTGGGCGGAAGCTAGTACTATATAAAGATCGAAGCAGGTGGCGTACTATAGATTCTGCCTACCCTTAATAAAAAACGGCGTGAATATATAAATATGCGTATTAGATTTGAAACACGAAATAGCACAACACTTTTCTTCGCGACGAAACCTACTGATATAAACTCATCGCATCTCACATAATTTTCTCATAAATAATGCCATTTTCTCGTTTGAAAAGAGAGGAACGACGCAGATGCCTCATAGCTCTGTGATGATAGATCGAAGTAATAATTTGCGACAGGTCTCGGCAATCTATTTCCTTCAGAAGACTTGGTTCCGCGATGTGACAGGCGAAGACGAGTTACCGGTAATTTATGTCTATATTTTACTTCCTCTCTAAGCTGTATTTTTTTATTTTGTTAAATGTTGTCCCATTCTATGAATTTCTCATGTTTCGTGGGTGCGTTTATGGCTTTTGTGGAAGACATATCTCATTTCCCAAAGGCAGCCTGACAGATTTAAGACATTTCACCAGGCAAGTCACAAGCCACACATTAGAAGTCAGTAAATATACTTTTCTTTTTTTTTATATTGACTCGTATTATGGAGGGTTTGTGTCAAACTTTAATAATAAACATATGTGACTAAAAGAGTGATGGCTCTGAATGCTGATGGATGGAGAGGGAGAAGAAGGTCAAAGAAAAGATGGATGGATTGTGTAAGGAATGATATGAAGGAGGAAGGAGTAAATGATGCCGTGACGTCTGACAAGGGAGAATGGAAGAAGAAAACGCGTCGACCAAAAATAGAATTGGACAAGTGCAGGAAAATGATGATGATGATGATGTGTAGAAATGAATAAATGAAATAACAAAGGTGAAAACAGAAAACGACAGAAAAATTCCAACGAACCCGAACGAAGACAAAATATAACTATCCGACCCTCTCAAAATTCCAACCGTCTTATTTCATAAGAAACGGAGGGATGTCGTATTTTTCTTACTTTAGTGAGACAATACGATTATGTAGGACAGTAAGACCCTTTTGTAACCCTTTCCCAATTCTGCTGTGTTTAGCAACATAGTGTAGGTACTGAAAGAAAACATGTTCAGGATTGTTTCGAACAAAATATTAGTGTCTTGGGACTTTGGAAATAAGGTGTATTTTATCTTTGCATTTTTTTCTGGATTAGTAAATGTTCCGCTTTGCTTATCTTGTCTGGGTTCGTGTTGTTAAGACCGTGATAAGCTGCCTCAAAAGTGATGTTGTAGGATATCTTGTTTGGCAGAGATTGGTGATCCTATCCGATGCGTGACAGCTATCTATGTAGTCTGGTATCGGATAGTTTCACGCGGATAAGGATTTTTTATATAGAGAATGGTTGTTAGGCTCCTGTTAGGCGCTTTTAGCTCGTTTTCCTCGTCTTCTGGGCAAGAGCTCAAAAGACCCAACCTAATGCACAAAAGCACAGCGAGGCTTCAGTACAAACTTGCGACATAAACGCCATATCTTTTGATTGAAAAGACTTGGAGGGTTGGTTTTTTTCATAGCTCTAAGGGACTTCAGATTTAAAGATATGGTACTAGCTTTTGCCCGCGGCTTCGCTCGCGTTACAAAGTTCCCCTTTCTTGATTTACAGGTACCTGCTATCTGTAGTTTTTGCCCTTGCGCCTTATTTATTGTAGTAGCAATGCTAAGTTTTCCCTTTTCTTCCTTCTTTCTCCCTCAAATCTCAATCTTTTTATAGCCTATGTCCGTTTCCAGGGTCCCAACTATCTCTGTAGCAAAATTCATCAAAATTGGTTGAGCCATTTAGGCGTGAAGACTTAACAAACAAACTCACTTTCGCTTTTATAACATTACTAGCTTTTGCCCGCGGCTTCGCTCGCGTTAAATTCGGTAGCGCCTTATTGATTTGTAATAGCAACGCTAAGTTTTCCCGTTTCTTCCCTCTTTCTCCCTCATATCCCACTCTTTTAAAAAAAATGCCTATGTTCGTTTCCAGGGCCCCCCTAACTATCTCTGTACTAAAATTCATCAAAATCGGTTTAGCCATTAAAGCGTGAAGAGGTAACAAACAAACAAACTCAGTTTCGCTTTTATAATATTAGTAAGGAAAATATTATATTATAATATAGTAAGGATTAATTATTTCAACTCGATAGCTTGACGTGTTCTTGAGATAAAGGGCCTTTACAGACAGACGGACAATTTTTTTTCGAAGCACGGTACCCTTAAAACATTTGAAATATAAAAACTGTATTTTTCTTATAAAAAAATATATTTTATAATTAACACTTTGTTAACACCATATATTGGCGTTTTTTATAAAAAAAAAACTTGTGGCACCCTCTAGTTTACATTGATGGAAGCTCGACGGAAGGTGAGGGATCGTTGATTGGATATCTGGCCCACGTGATCCATCGCTCATCGAAAAGATCGACGAAAAAGAAGATGTAGTCGGTTTATCATCGCTCTCTAAATTTTTTTAAGTTTTTAATAATGTAAATGCAACAATATAAAATAATATAAAGTCTAAATTAATAAATAAAAGGATCATTGAAGAGCACCCTGAACCCTTTTCACTCACAACACCAACACACTTGAAACAGGATATTACCATGTTTGATAATTGTTTCGAGTTTCCGATAGTTCGACGATGTTGCAAACGCCATGATCACGGATGAACTAAAACTATTGCGGGTGGATGTTTATGAACAGACAAAACGATCTATCCTCTTTCTTATATGGCTTAACTTTAACATCTTTTGGAAGCAGGATCGAACCACTGGAATGAGTTACATAACCCTCAAGTCATCTCGACAGAACGCCACTATATTCCTAGACTGGTAAGGGAATCAATTAAGATTACCAAATATAGGAATTTCAACCGAGAAGATGGTTTCAACTATCAAGAGCCAGGAATCCAGTGGTAAAATTCTGTAAAAACCCAAAAAGTACCTAGTGAAAAAAGATCGCGACTTGATACAGTGAGTTTTGTGTGTCGAGAGCTAAAATTAAATCCGGTACAGTGTCGAGAATAAAATTGAGTTGTGACTCACAACTCGATTTTATTACACTCACAATCACAACTTGTGTTGGGACTTGGGAGTGTCGGTGAAAAAAAGTGGCAACACTGGCCGAGTGACATTTTAAAACTTTGGCGCCGTATTTTTAAATTAAATATAATTAGTAAATAAGTTATAATATAGTGTAATTATTTGTGCAATCGAATTGTGAATGCGTAAATACCCAGGATTATTGTTTTCCTGATAATCCATAAAGTTTTCGGTTATACATCGTTACCGTTAAGCTTCAAAAATCAGCTGACGTTTTACCTTTAAACGGACAATTCAAGGAAGGTACTGTTTTTATTGTTTAGTTTTAATAACTAATAGCACACACTCGTCACTTTAATTATATATCACATCCATGCCAATACCAGTTTTAATTTTGTGCTGATTTATTACCCTTTAATGGTTTAAAATTGCTTTGTTGACAACCTGAGATTGTAATTTATAAAAACAATAACATTGTGATAGTCTTTCCATAACTGTGTTATTCTTATTTTCAAGATTATTGTATAACATTAATGATCATTTTGTCTACAAATAATAAATGAATGAACTAAGTTCATTCTTTTGTTTTTCATCTTAGTAACCTACCAACTTATGAAAAAGTATAAATAGGTTGATAAAACCAGTAAAATTCAATATTCTATGAGATTCATTTAATCTGAAGATAATATTTTAAATTTAATATAACATTCTACCTCATTTAATTATTTTATATCTTTGACCTCTGTTTCTTTTTCCCTTTCACCGCAACTTTTTCTGTATTTTTCTATTCTGTTAGTTTTTACCGTTTCTTTGTTTCTATTTTTGATGACCCGTAAGGCTACTGCTCAGGAGATTGAGCTCAAGTTGAGAACGGCCCTCCAAACCTTGAAGAATCAAAGCTTCAAGTCCAACAACTGTTACAGGAGAGCAAAAAAAGTGAGGTGGAAGTCGTTAAAGTCAACAGCAAAAACTCTTCCTTGAAAAGGCAGTTAGTAGACCTTCATCAGCAATACTTAGACGTTGTTGATGAACGGGGTCAGCTAAAGGTGGTCACAGATGGTTTCAGCAATTGCAGTAATTTGTATGAGGAGGCATTATGTAAGATTAGGGAGCTAGAAGATGAATTAATTCATGCCAATAGTCACATCTTAAGGTGTGTCCAAACATTGAGCAGCAAGAGCGCGGCAGCAACACGCGGCATTTGTAGGACACATTTCTGCCGCGCTCTAGTTTGGACAAAGCCAACTAATGTTTGCGCGGCAGTATTGCGCGGCACAACCAAGATATGCCGCGCGCTTCAGTTGGCATCAAAGACTACAATAGTATATAGGGTAGTTGGCATCAGAACTAAAATGAAAGCGGTCGCATGTGTCGTAGCTCTGCTTATTATTAAAAAATTGCGTAAAAGAGCTAAGAAGGAACATATTTTAACGAGGAAATGCTGGATGAAAACACTTTTTCAACGGAGGTTACAGAATATTGAGTCAATCAATTATGAAATTAATTACCTAGTCCATTGAAATGTTACATTTTTAGGCCTTACCTTGCGCTTTTTACAGGACACAATTTTATTTTTTTGATGTGTAGGGGGGTCAGTGTAAAGCTAAAAACAAGTTTGTGGAGTCGCAACCCTTGTTCCACGGCCATCTTGAAAATAGGGGTTGAAATGGTTTTTACGATATATCTCTTAAACTATTTATTTGATAAAAAAAAGTTGTTAGCATTTTTTGTTGCAAATTAAATTCTCTACAACTTTGGTCCAGTAACTTTTTGTCGTAGAACTATAAATAAAAAAGTTATAAGCGAAAATCTTCAGAAATTCCAGAAAAAAAAATATTTTTAGATGCATTTTTTTATCATTTTACGAAAAAAATATATCTGACCATTTTGTAGATCGTTTTTTGAGGAACAACTTTTAGTCGCAACATTTTTATATATTCCTTCTGTCGAGGATCCCATAACTCTTTAAAAGATCCATACATTTCAATTAAACGAATCGATGTTTCGTTGTCCATGTTTGTGCGCAGAAATACGTCCAAACACAATTACTGCCGAATGTTTACTAAGAATGTTCGCGCGCGGCAGGTAGCCAGAAGCGTTCGCGCGCGGCAGTCGTCTAATCACAGCGCGGCTTGCCGCGCGCGGCAGCCGCGCTCGATTGCCGCTCGATATTTGGACACACCTTTAAAGTTACAGAGAGAAAGTACTCAGGTTATTGAAACTAACTGCTTAAATATAAAGAACTGTTAAATAGTAATTGTAACTCCCCTTCCTTAATAACTATTGATTTCATTTAAATGTCTCACTGATGATGGCGGTTGTGTCGGGTCATTTAGTTCCCTTCAAAATTGGTGAGCTGAATTGGCTGATCCATACGTCATGTTGGTGAACGGGCGCTGTCAGTTGAGACTAGTCATCTTTTATCTGCCACGGTTCATTTTTAATTGATTAGTATTTTCATTGAATTTAGCTTTTATTATTTATTTACTTTGGACGCTCTTACTGTGCACATATTTCTACATTGTTCTTACATATTTGTATAATCTCAACACAAATGATGTAAATATGATTTTGTAATAATATTATAATTTAAAAGAGTGTCCATGGAGTTTCTTGCCCATTCTTCTCCATAGAGATCAACGCTTTGGAAAGGGCAACTACAGTACTTTCACAAGTTATTATGTCTTGTGACCAGGGCTGTAGCTTCAACATTTTGTTTCTTGACATTCAAAAGCCTGTAATGGTCTAATTGAAATAAATGCATTTGAGTTTGTTAGCGGTAACAAATGCAAAAAACGAATAAGAAAGAGGGTAGATTGTTTTGTCTGCACATCCACCCACAATAACTTCATCCTTGATCATGCAACATCGCGGAAATATCGGAAACTCGAAGCAAATTACAAACATGGGAAATATCCCGTTTCAAGTGTTTATCATAATGTTAGTAACCATGCCAGTTTAAAGACTTATATCTTAATATATATAAATCACGTGTCACGTTGTTTGTCCGCGATGGACTCCTATACTACTTAACCGAATTAAATTAAATTTACACAACGTGTCCAGTTTGATCCAACTTAAAAGATAGGGTAGGTAGAAAGGTAGAAAATTGCATTGCAACGCATGCCGGGGCACAGCTAGTAATTTATATATATATTAATTTCGATGAGAGGATTGTTATGTTTTCGTCACAGATAAGTTACGAAGACATGTCAATCGCTCGTTTTAAAATATAAAGATAATAAAATCAAGACTGAAATTGGTCAGAACAAATGCTACAAAATACCAACGATAGCAACGCGCAATACATTTTACAATACCCACAAAACAGTGCAGGTTATTGAACTTTGCACAAAGTCTAGACTACATACTTATTACGAAATCCCTTTGTATGAACTTTAATCGGACTTTATTTTGTATCTGTAACTGAACAGTTTTAGAACGGACTTAATAACTGTTGTTTTGAGTCTAAATTAGAACTACAGGCTTATTTCTGGTGTAAACTCCAAGCTCTTTTACTTTTAGAGTTCCGTAAAGGTTTATAAACCTTATTGGACACCACTTTGTTATCAGTCTGTCAAGACCATTTTATCAACGGAACGCGCGGAGGTGTCGCGTTTAAGGCGCGGCAATAAGCTAATCTTTAGGTATTCACGGAAGTGACGCTAGCTGCATACTAGGCATGGTCTGACACAAGTACACGACAGTATGCATCGAAAGAATAGAAATAAGGTCGAAAATATTTCGGTGTTTGATTTTATTTGAATATCATGTCCGCCAAAATGTAGGTCATTTTGCAGTTTTTATTGAATATATAAAAAAATACAGCTCCGTGTTTGAAAAATCTTAAATATCTCTTTAGTCTATACAATTTTCTTTGTTATAGATATAAAAAACATGATGGTTGTCGCTGAAAAAATTGAGAATTTCGAGACGAAAAATATTTTTTCTTGGTCTTTTTAAACATTTTTTTTTTCGTAGTACTAGACCACTTTTGTAAACTTATTTTGTGTAACTCTTTACTTTATGTATTGAGCTATACACGGTATTTTTTTTTTTGGCTAGTGGCATGTACATATACGGCTAACTTTGCGACGAAAACTAGACGTTTTACGAAGTGTTTGCTTTGTATAGCGCCTTAAATAAAAACCATAATACTTAAATCTGTGGCCCCTTTGTGCTGTGAAAAACCAAACCTTAGGGTTTGGTTTTTTACAGCACAGTAGTCGACGCAGTAAAAAAAATGGCCGTTATATGTCGCAAGTTTGTACGGAACCTTCGGTGCGCGAGTTCGGCTGGCTCTTGGCCGGTTTTTTTATTACCTATGATCTATATTACTGAATCTCTAATGTAAGCGTTTGTTTTGGTTGCAGGCACCTCATTGGCATGTGACGCGGGTGCAGTGAGCGGCATGCGAGGCGAGCGCTCGAAGCGGGCGGCGGCCTCGCTCGCCGCGCTCGCGACGCTCCTAGCGCTCTGCTTGCCTCAGCTCGGCTCGGCTGAGCTTACATCCACCGGTTAGTTTACAGTGATTATAAAATAATCTCTGCTTGCCCCGGCTTTTTTTTGCGGGTGGGAAACTAAACATCTTCCGAGTGAGTGTCAGATTTGGACAGACTAAAACGCACCCATGTGCCCTTTTGCCCTTGACATCTCTTTGAGGCGCGCGAGGAACACTAACGCGCCGTCGATACGGCCTATTGTCAATAGACGGACGGACGGTGAGCTACCCATTGCTCGCCGTCCACAGGTCCGCATCTACGGTGGCCGGTCGTCGTCTCGCAGCGCCCGACGCCCGAGGCGTTTCCCGCGGCAGCTGGGTTGAGGTCCGGTGAGGACCTGCGTCAGGCGGGCTTGTCCCGGCTTGGCTGAGCTTACAACTCCCAGTTAGTCTACCATTCAACGAAATTATGCTCTCACACAGCACAGCAGTGCCACATTCATTTTAAATCAAAATGAAACTCATACACGAAGCACATTACAATACACGTTACACAAAACACATTACAACTATACTCACCGTACATTATGATAAAAAACTGAAACATAATGATACCTACACGAACAAGTAAACTCGTACAAACACTATTAGACACACTCCATACAACTTAAATTACAATTATCATTACACATATTACCTATACTGTGATAATCAAGTTTAATAATATTTTTAGTATTTAAATTCAAAATCTTTCGTACTGACAACTTACCTACATAATATTCGCCGCACATTTTCTCGACATCCGTGTGTCACTAGCAGGATTCAGCAGAATACCAGCGTCAGGTAATCTACCTGGCATTATGCTGAGCTGGACTCCTTTTTGGTGCAATTTTGAGACACACACCGCCCAGTAATGGGCGACCCTAATAAATATAATTATGTAATGTGTCTAAATGCCTATGGGTCGATTTAACTTAGTCTACCTTACTTTTTTTTTTTATTTAATGTGTGCCTTTTTTTTCTGTTTTGTATTTTTTTTTAATATTAATTCTTGTATTGTGTCCTTTGTTGCATCAAATAAATGATTTATCTATCTATCTATCTATTTATGGTGACAAAATATTCAAAAACACATATTTCGTAATTAATAAACGTAGCCATCGTTTAGTGACCCTTTAATTCATCTGCTCACAAATTAATACGTGCGACATCAGCACAATCATTTATGAGTTTTATCCTTTTTTTTAATGGCGGCAACGGCACGACTGTGTAAAATCCTTTTCCACACGAGTTGTCGTATAACAAGTGACTCTGCATAATATTAAATGCTCTTCAATATGTCTAGTGCTTTCGCCAGGTGATCGTATACAAAGATTCGCGCTTCCAAAGGGGATTATATCGTATGACGTAGGTACGTGCGTGAATCAGTTCTGAGCTCCCCCTCGCTTTGGACTGACACGTATTTGATATCGATACGTGTTCCTATAGAATGAAGAGTCACAGGAGTAATGAAAGATTTCATATTATGTGTCATAGCGAAACGAAGTCGTCGCTAGGTTGATTAAAAGGTGTGACTTTGTAGCGAGGTGAGTCTTGAATATTGATATTTTTTGTTATGAGATGTGGAACATGGCGGTTTTTTTTATAGATTTCATGACATTGGTCCCAGATTCGGAGTAGTTATCTATAACTAATCAACTATTTTAAAAAATAACACTAATATTGCCAGTTAATCGAGGCAATTAATGTCGGATTTACACCAAGAGACATGAGAAACAAGACCTTAATCACTGGACTGGATAAAATGAAATTAGATTTATCTTGTAATTCGCTACGCATTTTCATGAATTGTGTGCTCTATTTCTACTTAAGAAAACATGTCTTACGCAATAAACTTACGCTACATATTACATTGCTCATTTGGTCGAATCTAATCACGATATAGTGGCGCCCTTTGCTAACTCCACCATAAACTGAAGTACTTCGATCAAACAGAATGACTAGTCACGTCACCACTACTTACTATTCCCTCGTTACAAAGTTAGTGCTGATGGTAGTTTGGTGATTGAATGAGTACTTTTTATTGATACCTGGAAAAATAAATGGAGTTGTACACCTTGTAGCTAAAATGATTGCTACCATAAGAAGTGGTGATACAGTATGTATTAGATTACTACTGTAAAAGCCTCTTTTTTAACAATGCATTGTTTGCAAAGTAAATGCAATTTCTAACTAAAAAAGTATTTCAAAATCGACAACTTATACCATTTTTAAAAAGGTTTGTTATGTGTACATTTCTAACCAAACATTAGGTACCTTGACAGTTTAACTTACTATAAACTAAAATGTTTCGATCAAACAGAATGACTTGTCACGTCACTATTCCCTCGTTACAAAGTTAGTGCCAACGGTAGTTTGTGATTGAATGAGCTGTTTATGGGCTACTGTACTAGGTAGCTTGTTACTGTGTTCATGTTGTAGCGTAGGGCAAAAGGGTTCTTTTTTCGGGCTTCGTAGCTAAATGGCTAAAACACACTCTTATATTTATTTATTTAGGGCACTTCAACGACTTACTCAGTCACATATAGCTACACAAAAATCACAAACAATGTGATTATAGTGAGTTCGTCACTTATAGAAGTGCACAGCACTTGCAGAATTATAAAAATATTGATTAACCCTGTCGTAATTTTGACCTTATTTTTTTTTTCATTGGTTTTTGTTTGTTGTACATAATTCATGGTTGATGGCGTCTGGAAGGGTTGGTCAAAGTTAATGCAAAGCTTTAAATACCACTGGCCATGTTCACTCGTTACTGTAGCTTTTCTGCTTGTTTTATGGTCTTTATCTTATTTAATACTCGTAGAAACGTCGAATGACGAAGAACACGCTTAATCTGTGTAGTTATTTTAAAGACTATTTTGTTCGACATTTTCTAAGGTTTATTCTTCTTATCCGTAAAAAAATACATAGTAGGCATTTTTCAATATTATTGATTTCTCATTAGAGTCCGAATTGTAGAAAGATCAACACGATCTCTTTTTAAATCTGGGATTAAAAAAAGAGATTTGTTTTCAATTAATTTTTGTAGAGGGCAATCAATCACTCCAGTAAGCTTGATTTTGTCTTCCTAAGATTCAAATCGAAGCACTTCAATAAAATAAAGCTTCGTCATTCGTTTTTATAGCAACTCCTACAAACAGTTCAATTTGAATTTATGACCACTTCCTTTGAGTCTCCTCAAGGCTTGTAAGTTAAGCCAAATTGTAACTATAGCAACAGAAATGGACTGAGAAACGAATTTATTTCAAGACATGTGAAAACTTTGTGCATAGAATAATTGTAATAACTTAAAAGTTGGGGCAAAAACATCTGCGCGAATAAATATAATTATAATATTGAAACGTGTTAATTTAATTTAAGTTTGTAAAATTGTGATTTAAAGGTTTTTTTAATGATTTTGTTTTTTTGTTTAATGATTCTTGATTATTTAGTATTTTACCTGAAATAAGACACCGTGGCCGGCAGTCGTTTAGCGGCACCCGATGCCTCGTCTCCTGCGGCAGCTGGGTTGATTTGAGGTTCTCTCCCTCAAACGCTCGGCTACCTCCTTCACTAGCATAATTGATAAATAATATATAATAATAATCCTTACTAATATTATAAAAGTGAAAGTGAGTTTGTTTGTTTGTTACCTCTTCACGCTTTAATGATCTTCACGATTTTGATGAATTTTGGTACAGAGATAGTTGGGAACCAGGAGACGAACATAGGCTATTTTTTTTTAAAGAGTGGGATATGACGGAGAAAGAGGGAAGAAACGGGAAAACTTAGCGTTGCTATTACAAATCAATAAGGCGCTACCGAATTTAACGCGAGCGAAGCCGCGGGCAAAAGCTAGTTTATCATATTAAACAAAAATTCTTATACAAAAATTAACACGAAACAATTTTTGCAACTAATGACAATTGCGTCGATTTAGCTCCCATAGCATGGCAACACGTAATCAATATGGCGGTCGTGCAATGAACCGCACTGCAGGTACTGAACGCACTGCAATTGCCCTCAATAATAGGCCGGTGTAGTGACGCCTTATTTCCTAGTAGCCCGCCCGAGGACTTAGTCGTTGCAGTTAACTAATTTAACAAGCTGTTTAATTTTCATGATTTGACGACGATGATGATGACTCGTCATTATGGTATAGGTAATTATATATTTTTTTTGATTTTATAAGTTTTAATGTGATAAGTACTTTGTCAGTCATGTTCGTGAATGGGCGCTGTCAGTTAAGTCTAGTGTCTCTTAGCTGCCTCGGTTTATTTTATTTTCTTTTTTGTTGCTATTTTTATTTTACTCTCTCACATATTGTTATAATCTCAACATGCATGATGTAATCATGATCTTGTAAAATTATTATAATTTAAAAGGGTGTCCATGGATTTTAGTGTCCATTCTTCTCCATAGAGATCAACGCTCTGGAATGGACAATTACAGCACTTTCACTAGTTATTATGCATTGTGTCTGGCACTGAAGCTGCATTCTTTTGTTTCTTAACATTCTAAAGTGCCTGTAATGGTCTATCTGTAATAAATGTTTTAGTTTGGGTTTTAAGTTTGAGTGTTACTATAAATCGGAAAACGGATGGTAATGCGACAGCTGCAACCCCACCCGTCCCTTGCAAGAGCCAGCCCGCGATGCTGAGCTAGTAAGTTTAAATCAGTCCACAAATAATATCACTCAGATCCAGCCTGTCCCTTGCTGTCCCTCAGCGACGCCCTAAGCCGAGGCTCGTACCCCACAGGGGTGCCCTTAGCGTGTAGTCGCTTAGTTTGTAAGTTACGCCCTGACTGGAGGTCTTTATTTTTAAGGCATCCACAGGATTCGTCCGGTTAAGCAGACGACAACCTCCTAGGTTGAACTGCGAGATGCCATTCCAAAAAAAAAAGCGACAGCTGCAATAATCACTATCGTCAGCTTATTTGGCAAACTGATTTTCGGCCGAAGGATACCACTCCAAAAGTTTTCATCAAACATTATTTTAGGTCATTGTTAAGTTATAACGCAGCCAGTCTCTTGGGTGCATTAGAAGCTGACAGTTTTGAGGACGAGTTTTTTTATGCCTTTTCATTGTCTGTGGTTTATTTAACTGTTATAATGATTGTAGTTGTTTTAATTTAAATGATTAAGTTTACCTAAACCATCAAAGAAATTCAAGAAAGAAAGAATTTCTTTATTTCGGACCAAAATAATCCATATTATAGTGTTTATTAACATTAAATTCTTATAACCTAGTGTTAGTAATTTTAGACTGTAATATCATCCAACCACAGTTTATTTTTATTTGACGCCGATTTTGTGACTAACTCGCCTCAATAACACTTGTCTTGTCTCAGCTAACATTTTCTCCTCTTTTCTACTTGCAGACCCACTAAGACGGGGCTTGTACGGCGACTTGTGCTCCACGGGCGAGGACTGCCACTTCCTGGACGCCGTGTGTGACGACGTGCAGAAGACATGTCAGTGCCACACTGACGTGCCAATCAGCAACTACAAGGACAAGTGTGGGAAACGTAAGTAAACTCAAAGTTATTTTTAAACTAATATTATAAAAGCGAAAGTGAGTTTGTTTGTTACCTCGACGCTTTAATGGCTAAACCGATTTTGATGAATTTTGGTACAGAGATAGTTGGGAACCAGGATACGGACATAGGCAAATTTTTTTTAAAAAAAGTGGGATGTGAGGGAGAAAGAGGGAAGAAAAGGGAAATCTTAGCGTTGCTATTACAAATCAATAAGGCGCAAGGGGAACTGTGTTACCCCGAATTTAATGCGAGCGAAGCCGCGGGCAAAAGCTAGTAAATAATAAAAATGTTTAATTTCACATCACAAATTTTATGGTGAACAAAAATACTTAATCTAATAAATCTTTACTAAGTATAATTATAATATTATGAATGCGAATATTGTGAGGATGAATGTATGGAAGTTTGTTACTCTTTAACGTCAAAACGGCTGAACGGATCTTGATTTAATTTGGTACAGAGGTAGATTATAGTCTGGAATAACACATAGGGTACTATTTTTCGATCATCACACTGGTGAAACCGCGGGGCGCAGCTAGTAAGTCATAATTATCTAAAGGGGATGAAACAGGGTCAATATAAATATTACCCTTACCAGAATGATAAACCTTACCAGAGTCGGTCAACAGTTAACTGTTGACCGACTCTGTTAGAAAACTTTAGCTGAGACATAAATATCATTTGTGGATCTACGACAATGCGACTTTTCTAATCACTTTTCTGCAATTGTGGCGTTCATATTGTGTGCGGAAAAACTAGAAGGCGCACTCAGCTGGCTCAATACCTTAGTCTACCAAAATTACAACTTATCCCACAATAAACATTATTCAAGCATTAAACAAGTCTTTAAAAAAAAAATTGTTCAACCAAAGTTGTTGTTTAACTAATAAAGAAAAACCACTCAAGTTTCCAAAAAAATAAGCTCGCGTACGCATAAACCGTTTTTATTACAGCTTTTTTTAACGCGCGCTGTATTTTCAACACCCGCTCCGATTGATCTTTTTATTAACGCGCGCTGTATATTCAACACCCGCTCGGATCGATCTTTTTATTAACGCGCGCTGTATATTCAACACCCGCTCGGATCAATCTTTTTATTAACGCGCGCTGTATATTCAACATCCGCTCGGATCGATCTTTTTATTAACGCGCGCTTTATATTCAACATGCGCTCGGATCGATCTTTTTATTAACGCGCGCTTTATATTCAACATCCGCTCTGATCGATCTTTTTACTAACGCGCGCTGTATTTTCAACACCCGCTCGGATTGATCTTTAGGTTAACCCGAGCTTGTTCAGGTTGGTCTGTGGATACCCATCCACAGACCAACCTGAACAAGCTCGAATAGGACATACTGTTACCGTTACAAAGTAGTATAGTTATAGTTATACATTAGATTTAAGTGTATAAAACTATAATATAGGAAATTGCTTTTAAAGTTACTTCGCTACACCGAGTTTTCTCCGTGCCTCAGAAAACACGGTAAGAATAGAATAGAATATACTTTATTGCACACCAAAAATAGAAAAAACAAACTGTTTTATAAAAAAGTGCTAAATCTATGGTTACAATGGCGGTCTTATCGCTAATAGCGATATCTTCCAGACAACCTTTGGATGGACTTTAGGAATATAAAAATACAACGGGGGTAGTCAATGGTGTACCTACTGCTAATACTACACAAATAATTAAAATAAAGTTACATAATCAAAATATATAAATACATAAATAAATACATATAATCTATTTATAAGCTATTGGTCCTGGCTGTCAACACTGTAGATCTTTGATAGTCGTTACAGAAAGTCTGACCTATCTTAGGATATCGTACCAAAGGATATCTTATAACCTAGTACTAACTGGGTTGTGGAGGTCAGATAGGCAGTCGATCCATGTAAAATACTGGTATTCAGCTGCATCTGGTTGGACTGGAATCCGGCCCGGATAGTTAGGAAAAAGCTTGGCCTTTTTATTTTGCGGATAGGAAATCATCAAATAACTTCCCCCGCTCTAGGGGGAGGAGTGTCAGCCTTTTACTAAGACCCACCTATATTCCTTTATTTGCCTTTTATGTTTCGGGGCCGCGATATCTCTTTCAAACAACCAGCACACAACCGCCAACCCCGGTAATGTTGGACGTTGAAAATGCAGTGCGTGATTAAAAATCGTGACAATAAAAAGCGCCCATGTAAACGTGCTATAAGATATGAAAATGTACATTTTCAACAAGTATTCAGACACAAGAGGCTCATTCAATTGTTTTTTCCTGTCCCATGATTGTACTGGGAAACATTGAGCAGAATACATTGTAAGCTCAGTGTTTTCTTTCGAATAAATTATGTATAAGTTTGAGGGTTTTTGTATTTTGAAGCTCCCGTTCCTTGTTTTATTGCTGACGAAGTAAAAATAAAATAGTCATTTTACTTTTGTCTGTATTTTTAAAATGAGGTTTTATGTTTGTGAAATATTTTAAAGGAAATTCTCAACTGAACTGGAATGAATTATTTAATCATTTTGCTGGCAAAATGTAATCTTGGGATGAAATAAAATATTTTAGTGTTTTTTCCATCTGCAATATTACTACCTTGGTCTTACTATTTACCTCATCTTGTTTAAGAATTCTGTTAACAACATAAGTTCAAAATAGTTTCTGAAACAAAAAATATTATAGATAGTAAAAAACACACTTTCTCGATTTTTGTCCACCATATTGGATTTATAATGACGTCACTTGATTGACCATGCATTGTCATCCAAAAACCGGTACTTACTCGGTTTTTTTTTTAAAAACGTTTTTTTTGAGCATTTTTAGTTATGGTATAATGATCAAATATAGTAGAGTATCAGATCCTAGCCAAAAATATATGTATTATACACGATAACTCAAAAAGTACCTAAGCAATAATAATAAATTTGATATGGGACTACCTGGAAAGTATATACCTATCAAACAAAAAAAGACTTTTGCTAAACGGTCCAGGCGTCTTTGAGTAATCGGTGAACATACATAAAAAAAAGATTCGACGAATTGAGAAACTCCTTCTTTTTTGAAATCGTTTAAAAATAAAACATGTATGCTAAAGGTCTCAATCGGAAACTGGAATATGAGTCTTTTTCTCTATCGAGTCTCTTTCTCTTTTTGAATATGTATAGTGTTAAACTATTTGACGACACGGTTGGCGCAGTGGCTGAGCGATCGACTGCTCGCGCGTGGCGCGGGTTCGATTCCCGCACGGAACAAATATTTGTATTGCCTACATATAGTTGTTCCGGGTCTGGTTGTTTGTGTATGTGAGTTTAAATGTTTGTAAACGCACCCACGATGCAGGAAAAATATCCTAGTGTGGGGCAACGTTTTTAAGCTATTGCATAGCTTCTATCGCGGGCCTTGAGCGCGGGGACCGAATCCAGAAATTCCGTAACGAAAAAAAACCTGACGCTCCCCACTCCGACGGGCACGGAGGTGTGGCTTGAAGGCTGTGCATTGTCTAACGTCGTTTACACTATACGGTCAGTTATTTCAACCCCGATTCTAATGTTCTAATAGCGTGTTTGGTAGAGAATCGGATAGTCAATCGACATTACGCTGGATCAAACCCAAGGTCTTGTTTTTCTTTTTGCGACTTCTTTTCATTGGAAGTACTTTTTAAATATTTTATTTAGATTGTTTTTATTTATTGCATAAGTTGATAAAAAATGCTTTACCGCGGCAGTTCCCGAGTGCCACACGTATTTTTTTTATAGAAAGAGAGTACTTATACAAAAAAAAACAGCAATACACAATGTTCAGTAAGAGCTGACTTTTTATTCAAGGTTAAAGAGTCACGCCAACTTACAGTCATGGAAATTAAATATTAAACAAACTGATCCCTACTTCAAGTTTCCGTTTCCAATTCATTCGACTGTCAAAGACGTTGACGGTTGTGATTTAAATATAATACCGTATATGGTCAATTTCAATTGATACTTAGTTTATTTGCGTGACAACAAACTTTTCATCGACTTCAAAAAAGGAGGAGGTTATCAATTTTTTTTTGTATGTTTGTTACGTCATTTAGGTGCAAAACCATCATACCAAAACTAAAAAGGCTGAAATAAAAAACTTCATTGCAAAAAAAACCGACTTCCAAAAATCATTAAACAGTGGAAGTCGGTGGCAAAAAAGTCGATGAATCAAACTAAAGTCACTGATTTCTGGAAATAAACTTATTTTCAACTATTTAGAGTTTTTTTTTTGCAAAAACATTTTACTGCATAAACATGTAACTACACTGTGTTATAAACAACACACACATTGACACAGTTTCGCAAAAACTTCAAACAATTACATCGTTAGTGCAAAACTTCTGCATCGTCAGTTGTTTGTTCTCTCCGCCCCGATAACGGAGTGTACTAAGTCCTGTTTGTGGCTAATAAAGTTTAATGGGTTGATCAAAAAGTTGATTTAAACTTCTGTGGTTGAACGCTAAAACTTTTTTCATTTTAGGGTTCCGTGTCTAAAAAGAAAAAGACAAAACCCTTTTTTTTGCTGATGGGAAATCATCAAATAACCCCCTGCTCTGGGCGGAGCAGGTGGAGTGTCAGACTTGAACTGACTTAAACCCACCCATGTTCTTTCTATTGCCCTTTATGTTCCGGAGCCGTGGTATCTCTTTCGAAAACCCCGGCAGTCGGTGGCCCTGGCAGGCCCCTCTGTTTTGCTGACATCTCTTTGAGGCGCGCATAGAACACTAACGCGCCGTCGACACGGCTTATCGTCAATAGACGGACGGACGGTGACTTACCCATTGCTCACCGTTAACAGGCCCGCATCTACGGTGGCCGGGAGTCGTCTCGCGGCGCCCAATGCCCGGGACGTTTTAGGATCTCTTTGTTGTTCGACTGTCTGTTTGTCCAGACCTTTTGTCTCGGGAACGCGTGAAAGTTTTGAGTTAAAATTGAAACCATATACTCAAGTCTTAAAACACATCTTAAATAAATATATAACATGTATTTATTTATTTGAATAAATAACTACAAGTATATTTGAATTTTGACGGCACGGTTGGCGCAGTGGCTGAGCGATCTACTACTGCGCCGCGTGTCGCGGGTTCGATTTTCGCACGGAACAAATATTTGTATGACCTGCAGATAGTTGTTTCTGGTCTGGCTGTTTGTGTATGTGAAAATGTTTGTTCACCCATGATATAGGAGAAATTTCGAGTGTGGAGCAACGTTTTTTTTTTTAAACAAAAAAATGTTTGTGTAGTTTTAGCAGTAGGTGTGCCTCGTTATATTTTTATATTCGTACAGTTCATCAAAAGTTGTCTGGAAGATATCTCTTTAATTAAGCGATAAGTCCGCCATTGTAACCAAACAATTAGTCATTTCTGTAAAAAAAATGTTATGTTTCAAATTTTGGTGTGCAATAAAGTAAATTCTATTCTATTCCCGAATCGGGCAAATGGTTATTGGATTTTTCAATCAGGCATTTCTCTCTAGCAGCTATGAAGTCTAGATTTGTATCCAATTGACGTCTATACATATACTCGCCCTTACGTTGGTACGCTACCACATACACCACTGCCTATCTCATCCAGGATAACAGGCGAGATATTATGGGGACTAGGGTCGCTAAAACTCAAAGGGAAAATTTAGACGGTATTTCAGAACTTTCAAGTCACGTCAGCATAAAGCTGAAAGAATATAGTGGGGTTTCTATTTTCGTCCCAGTTCTCGATCAAATAAAAAAATCCCATTGAAAAAAAAAACAGATTTTTGAAACAGGATAGAACGTAAGTATAAGACTTCTTATAGCATTTAATACTTCAAAAATAAAAGATCAAGTTTTTCTTTGATATTTCCCGCATTGAAAAGTTTTCTTTTTCAAGGAATACTTAGAAATATGTTCTTTGAAATTTTCCTTTCGAACGTTTTTGACGAATTTCAATAATATTTTTACTTCTTCGAATGTGCTACAATTTTGGTCTTTAATTATTGTAGGTAATATTTATATGCTACGAATAATTATTTTGCTTATTGTACTAAATTAGATGTTCGTATATGAGAAAGGTAAGAGCTCATTTTAATACCTATTATACTTCAATCATTGAAAAACATATATTTGTTCAAAAAAAGTTTTTAATCAATAATCATACATCAGATATATCCCGTCAAACTGCAGAGCAGTTTGTCGCCACTGCATTTCTTATCACTGCAGGCGGAAAAAATCAGAACTAAAATAAATTTACCAAAACACTCAGAAACACATCTAAACTAAAGTACGGCCAACGAGAAGCGATACCAAATGTAAACAAAACCCATGCTAAAACCCCATCTAAAATGGCCGCCCGAATGTTGGCGAACCCGTACGTATTACCCGTATTTATTTATTATTAATGTCTTTGTCTCCACTCCTTCTACCTCTCACGAACCGCGCGTCTGCCTTCTAGTTCTGATGAAACGTATCTATGTAGTTCGTTCCGCTATCTCCTTCACGGCCTGCCGCGACTTCGCCCGACTGCGTCAGGGTACCAGTTTTCTACTATATTAGCCCACAGTTGATGTGACAGACAATTCTTGCCTAGTCCCGTTTGAGTTGGGCCACGTCAGCTATATTTCTTTTGGAGCGTAGTGTTTTGAATGCGATCCGAAATTGACCAATATCTAAATAACAATAAATCTAATTGAATTTATGTTACACTTATTATGTTACACATTCCAGACTATAATCTACCTCTGTGCCAAATTTCATCAAGATCCTTTCAGCCGTTTTGACGTGAAAGAGTAACAAACATCCATACATCCATCCGTACATCCATCCATACATCCATCCATCCATCCTCACAAACATTCGCATTTATATTTTAGTAGGATTAGGATTAGTAGGATGTTATTAGGTTGTAGTTTTATTCAAGGTTAATTTTTTTGACAACCCTACACTATAAAACTTTTTAGTATGTAAATTATAATGAACCCAGTGGCAACTTTTCCTACAGACCCTACGGTCGGTCGGTACGATGTTCTCGTGATGTTATAAAAGATAGTCTATGAATAGAATAGGGAACTTTACCCAACCAAGCATCAAAGATGAAAACTGAACAAAAATGTGAGTAGATAAAGTTGCACATTTTGCGCTACATCGCTTCACATTAGGCGTGTTACAGCTTGGTATTAACAATTTAAATAGTTCTAACAATGCATCTACGTGTTGGTTCATTTATGCTATTAAATATAAATAATGTTCATGCTATGTAGCGAGTCATATTTCTTAATAAAACTCAGCTGTTTCTGAGAACTTTTAATGAAACTTACGATAGTAGCTTACCTTACCCTTAATACATTAAACATGATTCATTGAAAATTTGCACGTAAATTGAATTTTCTAGAAGTAATCTTAATGACTCACTAAAGAATGCTAGTCTATGGGTCTATGGTAATACAGCCTTCACTGATGAATTTTTGACATCACGTACCGCATTTCCTAAAGACGGGGGCATAAGCTAGTAGTTAGCTTCGCCCACATGGCATTCAGTCATCGCATCACGCTATTGTACTATCGGAACAAAGAATATCCTATCGGAACAAAGATCATCTTATCGGAACAAAGATTATCCTATCGGAACAAAGATCATCCTATCGGAACAAAGATCATCCTATCGGAACAAAGATCATCCTATCGGAACAAAGATCATCCTATATGTTAATCCGGGATATATACTACCTTCGTGGTAAAATTCATCCAAATCCGTTTAGTAGTTTTTGCTTGAATAGGTTACAAATATCTATCCACCCTTCCATTCGATCATCCTCACAAACTTTAAGATTTATATTGGTAGTCAGATATTTTATTTTGATTCAAGACAGGAAACTTTGTCATTGCGGATAAATGAGAAAAAAATACGCATGTGAAATACATTGCATGTTTAACCTAATCGTAGTGCAATAAGAGTCAGTTTTCAAGAAAGTGGATTTAAAAAACGATTTGCTATAATTGACTTTAGTTTATTATTACTGCGAACGTTGACGAAAGTACATGATCAATTGTGAAGCAATCTCCCAGGCTTATAGTTGATCAGAGGAGCTTGTCAGGGACCCTGCCTGCCAGGCGGAGGGTCGTTCGAAAGAGATACCGCGTCTCCGGATCACAAAGGGCAAAAGAAAGAACACGGGTGGGTTTTTGTCAGTACAGATCTGACAGTCCCTTCCGCTCTGCCCGGGAAGAGTAATTTAAAGAATTCCCAGCTGAAAAAAGAGACTTACGGCTTACGAAATCGTCGCTGAGAGTAAAAGCTATTGCTTTAGTTAGAATTTAATTACTGCTCTGGAACAAGAATGTTTTCTTCTTTCCTTGTTGTGAAAGAGAATAATTAATTTTAAAGTCGCTATGTGCCAGTTAAGTTTAAAACAATCGTAAATTTAAGGTTTATATATTTGTTCTTTGATTCCTCAAAGAGCTGAAAGTGTGTATCAGATTCTAAATTATCAATGAATAGCTGATATAATGCTAGCTGTATCAATATAAAAGAAAGAAGGAACAGTTTATTTGTCAAAATATAGTACTTACTTACAAAAGATGTTGCAACTAGTACAGACTCATATGTTCTACCATATCTGGTGTACAAATCCTACTAATATTATAAATGCGAATGATTGTGAGGATGTATGTATGGATTTATGGATGTTTGTTACTCTTACGTCAAAACGGCTGAACACATCTTGATGAAATTTGGCATAGAGGTAAATTTTAGTCTGGAATAACACACAGGATACTTTCCTTATCGGCGAATCCGCTGGCACCAGCTAGTATGTATTTGCATATTTAATACATTTAATTGTCTGTTATATTCTGTCAAATTGCACTTAATAAGTTATTGTTTCTGCACCACCCTAAGGTTGACTGGCAGAAAAACTCCCAAGGCTTTAAGTCCCCCTTGTACAAAGCTTTTTTTTACATGTGCATGCAACATTAATAAATAAATAAATTGTAATTATAACAGCAGAGAGAATAAAAATATATATTACAAAATATTTTATTAATTATTACAGATTATTTTTCCGACCCAAATATCGACCAATAGAATTGCACCATTCGACGTCACGTGGTACAACCTACATGGTATTATACTGATAATTTTTTGAAAATTTTCTCTGGTCGTTGCTATGCATAAAAAACAAAACATGATCCAGTCAAATTAACCACACGTCAAACTGACAGGTTGAATTCAATTGTGAAAATTGGAGATTTTGCATGAAAATGAGTCGATTTGGAGTTTGTGCAATTCTATTGGCCGACATTTGGGACGGAAAAATAATCCCCCGAATACCACACGAGCTTCAAAATTATCTGGCATTTCCCGATAGGTTCCCTGCAAACAAATAAAATCGTCAAGTTTTTCAGGAAAAATCACTCGCGCTTCGCGCTCGTGATTTTTTAACCTGAAAAACTTGACTCCTTCATTTGTTTGCAACGAACCTATCGGGAAATCCTTACTAATATTATAAAAGCGAAAGTGAGTTTGTTTGTTTGTTACCTCTTCACGCTTTAATGGCTAAACCGATTTTGATGATTTTTGGAACAGAGATAGTTGGGAACCAGGAGACGGACATAGGCTATTATTTTTTTTAAAAGAGTGGGATATGAGGGAGAAACAGGGAAGAAACGGGAAAACTTAGAGTTGCTATTACAAATCAATAAGGCTCTACCGAATTTAACGCGAGCGAAGCCGCGGGCAAAAGCTAGTACCCGATAATTTTGAAGCTCTTGTGGTATTATAAGTGATAATAAACTCTGTAGGTCATTCTAAAAATTTCACTCTGATTTCATTTCAGGCTGAAATACATTAATTCAGAATAGATTACAACAAAATTATTGACCAAGGATTCCTTCCACAGATCTAGTATTTTGATGTGCTCTTTGTATATGACAAGCGATTGCTAAATAATTCTATGAAACATAAGATTTCAAGTTTATGTAAATGCTTATGACATGTATTGATTTAAATTGTAATTTTTTTTAAATTTATTTTTTCTTGTATTGTAATAATGGTTAAAACTCTGTACTTTTTTTGCATGCCTTGTTATTGGCAAAATATGGCTGTTCTTTATTTATTGTAACACCTGTACTTGTACCCATATTTGCGAAATAAATATCTTATCTTATCTTATCAAGAAAGAGTAAACAGATATTTCGCGAGGACAATAAAGCGGGTCCTCAGTTTGTGATTTCATTTAAAAAGAATTGTTCTTCTTTTGTTTATCGAACAAAGGATAATCTGTTTGCGTATTATTTTTCTTTTATTTTGCACTTAATGGCATGTTCGTGTTTTATGTAGACTCATAAGTTGGAAAACTGGGCTTTAATTAACAAGAGTTCAAACGACGGTATTTCTTTTTACTGGACAACTTATTTTTTTTCGTTTTTAAAATACTATAAAAGCTGACCGTAATTAAATATAGGTGCTGAGAAAAATCTAATAATATAATTGTGAGTTCTCAAAGATCAATGGATGGATGGGCTGTAGCAAGACAGATATGGAAAGAAAGTCAGTTTAAAAGAAGGAGACATGCTGTGCTGACCCCAAATACATGAGGACAAGGGCACGAACGGGGCTAATACGTCAGTTTGTTTCTGACAGGAAATTCTTGTCAGCAGTCCCTTAATACATTTTTTGGAGAGTGACCAAAACAAAAAAATATATAATTTATGAATTCCTAAACGATCACCAAGTATAATTAAATGAGTAAGTACCATCGCGTGCAAGATGGCTTATCACATCAAAGAAAAAAAAAACGTCATTTCAATCTTTCATAGTTTATACACCGTCACTTACGGGATTTCTTCCAAGATTTGTTTAATATTTTTTTATTATTTACTTGAGTTCTATCTATCACGCCCGCGATCATAGTGCAGATCTTGGAACTCGCAGCGAAGTTATCAGAAATGAATAGTGGAGGAGTAAGAAAAAAATATTCCACTTAAATCTCAAGTGACAATGTAAAGGACATTGCTCTGCGCCCATACATTGTTTGCCCTGGAGCTAAACGTATCGGAAAATGATGTATTGTATTCTCTATCGTTAGTAAACTCCTTATGATCTTATTTTTATAGCGGACTAACTGCTGAATAGTTATAATCAAACCATAACAACGAATATATGGTATTATTTTTCATAGCTCCGACTGATTTTTAAGAAACTGAAAAATTATAACATAATGCATTTAGATATTTTTAATACCTACCTAGATTTTTATTAGAAGTACCTAAGATTTTTTTTTCTAACGCCTAAGTGGATGTAAGTGCAACATTAAAATGCATAGAAACTATTCACATAATTATAACATTAGACGTAGATGGCGGCCGGCGGATATTTTTAGTCCCGTAAAATACTATAAAGTCTTGGCGTACATCTAGTCCGTGTTAGAGAAGTATTTGCAACTTACATGATAAAAAGACAATTAATTATCGTGTATTCCAAATAAAGAGTTTTATTGCAGAGTGCCATTAGGGACATTGTCCTTTAGTATTAAAATCCTTACTATAATATTATAAAAGCGAAAGTGAGTGTTTGTTTGTTTGTTACCTATTTACGCTTTAATGGCTAAACCGATTTTGATGAGTTTTGGTACAGAGATAGTTTGGAACCAGGAGACGGACATAGGCTATTTTTTTAAAAAGAGTGGGATATGTGGGAGAAAGAGGGACGAAACGGGAAAACTTAGCGTTGCTATTACAAATCCATAAGGCACTACCGAAATTAACGCGATCGAAGCCGCGGGCAAAAGCTAGTAGGTTATAAAAGGAAATGACACAAATTGATGTTGCAGTCCTAATGCACATCGCGTGTCCACTTCCCAATATAATGCAGTACTGACGTCCTTGGGTTAGTTCATTAGACGTTTTAACAAAGGATTTAGTCCTTCGCATGTTTGGTTTAAAGTTAAAGTTTCCTTGGCATAATTAGATAAGTTTGATGAGAGATCTTTGATATGAAATATTTAATGTTGACTTTTGTTTGTACTTCTTGAACCTAGAATTAATGTTTTGGAGGAAGAATTAAATGGTGTCGCTCATGCAATCAAATCACGCAATTGCCTCTTTGTTAAGTTACCGACGATGAAGTTCTTAAGACATCGGAAACAAATCGCAAAATCAATAATATGACTGCTAAAGATACTCAAAAAAAACTTTTTACTGCGTAGATTTTGTGGGTTAATTTTTTCACAGCACAACTTTCATCTCTTTGGTCCCTACCAAAGAGTTGAATTTGTAGTTTCTTAATTTGAACTCAATACCTCCACGTGTTCCCAGACAGACTGAATGTTGTTTTACATTAGCATGAAGTTTCAATAAATAAATCATCAAATCTCCAACAGATAAAATGCTAAACCTTTTTTCATTCATTTTTCACACGTATCGCTTTATCGGTATAGTGCTCCCTATACCGTCCGAAACCTATTTATATATGTTTAAATGTTTTACTATTTTTTTTCTTTTTAAGACGTTTTTAAAAATATACGTGTGAAAAATGAATGAAAAAAGGTTTAGCATTTTATCTGTTGGATTTGATAATTTATTTATTGAAACTTCATGCTAATGTAAAACAACATTCTGTCTGTCCAAGGGGTCCAAGCTACCGGTGGTTAGGGCTTCAGAGACAGGAACCTCCTCACAATGCGAGCCGTATCGAGGAGTACTGCCTTCTGAATCAGGCCCTTGATCCAACCGCCTAAGGTGAGCTTCGACAGATGGTCGTCGAGGCTCTTGGCCATCAAGCCATTGGCCGTAACTACTATTGACACAATGATAGCCGAGCTCACATTGCACATGTCAACAACCTCGTGTGCCAAGTAGATTTATTTAATACTAGTTGGCGCCCACGGCTTCGCCCGCGTAATATGGAAAAAAATATCCTATGTGTTATTCCAGACTAAAATCTACCTCTGTGCCAAATTTCATCAAGATCCGTTCAGCCGTTTTGACGTGAAAGAGTAACAAACATCCATACATCCATCCATCCTCACAATCATTCGCATTTATAATATTAGTAGGACTAAACCACCTTATTACATCAAGCAAAGCCAGCGAAAACATTAACGGCTATCGATCGACATTGAATTTCCACATTTTGCTTCTGTCATTCGCAGTCAAGTGAGACGGGTCACGCTCTTGGATCCCGACTTCGGTTACCATGGTAACCGGATATGGAATTAATTTATGAAGGATGAGAAGGGAACGGTTAAGTTTGAGGCGGAAAAGCCACGATGCGGCTTCGCAGTGCTTTAATTTTCGGTGTTACAGCTCTGCAGTGTTCTGTTGTTTACAGTCTTATGGTTTGTTTTATATTATCACGTAAAAGCTGCAGTACTTTGCCAAAGAAAATGACAAATAGAAAACAGACGTGGCTTTAACTCCACTTGTTTCTTGAAAGCCATGCTAATCCTGGTTGTTTGGAAGATACTGGGGGCACGGAACATAAAGGGCAAAAGCAGGAACATGGGTAGGTTTTAGTCAGTAAAAGTCTGACACTTCCCCCTGCTCCAGCCAGAGCGGGTAAAGTTACTTGATGATTTTCCATTTGTAAAAAAAGGCTATACTAATAAAATCACGAGGAAAGATTTTTTTCGTTTCTTTTGTGTGTTGAATAGTCTCCGAGATAGCTGGACCAATTTTGATTATTTTCACCAGTGGAAAGCTATATTATCAGGATATAAGCTTTATAAAATCACGCTAAAAAAAACTACACTCGATAGTTAGATTTACTTAGTATATTATTTGTTGTTCTGTGAGAATACAGAGTAAAAGGATTACTAAACTTTAATTTATGCTGCACTAAATTCGTATAATTTGTATCTCATGAATGATGTAAATACGATTTTGTAAAGATATTATAATTTAAATGAGTGTCTGCTTCGCGGCCTTTTTACTTTTAGTACTTTTACGCTCTTCATAAGTACCTATACTGAGACACGCTTTTTTAATAATAGTTCTGGCAAGTTTCAACTTCTTTGATAACAAAAATATTATAATTACCTTTCTTTGAAACATCGCTGTAGTTAATTAAAAAGTTCCAAGTTGAACGTAATAACACTTCGCATCGAAGGTGTATCAACTAAGTTACCGAAACAACTGTCCCAATAAATCATAGTTCGCACAGCAACAAAGTTGAAAACTTTACCTCAGCAACTTTATAGAATAAAGTTTCTTTGCCCCCTCCTGACTCATCGTACTTAAACTGCAATAGTAACTTATTACTTAGGAACTAGTTGTCTTTTTACCTCTGACAACATGCAACCTAACATCAACCATATTGGAAAATAAATAAGGATCACTATGATTTTAACAAATGCCTCTGTCTGGCAGCAATCTTAGAGTGACAAAAATCCATCACTTTGATATTGAAACACAGTCTGTGATAGCAACCCAATAGCGACCTTATTGTTATGAAAGTAGAAGTTATAGTGATTTCGTCACGCTCACTGACACCGACACCACGAGAAATCGAGCATGTTTTAGAATTTAAAATTCGAAGATATTTGTGACATCTAGCAACTCGCTCTAAGCCACCCCTACTCGTAGAGAGTATTCCTCTGTGTCACATTATTGACTACCCATCCCTATTCTGTCAATGGACGGCAAAGCGTCACCGTTATATGGTTAAAGCTCCAAGGACCCCAACAAAGTTCTGATTACACGGTTGGCGCAGTGGCTGAGCGATGGACTGCTGCGCTGCGTGACTCTGGTTACGGTAACAAATATTTCGACGTACGGATAGTTGTTTCGGGTCTGGCTGTTTGTGTATGTGAGTTTAAATGTTTGTAAACGCAATAAATAAATAGAGCGATCTTGGATAGTCGTTACTGGTAGTCAGTGGCCTAAAAGTCTCTCTCACACGTCTCACTCTTACAGGAAACTTAAACTAACTGATAACGAATTAACTTGTTACTTAATTGTGGAGGTCAGATAGACAGTCGCTTCATGTAGGTAAAGTACTGGTGTTTGTTTAGACTGCATCTGTGTACATTTAATTAATTTACATACCTGATTTATCGAAGCGCTATTTCTTTTTATAATTTATTTTTACCTTGTGTGTTTAAAAAAAAACGAAAGTATATTATTATATAAGTATATAAAAAATTATGATTGAGATTAAAATTAATATAATAATATTAATTTTAATCTCAATCATAATTTTTTTATTAATGTTTGAATGCCTATAAGGTACATTCTACAAGGCTCACCCAATCACTGTTACACCTTATTTTATGTACCTACAATCTATGCAAATAAATGTTACTTTACTTTGCATCGGTTGTGCCTGCAAGCCGAGTCCAACTACTCAGAAAAAGCTGCATTGCTATGCAAAATCTGTGAAAAATCCTGTTATCTTGTTTCAATTACTGTCAGCGCTTGTGAAAGCAACACTGCGTCAGAATTCTGCTCCTTGCGTATGTAAACAACACAAAGAACCGCATTTAATATTCATGCAACATAGCTAGTCCTATTTCCATTTAGATTCAAACAGTAGATTTTGCTGATGAAAATTGAAGTCCAAATCAAAATGTAGTTCTGGGAAATTTAATGGCATTAGATGTAACTGTTTTTGTAGTTTTAGAATCTAAACTTGTAACTAAAATTAAAATGATAGATAAAATGCTTTTAATACCTTATTTATTTTCCTTTACTTAAATTTTTAATGTTTTTTTTTCGTGCTTGTTAGTGATCCTAAGAATTGTACTACTTTCTCTGTTTACAATTGTTTATCTAACTGTTAGAGCTGTTGGTTCTCCTATTTATAAATGAATAAATAAAAATATCATTTACAAAATAGAATCTTACTCTACTAAAGATTCACTAAAGAATTTTACATGTTAGTTACTGGCTTATTCAGTTAAATCTGTTAAGACTAGAACCTGATCCGAACATTTAAGAAAAAAGGCTAGGCAGAATAATATAAAAAAAAAAACTACAGTTGTATTAAGTAATTTAATTAAGTAGATCCATTTCATATTCATATTCATGTCAAAGAAATATTTTCTATGATAAATCAAAACAACAATAGTATTTAAATAATTGAAAATAATAGTTATTTTTCTTATATTTTTATATCAAAGAAAAAAAAACAAATCCGCAGCTTTTTTTAAATGAGTTGGCATTATTTAAATACTAGACTCGCGTGGTGATAGAATACCTATACAATATATCTTTATGAATTGTAGGCTATGTGTTATTCTGATGTACAAGCTATATTATTGTAAAGTTTCATTAAAATCCATTCAGTAGTTTTTGCGTGAAAAAGTAACAAACATCCATACACCAATACAAACTTTCGCGTTTATAATATTTAATTAGTAGGATTTTAATTCTTTTTTATTTTATTTTAAATTGCGTACACACATCACAAGAAACTGAAATAATCATTTATTTAACTTCGATATATATAGGTCTTGAGCCACGGCATAAGGCACTCTTTGAATAACCTTTCCATTAGGTGATGGGGCGTATCTTTTATTCAGTGAGAGTAACTCCAGCCATTCCTTTTCTATTCGACCCTTAGATACGCTTCGGAATAAAGCCACGATCTTCTTTCTAATAACGTTGATGACTATATCCTTACTAATATTATAAAAGCGAATGTGAGTTTTTTTGTTACGTCTTCACGCCTAAATGGCAAAACCGATTTTGATGAATTTTGGTACAGAGATGTTGGGGCCCTTTTTTTTGTTTTTGGGGTGGGAAATCATCAAATAACTTCCCCCGCTCTGGGCGAAGCGGGGGGGGGGGGAGTGTCAGACTTTTACTGACTAAAACCCACCCATGTTCCTTCTATTGCCCTTTACGTTCCGGGGCCGCGGTATCTCTTTCGAACAACCCGCAACCCAGGCAGGTGGAGGCCCTGGCAAGCCCCTCTGCTTTGCTGACATCTCTTTGAGGCGCGCGTGAAACACGAACGCGCCGTCGACACGGCCTGTCGTCAATATACGGACGGACGGTGAGCTACCCATTGTTCGCCGCATCTACGGTGGCCGGGGGTCGTCTCGCGGCGCCCGGCGCCCGGGGCGTCTGGGTTGGTTTGAGGTTCTCTCCCTCAAACGCCCGGCCACCTCCTTTGCTAGCATTACTGCTTCGCAGAAGGAGGTGACCGCTTCCCATTCCCTCTCGCTCCGACCATGGACTGAACCAGGGCCGGACGCGAGAGATCGCCGCCGCCGATCTCCTCTACGAGGGCACGGCGGTGCTCCGCCCTAGCTGGGCAGACCGCCACTGTGTGCTCCACCGTGTCCTCCGGGCGATCGTCACAATGGTGACTACCGGGCGTTTCCTCCCGCCCGATTATGTGCAGGAACCTCTCGAAACTTCCGTGTCCGGTGAGGACCTGCGTTTGCGAGTTGGGGCCCTGGAGACGGACATAGGCAATTTTTTTTTAAGTGAGTAATATGCGAGAAAGAGGGGAAAAAAGGGAAAACTTAGCTTTGCTATTACAATAAATAAGGCGCAAGGGCAAAAACTACAGGTAGCAGGTACCTACAAATCAGGAAAGGGGAACTGTGTTATCCCGAATATTACGCGAGCGAAGCCGCGGGCAAAACCTAGTTTATATATTTTTTTTGTTGCCTCACACTAGGAATTTCTCCTGTATTGTGGGTGCGTTTACAAACATTTAAACTCACACACAGAAACAGCAGACCCGAAACATCTATTGGCATGCCATACAATGTTCTGTGTGGGGATCGAACCTGCGACATGCAGCGCAGCAGTCAATGCCTCAGACACTGTGCTTTTTTTTTTTCTTTTTTAGTTTGGGCCACTCGCAGTTCAACGCTCTTGAGTTGTTAGACTGCTTAACCGGACTTTCCTGTGTGACCTCAATAAATTAAGGCCCCCAGCCAGGGCTACAAAAACTACTGTTATACTAAGTGCTCGCTCGCTAAGGGCACCCCCTGTGGGGTACGGACCTCGGCTTAGGGCGTCACTGAGGGAGGGCAACAAAGGTGGCTGGGTCGATTAATTAGGGACTTTAAGATTTACTGCTCAGCATCGCGGGCTGGCTTGTAGACCAAGGGACGGTTTCGTTACTGGGGGTTTCGCGACGGGCCTCGGCGGCGAGGTCGGAAAACGGATCGCGGTCTGTTTTTGTATTTACGAATGGTGCTGGTTTCCCTATTGCTTTCCTGCAGCATTGTAATGGGGTCATCAGGTGTAATGAGGGTATGCCTTGGTCGGCGAATTTTCCCTATCCTAGTGGGAGTATAGCGGGTTGCCCCTACTACGAGACTGTTGGGGTGCTTTTCAGCGGCATCGAAGAAACGCTTCGTAAGGCGTTTCATCGTTTGCCACTGTGCTAACCGCGCCGTCATATTTATAGAACTGATACTACGCCGAACTTAGTATACTAAAATAATGACCTTGACCGATGAAAAACTTCTTACTGTGAATTTCTATAATCTTCCAGCCTATATTCAACCCATATTATCTCTCCAAAGCATAAACATTTTCTGGGAACATTCATTCTAAATAAAATAGTTTGATTAAACTCAACAGAGTTTAATGTGGTCACTTTTATCATACGGAATGGTATCTCACAAAAGACTATAGAGCTGTAATATTGTAGTTAGATCCTAACATAAATAGTTCTGTTGTCAAGTTTATTGGTCCGTGACATTTCGAAGAGTCGATGATAGGAGTTACCTAAGACTTTGCTTAGGTAACTATGATGTTTGGGTAGTACATGAAAGATTAATTAATCAATCAATTTATTATTTATTGAATTATTATTTTATTTATCTTAGCCAACATCGGATCATAAAAATACATCAAACAAAAAATGAACGGCAAAACAAAAGCAGGTTTCATCCCTAAATTCTTGAAATGAATGTGTTATGTAAGTTTAAAAAAGGAAAACGTTTCAGAGCAATAACGAAATTTCGATAAACACAAAATTATTTTCCAGCTAGGACAAAGATGAAAACGTTGTCACATTTTCACAGCGTCCCCCCCTCCCTAGACAATATGTCACCATTATGTTAGGTTTCAAGATCGTAACCATCGGTCAACGTCAAAACTTATTTTGTCCAAGAAACTTTCTGATATTGGTACGGTCAACAGAAGAGATAAGTCACCAAGCTCGTCAAATACAGATGTTTTTTTTTTTTAAAACAATGATATTTTTCAAATTTGAGCTGTTAGTAGCAATGTCATATTTTTTTCTATTTTAAAGTGTTGGCAACATTGTCTCTCCGGTGTAAAACTAATATCTTTTTTAAATAAAGATTGCTATGTAGTTAAACGATTGTTTTACTTACATTTCCACATCAGCGTTTGACTGCTGAGCTACGTGTTGCAAGTTCGATCGCCGCGCAGATGACATACAAAGTTGTTCCGGCTGTTTGTGTATGTGAGTTTAAATGTTAGTTAACGCACCCACGATACAGGAGAAATTCTTAGTGCGGGGCAAATTTTTTTTACAAAAAAAAAGTATTTGGTAGACAACAAACAGTTAAAATAAATAAAATTTGAGCTGAAGATTTAATTATTTATTTATGTACACATAAAACATTATAAAAAAAGACATAAAGAGAAAAGAGCACAAAGGTACTGCTTATTTCATAAAGAAATCTCTTCCAGCAGAGCTACGATAGGACAATAAATATATAAATATTTCCGCCGTTTCGGAGTACTCCTCCGAAACGGCTCGACCGATTCTTATGAAATTTTGGGTACATATTGGGTAGGTCTGAGAATCGGCTAACATCTATTTTTCATACCCCTAAACCTCAGCGGGTGAAACCGCTGGGCACAGCTAGTAATGTATACGATTAAACGGACCTGTAAAAGGCACCGCTATATATTTTGTCGGATCTATATTTTTTTACTGGATCTGAAATACTGTCGTGTATGGGAACTCCGTCATGCAAGTACATCTTGCGGGTTGTTTGAAAGAGATACCGCGGCCCCGGAACGTAAAGGGCAATAGAAGGAACATGGGTGGGTTTTAGTCAGTAGAAGTCTGACACTCCCCCTCCACTCCGCCCAGAGCGGGGGAAGTTATTTGATGATTTCCTAACAAACTAAAAGAGTTTAAAAAGTGGCAACACTGCCCGAGTGACATGTAAAATTTTGGCTCCGTATTTTAAAATTAATTTTAATTAGTAAATAAGTTATAAAATAGTGAAATTATTTGTGCAATCGGATTGTAAATGTGTAAATACCCAGGATTATTGTTTTCCCGATAATACATAACGTTTTTCGGTAATACATTGTTACCGGTAACCTACAAACATCAGCTGACGTTTTACCTGCACTTAATTAAACGGACAATTCAGGGGAAGTATTGTTAACTTTTATTAAATAATAGCACACACTCGTCACTTTAGTTAAATAGCACATCTATGCCAATTCCAGTTTTAATTTTGTGCTGATTTATTACCCTATAGTGGTTCTAAATCGCTTTGTTGACAACCTAAGATTGAAATTTATAATTACAACAACATTGTGATAGTCTTTCCATAACTCTGTTATTCTTATATCCAAGCTTATTAATAACATTAATGATAATTTTGTCTAAAAGTAATATTTGAATGAACTACATTCACTTTTTTTTTGTTATACATCTAAGCAGCCTACCCACTTAAGAAAAAGTATAAATAGGTTGATAAAAAATCCAGTAAAATTCAATATTCTATTAGATTAATTTAATATAAAGATTATCTTTTAAACTTAATTTAACATCCAACCTCCTTTTATAACTGAAGACTTTGCCCTTTGTTTTGATTTATTTTTTCCTTTCACCGCTAACTTTTCTGTATTTGTCTTTCTGCTAGTTCTCACCGTTTCTTTATTTCTATCTTTCAGTAAGTAATCCTGAAACCATGCCTGTGATGACCCGTAAGGCTACTGCTCAGGAGATGGATCATAAGTTAAGAACGGCCCTCCAAGAACTAAAAGAATCAAAGCTCCAAGTCCAACAGCTGTTACAGGAGAGAGAAGAAAGTGAGGTGGAAGTCGTCAAAGTTAACAACAAAAACTCTTCCTTGAAAAGGCAGTTAGTAGACCTTCATCAGCAATACTTGGACGTTGTTGATGAACGGGATCAGCTGAAGGTGGTCACGGATGGTTTCAGCAATTGCAGCAATTTGTATGAGGAGGCTTTATCTAAAATTAGGGACCTAGAAGATGAATTAATTCATTCCAATAGTCGCATCTTAAAGTTACAGAGACTAAAAGAAAGTACTCAGGTTATAGAAACTAACCGCTTATATACAGAATTGTTAAACAGTAATTGTAACTCCCCTTCCTTAATAACTATTGATTTGACTGAAGATTCCTTATTGAAACATAATTATACAGTAAGCAATAAAAAAATAAAAAAATATGCTAAACTAAATAGATTAATAAAAAAATGTTATCAATTTAGGAAACAATATAAACACTTTTCTAAAAATATTCCACTAAGAAAAGAGCGTGTTGATTTAGTAAAAAAGTTAAAAAATTATCAAATCAAATTAGAAGACTGTATTAAAATCTATAATATTGATACTGAGCATTTGCAATCTGAAATAGTGGCACTTCAGGACTCACTTAGTTCCCTTTCTAGTAAATATTTGAGTTCTCAGAACCAAATAAGGGAACATATTCTTGCAGCAAATGAGTTGGTGATGTGTCAATGTAGTTGCCAGACAGTTTCCAACCATGACACTATCCAGCCTGAGGTAATGGAGGACCCGTCCCAGGCTGAGAATTTGCCTCTGGACTGTATAATCAACGAAGATACAGCTAATATGCCACAAAATAACTTACAAGTGGTACAGACTGAGATATGTGATAGTTGTGAATGTTCTCACTCAGTAATGTTCTCAGATAGTATTGGAAGGGGTGTAGGTAAATTATTAAGTAATAACCTGAGCTTTCCCAGTCAAAATAATTGTATGCCAGGGTTAACTTATAAGCAGATAATGGCATCAGTAACTGGAAATGTTTATAGTAAAAGTACTGATTTAACTATATTTATAGGAAATTGTTCTACAATCACAAAAGAAGACATCACAGACAGTGTAACTGAGTTGTTAAAGTTAAATTGCCGTAAAATAATATTGTGTGCTTTTCCATACTTATATAAAAAGTCAAACAAACTAAACAATTATATTCACATGCTGAATAAGCATGTACATTTCTTGGTAGGTCACTATTGTGACAAACTTGTATATCTTGATATCAACACTGTTGTTGATAAACTTAGGTCGACACGGGGTAGTGTGTTTCTACCTACTAGTTGTAGACACAAAATAGCTAGGCTATTAGCTTATAATATTCACTCGGACATAAATATTATGTCTATGTTTTGTACTATTATTAACACTGCGACTATTAGTAATTTAAATACTAATATACCTTTTTACAAGGAAGGCGGGGGAGTATTGTCGCTCACTCCGGCTCATTTAAACTAGCTAGTAAGACAACAGACACCAAAGTACCTTCTGGCTCTCAAATAGATAAATTTAAAAAAGGGGCTAAGCAGAATTCCTTGAAATTATTTCATCAAAATATTCAAGGTTTCTCTTCAAAACAACTAGAGATTGAATTGTTTTTAGAAAAAACTAAGTTTGATATTGTTTGTTTCACCGAACATTGGTTAAAAGATCATGAAATGTTAATTAATTATGAAAATTACAGTGTAGGCAGTTGCTTTAACCGTAAATCTAAGATGCGTGGGGGTTCACTAATCTTAGTCAAAAATAGTATTAAATTTAGAAGTCGTATTGATATAGTTGATCTATCGGTTGAACATAATATTGAATTGTCTTGTGTTGAGCTAGATAAGCATGTCATAGTGTGCGTTTACAGGCCCCCAAATTATCAAAACTACTCGATATTTGAGTCAGTAATGGAAGATGCTTTGGCAAAACTTGCAACGGGTAATAAGTCGCTAGTCATCTGTGGTGACTTTAACATCAATATTTTAGATGAAAATTCAAATAGCAGTAGATTCTTAAATCTTTTTAAATCATTTAATTTGTTGAATGTGTTTTCGGAGCCAACCCGAATTACTACAAATACCGCTACATGTATTGATAATGTTTTCTGTTGCTGCGACTTCTTAGATAAATCCATTGTAAATTACCTTCCCTCTGATCACAGCGGTCAAACCGTTGTTTTCGAGTCCTACACATCATCACAAAAAAATCAAATACAGTCCAGACAAATAACACCCAGCAATTTAAATAAATTTAATAATAATTTAATAAGTAATCTAGGCATTCTGGGATATGATATTAATAATGTAAATCATTTTTATGAGGAATTCTTTTCGGTTGTCTACACAGAGTTCAATGATACGCTAAAAATAAAAACTAAATCTATTAGCCCAAAGTTTATGTTCAGTGATTGGGCAACTAAGGGTATAAGAAAAAGTAGGGAACGACTGTTTGAGCTTTACGGCCTTAAGCCTTACATCAACTCGGAAACATTCAATCGCTATGTTGCTACTTACTCAAAAATTTTTAAAAACATCTGCCAGGTAGCTAAAGCCTTATTCATAAGCAACAAGATTAAATCCGCCGATAATAAAATTAAGACGGTTTGGAAAATAATCAATAGTGAAACTAATAGAAATAAAAAATATAATAATGATATTACACTAGAGTCTTCACGTGGTCTTCTAACCACTAAAAACGAAGTTGCTCAAGAATTTGTGGATTTCTTTACTAGTATCCCAATTAAAACTACTGAAACGTTAAATTCGTCACCCTTGCTTTCTGTTGACTTATTAAGAGCAAACGTTTTACCATGCTCGGTTGAGTTTCAATTTAATCATATTAACCCCACTGCAGTCATTAAAGCTTTTAAGCAAATAAAAATCAAATTAACCGAAGACCTTTGGGGAATGTCTATTAAAGTTTGTCAAGCTATCATTGAGACTGTAGCACCGTACTTAGCCTTAATATTTAATTTGTGTGTGGACCAAGGAGTTTTCCCGGACCTTATGAAATACAGCAAGGTAATACCACTTTTCAAATCTGGGGACAGTAAAGACACCAATAATTATAGACCCGTATCCGTTTTGCCGGTTTTCAGCAAGGTGTTTGAAAAGGTAATGCTTAATCAAATGCTCAACCACTTTAACACCAATAAGATCTTACATGAAAAACAGTATGGTTTCACCAAAGGACGTTGTACGACTGACGCTGGTGTTACCTTGTTAAAACACATATTTACTGCGTGGGAAGAGGCACAGGATGCCATAGGAATCTTTTGTGACCTTTCAAAAGCGTTTGATTGTGTTAGCCACGAAACCCTACTCTTGAAACTTGAACATTACGGCCTAGGAAAACTTGCGCTTAGTTTAGTAAAATCATATTTAAATGATAGACAGCAGCAAGTACAAATAAATGGTGTCAATTCAATGGGTTTAAATGTAAAGATGGGTGTACCACAAGGATCGATATTAGGTCCCTTCCTCTTTTTAGTGTATATTAATGATCTACCCCATTTATTTAAAAACCAACCACAAATGGTGTTGTTTGCTGACGATACCTCTTTAATATTTAAGATAAACAGACGTGCCACAAATCTTGACGACGTAAATAATGCCCTAATGCAGGTACATAATTGGTTTACCGCTAATAATTTAGTATTAAATGGGAAAAAAACGAAGTGTATAAGATTTGCTCTACCAAATGTCAAAAACAGTGAGTGTGACATAGTATTGAATCAAGAGAAACTAGAATTCGTCGAAAAAACTGTTTTCTTGGGAATAACACTCGATTCAAAGCTACAATGGGGTCCGCATATAACATCTCTTGCAGGACGCCTTAGTTCAGCAGCATATGCTGTTAGAAAAATCCGTCAGTTTACTGATGTAGATACCGCGAGGCTAGTCTACTTTAGTTATTTTCATAGTATCATGTCATACGGTATTTTACTTTGGGGACGGGGTGCAGACATCGAGTCTATATTTATTCTGCAGAAAAGAGCCATCAGAGCCATATATAACCTACGTAGGCGAGATTCTTTAAGGGAACAGTTTAAGGATATTAACATCATGACAGTACCTTGTCAATATATTTATGAAAACATCATGTATGTCAGGAAAAACTTGCATATTTTTAGTAAAAGAGGTGACAGACACAATTATAATACTAGAAATAGGGACCAATTAGTTCAACCAGGTTTCAGGTTAGCTAAAGTAGACTCATCTTTCATGGGGTACTGTTTAAAATGCTACAATAAAATACCTCCCCACATTCTTCAACTGAATGAAACGAAATTTAAATCTTGTATTAAACGCACACTATGTAGGCAAGCATATTATAAGTTGGGGGATTATATTGATGATAAAAATGCTTGGCTTAATGCTGGTCCTGCTCCAGAAGAATAGGGGTAAACTCATTGATTGGTATCCGAAGCTATAGTGGAAGCTGCAGAAGATTGTAAGACTATCTTTGCAATGTATAGAATCAATTCTCTAGTATTGTATAATTATTAAGCCCATATGTGAGTGCTATGTATTATTATTGACTTGACGAAGCCCTGGTGGTTGATAGTGTCATGCTCACTTAAATGTCTTGCTGATGGTGGCGGGTGTGTCGGGTCATTTAGCTCCCTTCAAAATGGTCGAGCTGAATGGGGCTGATCCATACGTCATGTTCGTGAACGGGCGCTGTCAGTTGGGACTGGTCATTTTTAGCTACCACGGTTCATTTTTAACTTATTTAGATTTAAAATTAAATTTTGCTTTTTATTTACTCTGGACGCTCTTACTGTGCACGTCTTTCTACATCGTTCTCACATATTTGTATAATTTCAACATGAATGATGTAAATACAATTTTGTAAAAATATTATAATTTAAAAGAGTGTCCATGGAGTTTCTTGCCCATTCTTCTCCATAGAGATCAACGCTTTGGAATGGGCAACTACAGTACTTTCACAAGTTATTATGCCTTGTGACCGGGACTGTAGATTAGTTTTGTTTCTTGACATTCAAAAGTGCCTGTAATGGTCTAATTGAAATAAATGGTTTTTGACTTTTGACTTTTTGACTTTAACCCAAAAAAAAATGTAAGTACATCCCTAAAATTACGATAAAACGGCCCTGTAAAACGGACTGCTGAGTAAACGTACCCTTATTTGACTCAGTCTACGCACAGCTTTGACCGAAGACATTCAAATATTTACGAGTGGTACACGGGACAAAAAAAAAAGAAAATCGTAATCCAATACTTGTTACTACTTGGTAACAAATCGTTATGTCTAGTGTCACACGCCCGCTTGTCAGCATTTGTGTGTCAAATCGTAAATGTTCAGGATCAACATTTTTGTACAAAAATATTCCCAATGGTACGCTCTATCAATCTTTTAAATCTCTTCGGCTTTGACTAAAAATAAATTCAAGACGGGATACAAAATTGAAATTCAAATGAATGTAAATACCAAGCCTATAATGAGGTTCCATAACGACTGCGGTAGAACGAAGATGCGGCAGAATTAATTTCTATCGTTAGGCCCTTCTTTACGAAAACTTGAGTAAATAAAACCAGTTTATTTCATCAATCAGTATTGAATTGTGAGCGTTTATGAGAAAGATAATATCGCGGTTTCGATCAAGGTTATTTTAATTTCTCGTACGAATTTTGATCGCTGAGCTACGGACGTTGATAAAATGACTATGCGTAATGTAGTAGTACACAGTTTTTCGAATCAAACACACCGTTTATGTTTAAGATGATTGAAATGGGACCAAACTGATACAGCTAAATATGTTTAGGAATAGTGCTGGTTTCGTAGCCGGCACTCGTGCTGAAAATAGAGGAGAAAGGTTGTTTGTTGACACACACACATAAATTCACGGGTTTTCCGATGTTAATAGGCAGAAATTAGAAAACGCCACCTGCTATAAAAATCCATTACTAATAACCGGATAGCGACTGTTCAAAATTACACACGTTTGGAACTCAAAACTTCAGAATTCTGTGTTAATATTTATTCTAACCAAGCGAGCTAGTTTCTAAGCTGGTTAGTGGTTAACTTAGAGCTTGGTGTTTGAGCTCTAACTTCAGAAGTTCTTGGGTGTTCTTAGTTGGAACTTGTGGTTGCAAATTAGTTAATTATATCACTGGTGCAGAGAGTCCGAGGCAGCTCGAACAGTCTCCTGAATGTCATTGCGGAGGAATTTTATTGCCCGTTAATGGGTGTTTTAAGCTACTAGTTATACCAACATAGTTTTTAAAGTTCTTATCAAAATTATGTTCATTGGTATCTGAAATAAAATTATTACATTATATCCTATTATAATTGAGCTTCATCATACCTTACCTCCATGACACGTTTAGCCAAATAGCTGTTCCTTAAACTTACCCAAAGACAATTTCTCTCGTTCCAGCTGCCAGCATCAACGAAACATGCATGTTTAACGAACAATGCGAGGACGTGTACTTCAAGACAGAATGCAGGAACGAGCGATGCGCTTGCAAATTCGAGATGGTACCCGAAGTGACGGTAGATGGCGCCGTCATCTGCACTTGTGAGTTTTGACACTTACATAATATGTTTTGCTTGTTTCTAGAATGTTAGATGAGTTCTGCAGTTGAGAGCATCTTTCAGTCTTGTGCAAAATGTTTGGTGTTTTCCGTTAATAGATGTGAAATGTACACTCGACGGCAGGTCAACCTATTCTAAACTATTATAACCTGATCTCCTCACCTGAGGTTAAAATGGTTTTGTATATGTAGGTTGATGTGCGTGTGTACATAGGTGTATAAAAAATTTACTACTAGCAATAATTTTTGCGTAGACTAACTTAGTATTGCAGAACCCATAGTTCCGAGGTTTCTTGAAAGATTCGTTTAGTCCCTGTATAATATAGACAGCCAAATGATGTACATAATTACCAAGAAACAAAACTTAAACAAACACAATTTAAAAAAAGAATTGAGATTTATTATTAATTAGTAAATTTTATTTTTTGAGTAAAAATTAGTTTTTTTTTTAAATTTAATAATTGGTTTATATCATGAATGAAATCGAAATATATTAAATTGAACTAATTAGGATTGTAGTTTAAAAGAACATTTGATTTGCAACTCAAATTAAAAACGTTTCCAGCGGTGAAACCGGTGGAGGAGTCGACGAGGACACTGGATCCTGCGATGATCGGAGTCCTGGTCGGTATGGCGCTCATGTTTGTCATCATCTGCGTCGTCTTACGGCTGTTTAGCAGGTAAATAATGTTCCTAGACTAAACCTACGTGCCTCATCATCTGCCTAGACTTTTCCAAACCACGTTGAGGGTGGTTTCCACTTTAACCGAGATTTAACGATTCTCAGACTTACTGAATATGCATAAACAAAATCATAAGAATCGGTCGAAATAAATAGAATGTTTGTTCGGGATCTGTTTTTTTCAATTGCATTTCTCATCTCTCACATCACATGTAATATATGATTTCAGAGCAAGATGGAGGGAAAACCGCACAATCTTCAATACGCCCAATCCTCGGCTCATGAACGTGTCATTGCTGAGAGACTCCAAGCTTTTGCATTCACAGGTGAATATTATATTACTATCTTTTGCTCGGTAACACGGTTCCCCTTTCCTGATTTGCAGGTACCTGCTTCCTGTAGTTTTGCCCTTGCGCCTGATTTATTGTAATAGAAAAGCTAAGATTTCCCTTTTCTTCCCTTTTTCTCCCTCATTTCTCCCTTTTATTAAAAAAAAATAGCCTATGTCCGTCTCCGGGGTCCAACTATCTCTGTTCCAAAATTCATTAAAATCGGTTTAGCCATTTAGGCGTGAAGAGGTTACAAACAAACAAACTCACTTTTGCTTTTATAATATTAGTAAGGATAAGCCAATTTGATAAATTTACGTCTAGCTTTAAGACATCAGCTCAGCAGAGCAGAGGGGCCTGCCAGGGCCACCGCCTGCCACCTCGGCAGGTTGTTCGAAAGACATACCGCGGCCCCGAAACATAAAAGGCAAAAGACAAAACATTGTGGGTTTTAGTCAGTAAAAGTCTGACACTCCCAACTAATTACGATAGGCTGACTAGATAGATTCTTTAATATTGTTATGTACTCGTATCTTACAAGGTATCCACCAGAGTTATCCTAACTATGTCATAATTGTGAGAATGTAGGTATGAATGTTTGTTACTCTTTCTCGTAAAACTACTGGACGGATTTCGATGAAATATAGACATATATTGTATGGCCTGGATTAACATAATTATATACTATTACTATTCCCTGTACTACATAGTACTGTAAGGGAACTTTCTTTTGGGATGCGTTTCGACGTCTTTACGAGCGAAGCCGCGGGCATCATCTAGTGTTAAACATATTCCGAAAATGTTTGCTACTACGTCTGATGTTGTTTCTTATTTCAATCAAATACAAATTTAATATACTAACTAATTATACTATACTAATTATAAACAAACTTACTATTTGTAGGATCGGCGCGGCTCCCGCGTCAGCGTCCGCCCTCCCTCGCGGCAGGCGAGTCAGCAGGAGCTCAGACCTCACTCGCCAGCTCCAGGTAGCAAATCCAATCAACCCATATGATTGAACCCTTAGACAGTAGGTGTATTGTTTTTATTTCTGTGGTATAATGGAACTACTTTTTATTACTTTTGTAACCATAGTTTTAGCATATTTTTGTAAAAACAGTTTTGTTTCAATTTTGGTGTGCAGTAAAGTATATTTTATTCTATTCTCTTTGCCGAGCTTCATTGCTATGCGAGAGAAAACTCAAACTATAAGCATTTTTTTCAATAAGACCATTACATGCAGTTTTGGATATCATGAAAATTAAAAAGATGCTGCTACAGTCCCAGTCACAAGACATAATAACTTGTAATAGTACTTTAGTTGCCCATTCCAAAGCGTAGATTTCTATAGAGAAAAATGGGCAAGAAACTCCATGGACACTCTTCATGATATAAACTGTACTCTAACTTTTCCAAGTTCAAACTACATCTGTGTCTATGCTGATTAGTTTTAACCGCATTAGTTTTAAAACGCATTGTTTCTCGCGTAGATCTACGTTCCGACATACTAGGGGTTAAAACCTGAGACATAATAAAACATCAGTCAAGCACCTCAGGTTCCGTACAAAGTTGCGACATAAATGGACATATCTTTTGACAGCTTAGATTTAGAAGGTCGATTTTTTCAAACCTTCAAGAAACTACATACTGGAGTAAATGGTTTTAATTTCAACTCGATATATTTATGCGTCCTCGAGATAAAAGATCTTGACAGATACATAGACAGACGGATAATAAAGTGATCCTATAAAGGACCCGTTTTTTCATTTTGAGATACAGGACCCTAAAAATAAGGTTGATGTAATAATATACATTTTTGGTGTTCATATTTTAAACTTGCTCTTTTTCCACCAAGAAAAATCTATAGAATGCATAGCTAGTATTATTTTATGTATCTTGGAATACAAAGTAGTTCCATTTTCACAGTGTTTTTTTCCTTTCTAATGATTCTTATAATTATTTTCTTTTGATATGTTTTTAGTATAGTAAGTTGCAGAAGTAATTAAATTATATCGAGGCTTGAACATTATATTCTTTTTTATTGCACTGTATACAATGCAGCCTCGGCTTTTATTTTTGCAGCAGACTGTATTTTGTGTACTGCACCAATGATGTGATAGATTTTCAATTCTAAATGTTTTTGACTATCTAAATGTGGTGTTTTTTTCCCTAAACTCCTTTTGTAACACAATTTTAGGGAAACGGGCAAATTTTTTAGTGAACTTTTTTTATTTCCCAAGTTATCTCGCCCGGTTCCAATAAACAAAAAACCGGCCAAGAGCGTGTCAGGATACGCTCAGTGTAGGGTTCCGTAGTTTCCCGTCCGTCACAATAAGTGTTCTTTACCACGGTAGGTCATGAAAGCACGGAAAATCGTAACATCGACTTTTAAAAAAATGACGTCATTACGCAACGCCATCTATCGAACCATTTATGAACTGGTTTTTACCTTAACATTTTGATGGTGTTAAAAAAATGAATTTTAGTTTTGTTCCAAATTGCCTTAGCATGTTCTTGATAGAAGTTTTATGTAGTTATAAGATACCGCCAATGCCAAGGAGAGACCAACCGAACAATTCGGTAATACCCGATCCAATGTAATAAGTACCTACAGCGCCATCTCTCGGGGAATTGGGTTACTAATTAATACAAAGACGTGCAAGTAGTTTTCGGTGGTAATTTTGGATTGCGAGAACCGATTTCAATAATTCTTTTTTTGTTTAATAAAAGATACGTTCAGGATAATAAAATATGTAAACGAAGTTAAAAAAAATGGTTGCATATACGATTATACTACAAACTTAGTCCAGAAATTATTTTGTACAACTTTTTGTCTTTCTTGTACAAAAACTGTTGTGTCAATCAAGTTCAAAATAATTTTCCTAGAAAGTCCTTATAAAGTTCCACTTTTAGATTTTTTTCATATTTTCTAAACTTATGGTTCAAAAGTTAGAGGGGGGGGGGACACATTGTTTTTTACTTTTGGAGCGATTATTTCCGAAATTATTGACATTATCAAAAAATGATTTTAGTAAACCCTTATTCATTTTTAAATACCTTTCCAACAATATATCACACGTTAGGGTTGAAATTAAAAAAAAAATCACTTCCCACTTTACATATAGGGTGGCTACCCTAATAAAACATTTTTTTTCCAATTTTTATTTTACCACTTTGTCGGCGTGATTGATATACATATTGGTACCAAATTTCAGCTTTCTAGTGCTAACGGTCACAGAGATTAAGCGAGGACGGACGGACGGACGGACGGACGGACAGACAGACATGGCGAAACTATAAGGGTTCCTAGTTGACTACGGAACCCTAAAAACGAGTCGTTTTGCTTACGGATAGTAGAATTTTGACATACGTCTCATAGAACTTATGTCAAAATACTACTATCCATAAGCAAAACAACTAGTTTTTTGTTTATTGGAACCGGGCGAGACTTTAATAAAATACTCTGAAAGTTACTGAAACTAAACACCGTAAATTTTCAACAGTCACTTTTATGGTCACAGTAAACTTTGCTCTCGTTAGATTATGGCCCATGCTATTTGCTGTCCTAAACTCAGTAATATTTTGATTGGTAAAAGGTTGCTTTTGTATGGGTGCCTTTAGAGGATAAATTACTGTGAGAGGACTGTAGGCTCTCACTTAATTACTCTTATCTAACAGTGTAACTCCGATAGAGTTATAGGATAGGAGGTATATGTCTTGTCAAACTATATGTATATATGTCTTGTCAAACTTTTTTGTAACAAGTTATTAAGTGAATGCTGTGGTGTCCTGTAATTGGAGGAGCACAGTTATCAGTTCATATTTGTATTTTTTTCGCAATCTTGTAATTTGTGTATTCTGTTGGAAATCCAAATAAATAAATAAATATCCAATACGTTAACCACGTATGAAATGAATTACAATATCAAATTACATTCACACTTAAGACTTCTCTGAATCTTTATATCGTACATGATTATTTAAATTTAGCGTTTCGTGAAAAGTCTTTTTATTTTACTTGTACTTATAGCATTCTTATGACTTTCAATCCACATAACATTATCAATTGAATCTTACTCTAATACAACATCTGCATAGTCCTTATGTAAGTTGACCATGATTTTAGTCTGGACCTCCAAAGAGACTATGACATTCTAAGTTTGTTTCGGCGGTTTCTTTAGAGTAGTCGGGTATGAAACACCAGCCAGCCTTATTTAGTTAAAAAAAAAACGACGTGTGAAGTGAAAAAAAACCTACTTGCAAATAGCGTCCTCTCCAATCTAACATTGCCCGTTTCCCTTCTCACTGACAATGCTAATCATGATTATTTCATGTATCAACAGCACGCCCTCATCAAAGTCATCAGCTACACAGAAAACCCTCAGGTTACATACGACTGTCATTTTGCTTATTATGCTCTGTATTGTCTTTAGTTTCAGATAATGTAGGTATACCGCACGTATATATATTATGGTCTTCTTTAATTGTAGGGTAGTCTTTTAAAATTAAATCTAAAGAGTTCTTTATCTGGAAGATAGCAGTTTCTTTTAATTTATTTCTCATCTATCAGAAGTAGCATTATAGTATTTAAGTTTAATGACTTGGATTTGAATTCCAAAAGCAACAGATTTGACTCACATATCTTCTTGAACATATCTTACTGAACATAATTATGTTCAATTAACAATATTTTTGTATTTTCAACTTAGACGCAAACTTTTACCACACAAATAATTTTACTATGTAACGTAGTCTAGTTTAAAATTATTTATGACATATACTCACGCCATCTAAATAGTGACCTCACAGTATTGTGTTTCTATGTGTCGTAGCATTTAAGTAATCTTGAACTGTATTATGAAGTGTTTAAGTCTTCATTTCTTTGTTGCAAAAGAAGAATTGGGTAATTCATCTATCAAAAGATGAATCTGTCCAGTTTTCTCTTGCATTTGAAAAATGGTGACTCTGTGATGAGATAATACAGCTCCGATAAGTATTTGTAGCATAGTACATACCTAAAATACACTGTTTACATGTTTATGTTGTGATTAATTAACATACAGTCCCATTTTACGATTTAATTTGTATCTCGTTCTCTAAAAATTTATATTTTTTGTAACTACCAGTTAAGAAGGTATTTTTGCATTCGATTTCAATTTTTTATTTCTCTTTAGAAAGTTTTCTTAGATCAGTTCTATTTTTATTGCTGCTACATAGATTTATTACTAAAATTAAATTTTGCTTAAGCCAAGCTAAAGTTGCATTATTAAACATAACATTAACGTAATTAAATACTTACGTCATTAATTCCATCTGATAAAAATGTTTAGTAGAATCAATTTCCATTAGTATCTCATTGATAGGAAACTATACTTTTTTTTAACATGTGAGTAATTCTTGCACGTACGTATTTCTGTTCTTATAACTCTTACAACTTCAAATGTACTTAACATTCTTGCCCAAGTATATAAATTTTGACTTCGATATTCTAGAAAACACTTTTCATTAGAATAGTTAAAGTTAATTCATGTAAAGCCTCTTACTCATAAAATGATTATACTCCATTAAATAAGGATATGTTACGCATGTGATCCTTTTCAAAATCATGCTCTAAGCATGCTTTGCCTTCAACTTTTTATCTTACAAAAATTGGTCCTACAGATAATTCTTTATTTACAGGATCTCGGCGTGGGTCGAGAGCTAGCAGTGGACACTCCGCCACTTCTCTCCGATCAGCTACTCTCAGATCTCCAACATCGACAACCCCTGGTCCGACATCAGTCACCGTCGAAATTCGTGCACCAGATGTGTAAAATGATCATGACAATCATTAAGTTGATATTAAAGTATAAAATGATGATACAAAATATAAAGATCGAAAGGTTTATAAGATAAGAGATATCTTAAAGAATGATGTAAGTGATGATACTAACATGCATGAGAAATTATAAAAGTACTGTAAAAACCAGTCCATCGTTTAAATTATTTGTGATATATTACACCGATGGTTCAATAAGTATTTAGGCTTATATTCATCCATTTTATAGTAATAAAATGCACTATATCTGTCGTTAAATCAGCCACTTGGAAAGTGCCTCAGAAGTTACATAAAGTTTTGTCTCACTTGATTATAATTTTGGTAATAAGATAAAATATAAACACAAAATTAGTAAGTAATGTTAAAATATAATAGTTATGATCACATTCACAGCCCAATATACGTCACGTTTAATAGAAGTAGAGCACAGTTCAACGATTCATAGATTAAAACAACTAGGTTTACTTACGTAAGCTTTTTTAGCAATGAAAAAGTAAGCTTTTTGGCAAACATTTTTGTAGTTTGATAGTTTTAAATTGTCGATTATTAATAGATAGGTCGTAATGGTTTCTTCTTTTCAGTACCCCATGTAAGTACATATGCTAGATTCTACTCCCTGCCTTAGACATAAAGTTTAGCTTACATAATAAGCATCGTATAACTAAAAATATTTATTTACGGGGACCATCCTCTATATGGGAGCGATCAGAATTTTGAACGGTGGATATTTAAGATAAACGGTGGGAAGCTTCAATGCTGCTTTCTATAATATGATAAGACTTTTATTAAATATTAGTGTAAGAACGATAATAGCTTTTCTTTAAACCATTTCTATGAGAGAGAGTTGTGAATCGAAGTTAAGATTTCATTACTTACTGAGTTCTTTAGTATCGTTAGTCTTATCACTGTGTAAACCGGGGAAATTTACACAGAGTAAAAAAGTAATAACTATTTCATAGGTTACTTCATTGCACTTCTGATGCTTAGACCAAATTTTATGCAATGCGCACAAAATGTGAGTACATTTAGTGGTTCTGCGATAGACTATGTACAACGGCGAAAAGCATAAGAAAAATGTATAGGAAAAATATATAAATTAAAAAAATAACATCACTTTCATTAATATGTATGGGTAATACTTCAATTAAGGGGAAGAATTGACGTATCGCCGATACTAGATCATTCACTAAGGAAAGAAAATTACTGTAAGCTATTGTACTTGATAAAACATGATAAAAAATATGCTCACATTGTGAAAAAATGTATTTCGTACACTGTGCTAGATATTATTATGTACCTACTGAAAAAATTACGCTGTAATTTAATTATATAAACTTTTATTATAATATAACTTATACTTCCCAATATCGGTGTTTTAATTACTTGCCCATTTTTTGCGAATCATCAAATAACTTCCCCCGCTCTAGGCTAGCTCTGGGCGGGGGAGGGGGGAGTGTCAGACTTTTACTGACTAAAAGAGAGAGTAAAAGTACTCTTCTTGTACCGGGGCCGCGGTATCTCTTTCGAAAAACTTGCAACGCCGGAATTACACGCCTAAGAAGATCCTATAGTAGTTATTTTTCTTTTTTCCAATGTCGTGTGGTTTGACTATCGTAGGTGTGAGACAACCCCCAGTAGACCAACTCTAAGGCCCGGTGCCCATTATCGACATCGGAATGACTGAGGATTTTAGGTGGCAAATAGCAATATACATTAACGTAATGGCAATAAAGTAGACATTTCCATTATATATGGTCGTAATAACAAAAATACCGCTTCGGTATGCTTGAGGCTGCTGTATCGGCAGTCTTGAGAATGCTTCGGGATGCTTTCGGCATTCTTCGGTACGCCGACGGCGCCGAGGCAATATATTCGGCAAGCTACAGGACGGGACGGTGCGGCATGCTTAAGGACGCCTCGTCATCCCTAAGAACGTTGCAGCATGCCAAAGCATAGTTTCCGACAGTGTGCGCTTGCATATAGGATGCCGAAGGATCCTTTTCCTTGCCGATGCCGATAATGGGCGCCGGGCCTTAAATGGCAGCTGAGACAGATGGATACGTGACGGAGGTGCAGCTCTTGTGGCAGTATGTGAGGAGACCCATAACCACTGCATACCCACCCATAACTATACACAAGACGACTGTTCCATACTGAGTCGATTTGATTGACAGTTTATGCCTACAACAGCTGAAGCCCAAAGATTCTTTGGCAAAGTTTGCACTAAGAGCGTTAACATTTTTTTGCAGGGTATGTCTAAGTCATCATCATAATTTTCTTGCCCTTTTCCAATTCTATTTGGGGTTGGGGCAACACGTTTTCTTCTTCCATTCTCCCTGTCAGTTGTATCGGGATCATTTACTCCTTTCTCTTTTAAATCCTTTCTTTTAGGGTAGGGAAAATAACTGATTTAATTAAAACTGGAGAAACAGCCGTATCAAATAAAACAAAAACATGTCTGTTCATTATCATGGTTTATGGTACAACTCCAAGATTAATATAAGCTTGTTGAGACAATAAACCAAATTTGGCATAATAAATGGCGTCGGATATTAGTTTCTGTGCTATCGTCAGTTGTTTCTTATCTAAACCTCGTAGTTGCAAACCTATGGCCTTTCCAAATATGTCCCAATCTTCATTTTTCATGTCTACAGGATCATCAAGAGATTTTTCCGTTTCAAGACTGCTTTCATTAGTACTTTTATAAACTATAGGATTTGTGAATTTTCTCCTTTTGATTGGTGGTGTGCTGGCTGGCTCTGAGTGTTGGTAACTCCCCTCTTCGTCTGATGTTGATGGTGAAATAACCTGAAGTCAATGATGAGCAAAGTTATTTAAGTATCTTTTTGATCATCTGTCTGGATTAAGTGATCTTTTCTTTAACCCTTCCGAAAAGAGAAGATTTGTAGAAAATATGCAAAAACTTTAAGCTTGGTACCTCAAATTTTTTAAAGTTAAATTAAACCTATATCGACCAAATGACTGGATCTCTCAATCCAGACGCGACTGAACAGAAGTTAATTTCAAGATTTGGAAATTTGCGGTCCCATGCTTTAAGTTTTTAATATTTTTTACTAAACTTCCTATAAATCACACTTGTTTTTTTAAGCACATCTTTTGAGTATTCTTTTCTTTATCTTTTTTGACACGTTCCTATTAGCTTCAGCTAAAACTAGTTAACGTATCCTAGAAGTTAAATTTGACGTCCTTCTGGTTTTCGATTTAACTGAAATATAAGTCTAAGTAAGCCACGTCATTCCAAACATCCAAACATTTAAAAAAAAATAGCTTTGCCTGACCGAAATTTTTTGACATCACTGGCACAAAACAATACATATTCAAATTATATCAACATAGGTAGGTACCTTAATGTCAATCAAATTGACATGGACTATAAAATAAGAGGTTACGAGCTAAAATCCCTAATATATCCGTTTTTTTTTTAATTATAAACTATAATTGTTGTTAGATATTTACGTTACAACATACATTTCGTAATTACCATGTAAAAAGGATGAGCCTATTATCATTGACCGCGCACAAATCCAGGCTCTGGGTTGTTACTGAGCATACCTCAATATTGCTGGAAATCGAACCGAGGACTTCATAATGAGCATAAGTAACCACTATTTTTATTTTTGAGTGAAAAATCTTTTGTAAATCAAAATGGACAGGCCTGAAGTTACACCTGTCAATATTAGCTCTGTTTAGTAAAATAATAATACGTAAAATCACTAGAAAGTTAGACCAGGTCTAACCATTTCAAAAGTTTCAACCACTTGACTAAATTTAGCTGTCTAAATCTAGCAAGCACGCGAGCCAGAATGTTTGGCTGAGACTTACTTAGGTGCGAGCGAGAGCCGGGAGAGCAAAAATAATCGTGCTACGGCAAAATGAGTTGTAAACTGCACGAAATACATTCGTTATTGTTTTGTATCAAATAAACTTACCTCAGTTTTTAAAGGATCCGTTTGCTTAGACGGGCTTAATTCGCTTGGGCTGTCACCAAGAAAAGACAAGGCGTCGAAGTACCATAATGTAGGCTCATGTACTTTATGCTCATCATCTACGTTATTTGCTTGAGATTCTTTAACCTGTGATTAAAAACGGAATCATTGTAAAAAAAAAAAAGTTTGCAGTCAAGTTCCATAGATGGCGTTGGTTTCAGTTTAAGTTTAGTTAGGCCTCGCAATTTTAATCGAACATCTATATCTGGATCTCTGTTTATATCTTAAAAATATCATACTTATTTGAGGTTATGTTCGAAAAATACGAAAATATTATGATTAAACAAACCTTACGTAACTGCCTGTAATAATTTGTCCGTAAATTAAGAATTTTCTTTGTAATCGTTTGCAGATTAGCATTTTCGTCGAGTCTTTTGTAAACTTCAAGCAGTTTTTGATTGGCATTCGTTCTTCTGTATTTGTTCTTATAATCTACATGTTTCTTATCCCATAGTAGGGGCATGTCCTTGTACATCTCTAAGATTTCTATCATCACTTTCTTTTCGGTTGTAGTCGTCATTTTAGGTGTTTTCGTGGCGCGGTGATTGGCGTGGACACGTGACGGTGCACAAGTTTGCTCGCGTCTGTGGCCGCGAGGCAACTGACCCTGCTTGTGTTAGAGCGCTGACTCGCTGCACGCTATTCAAAGTTGTGTAGATAGGATACCAAATTAGACTCTGTACAATAACAACGCCTAGCGGTTTACTCTTTTGCTACGATTCGTGGCTGACTTCTTTTAGATTCTAACATTTTTAGTCTAAGTAAGTTAGTGCACTAAAAGGTTTTGGATCCACAGAATGAATATGGGGTGAGCCTGTCGCGTATCTGGATGAAACTGGTCCTTTCTTATTAAGAGTATGAAAGGCCAAAAAGCCATCTGTGTAGTTTTACCTAACTAGGTAACTTCCTAATTTGTGCTGTACCTTAATAAATGTCTTAAGTACCTTTTTATCAGTTACAGGTTGTATCCTGCGGTTTTATCCGTATTTGCTAGATTTTAGGGTTGATGCGTTAAAATAGCTACCTAATTAATTACTTTCCTTTAACAATTGAGGTACCAAATGCAAAAAAAGAAAACAAATCTTTCCGATTTTCGATTAGTAGTTCGTAGTAGAGATTCGCGCGTATAAACTCTTCAACATTATATTATATAATATTACATAACCCACGCCGGTAATCCCCAAAGGTCTAGTCAGAAAATGGACTTTGCGCCAGTTACGCTTAAATCCCATGTTATAGGGGGCAAGCCTATTGCCGTCAAGCGGTCATAAATCCATTATCCGTGGCTGCATAATTTCTGGTATTTTATATTATGCCAAAAGTCAAACACACGGAATGTATGGTCTACAAAGTAAGTTGATTCAGTGAGTCGCTATTTAACAACGCATTTACACATGTGAGGGTTACAAATAAAACTTTTAAATAAAATAGGTAAATTGCTGTTCCAAACCAGCCTTTGAGTTTTGTTGGAGACCATGCCTACAGTCATGTTAGTTAATGACTATCAACCTAGATGGCGTTGTTTGAAATATCTAAATAAGTTTGTGAAAATGCGTCGTAATGGGAATGAAATGTTTTGAAGGTTCTAGATAAGATAACTGGAGATGGATCAAGGTATTTATGTTGTAAGAGTACAGGCAGAGAGGAAGTCTCAAGTACGCTTATTAGGTATCTACTTAGTTCAATTAGATTTCCTCTAGAAGTATCAACTGTACTGTAGCAGCTAGTTGGTTTATTTTTTTAATGTAAATTAAAAAAAAAATGTCAAGATTAAATTAGTTGCACCGCGTGCTCGTGCCAGGCATATTAATTGAAGATAAGGATTTGTCAAAGTGTACCAGTCCTACTTAAGTTTAAATTTTGAATTTCAGCTGCAGTTCGTCTAGTTTTCTAATTCTATATTCAATTAAGATAGCATTGAGACCAGAGACAAGTCAGAACTTTTAGTCTCTAGCCTGATGTCTAAACCGTAAGAGTTTTGTCGCTTCCACGTTAGCTTGTATACCACAAAAGTTAACAAAACCAATGTTTCTTCTCCTACTTAAGACCTTTTGCATTTTCATCTTCATTAATTGTTCAGCTTAAGTGTTGCCTGTTGTGTTTAAGTGTGGCTTCCCTTAATCAGATCATCGTTTAGAGGTACGTCTCTTGGATCACTTCCTTTATATGCTTCAAAAAGAAAAAATGGAACCCTTATATTTAGTTATAGGATCACTTTGTTGTCCGTGTGTCTCTGTCTGTGTGTCTGTCATGACCCTTTATCTTGGAAACGTGTGAAGGTATTGAATTAAAATTTTAATTATTTTCTCAAGTCTGCGGCCCCTTGGAGGTGTGAGAAATTAACTCTTTAAGTATAAGCAGTCAAAAGATATGGCCGTTTATATCGTTTGCTCAAACCCTTGATGCGTGAGTCTGACTCGCACTTGGCGGTTTTTTATATTACCTATATGTTGCCAGATGTTACCTTTTGACCAGGTAAAAAAAAACATAAACATTACCTACATACATAACGAAACTTCTTGCTAGTAATAATAAATCAGATATATATGTAATGTAAGCCCACATTTTTGGCCAGTTATATTTAAGTCTCATGTTATAGAGCCTTTAGGGGGAGCCTTTTGCCATCAACCGGGCATATATTTATTTAACACTTCAAGCACAACGTACAGAGGATTTAATGCCATAGGCATGTTCTACCAGTCAACCATATATCCAGCTTTTGTACTACTACCAAGAAATTCCTGGTGAGAAAACCCAATAACACTTTGCCTTACCCCAATTTTCAGTTAAGGCAAAGTGTTACTAGGTATTTCCTAGGATCTCAAGCTCAACCTTCTCGACCATTAGCGATGATACGACCTTATGGAATTCTATTTTTATACTGAACTAACTTTTGCCCGCGGCTTCGCTTGCGTTTAATTCGGGGTAACACTGTTCCCCTTTCCTGATTTGCAGATACTTGTAGATTTTGCCCTAGCGCCTGATTTATTGTAATAGCAAAGCTAAGTTTTCCCTTTTCTTCCCTCTTTCTCCCTCATTTTTTTTTATTTTAAAAAAAATAGCCTATGTCCGTCTCCAAGGTTCCAACTATCTCTGTACCAAAATTCATCAAAATCGGTTTAGCCATTTAGGCGTGAACAGGTAACAAACAAACAAACTCACTTTCGCTTTTATAATACTAGTAAGGATTATTGGGCCCATAATAATAGCACTTTTTTTAAGGAGTATGACGACTTTCAGCATCTAATAAGTATACTGACTTCTGATGGGTCTTTTTCTATTTCTGACGTCGTACTGAAAATGTTCATATTACCTTTAAACCGAAGTATCTATCTGGACCTCGGTAGTACAATTCCTTTCTCGAACCAATTACACTCTCCAAGTCCCGAACAGCAATAAAAATTCTATAAATGTTAAGCATTTTGTATTTCAAATAAAAATACCAAACAAGATTATTACGTTCAATACACGCGTCTTCATACAGGGTAACAAAAGTAGTGGAGGAAATATCTTATAGTATGCGAGCAAACAAGCTCACGAGCCTTGAATATGTGGGGAAACATACGGGTTATGCACGATTAGGCGACGGTTTCTTGTAGCTTTTTTATATTGTAGCTCAAGATAACAATAACATCCGCAAAAAAATGCTTGCGGTATAAGCCAACCGTTCAACTGAGACTAAGGCATTTTCTTGCGGATTTATAATACTCAAATAACTTGGGGAGAGCGTCCGACTTTTACTGACTAAAGCTCACCCACGTTCCTTCTTTTGCCCTTTCAGTGTGTAAAGTGTGAAAGTATAGTATATATACCACAACCCGCAACCCCGGCAGGCGGTGGCCCTGGCAGGCCCCTCTGCTTTGCTAACATCTCTTTGAGACGCGCGTGGAACACGAACGCGCCGTCGACACGGCCTGTCGTCAGTAAATATGGACGGACGGTAAGCTACCCATTGCTCACTGTCCATAGACCCGCAACGAGGCTAAAAAGTGACTGTCCACTTTTTTATTTATAAAAAGAGTCACAAAAATTGGACTGGCCTGTCCCAATCGCTATCTCGTATGTTTCCAACTGTAGAGGCAGTCAAGAAGCTTATAGTCGGAACTAGGACAGTGTGGGAACTCAGTATATTTCAGTTTCTAGTGAATTTTCACTAAGTCCGACATTCACGAGTTCTCTTTGAGTTAACATTATTTATTTTAAGTTTTAAATGTAAATCTTGAACTTGTTCGTCGCCGCAGCTGCGCTGTGAATATTTCTAAACTGTTATTCTTGTATTGGATGAGTTTTGTTTTACATTCCCAGTTTGATCGTGGAGTTGAATGAAAATATTATAGTTGTATATGTTGAAATATTCTACGTATTGTAGTGACACACTTTAATGTTTATTTCAACTTAAAAAACCACAGAAAGTGTAACAGTTTTTTTTAACTTTGCCCCACACTAGGAATTTCTCCTGTATCGTGGGTACGTTTACAAACATTTAAACTCACATACACAAACAGCCAGACCCTAAAACAACTATCTGCAGGTCATACAAATATTTGTTCCGTGCGGGACTTGAACCCGCGACACGCAGCTAGCAGTCGATCGCTCAGCCACAGCGCCAACCGTGCCGTTTAAAAGTCTACAGACTAAAATAATTCGTGAATTAGTTTTATGTTTATTATGCACTTTTGTAAATGTACTTTTGTACGTTTGTAAATAAACAAAAACTGATTTGGATGTTTATCACACGCTAAAATTTCTTGGTCCATATAATATATTACTATGTTTCCTGAAATATAAATCCATCCACTGTCTCTTGTAGTATTATGGGACAAGGCTATTTCTAAAAGATTTTTATTAAAATTGTACCGTGTCGTACCTAATCTAATTATGATGGCACTCAGGTGCAGATCAGTGCGCAAGCACTCAACTGACTTATTTTTTTCTTAGCTGGTAGCGAGCTTAATTACATTGACCTGGCACACTGACGACGCTTTTACTTTTATTTAATGAACGCACCCTGACGCTTCCCGACGTCTTTGATGCTTCGGAAATAAAATAAAAATATTTTTATTTCACTTAGGATTTATAAAACGTCGAGAAAAGATGCACGGTTCGGGTTGGTCGTTTCCTATGGAGAAAATAATAAAACTAATAATAATAAAAAGGTTTATTCATTTTTACAAGAGTTTCTTAACAGCTAGTGATTGAAGCCTCCTTTTAAGCAAGGGAATGCTTGTATTAGGAGATTCCGCTCTTCCACACCTTGTGTTATTTTTTTTACAATTTTTACTTGTACCTTTTTAAGTTAACTAACCACTTAACGAGAAGAACCGGCAAGAAACTTCATGGTTACTGTTTTAACATTAAACAAAACATAACCATTAATTACATTTTTAACAATACCATTAGTGTTGATGCAAGTGACCATATAAGGCGGTGATAGACTACGTTTTTTCCACGCACTCGGGATTCTGGCTGCCAGTTACAAATCCACACCAAAGGGCTTATCCACTTTCCATTAGTACTAGAAGTTTTAGGGGACTGCCGTCTATTCTATACTAGATTGTTATAGGTAACTGGTGCCATAAGTATTGTATATTGCCATTAATCCTTACTGTAATATTATAAAAGCGAAAATGAGTTTGTTTGTTACGTCTTCACGCCTAAATGGCTAAACCGGTTTTGATAAATTTTGGTACAGAGATAGTTGGGAATTTTGGTACGGACATTGGCAATTTTTTTTGAAAAAAAATGTGAGACATGAGAGAGAAAAAAGGAAGAAAAGGGAAAACTTAGCTTTGCTTTTACTATCAATAAGGCGCAAGGGCAAAAACTACAGGTAGCAGGTACCTGCAAATTAAGAAAGGGGAACTGTGTTACTCCAAATTTAACACGAGCGAAGCCGCGGGCAAAAGCTAGGTAGATATAAATTAAGGTTCAATAATTATTATTTTTACGTTAAAAAAATGGTTTAATTCTTAAACCAATAAATTCATTGTGTATTTAAGATTTAAATTTAACAATTTCTGCACGTACTCCTATTTGATCAAACGATACCAAAACAATCATAAATCGTTTCCAATTACACACAAAACGTCATTCCCAACTGCTCCTAACTAAATTAAGGAGCACCATAATAATAGTTTTACCCAATAGTCTATTTTGCAGCGTCCATCACGTACGCTCATTCATGTTATATTCATTGGGTAATTGCATAAATTATAGAATGGACCACTTCCAATATGAATGCTAATTTGTTGGGCAGCAATGTTCCCAATAACGTGAATTGAAGAAAAACATGAAAGCAAATATTGAATGTTGTTATTTTGTCTGTTTTGAAGTACTTTTCGAGAGGCGATAGATGTGAAAAAGGAATTGAAGTAATAAAGATTGTTTCACAGTTCTACCAAATTGATTCAGTTTGAGTATGACTGACATCGTCAACTAAATCGCTTAGTTGCCGCTTCCCATGACCCAAGGGCTGGCTTTTACCTTGGCTAAAGGCTAAGTGTGCGGGCCTGTGGACCGGGAGCAATGGGTAGCTCACCTTTTGTCCGTCTATTTACGACAGGCTGTGTCGACGGCGCGTTAGTGTTAAACGCGCGCCTCTAAGAGATGTCAGCAAAGCAGAGGGGCCTCACAGGGCCTCCGTCTGCTGGGGTTGCGGGTTGTTCGAAAGAGATACCGCGGCCACGGAACGTAAAGGGCAATAGAAGGAACATGGGTGGGTTTTAGTTAGTACCATTCTGACACTCGCGGGGGAAGTTATTTGATGATTTTCCATACGCAAAAAAGGCTATGTGTCGCTATGTAACGTGGCAATGCGGCCAGTCTCTTAGGTACATTACCAGCTGACAGCGTTGATGACGCGATTTTTGATGCCCTTTTATAGTGTGTTGTTTGTTAGTTCAATTATTCTAGTTTATTTAATTGTTATAATGTAAATAGTTAGTTTAATTTCAAATGGTAAAACACGATAATGAATACAAACTTCAAAACAAATAATTGTGATGGTTGATGTTAATTAATTCGTTTGATATAAGCAATTGAACATGGCCATTAATATAATATTACACTTTGGTCATGGCGTTTGAAATAAATGGTAAATTAGATAAATATCGGGTGTTTCGTCGTTTCGCACCACGAGTGGTTCGGACCGCGGTGTGAAACGCAGAAGAGCTCTTAGGAATAGGCTGTTTCGGACCGCGGTGTGAATCGACCATAGAAGATTTTGAATGGGTTTATTCGAACCGCAAATGGAACAAAAAGTTTTCTCAGTAATAATGCTTAAAGTACAGCCAGGCACAAAATAAAATAGCGGAAATAATTTAAACTCTAAGTAATACTTTTGGTACCTATTTACAACTCTTATTTTTACTATGCATAATGATGTATTTTAATGTTGGTTGGCTGACCAAAATAGGTATGTGTAAAAAATATACATAGTGTCGGTCTCGGTACACACGTTACTATCTCTTTGTTACTTTAAGGACTCCAGGTAAAAATTATCCCTTTGTCAAACCCTGGCAATAAACAATAGAAAAGGATAAACCGCAAATATGCGCTTCTGATTGGTTCACCTGAGTCTTAGGGCCATAAATAATCTATCTCGCTTGCACTAATGGGTCTTATGGAGCCGTCTAGTGAAGGGCGTAACAATAAAAGACATATTATCGATAAGTAACGTTTATTATCGTATATTGTTCACAAAATTAAAAAAAATCACAATATTTTATATTAAACTATATTTAAAAATTATATACAGTATTTTCATACACAGAGAAAGAAAGTTTATTACAAGAAACAAAGTAGATCATATTGTGTCCCTTAAATGAGCCGTTAATATTACAAAAAGATTTAAATTACCTATATAATTATTAAAGAAAAAAGAATCTTCATCGGAGTCTTCATCATCAGAGTCTTCGTCTTCTGCCAAATTTATTATACGTGGCGCGTGATCTCTAATTAGAGCTTTTTGTAAGTCTTTGCTTTGAAGTTCTTCGGCATGCCTCACACATGTGGCCTAGTTTTCTCGTGTGGCATTATCTATGGCTTGGTGGAGTTAATTTTTGACATCTGCTATCTTGAAAGTATTACTGTTCTTCGCAACTCCCTTTATTTGTGCCCAAATTAGTTCTATCGTTAGCACGTGCGCAGGTAGCCGTTTATCGATAACTAGGGTCCGGCGCGTTGCACATTCCTATCTTTTTTAACTTTTATGACCTTACGACTCAAATGATAATGCGCGAACATTACTATTAGCATGCGTTTGAATGTAAAAGGATCTCAGTACCCTTCTGGCTTCTATAGTGGGTTTAATGTGACGGGATGAAGTGTTTTCCAAATATGTGAACTTGTAAATCGAACAAGGTAAGTAAATCCTGCAATAATCTTCTCATATTCTTCTTATAATTTTCAAAGTGATATCATCTTAAAAAAATATTTTCTACTTAGCTTTAAATAAATAAAGAAGCTCCATGATTACTTTTAATGTTTTACATTTATATGATAGGCAGCCCAAAATAACATCAAAAGTTAATATGAAAAACCCTGACACTGCTTAGTTATTTACCATAAGAAAGTTATTAAATTACCTATATGAATATGACCAATTTATTTTTAACCACATACGTTTTCATGCATATTTTTTGTTTAGGTTGCTGCTTCATCTCTCTGAAAATGTCTGGTGACCCATCAACTTCACATGGTGGCCCAATTATCCACTTTCTAAAAACGAAGAGAGGTGGCCAAATGCTGTGTCGTGCTGGATATAACTATGTGTTAAAGCGAACGAACAAAGACGGCTCTGAATTATGGAGGTGCACCAACAAAGATTCAAGTAAGTGCAACGCAACAATCAAAGTCAAACAAAATCCACTTGCAATACTTCATGAGACTGCCCATAACCATCCACCAAGGGAAGAAGCAGAGATTGAAATAGAGAAACAGATGTATTTATGTACTGAATCAGTCAAAAAGAATATTAATAAACCAGTAATGCAAATTTTCGACGATACCATACAAAATCTATCCGACCAAGGAGTAAATTTGGTAAATCCATTACCAAAATTTAAAAACATCAAGAACAAACTGTACAGACAAAGAAATTCATCTCTGGGTGCTAAAAAACTAAACTTCCGAAAAGCCCGTGACCTCGAAGTACCGAAAAAATTTGAAAATTTCTTGTTTGCCGAATTCAAACACAAAAACATCCGCGCGCATCCTTATTTTTGCTAACAAAGAAATGATTAAATATTTAAAAAAATGTACACGATTTCTTATCGACGGCACATTCAAAATTTGCCCGAAGTGTTTCTATCAAGTATACACTATTCACGCTGATGTAGGCAGCAATGATGAATACGTAAATGTGGTTCCTGTGCTGTATGCATTGCTTCCCGACAAGAAAAGAGCCACATATGACATTTTATTTCAAATGATAAAAAGTCAAGTAAAAGAATGGGCGCCTACACATATTTCAATGGACTTTGAAATGACTGCGATATCAGCAATCAAAGATTTATTTCCAGAAGTCAAAATAGTCGGATGCTATTTTCACTATATTCGCAGTTTATGGCGTAAAGCTAAGCAATTGGGAGTAGTGAAATCAAAACTGGGCGCTAACCATGTGAAATTGTGCATGGCATTGTCACATTTACCGCCGGACTTGTTGGAAGATGGCTGGCTATATGTAATGGCAGAAAGTCCAAAGAGTAACAAAGTCACACAGTTCAATGACTATTTTGTCAAAACATGGCTGGAACATGATGTGCTTTCAAACACATGGAACACTTACAATGAAAGCGACAGAACCAACAACATGGTGGAGTCGTGGAATGCAAGGATAAAAAAGACCATTACAGAAAAACCCAATATTGCACAGTTTCTTCAGGGAATACAAAATGATGCCAAATATTATTGTGGTATATTAGCAAGAACTGGTGACATCCAAATTTCAAAAAGGAAAGCAGAAACCATTGAAATGAATCAAAGAATACAGAGCATCATACAAGAGTTATTGACTGGTGAGATTACTGTCGGTCATTGTTTGGAAAAATTGAGAGTTTAGCATTTCAGTTTATTATTAATTAAAGTAAATTTTTATATTCTGTTGATTTTAAATATTTTTATTTTATTTTTACTATTGGTTAAAAATTAAGAGTTTAATGTTACTTGAATATGTATAGGATTAGGTATATTTTTATTATTGTCATTTGCATATTTTAAAACTAAATGAAAAAGAGCCCTTTGACCGATCATATAAAGGAAAGTGCCTATGTAAACAAAACAATTATTTTTACAAAATCATCAATATATCCGTTAATTTTTTTATAATACATGTTAAAACTTTCCATAGATTCTATCACATGACACTGAAGAAAAATTAATAAAACACAATTAAAATATTTGGAGGTTACCTATGAAAAGGCTATTTTCGTTTAGACTTTATGTCAGTATATTATTTTATTTTTATTTAATTTAATTTTTACGTCAACCAACAGATAAAACACAAGACAGGCTTAATCTAGACAAATGTAATTTTAAATGCTAGGTATACACGTCCTGATGGTAGGTTGACATGACGTGCATAAAGTTTATTTACCCTTGATGGGCGTGATAACATGTAAGGTGTGTCGAAGTTAGATGGTTCGTAAGTGTAGTCTAGACAATTTTTAAAAGATAAATAAGATAAATGAAACAATTTTCGAAGTCTGTGATTTTTAATAATTACTAGTGCATTTTGTCATGTTCATGTGCCATCAAACTGTTGACTTAAAAAATTACGTATGATGTTTCGAACTGTTGTTTTAATCAGTAGTAAATACTTAATTATTTTTTGTTAAGTTTTGTTGTGTATGTATTTGTTAGTTTTAAGTCAGAATGTGTACCTAATGTTTCAACTGTGATTTAAACTAGTTCTCAATTACTAATCAAACTGTGATTTTAATTCAACCACTTTTACTAAGTTTTCGTATGCGATTGTGATTTTGAAATATGATTACAAAATATCAAGTCGTAACTGTTTTATTTTCACGAAACCCTTTTCTACTCGACTGTACATACAAACTTTGAAATTAGCTTGTACCTAAACATAGTGGTTCCAATCGCCCCATTCCTAAGAGCTATTGGTCGATTCACACCGCTCGGCGCTCCAAGGACCGCCGCGGTGCGAAACAGCCCATTCTTAAGAGCTCTTCTGCGATTCACACCGCGGTCCGAACCACTCGTGGTGCGAAACGACGAAACACCCACAAAGGGGTGTTTCGTCGTTTCGCACCACGAGTGGTTCGGACCGCGGTGTGAAACGCAGAAGAGCTCTTAGGAATAGGCTGTTTCGGACCGCGGTGTGAATCGACCATAGAAGATTTTGAATGGGTTTATTCGAACCGCAAATGGAACAAAAAGTTTTCTCAGTAATAATGCTTAAAGTACAGCCAGGCACAAAATAAAATAGCGGAAATAATTTAAACTCTAAGTAATACTTTTGGTACCTATTTACAACTCTTATTTTTACTATGCATAATGATGTATTTTAATGTTGGTTGGCTGACCAAAATAGGTATGTGTAAAAAATATACATAGTGTCGGTCTCGGTACACACGTTACTATCTCTTTGTTACTTTAAGGACTCCAGGTAAAAATTATCCCTTTGTCAAACCCTGGCAATAAACAATAGAAAAGGATAAACCGCAAATATGCGCTTCTGATTGGTTCACCTGAGTCTTAGGGCCATAAATAATCTATCTCGCTTGCACTAATGGGTCTTATGGAGCCGTCTAGTGAAGGGCGTAACAATAAAAGACATATTATCGATAAGTAACGTTTATTATCGTATATTGTTCACAAAATTAAAAAAAATCACAATATTTTATATTAAACTATATTTAAAAATTATATACAGTATTTTCATACACAGAGAAAGAAAGTTTATTACAAGAAACAAAGTAGATCATATTGTGTCCCTTAAATGAGCCGTTAATATTACAAAAAGATTTAAATTACCTATATAATTATTAAAGAAAAAAGAATCTTCATCGGAGTCTTCATCATCAGAGTCTTCGTCTTCTGCCAAATTTATTATACGTGGCGCGTGATCTCTAATTAGAGCTTTTTGTAAGTCTTTGCTTTGAAGTTCTTCGGCATGCCTCACACATGTGGCCTAGTTTTCTCGTGTGGCATTATCTATGGCTTGGTGGAGTTAATTTTTGACATCTGCTATCTTGAAAGTATTACTGTTCTTCGCAACTCCCTTTATTTGTGCCCAAATTAGTTCTATCGTTAGCACGTGCGCAGGTAGCCGTTTATCGATAACTAGGGTCCGGCGCGTTGCACATTCCTATCTTTTTTAACTTTTATGACCTTACGACTCAAATGATAATGCGCGAACATTACTATTAGCATGCGTTTGAATGTAAAAGGATCTCAGTACCCTTCTGGCTTCTATAGTGGGTTTAATGTGACGGGATGAAGTGTTTTCCAAATATGTGAACTTGTAAATCGAACAAGGTAAGTAAATCCTGCAATAATCTTCTCATATTCTTCTTATAATTTTCAAAGTGATATCATCTTAAAAAAATATTTTCTACTTAGCTTTAAATAAATAAAGAAGCTCCATGATTACTTTTAATGTTTTACATTTATATGATAGGCAGCCCAAAATAACATCAAAAGTTAATATGAAAAACCCTGACACTGCTTAGTTATTTACCATAAGAAAGTTATTAAATTACCTATATGAATATGACCAATTTATTTTTAACCACATACGTTTTCATGCATATTTTTTGTTTAGGTTGCTGCTTCATCTCTCTGAAAATGTCTGGTGACCCATCAACTTCACATGGTGGCCCAATTATCCACTTTCTAAAAACGAAGAGAGGTGGCCAAATGCTGTGTCGTGCTGGATATAACTATGTGTTAAAGCGAACGAACAAAGACGGCTCTGAATTATGGAGGTGCACCAACAAAGATTCAAGTAAGTGCAACGCAACAATCAAAGTCAAACAAAATCCACTTGCAATACTTCATGAGACTGCCCATAACCATCCACCAAGGGAAGAAGCAGAGATTGAAATAGAGAAACAGATGTATTTATGTACTGAATCAGTCAAAAAGAATATTAATAAACCAGTAATGCAAATTTTCGACGATACCATACAAAATCTATCCGACCAAGGAGTAAATTTGGTAAATCCATTACCAAAATTTAAAAACATCAAGAACAAACTGTACAGACAAAGAAATTCATCTCTGGGTGCTAAAAAACTAAACTTCCGAAAAGCCCGTGACCTCGAAGTACCGAAAAAATTTGAAAATTTCTTGTTTGCCGAATTCAAACACAAAAACATCCGCGCGCATCCTTATTTTTGCTAACAAAGAAATGATTAAATATTTAAAAAAATGTACACGATTTCTTATCGACGGCACATTCAAAATTTGCCCGAAGTGTTTCTATCAAGTATACACTATTCACGCTGATGTAGGCAGCAATGATGAATACGTAAATGTGGTTCCTGTGCTGTATGCATTGCTTCCCGACAAGAAAAGAGCCACATATGACATTTTATTTCAAATGATAAAAAGTCAAGTAAAAGAATGGGCGCCTACACATATTTCAATGGACTTTGAAATGACTGCGATATCAGCAATCAAAGATTTATTTCCAGAAGTCAAAATAGTCGGATGCTATTTTCACTATATTCGCAGTTTATGGCGTAAAGCTAAGCAATTGGGAGTAGTGAAATCAAAACTGGGCGCTAACCATGTGAAATTGTGCATGGCATTGTCACATTTACCGCCGGACTTGTTGGAAGATGGCTGGCTATATGTAATGGCAGAAAGTCCAAAGAGTAACAAAGTCACACAGTTCAATGACTATTTTGTCAAAACATGGCTGGAACATGATGTGCTTTCAAACACATGGAACACTTACAATGAAAGCGACAGAACCAACAACATGGTGGAGTCGTGGAATGCAAGGATAAAAAAGACCATTACAGAAAAACCCAATATTGCACAGTTTCTTCAGGGAATACAAAATGATGCCAAATATTATTGTGGTATATTAGCAAGAACTGGTGACATCCAAATTTCAAAAAGGAAAGCAGAAACCATTGAAATGAATCAAAGAATACAGAGCATCATACAAGAGTTATTGACTGGTGAGATTACTGTCGGTCATTGTTTGGAAAAATTGAGAGTTTAGCATTTCAGTTTATTATTAATTAAAGTAAATTTTTATATTCTGTTGATTTTAAATATTTTTATTTTATTTTTACTATTGGTTAAAAATTAAGAGTTTAATGTTACTTGAATATGTATAGGATTAGGTATATTTTTATTATTGTCATTTGCATATTTTAAAACTAAATGAAAAAGAGCCCTTTGACCGATCATATAAAGGAAAGTGCCTATGTAAACAAAACAATTATTTTTACAAAATCATCAATATATCCGTTAATTTTTTTATAATACATGTTAAAACTTTCCATAGATTCTATCACATGACACTGAAGAAAAATTAATAAAACACAATTAAAATATTTGGAGGTTACCTATGAAAAGGCTATTTTCGTTTAGACTTTATGTCAGTATATTATTTTATTTTTATTTAATTTAATTTTTACGTCAACCAACAGATAAAACACAAGACAGGCTTAATCTAGACAAATGTAATTTTAAATGCTAGGTATACACGTCCTGATGGTAGGTTGACATGACGTGCATAAAGTTTATTTACCCTTGATGGGCGTGATAACATGTAAGGTGTGTCGAAGTTAGATGGTTCGTAAGTGTAGTCTAGACAATTTTTAAAAGATAAATAAGATAAATGAAACAATTTTCGAAGTCTGTGATTTTTAATAATTACTAGTGCATTTTGTCATGTTCATGTGCCATCAAACTGTTGACTTAAAAAATTACGTATGATGTTTCGAACTGTTGTTTTAATCAGTAGTAAATACTTAATTATTTTTTGTTAAGTTTTGTTGTGTATGTATTTGTTAGTTTTAAGTCAGAATGTGTACCTAATGTTTCAACTGTGATTTAAACTAGTTCTCAATTACTAATCAAACTGTGATTTTAATTCAACCACTTTTACTAAGTTTTCGTATGCGATTGTGATTTTGAAATATGATTACAAAATATCAAGTCGTAACTGTTTTATTTTCACGAAACCCTTTTCTACTCGACTGTACATACAAACTTTGAAATTAGCTTGTACCTAAACATAGTGGTTCCAATCGCCCCATTCCTAAGAGCTATTGGTCGATTCACACCGCTCGGCGCTCCAAGGACCGCCGCGGTGCGAAACAGCCCATTCTTAAGAGCTCTTCTGCGATTCACACCGCGGTCCGAACCACTCGTGGTGCGAAACGACGAAACACCCGAACAAAGCACCCTATTAGCGTATTAAAACAAAAAAGCTAATCCATACAGCCAGTTACAAAAGCACCCACAAAGCAAATTATTAAAACCTCACCACAAAATATAATGAACTGGCTGGAAACAAAACGAAATAAAGTTTTTCAATACAAAATATCTCGAATTCAGAACTGGATAGCAAATTCGAATATCCAATTACACACACTTTCTGTAAGTGAGCCACTGGACTAAATTTAATTTTAATATTATATACGTCCTTTTCAATTTAAAGGTTTTTTTCTGTATATACCTTTGATTCTTTTTTTGAATTTATTAGGTTTTACTGGCTAATATAGGTTAGCAGTTATTAAATGCTATTTGGACAGTGAACATTATCAAGATTTTTAGAAGTATCGTCTTATGGTGTTAACAAAATTCCGACTTATGGTATGATATCGATCAAAAAAGTATCCTATGTGTTATTCCGGACTATAATCTACCTCTGTGTCAAATTTCATTAAGATCCGTTAAGCAATTTTGACGTGAAAGAGTAACAAACATCCATACATCCTCACAAACATTCGCATTTATAATATTATTAAATAAAAATAGTAGAATAGACCAGGAGCAGTTTAGCTCAATTCAAGCAATAATGGTGTTGTGTAGTGCTAGCACTATGAGCTCGTCGATAAAATAATATCAGCCGGTCGGTCGATTTTCAGGTTAAGCAGCACTTGTCTAGGTTGGTCGGTGAATGGGTGATCACATATTTACAACATACCGAGTTACTTCCGTGCCTCGGAAAGCACTTTAGACCGTTGATTCCGGTTGTCATCTATAGGTATTTGATAGTTGTTACAAGTGGTCAGATGCCTGGAAGCCTGACAACCAGTCTTACCAAAGGGTATCGTTTTACCTAGTACTAACTGGCTAGTGGGGTCAGATAAAGAGTCGCTACGATGTAAAGTACTGGTTTTCAACAAGCCAGTCCTAACTCTGTTGGGAACATGGGTTTCTATTTTTGAAATAGTCTCACAATATGCCACTAATCAACCAATTTCAAATGAGAAGGCCAACCTTCTCCATTTAATAAAAACCGACCAAGAGCGAGACATACTTGCGCACCGAGGTCTTTGTAGAAACTTGTGATATAAATGGCCATCTTTTGATTACATTGACCTGATTAAGCACGTTAAGCCGTTGGTCCCGGCTGTCATTTGTAGATCTTTGACAGTCGTTACAGGTAGTCAGTGTTCCAAAAGTCTGACAACCAGTCTTATCAAGGGTATCGTATTACCCAGTATTAACTGGTTGCGGAGGTCAGATAGGCAGTCGCTCCATGTAAAAATACTGATATTCAGCTGCATCCGTTTAGACTGGAAGCCGACCCCAACATAGTTGGGAAAAGGCTAGGCAGATGACGGCAGATGATGATCTTTTGATTACATTGACTTAGAGGGTTTGGGTTTTTCACAACACAAAGAGACCACAGACTTGAGTATACGGTTTTAATTTCAACTCGATACCTCCACGCGTTTTTTTTTTTGGGTGGGAAATCATCAAATAACTTCCCCCGCTCTGGGCGAAGCCAGACTTTTACTGACTAAAACCTACCCATGTTCCTTATATTGCCCTTTACGTTCCGTGGCCGCGGTATCTCTTTCGAACAACCCGCAACCCCGGCAGGCCCGCAACCCCGGCAGGACCTCCACGCGTTCCCGAGTTAAAAGATCTTGACAGACAGACAGATGGTCAACAAAGTGATCTTCTAAGGGTTCCGTTTAATTCCTTTTGAGGCACCGAACCTTAAAAATAAAAACTGGCCGTTTAAACTTAAAAAAAAGAACATTTAATTTAATAAAAGAACAGCAAAGCTTTCTCGGCTCCCTCTAACCACTTTCATCTGTTAATTGGATTCACATTCTGTGGGCGATTACAGAATAATTGTAAGAACAGATGTCTTACATTGTTGTGTGTTACAATGCAATTATGTCAATTTGTGGCCGAGTGAAGGTTAGTATTATGACTGCTGTGATATGAGGGTAGCTACAAAAAATCAGATAATATGAGTGGTGAGTATGATTGGTTTTCGTCAAGTCAGCAATTCAAAAATGCTTTCGGCTGACGTGGATGTGGACAAGACGTATATATTTTAAAGCAACAGCTAAAAGTTGTAGTGTTTTGCATCAATATGAAGAAAAACGAAATCTTTCTTTTACCAAAGCCGTCATTATCACACAAGTCGAATTAAATTGAGGAAAATGATCGATTTGCATAATATGCTTTTCGAGGTACCTTGGAAAATCGGCATGTAATGATTGGTCACCCATCTCAAGATCAACCCGAGCGACAGTTCTTACTAAGCGCCTTATTTATTATAATAGCAATGCTAAGTTTTCCCTTTTTCTCCCTTACTATTCACTCTTTTTAAAAAAAAAATAACCTATGGCCATCTCCAGGGTCCCAACTGTCTCTGTACCAAAATTCATAAAAATCGGTTTAGCCATTTAGGCGTGAAGAGGTAACAAACAAACAAACTCACTTTCGCTTTTGTAATATTAGTAAGGAAGTAAGGATGTCGTCTTTGAAAGACCAAGATAGAATATTAAGTAAATCTACTGTTTGATTGTTTAAATGTATGTGTTGAATTTTGTAATTTGTATTACAGTGGTGATATTCAAATTAAACAAACCCTTTTAGATAAAGATAAATTTAAAAAAAAAAATAACAAGGTCATTGGTAAAAGTGTTTTTACCGTAACATTTTATTGCAAAAAATAATTAATGCATTATTTAACAACATTGTGGTGGTGTCTGCGTCAATTTTAAACATTTAAGAGATATTAAAACATTCATGAATGGAGTGCAGTTTTCATTATTTTGTAGCGGTTTTGTGTAAAGTGCTAATTAACCGTGAGAGGCGATTATTACTTTATTCGTTGCTGTAGTAGCTCTGTTGGAACGTGGTTTTTTATTTAAAAAAAAACCTAACACACTAGGAATTTCTCCTGTATCGTGAATGCGTTTACAAACATTTAAACTCACATACACAAAAAGCCAAGTAACAGCAATTTTGAGAAATTTAATCATTTAAATGAGTATGTCCAAAATGGCCTAGTATCAGAATACACGATAATTAATTGTTATGTATGTATGATTTTTTTATTATGTAAATTGCTAATTATTCTGTGTCACGGACTAATAACATCCGCCAGCCGCCATCTACGCCTAATGTTAAGAATATGGGTTACCTACGTTATAGATAATTATAACCTCAACTTAAAAAAAACAGTTTTAAAAATATATTATTCCGCAGCTAGTCCATTTACTAATGATAGAGAATTTTCCGATGCTCTCGGTTGAACCTGAGCCGTACGCGAGACAAATCGCCCAAGCTGGACAGAGTGTGCTCCAACGTGTCCTCCGGGCGATCGTCACAATGGTGATTGTAGCTTAATGAGATATTTGTTGTAAAGCTGGTAGAGCCTGTTTCACGCAAGTTACAACAAAATAATTTTCCCGCATTTTTCATCGCAAAAAAGACAACAGCAAGAAATAAAAGCAAAAATTACACAAAACCGATTACTAGAAAAACGCCACTAAATGTCTGGCGTCATATACGGTGCGCAAAGATCTGTTACTCGCGCTTTTTCTCGCCAAGGCCCTTGTAGGCCGTTACGTTCTCGAGGCCCTTTCTCCGTGTCAGGGGCCCTCCACTAATGGACCCTTGCCTCTTTCAGCACTCGCGGTGCCCTTTTCAGAGGGAAAAAGTCGGAGTGGAGTGTGTGTTAGATACTGTTATGAGAACTTATAGAATAGTTTTTAATAAAGGATTTTTAAAAACTGACTGAATTTTGACGGCACGGTTGGTGCAGTGGCTGAGCGATCGACTGCTGCGCTACGTGTCGCGGGCTCAATTCCCGCACGGAACAAATATTTGTATGACCTACAGGTAATTGTTTCGGGTTTGGCTGTTTTTGTATGTGAGTTTAAGTGTTTGTTAACGCACTTACGATACAGGTAAAATTCCTAGAGTGGGGCAACGTTTTTAAAAAGAAAAAAAAGAGTAGTTCTAAGTTTACAGAAGATCTTGCTAATTAGCTAGAAATGGGTTTAAAACAGACAAACATGGGTTTTGCAGAGCGGGATAGAGTGTGAGACTTTTACTGACAAAATCCCACCCACTCTGCTATAGCCCTTTATGTTCCGGGGCCGCATTATCTCTTTCGAACAACTGGCAGGCGGTGGCCCCGGCCAGCCCCTTTGCTTTGCTGACATCTCTTTGAGGCAGGGAAAATCCCTAAAAACAAGAAACAAATTTCGTCAACATGTTCTTACTTACAAAAACACCACTGTTCAAAAAAAAGTCTTATGAATATTTATCTTTCAATAAAGATAACAAAAGAAATAGTTCTAATAATTTAGAACTCTTTCAGTTTTCGTTTCTTTACTCAAAGAACCAGTTTGTTTCCGCTTTTAAATATTAAAGCATAATTAATACGTGCGCAACAAGTAGTTTTCAGTATAGTTTGTTTATTGAATTCATAAAATGATGTATTGAATATTTCATTTGATAATAATATAGGCCAAAAAAGGCTGTTCATTTAAATATAATACAATAGAAGTGGAACCTTTTGTTAAAATTGTAAATAACTGGTAATTTTGAAAACGTGACAATACATGGATTTATAATGTTACTAGCTTTTGCCCGCGGCTTCGCTCGCGTTAAATTTGAGGTAACACAGTTCCCCTTGCGCCTTATTGATTTGTAATAGCAACGCTAAGTTTCCCGTTTCTTCCCTCTTTCTCCCTCACATACCACTCTTTTTTTTAAAAAAATAGCCTATGTCCGTCTCCTGGTTCCCAACTATCTCTGTACCAAAATTCATAAAAAACGGTTTAGCCATTTAGGCGTGAAGAGGTAACAAAAAAACAAACTCACTTTCGCTTTTATAATATTAGTAAGGATAAGGATTTCGGGAACGTGTGGAGGTATCGAGTTGTTTTTTTTTGTTACTGTTATTAGTAAATCTTTTTATGCTTAGCTTATTTCTTTTGCACTATGGTCCTAGTTTATCACCTGTGGCTTCTTCACTGCACGTGTAAGCGGGCACACCCGTTAGACTGGAGAATTTATTATTTAGGCTTGGGTAATTTTTTATTTTTATATACATAACTTGTGATAAACGGAATTGTATTAAATCTGGTTCTTCTAACCTGACAGACAGATGTGTTGCTGGGGAGTTTGTTCCGCCACTTCTTCTTCCCAGCTAAAACAATAGGAAGTGGCGAAGGGCAGGGCGTTTTTGTGGGACTGTCTCTTGTAATGTGACGTTCAAAAAGTGCTGATTATCAGCCTAATTTGAATGAATGACTTTTGATTTTGAAATTAAAACGATATACTCAAGTCTATAGTCCCTTTGTCCTGTGAAAACAACCCTCTAAATCTACGTAGTCAAAAGATATGGCCGTTTATGTCGCAATTTTGTACAACTCGCTCCTGGCCGGTTTTTTTTTAAATTTACCACGTCCAATAAAAAATAAAAACTTTATTAAAATTATTTGGATCTGACGCCATGCTCAAATGGCTAACTTTCTAAAAATAAATAAAGAGGAAGCTGAACTTTAAATAGCACTTACTTCATTATCCAACTACAAGGCAGGTGTAAAGAAACTTGCAACAAAAGAGGTCCTAGGAAAGGGTACAATTCAAAAAGACAACACCAAATAAAGTTTTAACAAAGTGAAATAACCTAATATATAGTGTTACAAAGCCTTTGCTGCTGTCTCTACTTTTATGCTGCCCCTACTAAGGCTTGAAGATTATATTTAAATTCTAAGCTAGATATTATCTTTCGTTACTTATTTTTGTGTGGGAAATCATTAGAAGCTTCCCCCGCTCTGGGCGGAGTGAAAAGGAGTGTCAGAACTTTACTGACTAAAACCGGCTGATGGCGGGTTTGTGTTCCGGGGATGCGGTATCTCTTCCGATCAAAACGCAACCGCGACAGGTGGTACCCCTAGCAGACTTCTCTGCTTTGCTGACATTTTTTTGAGGCGCGCGCGCAACTAGAACGTGCCGTCAACATGGCTTGTCGTTACTAGACGGACGGACGGTGAGCTACCCATTGCTCACCGTCCACAGACCCGCGTCTACGGTGGCCGGGATTCAGCAAACGAAGGAGGTAGCTGCTTTGCTGATGGAGGTGACCCACAAACTTGAGTATATGGTTTTCAACTCGATACCTTAACGCGTTCCTGAGATAAAGGGTCTTGGCAGACTGACAGTCGTACAACCAAATTGATCCTATAAGGGTTCCGCTTTTTCTTTTGAGATACAGAGCCCAAAAAATGTTCCTAGATCAAAAAAAGGACACCTAAGTCTGTCTCACATATTTATTCATCTAAGTATCATATTATAGTTTCATCCTTTATATTATCGAAATTAGGGGTAACTTAGTTCCCCTTTCCTGAAGCAGCAGGCACTGCACGTGCAGGCACCTGCTACCTGTAGTTTTTGCCCTTGCGCCTCATTTATTGTAATAGCAAAGCTAAGTATTCCCTTTTCTTCCGTCTTTCTCCCACATTTCTCAATTTAAACAAAAAAAAAACTCCAGGGTCCCAACTATCTCTGTACCAAAATTCATCAAAACCGGTTTAGCCATTTAGGTGTGAAGGCGTAACAAACAAACATACAATCTCACTTTCGCTTTTAAAATATTAGTAAGGATAATTCAATAAGCTGTTGTTTCAGAATGTTAAGCCACCCACTAGAAGGCTCTATTACAGGCGAATAACCTTTGATAAAGGTACAAAGTAAACTTAACTTTGTAATATTAACTAAGGAGATGCTAACTGGCTATTGTGTACTCCCATTTTCTCTTATTAACGCGCCGCTCAAAACCTTACCTTTATCATAATTATTCATTCAAGTGATTAGTTTAAATATCAGTTGAGGCGAAACTTAGTTCTATTTCCAGACAAGTGGTCGTTTCAGTATTTTGCAATAAACAACTATTAGGAATAGATTTGGTTTAGTTTTCGAAAGCAGTACGTGTTCTTAGGTTTAGGTTAGGTTATCGGTATCTTTCGAACAACCCACAACTCCGGTAGGCCACTACTTGCAAGGTTGACGGTGACTTGGTTCCTTAGTTAACGGTTTCGTACAGAATCCGTTTCGACCTTGTTCAATTTGTCCTGTGGCGGTTGTGAGCACCAAATACTACCGCGGGCCCAAACACACTAAGCGCAAAAAATGGAACATATACGGATTTTAATCAGTAAAAATCTGACACGCGCTCCCACTCCACCAAGAGCAGGAGTTGTTATTCGATGATATCAAATCTGAAAAATAACCCAAAAAAATTGTTTTCTCTCTCACTCAGTTCAATGTACAGACACATTGAACTGAGTAAAAATTTTTTTTTGGGTGTAAAATTACGGCGTATTTAAAGTAAAATTTTAATATTCAAAACTTGCATACTCCTCGAGTGTTGTTAAGTTCCTATTAGGTCACCTAAGGTATGTGGCTCTCCAAATAAGAAAAAAACAGCCTGTTTTGAAAGAAACTCGATCGAATATCACCTACAAAGTTATCAAGCTAAATCCAATGGTACCGCTTCCGATATGTCCGCCCTCTACGTCGGTGTAAAGTTACTCCGTCTCGACTCACTTTGATCTTTGAGAGCAGTAATTAAATCGGCTTTTGTGCGAACTTTCTAGTTTTTCAGATAAACGTGTCTACAGGCATTTTGGTTAGGTTCCTTGTGTTTTGGCGTTAAGCTTCCAAGTTTGAACGGAATTAGTATACTGTTAATTTTGTTAGAATTAAATTTGATTCTGTTACTATGACAACTTGAAGAAAATTTGGAGAGTTCTATGATGAAGTTGAATTGAGGACTTTGATCTCGGTTCTCGAATGTCTTTCTATTCAACTAATGTGGTGTACTAACCTCATTAAGAGAATCACGGGTATATTTTTTAGTTATTCGTTATATGATATTCTTAGGGTGATAGGCCGTGTTGACGGCGTGTTCATGTTCCACGCGCGTCTCAATGAGAATATATGTTAGCTAAGAAGAGGAGCCTGCCAGGGTCACTGCCTGCTGGGATTGCGGGTTGTTCGAAACAGATACCGCGGCCCCGGAACATAAAGGGCAATAGGAAGAACATAGATATCAGAAACGAGGAGACATGCTCGTTTGTTGAAAATGTATCGGAACCATGTGTCTGCAGTTCGTCCATACCACGCCCCTACAGGTAAGTAAAAGTAATAGATACGTAGTCACGCACACACTCGCATTTTAAAAATCTGAACGTACTATACCGTCCATAATAATTGTAAACCTTATTCCTACATATACAGCATACATTTACCATATCTCGAATTGATCACGCACACTAAAAAATCTCTGTGCTGTACAAAAGCAAAAAATACTCCCACGTTCCGCCCAGAGTGGACTATTTGATTCAACTAACAAAATTTGAAGGTTTTTAGATCTAAAAACCTGCAGATTTGGTTAGCTTGTATGTTTTGTAGGGTGCTCTGTCATTTCCATTTTATTTAAGTAACGTGTAAAATATTACAATAGATACAATATAGTACAGTACATATTTCAGTGGTGGCTGTACATGATGGTGCTAATTAGTTTGCGATTGGTTACATGGTGTACGATCGCCCTCAGAGTTTCTTCTTAAGTCTCTAGTAAGAGTTATGAACAAAATACTCATCATTACTATTCTCCTGCCCCAAGTTCATTTCTTGCCATATCATTTAGCACATGGTCCAAAAAAATCATAATGATATTATAAATGCGAATGTTTGTGAGGATGGATGTATGGATGTTTGTTACTCTTTCACGGCTGAACGGATCTTGATGAAACTTGGCAGATACTTTTTTTCTATCATCACACAGGCGATGCCGCGAGCACCAAATAGTAAATCATAATTCTTCTGCACTAATTCCAATTTATTTAGGATCAGCACAGAATGTATTCTTTTTCCATGATTTTCTATTACTACTTGTATGTGTCATTACAGTAGTCACCCTTTTTCTAGCCATGTTATCCTTGAGACAGCCTATCCATAATGTCCATCAAATCAAATCAAAAGCATTTGTTTGATGTAGGCCAATTACAGGCACTATTAAATTTTCGATACAATGATGTCAATAAAAATTAAGCTACAGTCCCAGTCACAAGGCATTATAACTGTGAAGGTACTGTACTTGCCGATTCTAAAGCGTAGATCTCTATGGAGAAGCCCATTCTTTTCCATAGAGTTCTACCGTCTGATATCGTCTTCTCAATTCTTAGCGTCATTCACATTCATTCTTGAATGATAAGCATGAAAGACATGAACAAAAAAAGGAGAGGAAAACAAAGAAAAGAGTGAAATCAATTAATTTAGAGATTCTCGAAACGGGTCCACCCTTTATAGCAGAACTTTTTAAGTCATAATTTTATTTTGCATAACAACGGATAGCATAAATTTCATTTCGCAGAAAATTGTTTGGCAGACACTCATTTATCATACATTCAAAACTCATAATTTTGTAAGTCAGAATCATCTCTAGACATAAATTTCATATCCCTAATATTTAAAAAGCAGAAACATCATTTCGCAGAAAGTTCACAGTCAGAATCGTCTTTTGGCATATATTTCATATCGATATCATTAAACGGCAGAATTGTCATATCGCAGAAAGTTTATAGTTAGAATCATCTTTATCATTATTTGTTGTCATTTATTTTAATTATTTATTTCTTTAAAATAATATCATTTATTTTAACTATTATTTAATTGAATTTGAAAAAATGTCATTTAATAACATAAGTAATTATTATCCTAACGTAATTAGTTCAGTTCCGGGTAAACTTTTAAAAACAATCTAATTTTCTATTAATGCAAGTCGTTACTGGGTCACAGTTTTAACCTAACCTAACCTACGCATTTTTTTTTTACAAATTAACCTAATCTTAATAGTTCAGTCCCGGGTAACCTACTAAAAACAATGTCTTTTTTTCTATACATATAATTCCAAAGATATCTTATTTTTGCCTTAATATGTTTTTGTATACAATTGTAACTCACTGTATCGGTTCACGCCAAAATATTAGAAACTCAAAATAAATAACAAACATGGTAAATATCCCGTTTTAACCGTTAATAATGTTAGTGACCATGTCAGTTTAAAGACTTATTAGGCATATAAGTCTTTAAACTTAAAGTTATTCTTAATTAAATTCTGCTATCTGCATAGTATGAAAAGTGAAATTATACTAAATACTCGTCGCTCTAAATGAACATTATGCTAAACGATATTATGCGAAATTTAAACTCTGCCAATCGTAATTATACTAAATGTAATTCTGCCATCTTAAAACTATGCAATTGTAAATTCGGAGTTTTAAACATTATGCCAAACGATAATTATATCAAATAATTTTCATGCCTTTAAAATGTTCGTTTAAAGAAAAATATGCTAAGTGTGTTATGCCAAATAAATTTCGGAGAATCAAGATTCTGCCAGATAGAGGGAACCCGCTCGAAACATATCCGATCACAAATAAAATATCGATGTGAAAGCTCCCGTAAAATATGAAATAAATATTCTGTGTGCTCATGTTTAGTATGACTCATAAATTCATTAATTTTACGTGAAATAAAGCATTTCGTAGGCTTCCGTTTTTTTTGGTAACTTTCATCATTGGATGTGAATGAATTTGAAATGGGATCAGGAAAGCCTTATAAAATGAAATAAGAGGATTTAATCATAATCAGAGCATGCATTCGTTGTTCAGTGATAACTTGCCATTGGCCCCGGTTTCAAATTCTGGCAATCGTAGAACTGAATATTGTTTTTCCGTCGTTTTTTTCTCATAATGATAATATTCATCAATAGCCTACAGAAGTCTACGCTCAGACATAGGCCTTTCCAATAGCGCGACTGTATTCAACTGTATACTATTATCTTCATCTTTTATTAAACTGCCATCAGCCGATCATCGCTCCATCATCTTAAAAGAATTTTGTCAATTTATTCCTTATCAGAAAGCATTCCCTGCGAAGATCATCGCTCCATCATCTTAAAAGAATTTTGACTATTTATTCTCTATCAAAAACACATAGCAAAGTTAAAGTCTCAACTTTGCTGCAAAAGACTATGATACATGTTAGACTATAAAAAATAAAATAGTTACTTCTTGTACCCTTGTAATGTTTTATATTCATACTAGCTTTTGCCCGCGGCTTCGGTCGCGTTAAATTCGGGGTAACACAGTTCCCCCCCTTGCGCCTTATTGATTTGTAATAGCAACGCTAAGTTTTCCCTTTTCTTCCCTGTTTCTCCCTCAAATCCCACTTATAATAAAAAAACGTAAAAGGCTAATCACCTCTGAGAGTGGTTGCCATGGCCGAAAGGGTTCAGGAGAACTTTCAATTCAATATCTTTATTGTGAATCATGTTTAGTCATAATACAGGTCTAAATAAATAAATAGATCAGCTATGTCCCGCCCTTTAGGCATACAATAGTCATGTAAGAATATAGGTAGGTAAATTACTTAACAAATTATTAATATTTCAAAGATAAAACCAAACAAAAAGAATTAAGGAAGATATAGGGTACAGATCAAACAGGCTACTGAATACATCATGACTGAGGGGAATTATATTAGAGCAGTGATTTACTTTACGTATATCCTAACATAGAAGTTTTAAATGCATACTAACAAATATGAATTAAGTAATAGACCTAATGGGTGTCTCAGTAAATTAATAAATGGGCCGTGCCATAAAAAAAATGTGCACAGATATAAAATAACAACCTCAAACTACCACAATAATATCATCTACCATAATCTATCTATAATATGTATGTATTTATAAATTATATAAGTATGTATATCAGTTGTCTGGTTACCATAACACAAGCTCTGCTTAGCTTGGGATCAGATAGCCGTGTGTGAGTTGTCCCAAGATATTTATTATTTATTTATTTTATTTATAATTAAAAATCAATTAAATTTGAATACAATAATTGCATTATAAGGCTGTTTACAAAGGTACTTAATGGTCCATGTGAAATGGAAACACATTTCAGACTTCCTTTCAATAATACATAATACACTTGTTAAGGTCCTGGATGGTCAGCAACTAAATCACGAAAAAAAAAAATTTGTTACTGTGTGTTTTAATTTTTTTAAAAATTTTATTCTTAAGTTCTTGTAATTTCTTATTGTAAATTTCTTTCCTTTTTTTATTGTACAGTAGCTTAGATTTTTCTGTCATGTTTTCGGTACACGTTGCTGAAACAAATAAAAATGGTTTTTATTTAATTTATTTAAACAAATAATCCATTTATTTTGTAGACTTTTTATTGTTATAGGTAAGACTATAATTTTGGTAACAAAAATAACGTCAAATAGTCTTTCAACTTTTTTCTTCACTGACAACTAGTTGTATTTTCGATTACATTAGAACAGAAAAAAACAGACCATATATATCTATATAATATTAGTAAGTACACAAATAACAATCTCTGATAGTAAGAAACACACTAAAAGATTTCAATTCATTAATCTGCTGCACCCGCCGGACCACCAGGAATGCAGATGTAATGCACCCAATGCGCCATAATGGTGCAGCACGACTTTTCACTAATGACCCTCAGACGTCCATAATTATCTGAACAGTCAAGAATTATAAACGTTGTATTCTTTTTGTCAAATTTAATGGCATATTTAATTCCTAAAAAAACGCAATCATTAATATAGAAAATTAAGGTATTGTAGTAGTGCCAACTTTTTTGCCAACCCTCCTGCTGACCCAGGCTATACAGGATATCGAATCCTACGAACCACAGTCGCACGGACGTATAAATTCACCCCTACACCCCATAGATAACCCTTCCGTGCTCATAAATTTGGGATAAATAATCTTAGTTAGGTATTAAGGGGCGTTGTGAGTTACTGGTTGTTGCTGTCAAAATACCGGGTCAATAGTTTATTTTTTGGGCTGAAAAACGGTCATTGGAAAAAATGGGTGATCCTCGATCAAATACCGGAGGTTGTCTAGAATGAATCATCTTCTTATTCCTTGTTTCTGAGTGCGTGAAAACTGGTTATTGATAAAGTTGGAATGTCCTACATATTTATTTAGTTGTTTCAACGAACAATTACTCTTGTTTTTCACGGATGGGAAATCTTCAAATAACTTCCCCTGGTCTGGCCGGAGCGGAGGGGATTGTCAAACTTGTACTGACTAAAACCCATGTTCCTTCTTTTGCCCTTTGTGTTCCGGGGCTACGGTATCTCTTTCGAACAACCCGCAACCCCGGCAGGCGGTGGTCCTAGCAGGCCCCTCTGCTTTGCTGACATCTCTGTGAGACGCGCGTGGAACACTAATGCGCCGCCGTAGACACGGCCAATCGTCACTGGACGGATGCACGGTGAACTACCCATTGCTCACCGTCCACAGGCCCGGGACAATTACTCTTGCATTGGCTACCAGTCTTACTAAGTGTATCTTATCCGGTACTTACTAGGTTGTAAAGGCCAGATAGGCAGTCGGTTCATGTAAAATACTGGTGTTGAGCTGCATCTGGTTAGACTAGAAGCCGATCTCAACATAGTTGGGAAAACGCTAGGCAGGTGACGTACTGTTGTTCTTGTAAAATATGCTGCTTTTAAAATATAAGCTTTAGTGTTCCTTGTTTCAAAAGCGAAAAAAATACCGGCCAAGTGCGAGTCGGACTCGCACACGAGGGTTCCGTACAAACTTGCCACATAAACAGCCATATCTTTTGACTGCGTAGACTTAGAGAGTTTTCACAGTTCCAAGGGTCCACAAATTTGAGCCATATGCTCAAATTTATATGCTTTGAATGTCAATTTGATACCTCCACGCGTTTCTGAGATAAAAGGTCTTGACAGAAGACGGACAACAAAGTAATCCTATTAGGGTTTTATTTTGCTTTTAATATACGGAACCCAAAAAAGCCGGAACCCTTATACGATCACTTTTTTGTCCGTCTAACTATTTTTAAATCTATCTTTTTGGCATCGTGGACCCATCCAGAATAAAAATGATTCAATTGACTACAGAGTTACTATACATCTATTTAATCTTTGTTGTAAATAAAAACCTAATATTAATAGAAATAGAAATCATTTATTTGCTAAAATGTAGGTACACAAATAATGATGGTAAGTTTTACGACGTTTCGATACATTTTGCCTTACGGCATGCAAAATTATTTAAATATACATTTAGTAGACAAACATTTAAATTAAAAATTTCATATTCCAATACATTAAATTAAAAATAACAACAAATTAAATTACAAATGTCAACAAATTAAATTACAATTGTCAACAACTTTAATTAAAATTATTATGCGACATATCATGCTCCATTTCTTCCTCAAACAAAAAAAAAATCCCAAATATTAACATTAATATTATTAAACTTGTGTCAATATTACTTGTTACAATCTAATAAATATAACTGGATAAACAAATATAATACATTTCAATATGTGTGATTGTACAAGACGTGAACTTATTGTAGGCACAGAGCAAATTGCTCCCTATAATGTTGTTACGGCATTGGCCCTATCATTTTGTAGGTACCAGTGTGTGTACATAAAAAGGTACTCATGAGCTCACAGGCGAAATAAAACTTTGTTATTATATGTTTTGGGTTAATTTTTCCAATCTTTAGACTAGTGTGTAAGAGACATGCAATAAAATCACGAATTGTATACAAACAATCACAAGAAATCATCGGTTCACCCTCTCGCATCCTGCCGGGGTTGCGGGTTGTTCGAAAGAGATAGCTGTATCTCGGCCCTGGAACGTAACGGGGCAATAGAAGGAACATGGGTGGGTTTTAGTCAGTAAAAGTTAAGTTACTATTTATAATTCATTAGTGAAACCGCATTTAGAATATTTAATAGAACTTTGGGGTTCAGCAGCTAAAACCAACCTTGAAAAGCTACAAAGAGCGCAAAACAAAATTATAAAAGTCCTATTTCATTACAACTATCTGACGCCCACAAACAAAATTTACAATGAAACTAAGCTGTTTAAAATTTCCGATATATATTTATATAACACATGTATTTTAGTTCGTAAAATTCTATCCAAAGACTTACATACACAAATCACATTCACAAAAACATACAGGTACAAAAACGTATTCTGAGGCGCGCACAAGACTTACACATACCTAGTACTAGAACAAACTATGGGAGAAAAACTATTATTTATGAGGGAGCAAAACTTTATAACTCTTTACCAAAAGACATAAAAAGTACACAATCGTTATTACTATTTAAAAAGCTACTTAAGTGCCACATTTTAAAAAATACCATTTAAGCAAGATAAAAATTACAATATTACTACTTTGCCTATAGTGTGAACCAGCCCTAATAGTTCAAGCACATAAACAAAGGATACAAGTCACCGCTATAACGCGCTGCACGGCGGTAGACAATAAATAACTTAAGCAATTACCCTCTTATTACATACTAATTGTTTAGTCTACAAGCTTCTGCTACTCCTGGACGACAAACATGTTTATATAATCAATACTTTAGTATTTATTTCTGTACAAGTGATTTGTAATCTTTAGAAATAAATGAATTCAAACCGTAAAAGTCGGACACTCCCCCCCGCTCCACCCAGAGCGGGGGAAGTTATTTGATGCATGATTTCCCACACCAAAAAAAACCCTCTCGCAACAACTCTCTCTCTCGCAACTCAAACATACACGACATACGGACATACTCTAAACAAAAATAAAAGAAACGAGACCGAATCGATTTTATAGAATAACCAGCTTTTACCCGCGACTTCGCTCGCTTTAAATTCGGGATAACACCGTTCCCCTTTCCTGATTTGCAGGTAGGTACCTGCTACCTGTAAATTTTTGCCCTTGCGCCTTATTTATTGTTGTAGCAAAGCTAAGTTTTCCCTTTTCTTCCCTCTTTCTCCCTCATTTCTTACTTTTTTTTAAAATAAAAAATAGCATAAGTCCGTCTCCAGGGTCTCAACTATCTCTGTACCAAAAATCATCAAAATCGGTTTAGTTATTTAGGCCTTAAGAAGTAACAAACTCACTGTCGCTTTTATAATACTACTAGCTTTTGCCCGCGGCTTCGGTCGCGTTAAGTTCGGGGTAACACAGTTCCCCTCGCGCCTTATTGATTTGTAATAGCAACGCTAAGTTTTCCCTTTTCTTCCCTCTTTCTCCCTCACATCCCACTTTAAAAAAAATAGCCTATGTCCTTCTCCTGGTTCCCAACTATCTCTGTACCAATATTCATCAAAATCGGTTTAGCTATTAAAGCGTGAAGTCAAATCAAATCAATCGGGCTGGCTGCTTTGCTGACAGATCTTTGAAGCACGCTTGGATCATAAACCAGCCATCGACAAACCTGCATTTACGGTGGCCGGGAATCGTCTTGCGTCACCCGACGCCTAAAGCGGTTTCACTTTTAATGGCCTTAGGCAAACCTAAGGCTATTAAAAGTAGAGTAAAAAACTATTGCTAAAAACGAGTGATTAATGAGTTCATTTGTCAGAAGAAGAATATATTTATGAAGCTTTCTTCACTAAAACTTAGAATATGAGAATGATAACGTCAATAAAATGATGATTATGTTATGTCATGTCATTTCTTTATATTTCGACCAGTTGTCGACTGTTGAAAACGAACTCCTAGATTCTCAGATCCTAGAACTCTTAGATCGCCCGACCCGGGGATCGCCCCGGGTCGGGCAAAAACTGGAATTGGGTTTTGGTTTTATGGTTAAACCCAATTTCTTTTTTTGCAGCCCCGGTGTTTGGAAGTTTGCGGTAAGATACCCCGGAATGCACGTTAAGCCGTTGGTCCTGCACCTGATCTCCCTCCGGTCGTGTCTGATTGCCGTCCCATCGGACTATGAGAGTGAGGGAACAGAGAGTGCACCTGTGCTTGCGCACACACTTATGCACTATAATATCTAACGCACAGATAACCCGATAAACAGTCAGGAGGAAAATGTGAGAATAAAATAATATAATTACTACTTCCTATTTAATATTACAAATGCGAAAAAGTTTGTATGAATGTTTGTTACTCTTTTACGCACAAACTACTAAACGGATTCATATGAAATTTAGCACACAGATAGTTTATATCCGAAATTAATACAAAGAATACTTTTCATCCCGGTAGTACAACCTTCCTCTGGGAAAATTATCAAGCTACAACCGGGCAAAGCTGCGAGCGTTAGCTAGTAGTAAATAAAACAGTATTATTTTTCGTCGTTGATCGTGGATCTGTGAATGCATAACTCTAACAAACGTTCAGAATACAAAGCAAAACTTTTCCACAAACCTTTTTTTTTAGTTATGTCAACTCACAGAAGGCTTAGGACAATGTCAACGTTTGTTATTTGCAGCTTTTGTCAAACTACAGCAGAGAACATTACAATATTTGCTTTTTTTCGATGCGTCAATCCTGTCCAATATTGCTTTCTTTTGACTAAAAGACTATCCTTACTAATATTATAAAAGCGAAAGTGAGTTTGTTTGTTTATTTGTTACGTCTTCACGCCTAAATGGTTAACGCCCGGTTCCAGTAAACAAAAAACGAGTCGTATTGCTTACGCACAGTAGCATTTTGCCATACGTCCCATAGAAGTTATGTCAAAATACTACTATCCGTAAGCAAAACGAATCGTTTTTTGTTTACTGCAACCGGGCGTAAACCGATTTTGATGAAGTTTGTTACAGAGATAGTTGGGACCCTGGAGACGGACATAGACAACTTTTTTTAACAAAAGTGAGAAATGATGGAGGAAGAGGAAAGAAAAGGGAAAACTTATCTTTGCTTTACAATAAATAAGGCGCAACGGCAAAAACTACAGGTAGCAGGTACCTGCAAATAAGAAAAGGGGAACTGTGTTAACGGATGTAACGTGAGCAAAGCCGCGGGCAAAAGCTAGTCACCTATAAGTTATTATTTATCTCAATTGTATACCTTTTAGTTTTGGGACCTGTCCGTAACACAGATATTTTATGCCTTTTTGGTCACCAGTATCACACAAATGTCCATATTTATTAGATTAATTATTTTCGTTCACCATAACTCTATTACATAATATAATAAATATAATGTTATGTTCATCTCATCACAAATGTGATAAGATAAAAAATGAGTATTTTTATTTATTTATTTAACTGTTTATTTACTTTTAACATTTCGTTAAAGAGACACAATATCTGTACATTGCCCCTACACGACACCAATGCTTGCCAAGTCCCACACATTCACAGACATAATTTCCGATAGAGCTTGCAAATCGACGTCGAACATTTTTTATTCCAGCAGACAGTTTTGCTGTTTCGTGTCGGTTTCGTTTAAATGAATGTGTCCTTTATGAGTATTAAACTCAGTTACTTGTGTTTTGTTTTTTTTCTCTTTTGGGTGAGTTGACGTGTAAAGGTTTTTTAGTATCTATGTGCATAACTGTTAAAGCAAGTCGTCTTTGGTTTAGCTATCTCTGTACACTAAATAAATAATGTTAAGACAGCACGGTTGGCACTGGGCGATCGACTACTGCGCTGGGTGTTGCGGGTTCCGGGTTCCGTGCAGGAATCGAACCTGTGACACGCAGCGTAGCAGTCAATCGCTCAACCACTGCGACAACAGTACCATGCATTGAGCATCTTAAGAGCGAAACAGGAGATTCAGCTTTGGCAACAGATTTAAATACATAACTGCAGGGCGAACAGGTTCTGAGTTTTGTTTTGGATATTTATCTAACAAAAAGCAAAGAGTTTATTGATGTAATCGCTGTATGTCAATGTAATCTTTCAATTTTACAATTGAACGTGAATGCATGATTCTTGTACAGACGCCTGCACATCAAGCTACTACAATCTGTCAGATTTCTTTGATACATTACATTTTCGACTTTATTTCTAAAGTATTAGGTTCAAGGTTCATTGGGAAAAATTGACAGTTTCGGGTAGCTTGACCTGCTGACGTCTGTACATGCATGCCCAATTGAGCGGATTATTTTCCTTCTAGAGACAGCTTCTGACGTTATAAAAATAAACCTTTTTAGATGCAGAGAGGTAAACCAAAGAAAAGATGGATAGATTGTGTATTGCACTAACTCCAAATGCCTTGGAACAAAGGCACGAAGACGAGGAACTAGCCTCAGACGGTATAAAAGTGTTTTTTTACACGCACTACGGACTAAACGGAAGGACGTGACTAAGCACAGACAATCAACAAATTAAAGTCCACATACGTAACATGGAAAAAAAAAAATTAAACTTGAGAAAACCTTAAAGTTAGAATAGTAATACTATTAAATTATATTCAATAGTAATACCAAATAGTAGTACCTTAAGTTGGAAGTTAAAAAAGTACCTCGACCAATCTTATGAATATAAATGCTATTACGAAAACAAAAAAGCTTATTCTATACTTAAAAAGAAATACTGTCAATCAAAATGGCGGATGAATTATTCACAAATGGGTGCCTTTCTTTAAATATAGCATCCGCCATAATACATTTTATTCTCTGAAAATGTATGTCACCGAAGGCATAATGAATCTATTGACCCCTCATTCATCAAAATCGGCCCAGTAGTCACGGTGTAACATTATTTTTTACAAAACAAGGGTAAATATTAGATTGTCATTTGCAGCAGTACATATTATGTACCTAGGTGAAAAATAATAAACATAGTTAATAAACTACAATAATTATACCTAATTGTTAACGCGCTTGCGTAGTTATTAGGATATTAAATAAAAGTTACTTCAACTCCACTTCGATGTCTATATTGAATTCATGAAAAAATTTAAAAATAACCGGCCAAGTGCGAGTTGGACTCGCACACCGAGGGTTTCGTACAAACTTGCGACATATGTAAACCTCTACATCTTTTGACTGCGTTGACTTAAAGGGTTGATTTTCACAGCTCTAAGGGACCACAGATTTATTACATGGTTTTTATTTCAACTGGGTATTTACAGACATACAGACAGACGGACAACAAGGTGATCCTATAAGGGTTCCGATTTTTCCTTTTGAGGTACCCTATTGTAAGAAAAACTCCATATGATTTAATAAAAACAATTCTATTGCAAATCACACATTATAACCTAATATAACATTTTTATGTACGCAGAATACACCATGGAATAATAACATATTACCTTAGGTTTTATTGACACACTTCACAACTTATTTTAGAAGACGTTTACTTGGAGAATCTCCGAAAACGACTGACGATTTAGCCGGGCTGTTATCGTTCGTAATTTCAAATTACCGCCATTTCAATAGTGAAATGGGCGCGTTCCTGTGATTGGTGATTTTCAACCAGTGAGAGGGCACTTTGAGTGTTCCCAATTAATAAAATAGTGGTATTACCGACGTTTAGTTGTTGTACCAACGGTCAATGTTGCATGTTAATAAATCGAAAACATATCAAATTTATTATAGATGCTAACACTACAAACTGATAGAAAAATCTCAAATCAATTCCCTCACAAACATAAAAATCGAATTACAAAACTATACATCGGTAAAATATCGAATAATCCGAAATCGAGTCACAAATCTTGTTAGGGACCACCGCAATCTAATACTATGGACAAAATTTATGTTAACCGGATACCAATCACAGACATACCTTTGTAAAATATTAGATACCCGTGTCAAACTCAATGCGATCTTTTTATTAGCTAGTTTCGGAAATTGGCTTAGCATGGTCGTGGAAAATGTAAGGAATAAGTAATTCGATGTAATTTTTTGTTAGAATCTGGTATACGAAGGGGCGGAAAAGAAAATAAGCTTTTGATAATTGTTGTTATATATAAGAAATAAGAACTGTTTTTGACTAAAAAATCGTTTGCATTTATGGCATTCTGTGTTCCAACCTTGGGAGACCCTGTTTTGATAATAATTGTTGTTGGTTTTAAAAGAAATAAGAACTGTTTTTGTCTAAAAAATTGTTTGCATTTATGGCGTTCTGTGTTCCAACCTTGGGAGACCCTGTTTTGATAATAATTGTTGTTGGTTTTAAAAGAAATAAGAACTGTTTTTGTCTAAAAAATCGTTTGCATTTATGGCATTCTGTGTTCCAACCTTGGGAGGCCCGATTTTTGCGGATGGGAAATCACAAAATAACTTCCCCCGCTCTGGGCGGAGCGGGGAGGAGAGTCAGGCTTGTACTGACTAAAACCCACCCATGTTCCTTCTATTGCTTTAGAGTCAGCTTTACGTACACAACAAGTTCCTACATTTGCCCTTTGTGTTCTGGGGCCGCGATATCTTTTTCGAACAACCCGCAACCTTATTTACTACCTTTGGATGTGGATAAAGCAACCAAAATTGAATCGCACATACGCATAAACACATCAAATGAATCATTATTATCAAAAACATTTAGAACGGGATATTTGGGTGTTTCGTCGTTTCGCACCACGAGTGGTTCGGACCGCGGTGTGAATCGCAGAAGAGCTCTTAAGAATGGGCTGTTTCGCACCGCGGCGGTCCTTGGAGCGCCGAGCGGTGTGAATCGACCAATAGCTCTTAGGAATGGGGCGATTGGAACCACTATGTTTAGGTACAAGCTAATTTCAAAGTTTGTATGTACAGTCGAGTAGAAAAGGGTTTCGTGAAAATAAAACAGTTACGACTTGATATTTTGTAATCATATTTCAAAATCACAATCGCATACGAAAACTTAGTAAAAGTGGTTGAATTAAAATCACAGTTTGATTAGTAATTGAGAACTAGTTTAAATCACAGTTGAAACATTAGGTACACATTCTGACTTAAAACTAACAAATACATACACAACAAAACTTAACAAAAAATAATTAAGTATTTACTACTGATTAAAACAACAGTTCGAAACATCATACGTAATTTTTTAAGTCAACAGTTTGATGGCACATGAACATGACAAAATGCACTAGTAATTATTAAAAATCACAGACTTCGAAAATTGTTTCATTTATCTTATTTATCTTTTAAAAATTGTCTAGACTACACTTACGAACCATCTAACTTCGACACACCTTACATGTTATCACGCCCATCAAGGGTAAATAAACTTTATGCACGTCATGTCAACCTACCATCAGGACGTGTATACCTAGCATTTAAAATTACATTTGTCTAGATTAAGCCTGTCTTGTGTTTTATCTGTTGGTTGACGTAAAAATTAAATTAAATAAAAATAAAATAATATACTGACATAAAGTCTAAACGAAAATAGCCTTTTCATAGGTAACCTCCAAATATTTTAATTGTGTTTTATTAATTTTTCTTCAGTGTCATGTGATAGAATCTATGGAAAGTTTTAACATGTATTATAAAAAAATTAACGGATATATTGATGATTTTGTAAAAATAATTGTTTTGTTTACATAGGCACTTTCCTTTATATGATCGGTCAAAGGGCTCTTTTTCATTTAGTTTTAAAATATGCAAATGACAATAATAAAAATATACCTAATCCTATACATATTCAAGTAACATTAAACTCTTAATTTTTAACCAATAGTAAAAATAAAATAAAAATATTTAAAATCAACAGAATATAAAAATTTACTTTAATTAATAATAAACTGAAATGCTAAACTCTCAATTTTTCCAAACAATGACCGACAGTAATCTCACCAGTCAATAACTCTTGTATGATGCTCTGTATTCTTTGATTCATTTCAATGGTTTCTGCTTTCCTTTTTGAAATTTGGATGTCACCAGTTCTTGCTAATATACCACAATAATATTTGGCATCATTTTGTATTCCCTGAAGAAACTGTGCAATATTGGGTTTTTCTGTAATGGTCTTTTTTATCCTTGCATTCCACGACTCCACCATGTTGTTGGTTCTGTCGCTTTCATTGTAAGTGTTCCATGTGTTTGAAAGCACATCATGTTCCAGCCATGTTTTGACAAAATAGTCATTGAACTGTGTGACTTTGTTACTCTTTGGACTTTCTGCCATTACATATAGCCAGCCATCTTCCAACAAGTCCGGCGGTAAATGTGACAATGCCATGCACAATTTCACATGGTTAGCGCCCAGTTTTGATTTCACTACTCCCAATTGCTTAGCTTTACGCCATAAACTGCGAATATAGTGAAAATAGCATCCGACTATTTTGACTTCTGGAAATAAATCTTTGATTGCTGATATCGCAGTCATTTCAAAGTCCATTGAAATATGTGTAGGCGCCCATTCTTTTACTTGACTTTTTATCATTTGAAATAAAATGTCATATGTGGCTCTTTTCTTGTCGGGAAGCAATGCATACAGCACAGGAACCACATTTACGTATTCATCATTGCTGCCTACATCAGCGTGAATAGTGTATACTTGATAGAAACACTTCGGGCAAATTTTGAATGTGCCGTCGATAAGAAATCGTGTACATTTTTTTAAATATTTAATCATTTCTTTGTTAGCAAAAATAAGGATGCGCGCGGATGTTTTTGTGTTTGAATTCGGCAAACAAGAAATTTTCAAATTTTTTCGGTACTTCGAGGTCACGGGCTTTTCGGAAGTTTAGTTTTTTAGCACCCAGAGATGAATTTCTTTGTCTGTACAGTTTGTTCTTGATGTTTTTAAATTTTGGTAATGGATTTACCAAATTTACTCCTTGGTCGGATAGATTTTGTATGGTATCGTCGAAAATTTGCATTACTGGTTTATTAATATTCTTTTTGACTGATTCAGTACATAAATACATCTGTTTCTCTATTTCAATCTCTGCTTCTTCCCTTGGTGGATGGTTATGGGCAGTCTCATGAAGTATTGCAAGTGGATTTTGTTTGACTTTGATTGTTGCGTTGCACTTACTTGAATCTTTGTTGGTGCACCTCCATAATTCAGAGCCGTCTTTGTTCGTTCGCTTTAACACATAGTTATATCCAGCACGACACAGCATTTGGCCACCTCTCTTCGTTTTTAGAAAGTGGATAATTGGGCCACCATGTGAAGTTGATGGGTCACCAGACATTTTCAGAGAGATGAAGCAGCAACCTAAACAAAAAATATGCATGAAAACGTATGTGGTTAAAAATAAATTGGTCATATTCATATAGGTAATTTAATAACTTTCTTATGGTAAATAACTAAGCAGTGTCAGGGTTTTTCATATTAACTTTTGATGTTATTTTGGGCTGCCTATCATATAAATGTAAAACATTAAAAGTAATCATGGAGCTTCTTTATTTATTTAAAGCTAAGTAGAAAATATTTTTTTAAGATGATATCACTTTGAAAATTATAAGAAGAATATGAGAAGATTATTGCAGGATTTACTTACCTTGTTCGATTTACAAGTTCACATATTTGGAAAACACTTCATCCCGTCACATTAAACCCACTATAGAAGCCAGAAGGGTACTGAGATCCTTTTACATTCAAACGCATGCTAATAGTAATGTTCGCGCATTATCATTTGAGTCGTAAGGTCATAAAAGTTAAAAAAGATAGGAATGTGCAACGCGCCGGACCCTAGTTATCGATAAACGGCTACCTGCGCACGTGCTAACGATAGAACTAATTTGGGCACAAATAAAGGGAGTTGCGAAGAACAGTAATACTTTCAAGATAGCAGATGTCAAAAATTAACTCCACCAAGCCATAGATAATGCCACACGAGAAAACTAGGCCACATGTGTGAGGCATGCCGAAGAACTTCAAAGCAAAGACTTACAAAAAGCTCTAATTAGAGATCACGCGCCACGTATAATAAATTTGGCAGAAGACGAAGACTCTGATGATGAAGACTCCGATGAAGATTCTTTTTTCTTTAATAATTATATAGGTAATTTAAATCTTTTTGTAATATTAACGGCTCATTTAAGGGACACAATATGATCTACTTTGTTTCTTGTAATAAACTTTCTTTCTCTGTGTATGAAAATACTGTATATAATTTTTAAATATAGTTTAATATAAAATATTGTGATTTTTTTTAATTTTGTGAACAATATACGATAATAAACGTTACTTATCGATAATATGTCTTTTATTGTTACGCCCTTCACTAGACGGCTCCATAAGACCCATTAGTGCAAGCGAGATAGATTATTTATGGCCCTAAGACTCAGGTGAACCAATCAGAAGCGCATATTTGCGGTTTATCCTTTTCTATTGTTTATTGCCAGGGTTTGACAAAGGGATAATTTTTACCTGGAGTCCTTAAAGTAACAAAGAGATAGTAACGTGTGTACCGAGACCGACACTATGTATATTTTTTACACATACCTATTTTGGTCAGCCAACCAACATTAAAATACATCATTATGCATAGTAAAAATAAGAGTTGTAAATAGGTACCAAAAGTATTACTTAGAGTTTAAATTATTTCCGCTATTTTATTTTGTGCCTGGCTGTACTTTAAGCATTATTACTGAGAAAACTTTTTGTTCCATTTGCGGTTCGAATAAACCCATTCAAAATCTTCTATGGTCGATTCACACCGCGGTCCGAAACAGCCTATTCCTAAGAGCTCTTCTGCGTTTCACACCGCGGTCCGAACCACTCGTGGTGCGAAACGACGAAACACCCCTTTGTTCGTGGTTTAAAATGTTATTAAAATTGTGGTTGATTTTAATTATTTTCATTTACCATTTAATGGTAATTATTTTCATTTACCAGAAATTGATGTTTAATGCTTTAATTAGACAGAACTGTGACGGATTGTGTGATTTATTAATATATTTTTTAATATCAGTAACAATATTTTTTTTCTTTGAATTTCGTTTGTGCTGTAGTATTTTTAAAAAAAGAAACGTTGCCCCACACTAGGAATGTCTCCTGTATCGTGGGTGCGTTTACAAACATCAAAACTCACATACACAAACAGCCAGACCCGGAACAACTACCTGTAGGTCATACAAATATTTGTTCCGTGCGGGGATCGAACCCGCGACACGCGGCGCAGCAGTCAGTCGCTCAACCACTGCGCCAACCGTGTCGTCAAGTTACTTCTAAAATTTTTTAAATCGGGATATAAAACAGGCTTCAATATTACGAAATATTTGTTTTTTTTTTTTTAATAAGACTACAAAAAACATCATCATCTGCCTAGCCTTTTCCCAACTATGTTGGGGTCGGCTTCCAGTCTAACCGGATGCAGCTGAATATCAGTATTATACTTGGAGCGACTGCCTATCTGACCTCCACAACCCAGTTAATACTGGGTAATACGATACCCGTTGGTAAGACTAGTTGTCAGACTTTCGGAACTCTGACTACCTGTAACGACTGTCAAAGATCTACAAATGACAGCCGGGACCAATGACTTAACGTGCTTTCCGAGGCACGGAGGAAACTCGGTATGTAACGGGTGGTCACCCATCCACAGACCAACCTAGGCAAGCGCGGCTTAACCTAAAGATCGACCCGGGCGGCTACTATTTATTTAGCCACGAGCTCCTCCACGAGACTACAAAAAACATAACATGAATAAAAAAACCGACCAAGGTGCGAGTCGGACTCGCGCTGGTGGGGTTCCGTACAAACTTGCGACGTAAACGGCGATATCTTTTGACTGCGTAAACTGAGAGAGATGATTTTTTCACAACTCCAAGGGACTGCAGACTTGCGTATATGATATTAACTAGCTTTTGCCCGCGGCTTCGCTCGCGTGAAATTCGTGGTAACACAGTTCCCCTTGCGCCTTATTGATCTGTAATAGCAACGCTAAGTTTTCCCTTTTCTTCCCACTTTCTCCCTCACATCCCACATTTTTTTTTAAAAAAGTTAGCCTATGTCCGTCTCCTGGTTCCCAACTACCTCTGCACCAAAATTCATCAAAATCGGTTTAGCCATTAAAGCGTGAAGAGGTAACAAACAAACTCACTTTCGCTTTTATAATATTAGTAAGGATTTCACTCGATTCTCGAAACATTCACGCGTTCCTAAGAAAAAAGATCTTGATAAACAGACCTAAAACCCTCATATATCACTTTGTTGTCCGTCTAAAACGGAACCCTTTCCATTCATGCGGAACCTCTCAAAACACAAACAAATTGCTTGATATACTTAACAGGGTACTCATAAAGACGAATATTGTACAACTTTTGCGCGTGTATAAGATTATGAATATTATCCTTAACACGTGTTTAGCTTAACCTTTCAAAATATATGAAGCCTAATAGTCACAGTCATAATTTCAGTATCACTACATAGTATAAAACAAAGTCGCTTTCTCTGTCCCTATGTCCCTTTGTATGCTTAAATCTTTGAAACTACGCAACGGATTTTTATGCGGTTTTTTTTAATAGATAGAGTGATTCAAGAGGAAGGTTTATATGTATGATGCTTTACGCTGTGACTCTTAGGAGGTGAGCAGCGGGTGAAACCGCTGGGCGGGTCACTAGTTAACAATAAATTGTTGTTGTATTTTTAAATGTTTTGTTTTTATAAGAAATATGTATGTATAAATATAAAAAAAATGTGTTGTAATCGTAATAACAGATTGTTTTATTGAAAACATTGAGCATTGTTAAATAAACCTATTTTGTTATTTTTGTAAAGCATTGAACGATCTTTGTGTAGCTCTAAAGATTGCAGATGTAGAACGACTTGCAATCTCTGAAATAAGGAGTCCAATACAATAATGCGTTTAGGGTGTTGTTGCCGCTGCCGCGAGCATGCAGCGCATCTGGGATGTTCATGTTCATTTCATCTGGCGCAAGCGTTGATTAAGTTACACTACATCTAAGTTTAAAAACTAACATAGAAAATAAGTTCTCTGTATTGACTAACATTCTTGAACAACTTTTGAATTAATTTTATAAATTACTAACTTTTGCCCGCGGCTTCGCTCGCGTTAAATTCGGTAACGCCTTATTGATTTGTAATAGCAACGCTAAGTTTTCCTGTTTCTTCCCTCTTTCTCCCTTATATCCCATTCTTTAAAAAAAAATAGCCTATGTCCGTCTCCTGGTTCCCAACTATCTCTGTACCAAAATTCATCAAAATCGGTTTGGCCATTAAAGCGTGAAGAGGTAACAAACAAACAAACTCACTTTCACTTTTATAATATTAGTAAGGAAGTAAGGATTATAAATTGTACTATGTGTAATTGGATTATGGATCTTTGACATGTGAATTAATCTATGATTATTTTTATTTATAAAGTGTCCAATCATCGGCGTCGGGCATATATTAAGGAGAAAATTGTCCAAAGAAACTCAAACTCAAAGCATTTATTTCAATTAGACCATTACAGGCACTTTTGAATGTCATAAAAACAAGAACAAAAAAATGATGCTGCTACAGTCCCAGTCACAAGACATAATAACTTATGAAAGTACTGTAGTTGAAAAAACCTTATTACCTTATTTACTGTGCTGGCTTTCATTTTCTAAAGCGTCACGTTCGTGAACGGGCGCTGTCATTTGGGACTGGTCAACTCTTGGCTGCCACGGTTATTTTTTATTTTTTTATTTTCGCTTTTACTGTTTACATATTTGTATAATCTCAACATAATTGATGTAACCATGATCTTGTAAAAATATTAGGATTAACAAGAGTGTCCATGGAGTTTCTTGCCCATTATTCTACATAGAGATCAACCCTTTTGTAACGGTCAACTACAGTACTTTCACAAATTATAATGCCTTGTGACTAGGACTGTAGCTTCATCTTTGTGTTTCTTGACATTCATGTGACGCGTCTCGACCCAACACCTTGTAAGATGACACGTAGCACATCATCAGCATCGCCCTCCAACCAATTGTTAACCCAAACCCGATCTAAGATGGGTTCGGTGTATAATTAACGTTTCAATTATCACGTAGATTATTGGCCATTAAATTTGGATAGCGTGTTACAGCAGGATTATGCGGTGACAGATCGTCAGCTATTGTGGGTCAACGGGTTATGCTGTCATTATTGTTGTCAGCTACCCTACCATGACGTCTTAAAGCAGAACTAATTCCACTGAGGGAAAGAGACAGAGCTATACAGGGTGTCTAGCACCATCTCTTTCCCTCAGTGGAATAAATTTAAGACGTCATGGTAGGCCTACAGTTATTAGATGCAACGTAATTGGTGCAGACTATCAACATTATCGTTCGTCTACCTTTATTTTGGTTTAAAAAGGAATCGCTGCAACTAGTTTTCTTTTGTCCCGAGTTTGGAAGTTGGCGGTATGATAACCCCGTGCCTCGGAAACCACGACATAGTGTTGTTTTTGTTTTATTCTAATCCTTCTCTTACACTGGAGGACCGACAGTCATTTCCTGGGTTTTTTTGACGTGATAAGGTCTTTAAATTCGTTTTAGTCGGGTGACATGTTCAGAAACTTGTGTCACACCAAAACCTCACGAGCGCGATCGCGCCTCACGAGCGCGATCGATCGAGCTCGTGAGGTTTAGTTATCACGTAAACATCTCGATCGTAAACCTACTTTACAAACAACCAATTTTTTTTCCTTTTTTAACTTGCATGTCTATTTAGTTTAAATAAAAACACATAATGTAATTTCGTGTATTATATGTATAATTCATATTGAATCTTAACTAGGTAATTGTTTTTATAAAATGTGGAAAATGTCGTTGGTTATACATTTATTCATCTTATAGCTGTAATTTTGTGTAATACTGTAATGTTTAACCGTTTGTTTTCCCAAATAAATAAAATAAAATAAACCACGTAGAGCCGTTGGTCCTGCACATGATCTGTCTCCAGTCGAGTTGGATTGCCATCCCTATTAGACTATGAGAGTAAGGGATCAGAGAGGGCAACTGTGTATGCCTACATACTTGTGCACCAAGATACCACATGTGCTGATGGCAAATTTTCACTGAGAACGGTCTGGATGACTATACCACTCGCCATCTTAGTAGTCACTTCCTTTCTTACCATAACTTATGTTTAAACAGTAGACCGTTCATCGTTTCCTTGGTCTTCCGCTTCTCTTATGTGTGGTACAGATACCTGAATAACTTTCTTAATGGAACATTTCAACATGGAATAATATAATAATTACAAATGATTTTTGATAATAGGCTAAAATTGTATTTTAAAATGATGTACGATGACGGATTAACCCCCGAATACTGAAACGTCACTCAAAATTTAAGTACCACTTAAATTTAACAGATACTCAAAAGTGACGTTTGACAATACAAAATCTAAAGTTTAAGAGCTGCTCAAATGTTAAGCAGCCCTCAAATTTTGAGTGACGTTTCAGTATTCGGGGGTTAGTCAATTAAATAAAAATAACCGGCCAATAGCGAGTCAGACTCTCACACCAAGGGTTCCGTACAAACTTGCGACGTAATCTACTATATCTGTTGACTGCGTAGACTTAGAAGGTTGATTTTTCACAGCTCCAAGGACCACTTTTTTATCACATCTCCAAGGTCTACGGACACCGGGGTTGCGGATTGTTCGAAAGAGATAGGTACCGTGGCCCTGGAACATAAAGGCCAACAGAAGGAACATGGGTGGGCTTTAGTCAGTACAAGTCTGACACTCCTCTCCGCTCCGCCCAGAGCGGGGTAGCTGTTTGATGATTTCCGATTCGCAGAAAAAAAGGACCACGGACTTGAGTATGGTTTTTATTTCAACCTTTACGCGCTCCCAAGATAAAGGCTCTTGACAGACAGACAGCCAGTTATCTTTTAAGAGTTTTTTTGCTCTCATTGGGGAAGTGTGATAGATTAAAGCCCGCTCCCCCCCGCTCCCCAAGAGAGGTGCCTGTGTCCCAGCTCAGTGATCATTATAGGCAGACCATGAGTAGGCAGTGGATATAACCAATCTACTACTACCACGGCATCGGCAACAAGCACGGCATCAGACGAAACGATCACGACATCATCAAGTTTTATGTTTCTCTACCGGACAGGGATGTGACATTCAACATACCATTATATGTGGTAAGAAATTATCGACATAATTATCGGATCAGAGATAGTGATGATTACTGTCACTTGGTAAAAAATAGTAGGGGAGACCGGGTCAAAATCGTATAGCTAAGGGTTTAGGGTTACAGGTCTTTCATATTAAAACACTAATTAATTTACTTAACATTTATAATTAGTCAGTCTCATAAGGAACATAATCACTTGCACATATTTGGAATAATTAAAATATTAAACGATAAAAAACAAAAATTATTAAACTTCTTCTAATTACGATTTTGCCCCGACACATGGGTAAAACCGTATATTGTATACGGTCTTGCCCCAGAAATTATCTAGAAGCAACGCATCCCATACATACAAAATTATCTAAATCCTCTGAGTCATAACCTGTACAGCCTTCATGAGCCCAACCTTTACACTCCCTACATTGCACCCATCCTTCATCCACACGGCTTGAACCGTATTCTTCGAGGCAGTACAAGCAAATGTTATCATTTATTATTTTCTGTTTTGGTTTTTTGGTCTTACACGGTTGATTCAAATTAAGCTTAGGAGTTTTATTTTGTGAGATGGTTATCAGCTCATTTTTATAGGGGGAGGAAGTGATAATAGCAGTTTTTCCTCTTCGGTGATCGGTTGCTCTTTTTCGGTCCACGCTTATTTTAGGAACTGGCATTATATCCGCTGGAGACACCGTTACACGGTTCTGACTCAACGTAGTTGGAACTGGCGGTGCACTGGTAGTTAATGGCGTCGGATCAATGAGTAGCGGTGAAATTGATGGTATTGAGTGAACGAGTGGCGCAGAAGATGTTGATGGTATCGGGTTGAGATATGCATCAGCGGAAGTTGATGGTGTTGTAGAAGGTATTTCCGTTGTCTCAGCCGCGGCAAAATCTGCTTCACCGAATACTGTCCTGTTCGTTGGGAATATGCCTGTTTTAGTAAAGCCAGACACGGCGTTCTGTATAGTAGCCGCTTTACAGTACGCTGCTCCAAAAAGCCTTGCCAGCTGGAATTGTGTCACTACTCTACCCGGATTATTATTGACGGGCCTGTTGGTCTAGTGGTTAGTGGCCCTGACTGCTGAGCCGGAGGTCGTGGGTTCGATTCCCACCCAGGACAAACTTTGTGTGATGAGCATGATTGTTTGTTCTGTGTCTGGGTGTGATTTATCTATAATATGTATGTATTTATAAATTATATAAGTATGTATATCAGTTGTCTGGTTACCATAACACAAGCTCTGCTTAGCTTGGGATCAGATAGCCGTGTATGAGTTGTCCCAAGATAAAAAAAAAAAAAAAAAAAAAAAAAATTATTCCGTAGCCACGCGTTTACTTCTTGGGTGTAATAAGTGCTCAATGGACCCATGATACTCACGTCTAGCGGTTGAAGTCTGTGGGTGCAATGAGGGGGGAAACTTAAAATTACAACTCCATTGTCCCTAGCTTTTTCGATCAGTGGGAGATTTTTTGTGTGGGTTGAGTGTCCATCGAGTAAAAGAAGGACAGGCTCGTCTTTTTTGGGCTTTACTGATGATATGAAGTGATGCAACCACTCAACAAAAATATCACTTTGTATCCAGCCACTTGGATGGCAAACCGAAACTGTCCCTGGTGGAGCACCATCTAAAAGTTCAGCCTTCATCCGAACTCGTGGAAATATCAACAGCGGAGGAATATAATTTCCAGAAGCAGACACACACAGGACAGCAGTAGTCAGCTGGCCTCTTTCCCCTGAACTAGCCAGACCAACCTGTTTTCTTCCTTTTAAAGCGATTATTCTGCTTTGTCTTTTTGGTACCGTTGTCAGACCCGTTTCATCCACATTATAAATGTTCGTAGGCAGAAATTTAAATTGATCTATTACTTCCTCTAGCAAATCAAAAAACTTGTTGACACTGACCATGTTAAATCCCATCGCTCTTGCCACCGACGTCGGCTCGGCAGCACGCAGTGATAATTGTGGGTGTCGCTTCATGAACCCAGCTAACCAATCTTCTCCCGCCAGTTTACAAACCTTATTGAAACAGTGGTCGATATTGTTTGCTTCTGCGAGCTGATACGCTAAGCGTCGAAGATCTTTATAAGTGAGACCAAATAATCGCTTTTCCATGATCAAGACATGTTCAACTAGGCTTTGTTCTTGGGAAGGCGAAAAAATCGGTTTAAACCGCCCCAAACCTTTTCGTGTAGAACAGTCCAGATCATTGTTCTGTCTAAAACGGTTTACTCCATCCTGTAATGTTGATTTTGGTACCTCAAAAGTTTTGGCAGCTTTCAAGTAACCCATGGTGCCTTCAAACACGGCTTGAACGGCTTTTTTCATATTATCCGGATCCCATTCTTGTCTAGCAGTAGTTCTTTTATAATTACGCGGCATTTTAATTGCACCTAAAATAAAAATAAAAAAGTAAGTTTAAATTCATTCATGCGGGTCAAAATCGTATAGTGGCCGGTTTTGCCCCGTACGATTTTGACCCAAGCCTCGATGTATTGATATATCACTTACTACTACATACGCAAACCAATTTTACCTACTCAAATATTTGTTAATTACGAGTAAATACACACACTTTAACATAGTTGATTGGACACTTACCTGCTAAATACGTAAATTTCACTATTATTGATTGAATATCCACAAAAATAAGATCAAGTACGCCAAAAAACAATAAAATCTAATATTTTGATAACGCGCATGCCTGCAGCGACAAGTGTTAGTTGACAAATAGCTCTCATTGGTCGACGCCACTGAGCAGTTTGCGCGCGGGAACTTTGAATTATTGACAAGAATAGACATGCTGTACGGTTTTACCCCGGTATACGGTTTTGTACAGGTCTCCCCTATCAGTTGCCATTATCACAGTCGAGTCAGGAATATTAGAACTATTAAAAAAACGACGTTAATTTAAATGCAATATTCATCTAAAGATGTCATCTAAAGATGTCATCTAAAGATGTCATCTAAAGATGTCATCTAAAGATGTCATCTAAAGATGTCATCTAAAGATGTCATCTAAAGATGTCATCTAAAGATGTCATCTAAAGATGTCATCTAAAGATGTCATCTAAAGACGTCATCTAAAGATGTCATATAAAGATATCATCAAAATATATCATCAAAATAAGTCATCAAAAAAATATCATCAAAATACGTCAGCAGAATATGAAATCAATATATCTTCAAAATATGTCATCATCTAGCTTTTACCCAACAAAATTATGATCGAATTTCAGTTTATCTGGATACAGCCAAATACCAGGGGCCTTAGTCTGCTATTACAATGGTGTCAGAATGGTCGATCACTGATCGCATAATGGTTGATTTTGACAAGTTTAGTATGTAGTAAATGTCAAAATCAACCATTATGCGATCAGTGATCGACCATTCTGACACTATTGTAATAGCAGACTAAGGCCCCAGTTCTTTTTCAAAATGTTGTGGCTATGTATCTAACCTCTGTCATCCATTTAATATATAAGACGTAACCTGGCAGGACTTGTTATCAAAATTTCTTTTAACCCTCTGCAACTGAGGTGCCATTTTTATTTCTATTATATTGAGGAGTGGTCTGACAGACGTGTAAGTAGAGTACTATTTATGTTGTAGGTATTATATATTTTGTCATGGAACTTGACTTAATATAACTGTTGCCATATTTTTAAATGGAAATTACAATGAGAGTTGCACTAAAACTCCGATTTAAGAATTTATAATTATATTTGTACCACCTACGAGATCAAGGAACTTTTGGTACAATGACTATTAAAAATTAACAAAATGAAAAATATTAAAAAACATAACAAAAAAATCTTAGTTTTGCCTTCTTCTGGCTTAAAACTATTCATAAAAAATAAAAAACAGAAATCCTTAGAGTACTTTTGTTACAATACTGTCTCAAAGTTCAGTCTTACAATCAACGCAAACAGACCAGTTTTGCGCAAATACAACAAATAAATCTCGTTTTCCGCTTCAATTTACTTGGACAGATACGACACAACTTTCTTGTTGATGATGCGCCAGTGTCGCTTGGTCGCTGAGGTGGCAAATCTTGTCCTAAAACGCGCCGAAGAGTCATACGCAATTCTCTTGGAAGTTTTTCATTATAAACTCGCTGTTTTAGAGCTGGCAGTACCAATTCCTTTGCAAGGTGCATAAAAAAGCCAGCTAGTTGCTTCATCGGTACTGGCATGGTGGTGGCAAGGAGAGAGGAGGATCACTGCCTTGTTTTTTTTTTGGGACAAAAGTACCTAACTAAGTCAAATCTTTAGTGAATCCATATAAAGAATTTCCAACAGCTCTATTATTGCTTGGTTTGAACTCAGGTGGAATCTCGCGTTTTTTTTTTTTAGTGTTCCTAAATATGTAATTTTTTTTTTGTAGTAAAAGATCAGCCAATAGAGCTAAACCAGTTTTCAGCTATCGTCTTCTTCCTCTAACCATTGCTGAATATGGTCGTCGGTACCCTTTCTCTTCCTAGACGTTCGGTCAGTTAGTTGTTGTTTATTACAATCCATCTAAAAATAATAATGCATATGTATTATATTTCAAAATAAACAATGAATTATGTATTTGCTGTCGTGTAGTATAAAATACACTATGAAAATACTGACGTGACGTCCATAATACAGTATTGGGATATAATCATTTTACTGACAATACGTCTACACGACACATCACTAATTACTGACCTTACGTATCACGGACACCACAGCTATAATACTCGTCACGTACGTACGCTGCGGCTGTCGTCGCCGCACTAACGGGAGGGGCGCGCGGGCGCAGGAAGCTACTGAGAGGCGCAGGACGATTCTCGTAAAAATGGCGGCATAGCAACCAAAATTTTATGTTGCGTTGTCTGTCAGACGTAACCTCAGCGGCAGAGGGTTAAAATAAAAACATTTTAATTTCTATAACTCAATATTTCCCATCCCTATCGCATCACGATACAGATATCTCTCCAAATAGGCGCATGCATGAATCAATACAATGACAATCTCGGCACGAATCTCCACCTGAATGTCCGTTGACATTAATATGCAGTCAGGGCATTGAATAATTGAAAGCTTATCTCGACTCCCGGTACAAGGTATGGCCACAATATAGTGGTGTAGAAATACTATTAAACAAGCATGACATCGAAAGATTGGTGACTTTACCGGTAGACCGAGAAGACGATGGCAGGACGACGCCTTGAATAGCTTACGCATAATACGCATGTTTTTTTTTTTTGTTTTTTAAAAAACGTTGCCCCACACTAGGAATTTCTCCTGTATCGTGGGTGCGTTTACAAACACATAAACACACATACACAAACAGCCAGACCCGAAACAACTATCTGTAGGCCATACAAATATTTGTTCCATGCGGGAATCGAACCCGCGACACGCAGCGCAGCAGTCGATCGCTCATCCACTGCGCCAACCGTGTCGTCAATTCGCAAGTAGACGCTAAAAACACGTGAAATGATGGTGATGGTGGTGATAGAGATGGTAATGATAGCGATGGTGATGATAGTGAAGGAGAAGATAGTGATGGTGATGATAGTGATGGCGATGATAGTGGTGGTGATAATCGCGATGGTGATGGTAGTGATGGTGATAGTGGTGACAGTGATGGTAATAGTGAAGACGGGGATGGTGATGGTGGTGACGGCGGTGATGGAGATGGTGGTGATGGTTAATAGTGTGATGATGATGAATGAGCATGTAATGGATGCCTTTACCTGGGACTGGAATTCCAGCAAATAAATAAAAAAAGAGCCCGTAATTCTTATTGATTCTTAGTGTTGCATTCTGCTGAATTTCCGAGTTATACGAAATAGATTGTGATAATGCGAGATACCGCACCCCTGGAACACAAAAGGCAAAAGTAGGAACATGGATAGGGTTTTAGTCAGAAAAAGTTTGACACTCCCTTCCGCTCCCGGAGCGGGAGAAGCTGTTGGAAGAATGCCCAACCGAAAAAAAGATAGTGTTTTATATTGCTTAATTGGTGGTCAAAATGGTGGCCTTGAAAGAGTTTGGTACGTCCATAGGAAAAGGGTTTGTAGCCATGGAAAATGAAAGCTCGATAAGAATTTGAGAGAGATACCATCATAACACAAATAAAAAACTGTTTCGCCAAAAGTTTACTTCCGGTTGTCGCTGGCAAAATAATCGCTTTTTGGTAGTCTTCTACAAGTTGTTTTTTTTCATTTATTTATTTTTATTACTGCAACAATTTAATGAAACAGTATTGTATTATTCCCGTCAGTTATCAATCGTAGCAAGTGATTGTCTCAAACTGAAAAAATAGATCTATATAATAAGATAGTATGTATTTCGCCAGGCATGAAAAACCTACTATATAAATAGGGGGTGATTCTATTGTCAAGCCTGAGAAAATTCTGATGAAAAACCCAATCACACCTTGCCTTATCTGAGAACCAAAGCCAGGATCTCATGCTTAGCGGTTGTGCTCACGAATTAAAGAAGTCTTGATTCCGGTGTTGCGTGTTGTTCGAAAGAGATACTGCGACCCCGGAACATAAAGGGCAATAGAAGGAACTTGAGTGTGTTTTAGTCAGAACAAGTCTAATACTCCCCCTCGCTTCCATTTGCGGATGATTTCCCATCCGCAAAAAAACAGGCTTTGTTTGATTCATCATCTGCCTAGCCTTTTCCCAACTATGTTGGGGTCGGCTTCCAGTCTAACCGGATGCAGCTGAATATCAGTATTTTACATGGAGCGACTGCCTATCTGACCTCCACAACCCAGTTAGTACTGGGTAATGCGATACCCCTTGGTAAGACTGGTTGTCAGATTTTCGGAACACTGACTACCTGTAACGACTGTCAAAGATCTACAAATGACAGCCGGGACCAACGGCTTAACGTGCTTTCCAAGGCACGGAGGAAACTCGGTATGTAACGGGTGGTCACCCATCCACAGACCAACCTAGGCAAGCGCGGCTTAACCTAAAGATCGACCCGAGCGGCTGCTATTATTTAGCCGCAAGCTCCTCCTTCCGAGGCTTTGTTTGATTACTGTTTCAAATTAATTTCTGTATTAATTCTTGAACGTAACTTGAAATTCTTACGAAAATATGGCCATACCTTAAGATACCGTATTATCATAGTATAAAGAGGGGAAGTACGTTATCTTCATACAAACGCATAGCGCGCGGCTTGTATGTGTGCGCCGTAGTATCTATGCGTCGCCGCACGCACACTAAACAAAATCTCGGCTCCTTTCGAGGTGCGCCAGTCGGGGCTAACACTGCACGAGGTTCGCGCGTCACGGCTTTTCGGCACCGCTAAACGAATAAAAAATGTCTGATAACCGCGGGAGAAAGTATTGCTGTGTGTTTGGGTGGCTTAATAATTCATCAATTCCAGAATTGTCTCAGTTCAAATTACCTATTGAACAGGAAAGGTAAGCTACTCACTTATTCTAGCATAATTCAATTTTTTACTTCATAATGAGATACCTACCTACTGACTTCTTTTTGTTGTATTAGCATATTAGTTTTCTATCACACAGAGGAAGTAGAATAGAATAGAATAGAATATACTTTATTGCACACCAAAATCTACGAAACAAAACTGTTTTACAAAAAGATGTTAAATCTATGGTTACAATGGCGGTCTTATCGCTAAGAAGTACCGCGAGTTATCGCGAAGTAGGTAGGTAGGTAGGTCTACTTTCCCACTAGAATGTTTGTACTTTTGATCTGTCAACTGATTTACCGCTATTGCTTTGTTTACGTTTAGTTGTGCCGATTTCTCAGTATTGTAGGTATATTAACTAAGTACCTAACTACCCACAGTTATGAAATCGTAATTAAAAATAAGTTATTGACTAATTTTAAATTATATATATACATATAAAGCAAAGTTCGAATCATAACAACAGATTTGATTATAGTCTAAGAGACAGGCAGAAAGTAGACAGACAGTTTTGAATGTTGTTTTACGGTGTTTTTTGTTTAATTATAATATTTTAGTCACTTTATTCAATTTATTATTTTATTATTATTATTATATTAAATGTGCTTTTCATTTCAGACGTCTTCAGTGGCTGCGCTTAATTGCTCGCGAGGATTTGATAAATAAATCCCAAACCAAGCATGTTGTTTGTGAAGCCCATTTCTACACAGAAGACATAATGAAAAACAGCGTTAGAAAATTACTAAAAAAAAATTGTTTGCCGAGTTTAAATTTGCCTAATCTTAAAAAAGTTGACAAACATACACAATCGGAAATAACAAATTCATATAATAATTCAACATATAACAAATAACAACTTCATATAATAATACAAATTCATATAAAAAATACAACTTCTCGACCCTTGCCAATTTATAGGTACTGAATTAAAATTTAGCTAAAAGTGACAACCCTATGACAGTAGGCAATTATATCGCGAATTGGGCCGGAGATAACCTACTTCCCCTCTATTTACTTTGGTATTATCTTGAGATGATGTATACAATCAGACGCGTTGCTGCATGTTACAATAACATTGATAACTCTTGCATCAATTATAACGGATCGTTTCCATTATTAATTACCCGTCGATATTATGACAAAAACTTGACAACTTATCTTGGTTTTGGTCAGTACAAGACTGACACACTCCTTATAGTTATTTTTAACCCAAAAAAAACTAAGGCGGGAAAACACAGAACAATAGAAAAAGTAACAAGTTTTGACATAGAAATTCATATTTTTTTGATAGGCAACGCTACCTTGAACTGCACACTTAATGTGATCATTTTTTTTAAATTATAGTGTTACTAGCTTTTGCCCGCGGCTTCGCTCGCGTTAAATTCGGGGTGCGCCTTATTAATTTGTAATAGCAACGCTAAGTTTTCCCTTTTCTTCCCTCTTTCTCCCTCACATCCCACTTTTTTCAAAAAAATATTAGCCTATGTCCGTCTCCTGGTTCCCAACTATCTCTGTACCAAAATTCATCAAAATCGGTTTAGCCATTAAAGCGTGAAGAGGTAACAAACAAACAAATAAACAAACTCACTTTCGCTTTTATAATATTAGTAAGGATTTTGCATTGTGGTCGCAATCACGACTGCTGACCAGAAAGTCTTGGTTTTGATAAACTCAAACTCAAAGCATTTATTTCAAAAAGACCATTTTCTTTTTTTCAAATGACTTCCCCCGCTCTGGGCGGAGCGGGGGGGGGGTGTCAGACTTGTACTGACTAAAACCCACCCATATTCCTTCCATTACCCTTTATGTTCCGGGGCCGCGGTATCTCTTTCGAACAACCCGCAACCCCGTCAGGCGGAGGCCCTGGCAGGCCCCTCTGCTTTGCTGACATCTCTTTGAGGCGAGCGTGAAACACTAACGCGCCATCGACACGGCCTGTCGTCAATAGACGGACGGACGGTGAGCTGCCCATTGCTCACCGTCCACAGGCCCGCATCTACGGTAGCCGGGAGTCGTCTCGCGGCGCCCGGGGCGTCTCCCGCGGGGGCTGCGTTGTTTTGAGGTTCTCTCCCTCAAACGCCCGGCCATCAATTAGATCATTACAGGCACATTTGAATGTCATAAAACAAAAAGATGATACTCTAGTCCCAGGCATAACAACTTGTGAAAGTACCGTTGTTGCCCATTCTAAAGCGTTGATCTCACACTCTTTTTAAATAAAAATATTGTTACAATATTGCATCGTTGATGTTGAGATCAAGCTTATGTGAGACGATGTAGAAAGACGTGCAAGTCAAGAGCGTCCAGAAAGATATTCGGGTCGGGCATTCGGTTCGGGTTTTTCCGACAAGAATTGCTCATTAGAAGCCACGGAATCTCTATTTGTGCCCGGTTAATGGCAATATAAGGGCTAAAGCCGGTCAAGCTTTGTGGCCTAAGAGTGAGGCCTCCAGCTAGGGCAAAAAGGGGGTAAGAGCCTCGGGTTAGGTCTTCACAAAATATGGGTACCTTTGAAAAACCGTTCGATGATTACAGCCGTAAAGTTATATTATATACTATCTTTTGCCCGCGGCTTCGCTCGCGTTAAATTCGGGGTAACACAGTTCCCCTTGTGACTTATTGATTTGTAATAGCAACGCTAAGTTTTCCCTTTTCTTCCCTCTTTCTCCCTCACATCCCACTTTTTTAAAATAAAAATTAGCCTATGTCCGTCTCCTGGTTCCCAACTAACTCTGTACCAAAATTCATCAAAATCGGTTTAGCCATTAAAGCGTGAAGAGGTAACAAACAAACAAACAAACTCACTTTCGCTTTTATATTATTAGTAAGGATATTATATTATATATAATGTTATATTATAAAAAGCACACTATCATATAACGACATATTTTTAGGATTCCGTACCACAAAAATAAAATACAGAACCCTTATTGGATCACTTTTTCGTCTACTTGTCGATCGAGACCCCGACGACGAGTTCCTGAGATAAAGGGAACGCGTGGAGGTATCGAGTTGAAATCAAAACCATATACTTAAATCTATTATAGTCCCTTTGTGCTGTGAAAATCAACCTTCTAAGTCTACACAGTCAGAAGATATGGCCGTTTATGGACGGAAATTGAACGGAAACGGAATTTGTACGGAACCCTTAGTGCGCGAGTCTGACTCGCTCTTGTTAATGTATTTTCGAAGAATACATCCAGGAAAACTTTCCACTCGTCCTAATACAAAAAGAAAAAAAACCTGATCATTATGTAGCCGATATAATCAATCATTTTGACGAATGGCGACGCAGGAAGCTACTGTTTTTTTACAAACATTTCACAAGAATAAAGTGTACTTCATATTGATAAGAAAATAATATAATCAGAAAATTATTTAACTTTTTTGGCAACCATGAACAAATTAGCAACTTTTTTCGTGTGTTGTAAAGTGCCTAAGGAGTTAAATAATACTAGCTTTTGCCCGTGGTTTCGCCCGCGTTGAATTCGGGATAAGACAGTTCCCCTGTCCTGGTTTGCACCTGTCACCTGTAGTTTTTGCCTTATTTATTGTAATAGCAATGCTAAGTTTCCCTTTTTTCCCTCTTTCTCCCTCATTTTTCACTCTTTTAAAAAAAATATATGTCTTATGTCCGTCTCCAGGGTCCCAACTATCTCTGTACCAAAATCATCAAAATTGGTTTAGCTATTTAGGGCGTGAAGAGGAAACAAACTCACTTTCGCTTTTATAATATTAGTAAGGATTTTAAACTCAAAAAAAATTACCGATTGTTCAATAAGATTCCAGGCTTGGAAACCACGCAGAGGGACCGGCCAGGGCCACCGCCTGCCGGGTTTGCGGGTTGTTCGAAAGCAGAAGGCACATTAGTGGGTTTAAGTCAGTAAATGTCTGACACTTCCTCCTCTTCGCCCAAAGCTGGGGAAGTTGTTTGATGATTTCCCAACCTAAAAAAAGCTTGGAAACCACATGAAAGTTTAGCTGTAGAAACTCCTTATTTTCGAAAGATTTATTATTTTAAAGAATAAATATATAGCCTAGAAAAACAGGCTGTCCCAACATTTGGCTGTAATAAAATTTAATTCACATTTCCTTCACCCTTTTTAACCGGCAAAAAGGAGGAGGTTCTCAATTCGTCGGCGTCTTTTATATTTTATTACCCCATGTTTTATTGTGTTAGTACTATAATGTCCTTAGAATGTATGTTCCATATTTAAAATTCCTATTTTAATTTACCCTTCATGATAACAACGAAATAAAAAAAATGTTGGTATCTAATTCCTTTACATTTTATCGAAAACATTATTTTAGTTATGTTTTCACAATATTATCGTGACGAGACGCTTATATATAAAAAAATAACTTGTAGTTTTCAAGGACTGCTTGTATGTACAGACGCCTGCACATTAAGCTACTACAATCTGTCAGATTTCTTTGATAGATTTTCGACTTTATTTCTGAAGTATAAGGTTCAAGGTTCATTGGGAAAAATTGACAGTTTCGGGTAGCTTGACCTGCAGGCGTCTGTACATTGCGTGTTAGAGTACCCTTTTTCATGACCCACAATCCGCTTGTAGTGTTTATAGGGCCAACTTGAAGGCTTTTATGCGAATGAAAGAAAAACTTAGAAATAATTTTACATAGTCATACTCATATAGTTTTTACATTATTACTTTTATATAAAACTAACTTCTGCACGCCTATCCCCTTTTCTTCCCTCTTACTCCCCATTTTCTCACTCGTTTTAGCCTGTGTCCGTTTCTAGGGTCCCAACTATCTCTGCACCAAAATTCATCAAAATCAGTTTGGCCATTTCGGCGTGAAGACCAAAACAAACAAACGAACAAACTCACTTTCGCTTTTATAATATTAGTAAGGATTAATATTGTTATAAGCTTTGTAATGTTACAAATTGATCAAGGTATTTATGTTGTAACACTAGTTTGTCTTTACTTACAATGTTGGATTGTACTGATCTGAAAAATAAATAAAAAATACATCAAACCTTTAGCTTATGAAGAAATCATTTATGACAAGAATCAATTTTAAAGACAGGTATTAAATTGGTCCAAAATACTACACGGCTACCAAATGCAAGACACGGACAAAGCTTGTACGCGAAATGAACCATTCAAGGTGAATCAAGGCAGTACGTCTTCACACCGCAAGGATTTCGACTAAACCTATAAATTCAGTAACGGATACCTTAGATAGCCTGCAGGCGTGTCATTCGTGTAACGGCAGTTTAACATGAGGTTTGGTTATCGGCACTTCATGGCAGATTATGCTTTCCTAAGTAGTACCTAAGCTGATATTATTTAAAATTAAATGAAAAGCAATCTGTTCTATTTATTTAACACACATAATAACTGAAATGGTAAACAATTAAAAAGTACGAATAAATTGCAATATTGCTTATTCTACAGTCAAATAGCGTGATTAATACAAAGCCTAACATTTGGAGGCGCCATTAAGGATTATTTGTGATAAAATTTAACAAAATCTATGGAATAGTTTTTGCGCTTTTTCGAAAGATCGATTCGGATTTTTATATAAACATATAATGATTATGATATATAAAATTCTCTTGTCACAATGTTCGTTCCCATACTCCTCCAAAACGGCCCGACCAATTATTATGAAATACTAGCTTTTGCCCGCGACTTCGTCTGCGTGGCATAGTTACTTTGGGCCAACGCTAACTTTAACCCGTGTGATGATCGAAGAAAAAAATATCTTTCTCTCCCCAATTCCTCCCTCTTACTACCTCTTTTCTCACTTTTTTAGCCTATGTCCGTCTCCAGGATTCCAACTATTTATTTACCAAAATTCATCAAAATCGGTTGGGCCATTTAGGCGTGAAGACGTAACAAACAAACAAACTCACTTTCGCTTTTATAATATTAGTAAGGATTTTATGCATATTTAGTGAGTCTGAGAGTCGGCTATCTATCTTTCAAACCTGTAAGTGATGAGGGTGGTAAGCTGGGCAGAGCTAGTATATATATATATATATTTGTTTACCTTATTACTCAGTAATTATAGGGTCAGGTTATTAAACACAGATAATCAGCTACATTCATTTAGACTGAAAACTAGGCATAAGATTGATAGTTACATATGAGTAATTATATAGTATCTGCGCTGTATTCATTTTTAACATACGGAAAACTACAATAGGCTGTTCATAATGGCTGAACCTATCGCTCTACTAAGCGGTTTGTGTCTAATAAATAAAAAATAATACGAAAAAAAAATCATTGGATATTGCATACGCTCTCGATCTTCTAGTTTCATTAATAAGGCGCTGTATCTTTGCCACACGACTTTTCAGTCAATGACGTCACTTTTTTATTTTCCCTTTTCGCATAACAGTCTCATTGTATCCATCTCTTTTGTGGCCCAAAATTCTGATCCACACAAGATAATAGGTCTAAACTATGGTTAGTATTGGTTTTAAGGTTGTGGGTTTTCAACACCATTTCAAAAATGTCTACCAAAATATCCTGGCAGTCATGCAAACGCCTGAAATCCCAACTGTGTGAACACTTACTTACTTATTAAGTTTACTTATTAAGTTTAAGTTCGTTCAACTTTAATAAAAACGATATGACCTGAGGCTATGTCAAAATCAAAACGTGAGATAAAAAATTGGCTCTATTAAAAATAATCATGAATACGATACTTACAATTTCAAACAATTTAAAATTGTATTTCTATGATTATGTAAGAAATAATGTATCAGAAAAGTATTTGAAAGTTACATAAAATAATTAAACTTATTTTAAAAAAAGGGTTTAGTGAAAAAAGAAATAATAGGTTCTATTTTTATTTATTAAAAAACTGCTTTTCCACGTGTGCGAATTCGATATACACCCGACTAATCGACCAATGGGCGCTAAGAAAAAACGTCACTGTAAAAGTGGACCTTATGTGTCAGCTCACCATTTTCCATTAGACAGTTTAAAAACCGGCCAGGAGCCCGCCAGACTCGCGCACCGAGGTTTTCGTACATACTTGCGACGTAAACGGCCATATCTTTTGATTGCCTAGACTTAGCCTAGTTGATTTTTTCACAACTCCAAGGGACCACAGACTTGAGTATATGGTTTTATTTCAACTTGATACCTTCACGCGTTCCCGAGATATGGAGTTTTGACAGACAGACAGACAGGCGGATAACAAAGTGATCCAATAAGGGTTCCTTTTTTTCCTTTTAAGGTCCAGAACCCTAAAAAAAACATAATCAGATTCTCTACCCACTCTCTTTTCATGCAATCAAAACTTAAACAAACCACTCAATAGTCTCAATGTTTCTACGTGCGTCCTCCGTCGTTTGTCAGCCAACCGATCCATCTTCTCGTCCCATTCGTCAATGACTGACTCGGAGTCACGTACGTTCTTGTTTTATGTAGGTTTACGTCGTTGAATTATTGGGAAAGTGGCTTTTTTGCGAAAAGTCTAGAAGATTCGTAAACGATCGGATTTTGGAGACTTTTTAAATGGTAAATCGCTATGAAGTTAAAGTTTAAAAAAAGTAACTTATCTTTTGTGTTTATTTGATTTTCTATTAATGTTAATGTTTGATTTAATTATATTATTGTATTTTAAAATGTTACTGTCTTTCGACATAATTTGTACATCAGCCATGGTCAAACATGTTGAGCCAAAAATTGTTTGTAACACCAATAATAATCATCATACCATGTATATTATATACACATGTTTTTGCAAATAAATCAATCTGAGTCTAAGGAAGATTATTGTAATGTAACGACGACGCTAGTGTTGCCTTCAAACCGTCCCCAGAAGTAATATGTGCATTGTTCTTGTGTATGTATTATGATGATAGATTATTAGTGTTAGATATTATTGCTTTGACATGTTATGTATTGACCAAGGTATTTATGTTCTAACACTAACTTGTAAGTGGTGTATGTTTTTACTAACAATATTGGATTCTACCTGTATCTGACAAATATAAATAAATAATAATAACTACAAAGAATTTTCCAAAAAGAGGAGTGGTGTTTTTAATTTTGCAAATATTTTACTAGTCTGTAGTTGTTTATTGTGAGGACCATGTGGATCATAACTTTTATTTACTTTGTTTGTTTTTGACGATTGTCTGGCAGTTTGAGTACTATAAGGGACCTACACAAATGTCCTTTTTTGGTATTGTTCGCCGTGTCGTTGAGCTCCTTGTGTTATGAGTCGAGCTACACGATAACTGACACATGCTTGCTACTGACTGGACAGGTCCACTCAATCTGTGTGGTGTTTTCTTAAAAAGACCATTTCAGACACTAATCTGCATTGTCCACATGTAAGTTGACCAAGTTTTTTTGTCTGGACCTTAAAAGAGACTATGACCTCTGAGTTTGTTTCGGCTGTTTCTTCTCAGAGTAGGCGGGTACGAAACACCGGCCTCATCTAGTTTTAAAAAAAGACGTGTAAAAGTGTTTGTGAAAACCTACTTGCAAAATAAAAATCATTTATTTATCATTTGATTGGATTACATTAGAGTCAATGCATAACATCTTTAAGGTTTATTATAGCAGTTATGTACAATGTTCATGTATGACTATGATTATGTATGAACGTGGTCTAAGTCAAAGGAGTATTTAAACATCGTTGCAGGTGGCGTTATGAAGTTTCTAGCTACCCCACGCGAAAAATAAATGAGTTTCCTTTTAATTCAATATTAAGAAAAAATCCTAGGTATAAGTTTTTAAACTGTCATGGCCACTTACATTATCCTACTTTCTATCCTATCCTATCCTACTAATATTGCGAATGCTAAATGCGAATGTTTGTAAGAATGGATGGGTGAATGGATGTATGGATGTTTGTTACTCTTTCACGTCAAAATGACTGAACGGATCTTGATGAAATTTGGCACAAAGGTAGATTATAATCTGGAATCCTTACTAATATTATAAAAGCGAAAGTGAGTTTGTTTGTTACGTCTTCACGCCTAAATGGCTTAACCAATTTTGATGAATTTTGGTACAGATATAGTTGGGACCCTGGAGACGGACATAGGCCATTTAAAAAAAATATAGAGTTGTGAGGGAGAAAGTGGGAAGAAAAGGTTTTCCCTTTTCTTCCATTGCTATTACAATAAATGCTCAGCCATTCTGGTATAATTTTAATAGAATACTAGGGAGTATTCTATTAAAATTATACCAGAATGGCTGAGCACTAATCCCACAATTGTTTTTAATCTTCTAATTAATGGGTTAATATCTTACGTAGGTATATGTTTGTTTTATGCAGTTCGCGGGTTGTTCGCAAGAGATACTGCGGCCCCTGAACATAAAGGGTAATAAAAGGAACATGGGCGAAAATATATATTCATAGGACTTTTTGTAACTTTTTTTTAAACAGTGTTGTTTGTGTAAGTAAGAACATGTTGATGAAATTGGTTTTGTTTCTTCAAGGTTTGTCCCCTCCTCAATGAGATGTTAGCAAAGCAAAGGGGCCTGCCAGGACCACCACCTGTCGGTTGTTCGAAAGAGATAACGCGGCCCCAAAACATAAAGGGCAATAGGAGAAACATGGGTGGGATTTAGTCAGTGAAAGTCTGACACTCCCTCCCTACTAGAATTAGTAAGTTATTTGATGATTTACCCATCCGCAAAAAAAACAAAAATGGGGATTTTCTCAAAAATACGATTTTACCAAGTGCGCTGCAACTTAGATTCTGTTACTATTTTTAGAAGGTCCCTTTTTTCTTAGAGGAAATGTTTCGACCTGTATCAGTTACGCTAGAATAGGTTTTTTGGTTGTAGACCGAAATATTCACACCCACAGTCAGTTTTGCTTATTCGTCGTTTTATTGAATGTTTGTGACATATTCAGGGACACACAGTAGCCTTTGATTTTACAGAGTGGCTCTGTCTTTTACTAGAAATAGAAATGGTTAATCGATGTTTTTGGGTTACCGTACCTCAAAAAAAAAAACGGAACCCTTATTGAATTACTTTGTTGTTTATCTGTCTGTCAAGACCATTTATCTCGGCAACGCGTGGAGGTATTGAGTTGAAATTAGAACCATACTTTCAAGTCTGTGGTCCCTTGGAGGAAAAATATATTATTATCTCTAAGCCAACGCAGTCAAAAGATATGGCCGTTTATGTCGCAAGTTTGTACGGAACCCTCGGTGTACGAGTCCGAATCGCACTTGGCCGGTTTTTTGATGTACTACGACTATGTACGGGATGTCATTTGTAGATCTTTGACAGTCGTTACAGTAGTCAGTGTCCCGAAAGTCTGACAACCAGTCTTACCAAGGGGTAGCGTATTACCCAGTATTGACTGGGTTATGGAGGTCAGATAGGCAGTCGCTCCAAGTAAAATACTGGTATTCAGCTGCATCCGGTAAGACTGGAAGCCGACCCCAACATAGTTGGGAAAAGGCTAGGCAGATGATGACTATGTACGGGATGAAAGTACCTCGTAATGAACGTTTGTATGATGTCACTAAAATTAACTGTTGATAGCTACGGAGTCTGGATTTGTGCCCTGTCGAAGAGAAAATGCTTGGAAAAAAAAATATCACAAGAGGAAAAAATTACTTAAAATTTTCCATTTATGAGTGCATAAATGGTTTTTTTTAGCACTTAGTTTTTATTATTTTCTTTTATGATTTGTCACATTGTTAATAAATCTGAGAACCTTTTGTGATAATGTTTTAAATTAGTAAAGGGAAATGGGACTTGTATCTTTAACACAGGTTACTTTGTAATCTAGCTAAGATGTCAGTTGCGATACATATTGTAACGTATATAAAACCACAATTACTGTCAATTCTAATTGTGTAATTTTAAACTGTGAGAATAAAAAAATAAAATAAAAATTGGCGAAATATGAGTGTATTTATAACATGTACACCTCTACCTTACCCTTTACACATTACAAAGCGAGATGTTACGAAAGTAAATTGAGTAGAAATTAAGCCATTTAAAAGCATGTACTCAATCGAGAAAAGGTGTGAAAGTTTTAGTTCTTTCAACGAATAGGTACTAAGTCAAAAGATACCATTTCTAAAGAGGTACAAACATGCGGTAAGAGGCTTAGGATCTTAAGCATGTCATGCATGTGCAAAATAACTAATTATGCATGAAATGTAGAATGGCAAGGCATTGCACAAGAAAACGACACCCTTTTTGAAATGCAGATGCTATTACTTGGCAAATGATGCTTCAAAGCAAGACGAAAACTGCAAAATAATCTTATTTTGAACTTTTCGTGTTGTTTTGAAGCTCCGCTTAATAAAACATGTCTGTTGCACCAACCTCTGTTAACTTTTAACTGCGTCAATGGATAAAAACGTATTTTTCATTAAATAACTTTGTCGCTCTGTACGGAAGTCTGACAGACTTTTACTGACCAAAACCCATCCACCTTCCTTCTTTTGCCCTTTATGTTCCGGGGCGCCGAAGGCGCTGGCCCGGCAGGCCTCTCTACTTTGCTGACATCTTTTTGAGGCGCGCGTGGAACACGAACGCGCCATCTACATGGCACGAATAAACACCTATAGTACCACCTATATGAAGATCTTTAACTTTTTTTTTATTGTGTGGTTAAGTGCCTTACCTGGTGTCAGAGATTTTACGCCACCCATTGGCCTTTGACTTGGCTAAACATGCCATCGAGAAAATATCAAACTCAAAACTGAAACTCTAAGCATTTCCTTCGATTAGACCATCACAGGCACTTTTGAATGTCATGAAACAGTGCATAATGTGTAACCTGTGAAAGTACTGTAGTTGCCTATTCCAAAGCGTTGATCACTATGGCGAACAAAAAAGAAACCCCATGGATTTAAATCATAATAATTTTACAAGATCATGGCTAATCCATGATCCTGTAATTTTTTTTTTAAATTTTTTTTTAAATATTTTTTTTTTTAGGCGTAGATCGAATATAAAATTTATTAAAAAAAAATAATTTCTAAACAAAATTACATGTCAAAACTAATTAAATAACCTAAGCATACCTAACCTATAACATAACAAAAGTGCCCATAACACTTGCCGCATTCCCGCGTTGGATGGCAATGGACAACCTTTGCGCCAGAAACCGGCTGGAGCGGGAGTCACCACTGACAATGTTTGGCCTCTAATTTTTTTTTTTTTTGTTAAGTATGTTGAGATATCTCTCAGACAAACTGATTTCTCACGATGTTTTTTTCCCCGAAGCAAGTAATAATAATATCAAGATGATTTCAGTCAATGTTGCCCAATTTCTCGATAACCACATCTTACTTTGTCACCAAGTTGTCACACATAATTACACTGTGGTCTAGCATCCAATCTGCATCTAATTCCCTGACATAATGTGATGTCTGTCCTCAGATTACTCTATCATTGTATTGTCAGCACAATTGGAATTGCAATTTTGTCAATGCAAATCGTAGTAGTATATGATGGTCCTACTATGGGTTAAAGTCAAGAAGGTGGATGAAGAGAATTTTGCCAACTGACAGCGTTGAGGACGAATTTTTGACGCTATTTTTTAGGTTATTTATAAATTTAAACTAAAATCAGAGAATTTGTCAAGTTTTTGTGCCTTATGTCCTAAAATAATATTATGAGAGTTGTGATATCCATTACCATTCGTCTTTATACTTGGTAATAAAATATACTGAGATGGAAAACATATTATACGTATTTTTGGAATATGTTCTCCAGAGTGAAATTTTGTTAAGGCAATATAAATAGTGGAAATGTACAGACGCCTGCAGGTCAAGCTACCCGAAACTGTCAATTTTTCCCAATGAACCTTGAACCTTATACTTTAGAAATAAAGTCGAAAATATATCAAAGAAATCTGACAGATTGTAGTAGCTTGATGTGCAGGCGTCAACGAGGCGACAAGACTGATAAAAACGAACTAAAAAGTTATATAAATTCTGTTGAAAGTCTAAAAGCCGCTGTAGGAATATGAAAAGTTTATGAAAATAAGTACCAGTCATCTAAGTGTAGTAGGTATATAATATAATAGTGATATAATAGGCTATAATTAGTGATGTAATAGTGGAATTGTATCTATCAATCAATCAATCAATCAATCATTTATTTATTTGCAACAATGTGGGTTACATTAAAATACAGATGGACAAATAGGAGTGAGCCGTGCACATTCTGCCTGAAAATAGGCATGCAAATATTTTAAATTATAGGTATCTATTAAAAATTTACAAATTAAGTGTCACAGTTATTAAAATTTAAATTGAAAAATTACAAATTATACTTAAATTAATTTACAAAAATTATAAATTATACTTAAAATAAATTAATATAGAAAAATGTCAAATTATACTTAAATTAGGTAATTAATATAGAAAAATGTCAAATTGAAAGTAAGATAGATTAAAATTAAAAATAATTAAAATAAGGGACATATGTTTAAAATAATATTAAATATATTGATTGTGCACATTGCTGATTAAAAAGTTTTGTCCAATAAAAAATCATTAATTGTATAATAACATTTTTCTATTAGGAAGGCCATTAATTTCCTTTTAAAGTTTATAATTGTGTCATTTTTTATTACATCTGGCAATTTGTTGTATATAATAGGACCCATGCAAATAACGCTTTTCCTCATTAACGCTGTATTACCGGACTCGATTAGTAATAAATTTTTGTATTGTTTTCTAACAGGTCGTTTTCTAGTTTCTGATAATGTAGGAAACAGGTTTATATTGGTCTTTACAAACAAGGCCATTTCCAGAATATATAATGACGGAAATGTAAGCACTTTTAGGGACTTAAACTTGGGTTCGCAACTGTCTGTGGTCTTCAAACCACACATCGCTCTAATGCAACGTTTTTGCGCCTTGAATATGTGTTCCCTTGAGCTGCAATTGCCCCAGAAAATAATTCCAAATCTTAGTACTGATGCAACCAGGCCATGATAAGCTACTAATGTAGTTTGAATGTTTACTTTTTTGGACAACTTTGAAAGGACATATGCCGCTGTATTCATCCTTTTGCAAATTTCCTCAGCTTGTGGTATCCAATTTAATTGTCTGTCTATATAGATCCCTAAAAATTTTGCTACTTCAACTTGGTTAATTTTTTGCTTGTTATACTCTACAGATACCTCTTTTAAAATTGTGCGTTGATGGAAATGCATTATGTTAGTTTTTTGTAAATTTATCACCAAGTTGTTTTTGTCAAGCCAATTTACGATATCTTCTAAGGTCTTATTTATGTCCTCTTCATAGCAATCCGGATGTTTACATTCTACCAATGCAGTACTGTCATCGGCAAATAGTACCATTGGATTATCAACATGTCGTGGCAAATCATTGATATAAGTTAAGAAAAGGGGTGGCCCAAGGACGCTGCCTTGTGGTACACCATATTTTACTGTTCGTCCTTCGGATCGGTATTTTCTTTCAGTTTTCGTCTTAAGACAAATTCTAGTGATTTCCGTGTACTGTGTACGGTCGCTAAGGTATGATTTAATAAGTTGGAGTACATTTCCCCGTATTCCATAGGCGCTTAACTTGTTTAATAGAATGTTGTGATCGACGCAATCAAAAGCTTTTGACATATCTGTGAAGATTGCGCAAATAGGTACTTTGTTATCTACGTTTTTTATGATAATATTTAATAAATCGAAAATAGCTGTATTAATGCTTTTGTTTTTCCTAAAACCTTTTTGTTCATTGCACAAAATGTCAAATTTAGATAAAAAATTGTTAAGTGATTCGTAGATTAACTTCTCTACTACTTTGGATAATACTGGAATTAAGGCTACTGGTCTGTAATTAGCTATATCTTCTTTTTTATTTTTCTTATAAAGTGGTTTTACAATAACAGTTTTTAAGCTATTGGGGAACATTCCTGAGACAATACTGAGATTAATAATATGGCTAAGATGTACAGCTATATTGTTCGCTACAAATTTAACAGCTTTTGTTGCTATGCCGTCATACCCAACGCTGTTTTTGTTTTTCAAAGATTTTATTGATCTAATTACATCTTGGGGTGAAATTGGTGCCATAAACATTGAGTTTGGGTTTTTTGAAATTTTTGTAGTTTCAAATGACACTTGGGGTGACTGTTGTATCTGATCAATGAAGTAGTTATTAAAGACATTAGCAATTTTTTGAGGATCTGTAATGTTTGTATCATGCAAACCAATTTGGGAAATTGGGTCGTAAGTGTGTGTTTTGTTATGTATGACTTGCCAAGACGCTTTCGATTTATTATCTGAGCTTTGTATGAAATAGTTATTCTGTGATTTTTGAGTTAATTTGATAATTTTTCTATATTTTTTTGAGTAGTCTTTAAATTTATTTTTATTTTCATTTGTTGGCCTAATTCTGTATCGCCATAAAAGGTGACGTTGCTTTTTACAGCACACACGTATTCCTCGAGAAACCCATTTAACGTTTTTGTACGGTTGTATATTAATAAATATAAGGGGAAAGCAAAGGTCATACAATAAACGAAAATCTTGTAAGAATATATCATAATATGCTACATTTGCATTCTCCGTATTGTATATTTCGGAAAACGAGATGCAGCTAAGATAATTATTAAATTTAACTAAGTTTTCTAACGATAAATCTCGTTTCTTGATTCGCCAAGATTTTAATCTAAATGTTTTTTTTACTTTAATTTGCAGAGTTTGTGCCGTGTGATCTGAAAGAGCCAAATCGATTACTTCACATTTACATGTTTGACGAGAATTGTGAGCAAAGTTATCAATACAGCTATTACTGCACAATCTAGTTGGTTGCCTCAGTTCCAGCTTAAGATTGCAGCCCAATAGAAAATATTCAAAGTCTAGGGACATTCTATTCTTTTTTAAGATATCAATGTTGAAGTCCCCGCATAGAACAACTCTTTTATTCGAGTTGATACAAGAAATTTTCGTTACAATTTCTAGTTTTTCATAGAATATATTTAGGTTACTAATTTTCGGTGGCCTGTATATACAAATAATGATAATTTTTTCCCGGACTAGTTCGATTCCGCAGCATTCGAAAGCGTTTGCCAAGGAATGTCGTGAGAACTCTGTTAATTCTTTATACTCCAGGCCTATTTTAACTAGAACGCAAGATCCTCCACGCTTCTTTGCTTGTCTGGCATAACACGCAGCTAATTTATAATTTGGAATATTAAGTAACTTTTCATAGCCCCGCATAATGAAATGTTCAGTAATGCAGACCACATCTATGTCATTTTGTTTCTTAGATAGTTCCTGGAGATGGAGTGTGAGTAAATCAACCTTATTTAAAAGACCAGCAATGTTTTGGTGTAAAATATTGATATTGTTATAGGCGAAAAAAACAATTTGGGTGGGATGACTTATTTGTCTCGTTAATATTACTAGTTGGGTTTTTTGATCGATTTACATTTGAATTAGTGTCGGTAAAAAATTCTTGGCTAATTTATGATGACCTTAAATAGGGCAATTGTTAGGAAATTGGAATTTAGTTGGTAACCTTTAGAACTAGTTGCTGATCCTAGGCTGTATAAAAAGTTCCTGTTCTCGGCCAAAATGCGGTGTGGCAGGATGTTCGAGGGAGACAACCTCAAACCAAACCGGCCGCCGGGCGTCGAGCGCAGCTGGATGACTCGTGGCCCACGTAGATGCGCTGTGGACGACGAGCAATGGGTAGCTCACCGTGCGTCCGTCTATTGACGACAGGCCGTATCGACAACGCGTTCGTATTCCACTTGCGCCTCAAAGGAATGTCAGCAAAGCAGAGGGGCATTTTTTTTTCGGGTGGGAAATCAACAAATGACTTCCCCCGCTCTGGGCGGAACGGGGAGCGTGTCAGACTTTTACTGAGTAAAACCCACCCATGTTCCTTCTGTTGCCCTTTACGTTCCGGGGCCGCGGTATCTCTTTCGAACAACCCGCAACCCCGGTAGGCGGAGGCCCTGGCAAGCCCCTCTGCTTTGCTGACTTTCTTTGAGGCGCGCGTGAAACACGAACGCGCCGTCGACACGGCCTGTCGTCAATAAGCAGCAGAGGAGGGCATCACCTGCGGTTGTTCGAAAGAGATACAACGGCCACGGAACATAAAGGGTAAAAGTAAGAAGATGGATAGGTTTTAATCAGTAAAAGCTTGACACTCCGCCCCGCTCCATCCAGAGCGGGGGAAGTTATTTGATGATTTCCAATCCGCTAAAAAGCCTTGTAAAACCAAACCTAGTAAGTACCTATATTCTTGAATGAAGCTAGCCATTACACGAGTAAAGCAACTGCAAACGATGTCAAAGTGACTTGTCCTACAACGGTAGGGGAAAAGCATATGAGACGTAATGGAATTTGCAATCACGCGCGTCTAAACCGACACATTACCGGGCCTGCCTTATAATAATATTATACGTATGTGTCTCGCACTTACCCGGGTTCCAAGCGAACGGGACCTTGAAGAACCCCAATTGATGCAATGCAGTATTATGCGGATATTTTGATTAGATTTAAACCATGATATTCGTTATTTTTTTAATAATGACAATTGTATTGTATTGTATTGTATAACGGGCTGGTGTCCGCAACTCCACGTCTGAGGCGCGTGATGATCGAAAAAAAATATCTTTCTCTCCCCTTTTCTTCACTTTTTGTCACTCACTTTTTTAGCCTATGTCTTCAGGGTCCCACAATCTCTGTACCAAAATTCATCAAAATCGGTTTAGGCATTGAGGCGTGAAGACGTAACAAACAAACTCACTTTCGCTTTTATAATATTAGTAAGGATATAACTCGTTAATGGCTTGATTATTAAATAAAAACCCCTTTAGCGTCTGTTTTTTCAACGTATTGACGTTCTTTCTTTTTTGAGGAGCTCGTGGCTAAATAATAGCAGCCGCTCGGGTCAATCTTTAGGTTAAGCCGCGCTTGCCTAGGTTGGTCTGTGGATGGGTGACCACCCGTTACATACCGAGTTTCCTCCGTGCCTCGGAAAGCACGTTAAGCCGTTGGTCCCGGCTGTCATTTGTAGATCTTTGACAGTCGTTACAGGTAGTCAGTGTTACGAAAGTCTGACAACCAGTCTTACCAAGGGGTATCGTATTACCCAGTATTAACTGGGTTGTGGAGGTCAGATAGGCAGTCGCTCCATGTAAAATACTGATATTCAGCTGCATCCGGTTAGACTGGAAGCCGACCCCAACATAGTTGGGAAAAGGCTAGGCAGATGATAATGACGTTCTTTCTTTTTCGGGTGAGGCATCATCAAATTACTCCTCATGCTGTGGGCAGAGTGGAAAGCTGTGTCAGACTTGTATTCACTTAAAGACCTTTTCTGTTCCATGGCCGCGATATCTCTTCCGAACTAGTAAACCCAACATAGGCTTGACGGCATGGTTGGCGCAGTGGCTGAGCGATCGACTGCTGTGCTGCGTATGGCGGGTTTGATTCCCGAACGGAACAAATATTTGTATGACCTGCAGATAGTATCTAGTTTCGGGTTTGGCTGTATTTGTGAGTTTAAATGTTTGTAAACACACCCACGATACAGGAGAAATTCCTAGTAAGGGGCAAAGTGTTTTTTTTAAGTCCCCTTGAAGGGTGGTTTGGAACGGTATGGAATCACATCAATATTTGCGAACATTATTCGGAATTTTACTAAATCAACATCTAATCGCTTGTGGGCGCTTTGTTTGTTTAGTAGTTATCTTTTGTTATTTTTTCATGATGAGGCTGTATACAAAGATGCTTAAGCCACCGCTATAAATAACATTCAATACCTACACACGACACACATCAAATGATTCGATGTAATGTCTAAGACTATAAATACCAGATCCCTATCAAAACAACGACTGACCTACCATCTTACGTCGTCAAAGGGGAACAAAGAAACATCTCGACTCCTTGATTGAGTGACGGAACAGTTGTTGTTGGTCGCTGATGTTTGCCTCTGTGCGCTTGACTTTAAATTGCCTCGGCTGGGCAGACGAGGCAGTGGAACCAACTTTCGAGTTACAAACTTTGTCTAAAATTTCTCATATTGTTTGAATATATGTCCTACTTTGCTAAAGTACTACTGAGATATATTTTACATACTATGAACTCATACAAGTTGTTCTGTAGTAAGCTGTTCCACAGATTTTGACCTTATAGGTGTTGCACTTTTGTAAATAAGAATAAGAATCATTAATTTATTTGCTTAAAATATAGGTACAACCAGGTGTTAAAATTGTTTAGGCATAAACTATACTTTGCCTGTTTAGGGCATGCAAATATAATTAACATTAGTGAAAGAATGCGTAATTAAGGTGTGTAATGTATGTTTATACCTAGCTTAGCTAATTAAAGTAAAATAATTATTAAATAACAAAAGAACCTATACCCCATATTGTACAAAAATTAAATTAAATTTTAAGGTAGTATTAACCTTAAAATTAAATTTTTTGTTGAATACATTCTTGTAGATTGTAGAAACAATTTTCTGTCAACCATTTATGCAATTTATTTCTGAAATATTTCTCACAGCTATTTTTCACAGCTATATGAGTATTATATAATTATCACTTGCTTAGGTGAAGGAAAACATCGAGAGAAAACTGGCATGTTAAGCCGCGTCAGAGGCCTGACTAAACTCACCAGGCCAGACACCACCAAAAAAAAAACAGCCAAGACTGAGTCTGAGAGTCTCTCACTCACGCACCGATGGTCCCGTACAAACTTGCTACATAAACGGCTATAGTTTTTGACTGCGTAGACTTAGAGAGTTAACTGTTTTACAGGACACAAGTATACTTGAGTACATGATGATATAATTTCACCTTGATACTTCCACGCGTTCTTGAGATAAATTGTCTTGACAGATAGTCAGACAGACAGATGGTCAACAAAGGATCCAATAAGTGTTTCATTGTTTTCCTTTAGAGGTACGAATCCCTAAAAAGAAATTCTGTCGATTTCGAAGGCTAAAAGGTACTTATATCTCTGCACATTATTTAAGTCCTGTTCTTAGAAATAACCTTTATCACTATCAGAGTTTTTTATTGTAGTTTATGAATATTGTCGTCAAAAGGAGATAAGTAACTACTAAGAACTTCTTCGAATACAATAAGTGCTTCGCATTGATGCGCAAAAGGAAACTTTAATAGAAATTATTAACCTTTCCTCTGAATTTTACCTACTTAACATTATATATAATTTGACGAATAACTAATCTTGTAGAATGCTGTCTTTCAAAGTTGCTATTCTAACAAGATCTATATTCTTCAGATTTAAGGAAACCATGTTTATTTATGTGGTTTTTGTATTTGTGAAGGAACATTGACAGGAATGGACGCATAACTGTCCTGGCGACTACTATCACAACAAATCTACTGGTACAATTACATTAAATATACGACAGACTTACTATAAAGAGGAAAGATTTGTTTGTTTGTTTGCATCGAATAGGCTCCAAAACAACTGGACCGATTTTAACTAGGTATTTTTTCACTAAAAGCTATATTATTAGGAAGTAACATAGGCTATATCACGCTACTACCCACGATGCAGCAACTAAAGACGCGGGTGAAACCGCGAAAGACAGCTAGTCTTTTATAAAATTTCATTACAGGCTGCACACTCTACCTTACAGCTGGTTTAACACCTTCACATGACCAAAGAAAAGTCGCAAGCGCAGTGGATAAACACAAACGTCGGATAACAATTTTGAACATATTATTTGGTAGCTCTTGCACGCGGGTTCGCTCGCGTTAAATTTGGGGTAACACAGTTCCCCTTTTCTGATTTGCAGGTACCGGCTACCTGTAGTTTTTGCACTTGCGCCTAATTTATTGTTATAGCAAAGCTAAATTTTCCCTTTTTCTCCCTCATATCTCAATCTTTTTTTTTTAAAAATAGCCTATGTCCGTCTCCAAGGTCCCAACTATCTCTGTACCAAAATTCATCAAAATCAGTTGAGCCATTTAGGCGTGATGACGTAACAAACAAACTCACATTGCCAACCATGTTGGCGCAGTGACTAAGTGATCTGCTGCACTGCGTGGCGCAGAGTCGATCCCAGCACGAAACATATAAATAAATAGCCTACAGATAGTTGCTTCGGGTTTGGCTGTTGTGTATGAGAATTTTATTTTTTTGATTGCACTCACGATACAGGAGAATTTCCTAGTGAGGGGCAAGATGCTTAAAAAAAAGATAACTTCATCTACAGTAGTGACACATAGACAGACTTAACGTCACAACTATTGCCAGTGTTGCGGGTTGTTCGAAAAAGATACCGCGGCTCCGGAATATGTACACACGACGACAGATCAACCTATACAAAACCAGTTTAAGCGGATATCTCGTCGTACGGGAAATCTACGGTGTACGATTCGTAGTTGAAAGATCAGCATAAACTGGTTTTGTATAGGTTGATGTGTCTTCGTGTGTACAACGGGCAAAAGAAGGAGCGCGCAAGCGGGAGAAGTTGTGTGATGAAAAAAAAAAACTGTAGCCACTGACTTTGTACCCACAAAAAGTTGCCCGTCCATCTCAACCAGCCAAACAGTGTTTGTAGCGCACTCTAAGATAAATAGCGCACAAGATCGATGTTTATTTGGGACACTCGAGAACCCCGTCCATTGTTACTACACGTAGTGCCCTATTGACATACCCTTACAAAGTTAAGCTGGGCAAATATTAAATTGGCTCCGTTTTGTTTGTAAGCAGTGTATTCACGCACCCAACACGGGTCGGCCACTTTCGTTTGCAAATATTCGTAACAAGGTGGCAATGTTTTTGAGATTCTTAGGCGGTCTGTACATGGTGGAGGAAGCGGAGAGCAAAGGAGAGAGAAAACTACTGAACAAAAGAATTCTTCTTAATTCAAATCCACGGTTTCCTTCGGTGAAAATGACTTTAGCTGTATGGAAATTCAAGATTTAAAGATCAGGCAAGTTCTACTTAAAAATCCGTCTGAGCTTACCAAATTCCCTTTGATATGTTAGTTCTCAAAGGCAACAATCGTTATAAGTCAGTGAAACTAAACAATCTAATTATTTCGTGATTAATAAATGATAAAGGTTTTTATTTTGCAAGCATTTTGTTGACGTTACGTACTCGACTACTCTGAGAAGAAGGCCGAAACCAACTCAGAGGTCATTGTCTCTTTTAAGGTCCAGACGAAAATTTTGGTCAATTTATATGAGGACTATGTGTTTGTGTAATTTGAGTGGACCTGTCCAGTTAGTGCAAGCATTTGTCAGTTATCGTGTAGCTCCACTCATAACTCAAGGCACTCCACGACACGACGAACAATACCAAAAAAAGGATATTTGTGAGGTCGTTTGCAACTATTCGAATATTCACGTTGATTACTCTTTGTTATTGTATCGCTGGTTGTTTTACCCTCCTACTTCGCTTTAGGTGTATTTGTAACCGTTCGCTCCAATGGACTAACCACGTCGGTTAGCACTATTATTGAAGCTACCACAATCTATTGTATATCCGGGGTTGGGGGTTGTTCGAAAGAGATACCGCGGCCCCGGAACGTAAAGGGCAATTTATAGAAGACACATAGGTGGATTTTAGTCAGTACAAGTCTGACACTCCCCCCCGAGAGCGGGGGAAGTTATTTGATGGCTTCCCACACCAAAAAAAAAAACCATTGTATATTTATGTATTTGTTTGTGATGCTTTGCATGTTTAATGTTTATTTTTATTATTTTGTGTGCTCGTCGTAATTTGCGACAAATAAATTAAAAAAATTCTTTCTTTCTTTACTAATGTAAACGCAGCCTTATTCCTTTCTAAGATAATGCGAGAATTTTGTTTATATTTATTGTAGGTGTTTAATTAAGGGCTGTTTCCTTCGCTTGTCGACGTTAAGCTTGCCTAGTTATAGAGCAAGGCCTCTGAAGCGTAATGGTAATTTTGCAAAGGGAATTTGGGAGATTGTATCAGACTGTCGTACCAAGTAATACGGAATGAAATAATGGTTTCTAGGAAGGCTTTTATTTTACATTTGTTTTTGTTTACTTTTACGCATAGGATGAGAGTAGAAGTATTTTATGCTATAGATGCAGAACCCGTTTAAAATTTTGTTGAAAAAGTGATAGCAGTGTGCTGTATTTTTTAAAACATAACTTTTTTCACCCTAGGATTTTCGCCTATATAGTAGGTGCGTTTACAAATATCTAAAATCATACACAAACAGCCAGACTCTTAACAACTACCTTTCTTTCTTCTTCTTTTTAATAAAACATTGCCCCACACTAGGAATTTCTCCTGTATCGTGGGTGCTTTTACAAACATTTAATCTCACATTACACAAACAGCTAGACCCGAAACAAGTGCTTGTAGTTCATACAAATATTTATTCCGTGCTGGGATTTAACCCGCGACACGCAGCGCAGCAGTAAATCGCTCAGCCACTGTGCCAACCATCATGTGATGTAGTATGTAAGTACTTATTATTTCTATGTGTGTAACCAATATATAAACGATGTAATCTCATATTAAAGGACAGTCTTGTACGATATCTTGTGATGTTTCATTTCCATCTGACACCCGACCTTACATGGCGACCCTGCCACTAAACAGGGCTTGAATCATGTGCGCGATTAGTATAGACTTTGCTCTGCGCGGAAACTGTTTAAGTGAGAGAAGATATATTAAAAGTAACTTACAATCATGTGTAACTCAAAAGTAACTAATGAAGAGGTATTTCTCAATCAAAATAGCGCCGCTAAAAACACCGCGACAGTGGAGGAATTCAAATTACATTTGTCGGCCATAAGTATCGTGTCAATAATCATTTGCACGATTTTATTCCTCGGTACGTTATATTTCATGTATAACATATACAAGAGATGTCATGAGTCGTGGACGCGAGAGCAGATAACGAGACATATCTTAAGGCGTTCTGTGGACCGATCCAGAAGGTGCCGCGGCGGTGCTGGTGGCATGTCTGCAAGCGAGGAATGTCGGGTCCATGCTTCCAACAAGGGTCCATGACAACACAGAGGCGTATAACAAATTCTACAATTCGGCAAGTGTTCTAGTGAGTTCAGTGTCCTAATAAATGTATGAAAGTGCGGCAATTCTAATTCGGACTGTGTACACGTGCCTTAGCAGTGAAATCATAATCGAGATTAAGGTATGCGAACTATATAATTATGAACAGTTATGTATGAGGAGTTGTTACAGTTATATAATGACCTTGGTAAGATAAGAATATATTTAATAAAAATAGGGCCAAGTAGACGAAGAGGTGAAATTGTTTTGAAAAAGCTAAAAGAGGCCGATAAATTACTGAGTACTTTCAATGACAGTTTAGAACATTTAAATTTGCTTAAAACTGGATTAAAAGACGAGGAATCACGTAAATTTGATAAATTAAGCAAAGATTTTGTTAGCTTGTATGACAATATTTTAGATTTGTGTAATAATTCATCATCAGCTGAAGGATCGATAATAGAACTAAATATGGCAAAATTTGATTTAAAGATCGCCTTGAGCTTATTACCAGTTTTAAATGACGACGGCACAAATACGAAACAGCTCATTGATGGGATAGAATACTATCAAACGGAACTTGACTCAGACGGTCAACTTAAATTAATAAATTTTGTTCTAAAAAGCCGACTTTCGCAGTCTGCTAAACTCAAACTTAACACAAAATATGACAGTGTAAATGAGCTAGTCAAGGCTATGAAAACAAGCCTGTTACCAAAAAAATCGGCAACGGCTCTACAACACAAATTGTACAATGTGAAACAAAACGATCTCTCTATAGATGACTATGGTAAGAAGATAACTGATTTGTTTGTTGACTTGACGATTTCCCAATCTGAAGGCAATGAGTCAAACTTCGGTATATTAAAGCCTATAAACGAAAAATTAGCCATTAAAAGTTTTGCCGACGGATTGAGAAATCGTCGGCTAAGCACTATAATAGCAGCACGACAATTTACATCTTTAAGTGATGCTATACAAGCAGCCGTCGATGAAGAAGTTTCAACACCGTCCACTTCAGGAGATATTCTATTTATGCGCCGTAATAACAACTACCACCAATATAGGAATTCCAGAGGTCAGGGGGTGTCACGAGGACGAGGACAAGCAACCCTACCAGCGGAACGGAGGGATGATCGAACATCGCAAACAGGTCGCGGTGGATGGAGATCTCGCGGCCGTGGTACATCAAACCGTGGAACCAGAGGTAAGATATTTTATAACCAGGCTAATAACCAGGAACAGCAAGAACATATGCATATTTTGACAGATGCAAACCTGCGAGAAAGTCAATCCGAAAATAGTAATGAAAATTTAGAAGAGTTTTTTCGTGAATAAAAGCGTTATGATGTCATGTAACAGCATATATCATATTTCATTAAACTCCAAGCATAATAATCTTACATATACGTGGCTAATCGACACCGGAGCTTCCATATCGGCCGTAAAATATAAACACATTTGTGAGTTGAATGTACCCATCCAAAAAGGGAAGCTTGTTGTAAAAGGTATTGGTGGAAAAATAGAAGCGATCGGTTTTGTTTATCTTGAATTAAGAACAGGCGATCAAATTCTAAACCATAAATTCCACGTATTTGACTCCTTACCCTGTAAGGCTAGTGGCATTTTAGGCCAAGACTTTTTAAGCAAATATCATTCGATTATTAATTTTAAGACTAAATCATTGATTATAAATAATAACAATAAAGAAATCAGTCTGCCGATTACCTTACATAATGAGACGCTAACTATACCGGCTAGATCCGAAAGTACGCATTACATTACGACCGACATAGCGGAGGACTGTGTAGTCTGCGCGGCGGAAATAGGAAACGGAATATTTTTAGCAAGCACACTGGCAAATCCTGCGAATGGGAAGTTACCAATTAGAATCTTGAATACCACTGAAAATGATTTTTATATAAATAACATTCAACCTAATATACATAAAGCAAGTGATTACAATATCTGTATATTTGACAAGCCCAGTAAATATACAGAACGAGTCAAAAAACTGCTACCATTATTAAATTTAGGGCATTTAAATAAAGAGGAACAAATTAGTATTATAAATATATGTGCAAAATATAATGATACCTTTTATCTCGAAGGAGACCAGCTAACTACGACAAACATATATAAACATTCAATAACTATAAAACCCGGTACTAGACCAATCTATAGCAAACCCTACAGGCTCCCACATTCCCAAAAAGGGGAAATACAGAATCAAATTGACCACATGCTCGAACAAGGTATAATTGAACCTTGTAATAGCGAATGGTCTAGTCCCGTTCTTTTAGTACCAAAGAAATCAAACGGAGAGAAAAAATGGCGTCTAGTCATTGATTACCGAAAGCTAAATAACAGTGTACAAAATGATAAATTCCCTCTGCCAAATATTCATGAAATATTAGATTCACTCTCTGGTTGTATCTATTTTACACACTTAGACTTAAGTCAAGGTTTTTATAACGTGGAACTCGAACCCAATAGTAGGAAATTTACAGCTTTTCATTCAGGCCAGTTTCAAATGACTAGAATGCCAATGGGGCTTAAGACAAGTCCTAACTCATTTGCCCGAATGATGACAATGGCAATGGCGGGCCTTAATTACGAAAAATGTTTATGTTATCAGGACGATTTGATTATAATGGGACGGGGCTTATTGGATCATAACAAAAATTTAATCGAAGTTTTAGAAAGATTGCGCACTGTTAATTTAAAATTAAATCCGATGAAATGCGACTTCCTTAAGAAAGAAATGCTCTATTTAGGCCACGTCGTAACAGACAACGGTGTGTTACCCGATCCAGAAAAGATTAGTGCTATACAAAACTATCCAATTCCTCGAAGCACAGATGAAGTAAAGCGTTTTGTAGCTTTAGCGAATTATTATCGCAAATTTATACCAAAATTTGCTGAAATTGCGCACAGTTTAAATAATTTGTGTAGGAAAAATGTTCAATTTAATTGGAATAGTGACGCACAAAAGGCATTTGAGACGCTTAAAGAATGTATGTCTACACCTCCAGTTCTACAATATCCGGATTTATCACATAAAAATCAGTTTATAGTACAAACTGACGCGTCAGGTTACGCGATAGGAGCGGTTTTATCCAATGGCGATGGTCGCCCAGTTGCTTACGCCAGTAGGAGTTTAAACAAAGCAGAACGGAATTACCCGACTATTGAAAAAGAACTCCTGGCTATAGTATGGGCCGTGAAACATTTTAGACCCTATTTGTATGGGCGTTCATTCAAAATAGTCACCGACCACAAACCACTAGTATATTTATTTAGTTTAAAGGAACCGTCAAGTAGATTACTCAAATTTAGATTATGTCTAGAAGAATATGACTATTTAATAGAATACGTCAAAGGTCAACAAAATGCAGCCGCCGATGCCTTATCTCGAATTCCGATATCGTCGAAGGATTTAAAGAGTATGCACGAATGTTTATTTATAATGACACGAGCACAAATCAAACAATTAGAAACAACTTCACAGATTCCCGAAGCTACCGTAGAAAACTGTGTCTCAGGTGAAGCAAGGATTGTAGGAACTATTAATAAACCTAATAATGCAGTAGAGCTGCAATTTATTGATAAAACATGCCTAAACAGGCTACAAAAAATAAATAGAATATCAAAGGAAAATGGTATATTTTCATATGATCATGAAAAATTAGTATTGTATATAAATCCATCTGCTCGATCACAACTGACGCCAGCCGCATTTGTGAGAGCGATGTGCGATTTCTGTAATGGCAATAATATAAATGAAATATATTTTATGAAGAATAAATACAATAACGTATTTTTAGACAAAATAATTAATGAGATTAAAGGATATACAAAATGGGAAGGACCACGGCTATGTATTTTAAATGATATAGAAAGAGTAGATAATTTAGAAGACAGGAGAATCATTTTAAATGACTTCCACTTGTTACCGACAAGTGGCCATGCAGGGATAAAAAGAATGTTTAACAACATTAAAAAATATTATTTCTGGCCGGGGCTCGAAAAGGATATAAACAACTTTGTTAAAAGATGCACTATTTGTCAAAAACAAAAGTATACTGTTATGGTAAAAGAACCCATGGTTATAACCACAACGGCGCAATCATCATTTGAAAAAATATTTTTAGACATAGTAGGGCCACTTGATAGAGATTACAATAATTACACATATATTTTAACACTTCAGTGCGAACTGTCAAAATATGTATGTGCTTTTCCACTAATGAGTAGAACATCAGCTGAAGTCGCTCGTGTGTTCGTCAACAACTTCATTCTCCTTCACGGGGTGCCACGGGAAATCGCTACTGACAGAGGTACGGAGTTTATGTCAGACACATTCAAAGCGGTATGTAAAATTCTAAATATTTCTAAACTGAACTCAACAGCATATCATCATCAGAGTATTGGCGCTCTAGAGAATTCCCATAAAACCCTAGGGGCCTTTTTAAGAATACACATCAATCAAAGACCAGACTCATGGAGTTCATGGTTACCTTTTTGGGCCTTCGCATATAATACCACAGTACATTCATCGACAAAATCTACTCCTTTCGAACTTGTTTACGGAAAGAAATGTAACTTACCAAGTAACCTTTTAAGAACAGTAGAACCACTCTACAATTATGACAGTTATCCCCTTGAGCTTAAATATAGATTGCAGATTTCACAAACAGAAGCACGGAAAAATTTAATTAATACGAAATTAGAAAGGAAAAACAGACATGATCAATATGTAAGACCAATAAAATATAAAACAAATGATAAAATCTTGATAAAAAATGAAACTGGTAATAAGCTCTCAAATCTTTATACTGGTCCTTATACTGTTATTAGAGATTTGTCTCCGAATGTAGAGGTAAACATCAATGGTAAAAATGATGTTATTCATAAAGACAGAACGAAGTTGTACTACTCGTAACTATGTATAGTAACAATACTTAGGTTACAGATCTACATTGCGATTGTGGCTGTAAAATGACATACACTCGTGTTGCACTGGATAGATTATGCCAGCTAATAAGTACACGTATTGTTTGTAAACACTGACGGAACATCTGTTGTAATTTTAGGTATAATCATTATTAATAAATTCCAGTAATTATGTAACCAAATATTTAGTATAAGTAATAATCAGATCAGAGAAAAAAAAAAAAGTATCCAAAGAATGAAATACTTTTTTTTTTTTTTTTTATTGCCTTGGGAGGTGTGATGTAGTATGTAAGTACTTATTATTTCTATGTGTGTAACCAATATATAAACGATGTAATCTCATATTAAAGGACAGTCTTGTACGATATCTTGTGATGTTTCATTTCCATCTGACACCCGACCTTGCCTAGCCTTTTCCCAACTATGTTGGTGTCGGCTTCCAGTCTAACCGGATGCAGCTGAATATCAGTATTTTACATGGAGCGACTGCCTATCTGACCTCCACAACCCAGTTAGTACTGGGTAATACGATACCCCTTGGTAAGACTGGTTGTCAGACTTTCGGGACACTGACTACCTGTAACGACAGTCAAAGATCTACAAATGACAGGAGGGACCAACGGCTTAACGTGCTTTCCGAGGCTCGGAGGAAACTCGGTATGTAACGGGTGGTCACCCATCCACAGACCAACCTAGGCAAGCGCGGCTTAACCTAAAGTTCGACCCGAGCGGATGCTATTATTTAGCCACGAGCTCCTCTGTGCCAACCGTGCCGTCAATATTATATCAGTGGTAATCTTGATAGATAAGTCAAACAAGTGTGTGGCTGTCACAAGCTAACGAAAGGCTTCAGTCAATAGGGAATATTACGCAAACCTCGGCGCAGAGGGCGCCACTAGCACATGCAGTAAACAAACCGTCATGTGCGCAATCGCGTATCCAGATATTCTGTGAAAATATGTCAAAGTGTTAATTATTTTGGTATAACTTACCTATCTGTACTTTAATTAAATATATTATGGCGTCCTACGGCCATTTACGTCTCGGCAAAAAACTTTTTACTGCTTACGCTAGTGCTGCGCCCTTGCGCCAGAATTTTGCAGTAATATCCCCTATCTATACTAATATTATAAAGAGGTAAAATTTGTAAGTTTGTAAGTTTGTAAGTTTGTATGTAGGGGGTAATCTCTGGAACTCATAATCCTATTCTAAAATTTTCTTCTCTGGTAGAAAGCTACATTATTCCTGAGTGCTATAGGCTATAAATTGTTTCTATAACATGTATATTAACCGAGCTATCACAACTTTTGTCTAGCAAGTCGGAAAAAAATACCTCATGAAACAGAATTATTTGCGCGCGCTGCCTAAACAGTTGCTTAAAATTAAAAACAATGTATGGCTACCTGGTTCGTCTTAATTATTTCTACAAAAAAGTCCTCAATACCATATCTCTATCTTTCATATTTTGTCTTTTATACTTCTTTTATTGCATTTAAAAAATATTTTTTTCGGCACACTTACGTTTGGTTGATTATTTGAGCAACAAAATATTAATTCTTATGACAATAAATTATTTTAGTATCACAAGAACATCATACAGATAAGATTTGCCATTTACAGTATATCAATTGGTCATACAGTTTCGGAGATAATGTATTATAAAATTACTAAAACGCAAAATGCCCCTAGCATAACTTTCATTGTGCAGACGTTTTACCTATTTGCCCATAGATAGCGTTCTGCAATTACGTCATTTTTCTGAATCGCGGTGTTAAGACTTTCCGTGGATTGATGACCCTCTCGAATTATTATGCCCACGTTGTCATTAGTTGGAATTCTAAATATTACATCATCTGCCTAGCCTTTTCCCAACTATGTTGGCCATGTTGGGGTCGGCCGTTCGGCTTCCAGTCTAACCGGATGCAGCTGAATATCAGTATTTTACATGGAGCGACTGCCTATCTGACCTCCACAACCAGTTAATACTGGGTAATACGATACCCCTTGGTAAGACTGGTTGTCATTGTCAGACTTTTGGAACACTGACTACCTGTAACGACTGTCAAAGATCTACAAATGGCAGCCGGGACCAACGGCTTAACGTGCTTTCCGAGGTACGGAGGAAACTCGGTATGTAACGGGTGGTCACTTATCCACAGACCAACCTAGGCAAGCGCGGCTTAACCTAAAGATCGACCCGAGCGGCTGCTATTATTAAGCCACGAGCTCCTCTAAATATTACATGTCAGTTGCTTATTGTTTCGTTCGTATGGTTGTTGTTGTTGATAGATACCTCATAATCGAAAATATCGTAATTTCGTTGTACGTTTGTTTTGTATGTTCGTAGTTTTGTACTTCGTTCTATCGTAATAATCGATACGAGTTATTCGATATTACGATTGTTTTGTTTTGTAAAGGCGGACGGTGTTCGAGTCGCTCTCCCTTTGTTCATAATTGTCTTCAAGTCTGTGCGTAGTTTGTTGAGAGCATGCCTAAAAGGAAATCTCAACTGTCCCGGCAGACATCACAGACAAGAGCCGCTCGAGTACGCCGTACGAAAGAATCTGCCCCTGAAAATGAGCAGCGCCTCTCGAGAAATAGAGAATATAATTATTTCGCAAGCACGCGCTAGAGAATCTAGCTCCGAGCGCTCACAGCGCCTCGCTAGCCAAAATGTGAGGACGTCGCGGGCCCGTGGCAATTATATGTTGGTCTATCAAGAGTGGTATCATCCGAAAAGCAGATTATTCTGTTACCGGAAAATAAAACAACCTCAAACATTGTATATAGAGAGGCTTCAAATTAAATAGATACCTAACTTAAATAAATAAAATAAGTAAAAGGCGACTAAGGGTTAAGTTACCTTGAGCAGAAAAGAGAACTTCGGTAATCTTTGAAGTTACTGATCTGATTCCAAAAAATATTTTACTAATAAAATTAAATACAGTAATATCAATCGAGTGTAATCTTATGTTAAAACAAAAAAATTTCCGCGGACGAAGTCGCGGGCAGAAGCTAGTTGTCTTATATTTATAGAAAGTAGTAAACTAGGGATCAGAAAGGTTTCAAACGCGATGTGACGGCTGAGACTTAATATTTTTGCTTTCCATAGTTTGAAATCTGTCCGCTTGCCCAATTTCCTAAAGATCGGATTAGCTGTTTAGTCGTGAAAAGAAAAAATAGACAAACAAACGCTTATATAACTAGTATGGATATAAACTGACTGTCGAATTTTATCAAAAATAAATAAAACAATAATAAAACTTCCGGTCATTATTAACATTTCTCTTTATACTTCTTCAAAATTAAATAGGACTATATCAACACAAAATCTAATAAATTCTACCCAATTTTAAGTACAGAAATAAGTAAATACTTGATCCAAAAACAGAATTTAATATAACTGAGCGTGCCAACTGCCAGTTCAAGAATATATATCACTCTAGTCTAGCTTATACTTGTTTAAACAGAGTTCTAGCTTCGATATTAATAGCTGTGCGTGGTTGTGATTTGAATAGTTCCGTATTGAAGATGTCCTCTAGTTCTAGGCTAGCTTATAGTGGATAAGACTCAGCATAGTCCTTTTTTTTGGGGCTGGAAATCATCAAATAACTTACTTCTTTTACTGACTAAAACCCACCCTTCAATTGCCCATTGCGTTCCGGGGCCGCGGTATCTCTTTCGAACAACCCGCAACCCCGGCAGGCGGAGGCCCTGGCAAGCCCCTCTGTAGTTATTGTCCTTCAAAAGGTTTTTGCATTAGTCTTTTTCGGATGTGAAACCATTAAAGAACTTTTTCCACTCGAAAAGGAGCGGAAGAGAGTGTCAGTGTTTTAAAGACTATAACCAAACTATGTTCCTTCTTTTGTCCTTTGTATTTTGCAACCTTGGCACCTGTTAGCAATAAGGTTGAAATTAGAAAAACCGGTTTAGTGCAAGTCGGACCGGCGTAATCTCAATCAACCTATCTTGCAACATACAAGGCCATCTTTTGACCACGTAGACTTAGATTATTGGTTATTTCACAGCTCCAAGAGACCATAGATTTGGGTGTATTGTTTTTATTTCAACTCGTTATCTCCAAGCGTTGCTGAGACAAAGGGTCTTGACAGACAGACAGATAATAGTTCCGTTTTTCCTTTTGAGGTATGAAACCCGAAAAAAAATTTAGAGACCTATTCGTCACAAGTGTGAGATGTACAGACGCCTGCACATCAAGCTACTACAATCTGTCAGATTTCTTTGATAGATTTTCGACTTTATTTCTAAAGTATTAGGTTCAAGTTTCATTGGGAAAAATTGACAGTTTCGGGTAGCTTGACCTGCTGGCGTCTGTACATTTCAATATATTATCATATCAATATTTTATACTAGCTCGCGCCCGCGGCTTTGCCCACATGATGATCGAAAAAAAGTATTCTATGTGTTTTTCCAGATTATAACCTACACTGTGCCATATTTCCTCAAGATCCGTTCAGCCGTTTTGACGTGAAAGAGTAACTGACATCCATACATCCTCACGGACATTCGCATGTGTAATATTTTAAAGTAGGATGATTTCTTTACAACAATTATCTAAATCCAAACGTTTCATTTATTTATTACTCTGAAAAATTAAACCACTATATCACACAGCTGAACCCTGTAGTACTCCAATGCAATTGTTGTTTTCCGTGTAGTAGTCAAATATGCGCACCATCAGTTGTCAGTCAATCAGGCTTCACTGCAGACGCAGGAGCGCGCGCAATAGTGAAATTGGATAGAACACAGGCATAACCTGCGGGCAATAGTCACTTTGATATGTGCAATCTGCGAGTGACTTTCCAATCGAGTAATTGATGCAGTGATTCATTCGTCTGAGAATAATATTGTTGCTAAAACTAGAATATTTATGTAGGTAACTGCTTCTTCTATTATATTTCTTCTGCGTGAAATTATAATTAAAATCCGGCCAAGTCTTTCTTTTTCCTTAGAAAAACATTGCCCCACGCTAGGAATTTCTCCTGTATCGTGAGTGCGTTTACAAACATTTAAACTCACATACACAAACAGTCAGACCTGAAACAACTATTTGCAGGCCATAAAAATTTTTGTTCCGTGTGAAAATCGAACCTGCGACACTCAGCGCAGCAGTCAATCGCTCAGTCACTGCACCAACCCTGCCGTCAAGCGCAAGTCGGACTCCCACATCGAAGATTACATATACATTTAACAGCTATATCTTTGGATTGTGTAGATTTAGAGGTTTAATTTACTGTGGATGGGTGACCACCCGTTTTAAACTGAGTTTCCAACGCACGGAGTAAACTCGGCAAAGTCAAACTTGTCAATTGTAGATCTTTGACAGTCGTTACAGTTAGTCAGTGTCTCTAAAGTCTGACCACCAGTCTTATCAAGGGACATCGTATTACCCGGTACTAACTGGGTTGTGGAGGTCAGATAGGCAGTCGCTTCATGTAAAATACTGATATTCAGCTGCAACCGGTAAGACAGTAATTTCACAAGTTATTATGTCTTGTGACATAAAAGCAAAAGTGCCTGTAATGGTCTAATTCAAATAAATGCTTTGAGTTTGAGTTTTGAGTTTGACCCCGACATATTTGGGAAAAGGCTAGGCAGATGATGATGTTTGTTTTTTTTTGCAAGAAACCCTATACCTATTTTCCTAAAATAACTAAATTGAAATCAAATCCTTTGTTCAGAAGGGTTACCATGACATCTTATAGCAGTTCTTATTCATGTGTAAGAAAGAGATGGTGCTAGACACCCTATATAGCTCTGTCTCTTTCCCTCAGTGGAATAAGTTCTGCTTTAAGACGTCATGGTAGGGTAGCTGATCCACAAGTTTCTTTACCAAACGGTGTCTTCTAATATATTGGCTGAGTCCGTTGTCTGTTATCTCTGTTTATGTTCAATGCACGCGCGGCGAGTCGGAATATTTTGAGATATTGCTGCCCGTAACAAACATTATGTAACTAATGTTGCCACGTTGCTATGGGCTACGAGAAATTGTTTTTGTATGTTGATCTTTGAAAGTAGATCTTGGATCTCTTTGGTGAAAATGGATTTGACCATCATCATCCTTGTACATGTTCTTCGGTCGGTGAAACACGTGTTTTTTTTTCTTGTATTCTCCCCTGTCAATCCTGTTGTTTTGCAAAAAAGATTTATTCCAGCCTTTTTAGTTATGGTACGATGGTATCTCGTTTTTTATAGAATATTCATATTTCATCGCTACTTAGAGGTATTAGCATGTCTTCCATTTAGATTAGAAGAACAAATATGTATAATTTAAGATAAATCATAAATTACTCAAGCAATATGGATAAAATATATCATACTAGCTGGCGCCCGCGACTTCGCCCGCGTGATATCAAAAAAAGTATCCTATACCTATGTTATTCATTACTAATCTACCTCTGTGCCAAATTTCATCGAGATCCGTTCATCCGTTTTGACGTGAAAGAGTAACAAACATCCATACATCCAAACATCCATCCTCACAAATATTCGCATTTATAATAATAATATTAGTAGGATGGGGGGGTCCCATACAATGTGATTATTGTTAACAAGGTAAATTAATATCCCATTTCTTATTATTAATTATACTCAAGTAGGGAAAAATCGGGAAAATAGTATATAAATACATAATCTTACAAAATTTTCAAGTAAATAGGTACAATATAACATAATTAATCGTTTCCAAGATCTTTTGTCGTTCGTAAGGGTCAACTTAATGGCTATAGAATTCCTTTTAATAATGGGAAAAGGAAGTTGTGTCGTTAAACAAACTCTTTCATCTCTTAATTCGTTTTATGTATAAAGTAACATAAGCATTTAATGTACTTGTGTCTGAGAATTACTGCTTCTAATCCTACTGGAAGTGACGAAAAATATTTGAGACGATTCGCGAACGAATACGAATTTCGGAGGTTGAAACATTGCCATGTGAAAATGAACTTTAAAGACTTGACTAGTTTAAAAACGTTTTTTTTTATCAAACTATTCATATCTACATAGACAGTATCAGTGTACGGAGTTCGCTTAGCTGAATTTTGAGTTAAACTTGTAAATACTCGGTTTTCGCTGTGGCTAAGCGTTTGCTGATGTGCTAAGTTTAGTTCGATCCCCGCACGGAACAAATTTTAATATGTATGACCTACAAAAATATTTATTTCGGGTCTGTCTGTTTGTGTATGAGTTAAAATGTTTGTTAACGCACCCACGATATAAGAGAAATTCTGAGTGTGTGGGCCTAAGTTTTTTTTTTAATTAAAAAATGTTATGTTTGTCATCTACGCGCCAAGACGAGCTAGCTAGCTAGATGACATCGAGGTAGAACAAAAGCAACTTGACGTGACGAGCTTGTCTCCGAGCGAGAGGACTGGCAAAAGGCAGAATTATTTTAAAAAGGAAGAGGTGAATTTAACACTGTAATGTACACTAGTGACACCTAAACACAGGTTTTTATTTACTTTAATCTGGCTCTTGATACTCCTATTTTTTTTATTTGATATTTAAACATACATCATCTCAAGCTTTTTTCAAAAGCTGGTAGGCAGAAACCACAAAACGCCACTTACTACGATCCTTGCACGCTTCCAAAAGGGACATTTCTATAATATATATAAAATTAATGTTTATTTCCTTTATTTATTTGTATACACCTTTTAAATTTTAAAATATTTCGTAAAATAACATACAAAAACATTTAAAAATAGTGGTCCGCCTGTATCGGGAGGAGGCTCCGAGCTTTCCGTGGTTCTGGTAGGGCTCCAGAGACAACAACCTCCACACAATGCGGGCCGTACCGAAGAGTATTGCTTTTTGAATCAATCAGGCCCTTGCTCCACCAACCTAAGGAGAGCTTCGACAGATGGTCGTCAAGGTACTTGGCAAAAAATTATAATTATTATTTTAATATAATTATATTTTTGGGCCACATCCAGTTCCCCGAATAAACCTACGCTGCTTATTGAGCACTCAAGAAAAGGTTGAAGCCGACGTGAAAATACGGCACGCAACTTGGAACACGCCATCACGCGACCGCCTACCACCGACCAACCACCGTGATCGCTTGATCACGCTCCTGACACCATGTAAAGGAAATTATGAGAGGAAAGTGGTTGAAAAAATATTGTGCAGGGAGCAAAGTTATGATGCGGAGGTGATGAGCCTATTAACTAGACCTAGACTTTTTAAGCTAAAATATGTAACCTTTATACATTTGCATATGTTATACAATGTGTCCGGTCACGGACTAGCGATATTCTATGTACTTATATAACAAACATTCTAGTAGGCAAATATATTGATTAAAAAAAACTACAACTTTTTTTTTACAAAACTTTCGTTGATTTGTATATTTTTTTGGACTTTAATTTTGTTTTCAAAATTGAAAATGTAAGCAACATCATTTCTTAATTTAAACGATAGACAATATTGTCGCCCTCCTGTAAACTTATTATCGTTTCAGTAAAAAGCGACGAAGTGAATTAGACCCAAGTGTGTATCTTAATAGTATATTAAAACACTCGTTGCATAAGTATCTAGAATATCACTAGTCCATGACCGGACACAATGTTTACAACATTATTTTTAGTTTATGCGAAAGCCGAAACACCTGTCCAGTATTTTCATATAAAGAATCTATGCACAAAATTTGAAAACTGTATCATGAAAAACCACAAAGTTATATGCTTGTTATGTTACTTGGATATTCGTACAAATACACTGTCACCAACGGCGTAAGGCGGCGGCGGCGTCCCCGCGCCGCGCGTCTTGCTTTCATTGATAATAATAATGTCTCAGTTTGTATTGTAGGTAATTAACTGGTAATACATTTTCCATCACACTGTCTGGCAGGCTTTGGAATGTCGTAATGGTCAAGTGTAGGGTAGCGCTTGCGAATAGGTACTTAGTGTCGCATGGTGTCCATATTATAAACTTTTTTAAATATTTTTGGGAAAAAATATAACATGGTGTAAAAATGATTGGAATCGATTCAGTTACTTATTCTGAACAAACTATATTCAGGTTTCGCATATAGGTACTAAAAATAATGTTGTATGTATGTTATAAAAACCATATCTTTATCATCGCTTCACTCCAGGCAAGTTGCAATCAAACGCAAGCCTATTTTGTCGACAGCGCGTTCGTGTTCCACGCGCGCCTCGAAGAGATGTCAGCAAAACAGAGAGGCCTGCATAGTCTGCCTGTCGGGGTTGCGGGTTGTTTGAAAAAGATACCGCGGCTCTGGAACTCAAAAGACAAAAGGGTTGGGTTTTAGTCTGTAGTAAAAGTCTGACACTCCCTTCCGCTCCGCCCAAAGCGGGGGAAGTTATTTAGGTGATTCCCCATACTTCTCTTTTTTAACCGAATTAAAAAAAGGAGGAAGTTCTCAATTCGCCAGTTTACCGATTACTCAAAGACGCCTGGACCGATTTGCAAAATATTTTTTTTGTTTGATAGGGTTTACTTCCTGTGTGGTTCCATATCAATTTTATTTATATTGTTATTATATAGTTTATGTACGAAGTCGGTGGCAAAAAAGTCAACGAAACCAACAAAAGCCACCGACTTCTGGCAGTAAAGTTATTTTCCACTTTTTACTTTTTTTTGGAAGTCGGTTTTATTTTTTGTACTTTTAACAAAATTCGTAACTTTTTTTTTTTTTTTTTTTTGGGACAACTCACACACGGCTATCTGATCAAAAGCTAAGCAGAGCTTGTGTTATGGTAACCAGACAACTGATATACATACTTATATAATTTATAAATACATACATATTATAGATAAATCACACCCAGACACAGAACAAACAATCATGCTCATCACACAAAGTTTGTCCTGGGTGGGAATCGAACCCACGACCTCCGGCTCAGCAGTCAGGGCCACTGACCACTAGACCAACAGGCCCGTCCGTAACTGAAATTATCCGCGTATTAAAATATACAACAGCTGTCTGTATGAAATGAGAAATTGATATTTGGTGTAAATGTCTTTCTTCATTACGATATTGTAGTAGATTGTTTTTACTTTTCTTTGGTTAATAACTAAACATACACTGTCAATAAGAGATTATTTTCGGAATTTTCTGTTGTGACCTTCCGATATTTCGACGCTGTTGCTAGCGACACGTCATTCATTTGATCATAGCGCTTGACTCTCTCCATAAACAACAATATTAAATACTAGCTGGCGCCCGCGGCTTTGTCCGAGTTATATAATAAAAAGGATCCTATGTACATATTATTCCAGACTATAATCTACCACTGTGCTAAATTTCATCAAGATCCGAAAGAGTAACAATCTATCCATCCTATCCTACTTTCTTACTTATATTATAAACGCGAATGTTTGTGAGGATGGATGGATGTATGGATGCATTTTAGGAAGAAAAGTGAATTAAGAAATAAAATCATAATAGGGTAGGTAGGTACCTAGATGGAGTAGGTGGGTAAGTAAGGCACCTGCCAGGGTGGCCGGCTGTTCGAAACAGATATCGGGGCCCCGGAACATAAGGGGCAAACGAAGGAACAAGGGTGGGTTTTAAGACCCGTTCCAATAAACAAAAACGAGTCGTTTTGCTTACGGATAGTAAGATTTTGACATAAGTCTCATAGAACTTATGACAAAATACTACCATCCGTAAGCAAAACGACTCGTTTTTGTTTATTGGAACGGGGCTTAAGTCAGTAAAAGTCTGAAAGGCCCTCCCCCACGCTCCGCCCAGATCTAGGGAAGTTATTTTATGATTTCCCATGGGTAAAAAAGAAGGTAGTTTGGTAGGCTAGGTAGGGAATTACTTTCTGTACCTCTTACTACTAAAAGGTGCATTGCAACACATACCGAGCCCAGCTACTTTTCAATGTAAAAACGACATTAATTATGTTCTCCCACCCTGCACTTATTTAAAAACAAAGCACCTGCATTAAAAACAATTTAACACACACTACACCTTACTAAATCACCTTGAATACCTACCACCATAATCTTTCTCTTTAACGCGTCTCAAAAGCAAAGTACTGTTTATTTATAGACTAATAAAAGTTTAGTAATGTTGCTTAAACCTTTAAAGCTATTCTGTTTTATATTAGCGCTTGATATAAATTACCTTGTGAACGTGAGTTTTTAATGCTGGCAACATTGGGGACTATGGAAATTTGGTGTCAGGATAAAGATATAAGACTGAAGATTGTTTGGTCGTATTTCACGGCAATGCTTGTGTTGCCGGGTTTGAAGAGAGACACCTAGGTTAAAGAGATTGGGTTTATTCGTTCCACATAGATAAATTTATTTTAAAATACATTGTCTTAAAAATTAAAAAAATCGTTTTACTACGTGCTGTCCTGCAAGACGTACGAATGTTTTTGTGTGTTTTATACGAGTGTGAAAAACTACTGTTAAAAATATATATTTTTGGTAGTATTAAATGAATAGGCTGTCCTACTCATTTAATACTACCAAAAAATATTTTTTTTTAATAAAAAGTTTTTGGTGTTGTCTATATTGTACTTGTATCTAACCGCCTATGTAGGCCTTTACTCTTTTAATTAATAATAATATAAATATAAAATCATTAATAATTATTTATACATAACAAGCTGCACCCCGCGAGGCATTATTATTATTAACACTTAGACTGGTAATTTATATATTCTCTTGAATCACTCTATCTATTGTTGAAAACTACATTAAAATCCGTTGAGGAGTTTAAAATATCTAAGTCTTCATTTTATACTAAAAGTACCTAACTCAGTTTTAATACATGAATTTATTTTTTGTCCAGAACTACGTATAGTCCTATATATTAACTTTTAATTTTTTAACTTATTTAGATTTTAAATTGAATTTTGCTTTTTATTTACTCTGGACGCTCTTACTGTGCACGTCTTTCTACATCGTTCTCACATATTTGTATAATCTCAACACGAACGATGTAAATACGATTTTGTAAAAATATTATAATCTAAAAGAGTGTCCATGGAGTTTCTTGCCCATTCTTCTCCATAGAGATCAACGCTTTGGAATGGGCAACTACAGTACTTTCACAAGTTATTATGCCTTGTGACCGGAACTGTAGATTCATTTTTTTCTTGACATTCAAAAGTGCCTGTAATGGTCTAATTGAAATAAATGATTTGATTTGCTTTGATAGTTACTTACTTATTTATTTAACTCATTTCTAATTGATGCTTTTGGTAAATAAACTCACAGATAAAACATGTCACAACAATCAGGTGAATTATACTTATGCCTTCATATTTATTCAAAAAACTTAATTGGATTTATAAACAGAATATCACAAATAAACGTGATCATTTATAAAATAATTTGCTAACAACAACAAATTGATATTTTTTTAACCTTCAAGCGGTCGCGCGTCTTCGAAACGACCGCTTTCAATACAATTTCGCTGATATTAACAAAAATTCCCATTGAATCCATATTATACTCTTAGTAGCTTGTCATAGTGTATCTACCTTCCAAATAAACAGTTTACACTGACTCCCCGTACCCCCTTCACCACAAGGAGCGCAATTGTTTTAGTCACGGTACAGGCGTCGAAACGACGCCGCGCGCCTGTCGTTTCAAAGGTTCCAGCACATCATGCAGTGGAAGCTGCAAAATATGCTCAGCGAAGAAAAGGAGGCAATCGTAGACTCAATGCACAACATGCCACAGATATATGTGTAGAACCCACTCTACCTTCATTTGCAATGAGTGTTATCTTGCTGAAGACACTGAAGAATGAAACTAACCTGAATATTATTTTAATTATTTCATCTCATGAAATCAACTGATTTTATAATTTTGTTTTGTTATTTGTTACTAGATAATTTTATCTAGATACCCTAAGATGGTTTTTGTTCCAAATTTTTTTTTTTATTCCTAGATTATTAAGACTTGTTTTCTACTTTTATTACATAGTTTTTACTTTAACTTTTATTTGATTTTCTCGAATTAATTTCATAGAAAAAGAGTAATGATTACAATGATTAAAAAATAAATGATGTTAATTATATATAAGTACTTTATATCTTTATGTATCGCATAGGTCTTTTAGGTTACGCGCGACCGCTGCCGTTATAAAAGCCCGCGCGCCCGCTTGAAGGTTCTAAATTCAAAAAAATATATTTGAGTTTCTTATTTTTCATATTAGACTGTGTAGCGATATCATGCCTTTGTATCTCGTTCAATATGAGATGACAAAGAAAATCAAATCAAATTAAATCATAGTTTCATATAGATTCATGACCAAAGAACTTTTGTTCTGTTATTTAAATTCTCCAAATTGTATGAAAAACGTCGTTGCATTCACTGAGAATTGGACACTGCTGTTCTCGGCTCCATAACGCTCTTGCCTGGCGGCTCGTGAGTTAAATCGGCTTCGGCTACAATAACAAAGTTTCCTCAATTGAATCTAAATGTACTACATATTTATTGAAAGTAATATTTAAATATTATACAGTCCATGATTAGGTACAGCGATACTAAAATAATAATTGCAACAACCAATGTAATTCCACCTATAACAAGCAATAAATAGATTTGATTTGATTTAATCAACCTCACGACAATACAAATATACAAAGAAAAGAGAGCAAGAAAATAAGTTTATTTGCAACATGCCACATTTATACGACATTTAATGACAGTTTTAAGTCTTAATAACTATAGAATTAATTTAATAAATAAATATTTAGCTGCCACAGTAACTAATAAACGGCTTGGACACTAATTCATGCATTTCGTTTAATCAACTGATAGTTTTAATCTATGGTGACATCGTTGACAGTATAATTTATCGTTAGATTTGTGACCGGGTAAATTAATTAATCAAAATGAAAAGCTAAGCTAATTTAAGGACGATTGAAATGACGCTATAAAAATTTTAACAATAAATTATTTGATTTACAATCACTTCAACACTTGGATGTTTATCTTTCACTTCGTGTCACTGGCACGACATTGAAAGAAAGAAGAAAAAAAATTTTGTCGCAAAAATATATATTGAATCAATATAAACCTCACCAACATGCAATGCTGTGCTATTGACCATACTATCACCATCTGTTCAGCCTTTTCCCATTGTTTTGCCTATGTTGTGGTTGGATCCTTTCAATGTATTCAAATACAGCCAAATACCAGTACTTGACTGCTTTTCTGACCTTCACAAGTCAAACTCAAAGTATTTATTTCAATTAGACCGTTACGGGTACTTTTGAATGTCAAAAGACAAAAAAAAATAATCTACAGGGGACTGTAGCTTCATCTTTTAGTTATTTTTTGACTGGGAAATCACAAGACATTATAACTTGTGAAAGTACCGTAGTTGCCCATTCCAAAACGTTGATCTCTATGGAGAAGAATGGGCAAGAAACTCCATATTTTTACAAAATCATGATTCCATCATTCATGTCGAGATTACAACCGAGTACTGAACCATGACCCATCATTAGGATTATCCAAAGAGTTCGTCTGCGTGGCTTGTTACTGGACTGAACTGATTTACCATCGACACGAATAAAAAGAAAAAAAGAGACCACACAACTTCTGGCACGTATAGAAACATTTATATGAAGCTGCAAGAAGGTATTATACGCAAACTTGACCCTCTCCAAGCCTTTATCAACAAAACTTCATAGACCAAAAGTCTATCAGTCCCGAAATTATTTGCTTCACAAATATGGCGGCTCAATACTAACCCCATACTTGCCAAAATAGTGCCCCGGCTATCTCCTAAAACCCAGTTAATCCCGCTTTATGAATTCAGAAACCACGATATTGCGACTGACCATCAACAGTGAACTGGTCAAAGCAAACAGTTTACGAATAGCAATATCATTTTGGGGTTAACATCAATAGCTGTCAGTTCTATTTGTGCAGCTGATTAATGCGTTGGTTTGAGAGGTTTAATCCGTACCTGTCCGTCCGTTCATGATTTCAGTGTGCTTTTGATCCGGAATAGTAATCTAGCCTACAAAGCCTGGTGAAATTACCACCTAACATGATCCTGTTTTACCTGTAGAGGTACAGTCAGAGCAGTAAGGACTGGTAACAGCTAGTCACACTGGAACATCTGTTTGAACAACAATTTTTCGTTCCTGCAGCCATGCCAGCCATGGGACATGTCCCTAGTAAAGTGAAAAACTATGTAATATCTTTTATCACGTACTAAGTATGTATACGATTCTTGGAAGGCCGCAAATCGTATGTTAACATTTGGCATTAAGTCGCTTTTTGGTTAAGAAAGAGCACCGGTGCGTTTCGCTGGAGATTTTGAACCCCAATCCTTTCCTTGTCGGAACAGAACGACAAATTTCCTATTTTCCAACAAAGAATTTCTATGAAAAATCGTACAAACGCTCAGGGAACCGCTGAAGGTAGTTACCGCCAACAATGACGTCCTTTTGAACTGTAAACTAAGTCACATATTGGCTAGTACAAGTAATATATCGCCAAAGCTGTAATACAGTCACAATAATCAATATTAATTAATTATCAATATCATCAGATACGCAAGGAAAAATCATAAAGTTAAAAGGCACAACTTATTCCAAAATACATTTCTACCAGCAGGCCAAGGAGAGCAAATATGAAGAAAATAAACGAATGGAATGGTGTGTGAGAACAAAAGAAAAAAGAGAAAAGCATCTAAAATAATATGAATGTCTTAATCTAAAATTTAAGTACTCATGTTGTCGGTAAGCAATGGGTAGCTCACCGTCCGTCCGTGTATTGACGACTGGCCAAGTCGAGGCGACGTGACGGCGCGTTAATGTTCCACGCGCGCCTTAAAGAGATGTCAGCAAAGCAGTACCAGTCTGACACTCCCTCCGCTCTGGGCGAAGTGGTTCATAAAGTTCGCGTCGAACACTAACGCGCCGTCGACACGGCCTGTCGTTAATAGACGGATGAATGCTGAACTACCCATTGCTCACTTACGATGGCCGGGGTGGACCAAAAAAGCTAGGAAGATGACAGAAGGAAAAAAAAGTATTAAAAGTTTTTTTAATTTATGCTTCTACTTTTAAGTGTTAACAACTATTGGAACTCAAGACTATGCTTCTTACCGCCAGCATCCAATTAATTTTCACTAAAAACTTTAGTCACGTGTAGCTAAGCAGACATAAACTGCCAATGTTCTAGAATGCCGCCAACTCAGCTCCATTCCACCCGTCACCGCCCGCTCCCCGGATATTGCCTGGTTCACGGCTATGACGACTTCCGATCGCTGTCGGAGTATATGCTAGACATTTCTGTGGCGATGTGTGATTTTATATGAAATATTTTATGGTTTTTTTTTGTTGAGCATGCATTGTACAGGTTAATGGGTTCCTGGCTTCTCATTTGCATGGGAGATAATAGATGGTGTCTTTTGATATAATATTCACTTTCATATATATAAATATCCTACCTTTTATCTCATCTCTGGAAAGACGACACGTCGTTGGTTCGATCCCCGCAGGGAACAAATATTTTTGTATTTAATTTTATTTTTATTTTATTTATTTGGGAAAACAAAGGGTTACACATTACAGTATAACACAAAATTACAGCTATAAGATGAGTAAATGTAACCAACGTATGACCTACAGATAGTTGATCCGGGTCTTGCTGTTTGTTTATGTGAGTTTAAATGTTTGTAAACGCGCCCACGATACAAGAGAAGTTCCTAGAATGAGCCAACGTTTTTAAAAACAGAAAAAAGAGACATCTTGTTAGCTTAACAAAATTATTTCTTTTGTTTCCCGGAACAGATAAAAAAGTTATAAACAAATGCAACCAGGATTGGATATGTATGATGTATTTACTGCTGATTGCACAAGGAGAAGATAAGTGAATTTAAATTGAAAACAATGTAGAGTACAGAGAACACAGCGACAGTTTGTCAGCTACTTTTTGTTTAACGCATACCTACAACTATCTTCACATTTCGAATTTTCGAATATTTGTGCAGTTTTCATTGAAAAGACGTCTGTTGCTTGAAAAATTTTAAACTTTTAACTTTCAGCGGATTCTCTTAACCCTTTATCACTTATTAGTTTGGATTTGTTTGATTATTTTTTACATAAAATACACGTAGGTATTTCTGGGTTTTAATATTTTTTACAAACAAAATCAGATTACAAAAATAAGGAGTGATGCTTTTAGGCAACGCTTAGGTCGAGTACTAGTTCGGGATGTGGGATATATAGGACTTTAAAACCGTTTATCTACATTTTCCAGTAATGGTTTTTAAGTCTTATATAATACGAGCCTATATCCATCAACCGGTCACGAATCAAGTTTTAGTAGCTGTTTCTGAGAAATTCTTAAAGAATAACCCTAATTTGACGGACGGTTGGCGCAGTGGCTGAGCGATTGACTGCGCTGCGTGGCACGGAACAAGTATTTATATGGCCTAAAAATAGTTGGTTCGGGTTTGGCTGTTTGTGTATGTGAGTTTAAATGTTTGTAAACGCACCCACGGTACAGGAGAAATTCGTAGAGGGGGTTATTTAAAAAAAATACACTTTGACCGACCCGGCTGTCGAACCTCATACTCAACAATTGCGCTTGCGATAACTAGACCAACGAGGTAATAAATAGAAAATCTAACACAAAGAACAACTAACCTCTACCACACCAAGAATTTTCAATACTGACGTAAATCATGCGTAATAAAAAGAAATGCGGTCTAATCGAGCATGCAAACTTATTGAAGAGAAGTGGATCACTGGGAGTTATTAGTTCCACCATTTTTAATACTGGCAATTGACTGCACTGTCGTTCATACGAAGATTTAAATATGCCAACATGTTGGTTAACAAAAAAGTGGGTTACATACAAACTTGCGACATAAACGGCCATATCTTTTGAATGAGTAGACTCATAGTGTTGATTTTCACAGCTCTAAAAGATAACAAACTTGAGTATTTGTTTTTGATTTCATCTTGATACGTCCACTCGTTTCCGAGATAAAGGGTCTTGACAGACAGTCAGGCCAGACAGACCAGACAGAAAAAGGAGTAATTTATGTTTTTTCGTGTACGTACACACTATACAGTCTACAAGCTTGTTTATGGTTCCTCAAAATACTTATCGAAATGTGGATGTACTATATTTTGTACACTTGTGCCTAACTCTTCGAGACTTAGTAATGTTTTGATGAAACTATTTGGTATCCATCATTTTAAATAGATTAAACAGAATTATATTTAAATCCGATATTTCGAGGAGGACATCGCTAAATAATATCAGCCGCTCCGGTGTACCGTTAATACGCGCCCATAACATCCCGAGTTTCTTCCGTCCCTCGGAAACTACGTTGAGCGGTTGGTCCCGGCTCTAATTTGTAGATCTTTGACAGTCGTTAAAGGTAGTCAGTGACCCAAAAGTCTGACAACCAGTTTTTCCAAGAGATATCACGACCCCTGAATATATAGGGCAATAGAAGGATCATGGGTGGATTTTAATCAGTACAAGTCTTACAATCCCCCCGCTCCGCCCAGAGCGGGTCAAGTTATTTGATGATTACCCATCCCCAAAAAAGCCTATCTCTGTATGTTTTATTTGTTCATTTGTGGCATTCTATAGACCAAATGCTTGGGCGGATTTTCATGATTCTGATGCAATCAATCAATTTGTATTAAAAATAAAATGAATAAAAAAGGGGTATCATATTTCCCAGTAACTACTAACTGGGTTGTAAAGTCCAGATAGCCAGTGGCTCCATGTAAAAAACTGGAGCTATTCAGCTGAATCCGGCAAGACTAGAAGCTGACTCCATCAAAGTTGGGATAAGGATGGACAGAAGATGATGACAGCCCGTCCATCTTTTCAACCTGTATGTATTTTAATATGTAAATGCGTCAATCGATTGCTGGGACTTTTGTTTGTTTTATGAATGGGATATCACGGGGTTTCAATTGGAATCGACGGCTGCTGTAAGTAATTACAAAGTATTTAGCTGGGTCTGCAACCTGGGAATATAATAATTTACACTCTGTTTTAATTAGCTGTGGTTTTAATATTTTGATATTTAACGCTACGAGTGTAATTATGCACATTGAATACATTAATAGTTGTTAATATTTTAATGTTCTCGATGACGTTATATTCGAAAAAAAAAAACAAAACGCAAAAGTCTGCGACTTTTTTTGTTTCATTAACGAATTGATGTTTTTTTTCTGTTTATATTTTGGTGGTAGTCCCATGAAGTCTGATGGTCTGCATTTCAGCCTAAAATAGGACCACACCTTTTTGGTATACGCTGTATACTTAAGAATTACTAGCTTTTGCCCGCGGCTTCGCTCGCGTTTAAAACAGTTCGTCTTTCCTGATTTGCAGGTACCTGCTACTTGTAGTTTTTGCCCTAGCGCCTGATTTATTGTAATAGCAATGCTAAGTTTTCCCTTTTTTTTCTCTTTCTCCCTCATTTCTCACATTTTTTTAAAATAAAGCCTATGTCCGTCTCCAGGGTCCCAACTATCTCTGTACCAAAATTCATCAAAATCTGTTTAGCCATGTAAGCATGAAGACATAACAAACAAACAAACTCATTTTCGCTTTTATAATATTAGTAAGGAAGTAAGGATAATTATACTTATTATATCAAAATGTAGCAAAAAAGTATATATCTGTTTAATAATGAATTTAAAAATTTCACAGCTTTTTTAAGAATATTTCTGAACATTTAGTTCACACTTTCCGTGATCCAAGAGCTGGCTTTTACGTTGGCCAGAGGCTAAGCGTTGCCATACAACGTGGCAACGTGGACAGTGTCTTGGGGACATTAGCAATTGACAGCGTTGTAAGCGATTATTTATTAGTTTATTTAAATTTATAGCAATTAATCCAGATTTAAATAAAAGTTGAAATTTAAATGTAGACTTTAAAGTCTAAATTTAATTTTTAATTTATTTTATCCTTAAGGATTATTTTATATTCTAGAAAAAATAAGTCATATTTTAGCATGCCCATGAAAATAAAATACATATATCGAACGAGAAGGATACCGTCTAAAATCATAATCCTTTACAGCATCCCCGGGCGAATACATAAAAAGTTTCAGCTTTCACAATAATTTGATTCCCCATAACCAAAAATTGGGTCAAACACGAACAGGATTTAGAAAAGACGTTCCGTAGCTAAGCATTTCAAATTACCATGCGAAGTTAACGATAGTATACGTTAGCTTAATCTCAACCTTATTTCTTTTACATTTAAGGTCTTCATAAACGCCCAAATCTTAAATCATAATACAGCATGGTGCGTGTACTAGAAAGGGGCCCATGGTAACCAATTATAGTGTTTAGCACGAGTTTTTTTCTACTAGTCAGGATTGTGTTCTGCCGCACCTCGGTTGATGTGAAGCGATGATGCGGTCAAGGAGGATCATGCTTACTTTGAAGAAACCGATTCAGTTTAATAAATCAAGCTTATAAATATCAGGGACCAAAAAAACCATAGAGCCTCTTATCTTTTAATTTTTTATTAATCTTGTTATTCTCACAGCGATGTGAACAATGTGTGAATCAAATCAAATCAAAATATTTTTATTTCACATAGGCCTCACATGGGCACTTATGAAACGTCGAGAAAAGATGCACAACAGTGAATCCACCAATTCTTTTTTTATTATTGGGTCACTCTTGATGTCGTGGGCTGCAGCATCCTTCAACACAATCATCATCATCATCTCTTCTGCTTTTAAAATGTTTATTCCGTAGCTGGACAAAATTATGACCCACTTTTTTTTTGATAACCATAATTTACATCGTAATTTTCCCCCAAATCCAGTTGCGCATCACCAAAAATAATAAATAACCCATAAAACGCCACTGATGGTCAACTTTTCTTACAATTTACGATTCGACTCGCAAATTACGAGTTTTACGTTTACGCATGGCAATACTCGTAATAAACATTACGACCTAAGTGTCAATTTTGTGAATTGACACCACTTTGCAAATTGCGACTAGCAACACTTAATGACTGTGAGGACTATTTTTAAGCAAATAAAACTGTTTTAATAGGCCCGTCGGCGTGCAAGCTTTGGAGATTGAAGCTTTAATTATTCAAATCAAATTGCTATTGAATTAAATGTATTTAGTCATTTATCAATGTACAAAACTGATGCATAAGATGGACTTAATGCTGTTAGACATAATTAATGATCTACTTTGTGGTGCATTTATAACAGTAATCCTAAGATTAATAACGCTTTTACTTCTTCTTTAATATTGACGCTTAGTAAGTAAGCCAAAGTAAGCCATTTTTTTAACTAGCTTTTGCCCACGGCTTCACTCGCGTTAAATTCGGGGTAACACACCTGTAGTTTTTGCCCTTGCGCCTTATTTATTGTAATAGCAATGCTAAGTTTTCCCTTTTTCTCCCTCATATCTCAATATTAAAAAAAATCATCAAAATTGGTTTTGCCATTTAGTCGTAAAGACATAACAAACAAACAAACTCACTTTCGCTTTATTATATTAGTTAGGATGTACCTACGTGTTTGTTTTGTGTGTTATATAGATTCACTGTAAACAATGGGCCTATTTGGCCCAGCCCAACCTAATTATTGGCTTCGTTTGGTTTTCTTTTTAGTGTTAAGATGTAAGTGTCTTGGTTTTGTAGTGTCAAGATTTTTTTTTTTTAATTTGACTACACGGTTGGCGCAGTGGCTGAGCGACCGACTGCTGCGCTGCATGTCGCGGGTTCGATCCCTGCATGGAACAAATATTTGTATGGCCTACAGAGTATTGTTCCGTGTTTGGTTGTTTTCGAATGTTTGTTAACGCACCCACGATACAGAAGAAGTTCCTAGAGTGGGGAAAGTTTGCCAAAAAAAAAATACTATATTTAATTGCAATGGATTTTAAAATTAGTTGGTTTTATATAATGTTATTGTTACAGCGTTATTGCTTAAGTATGGCCGGGCTCTAAAGGAACATGTTACTAACGTAGCAGTTAGTGCTCTGTGTTCTGCCCTATTCTGTACTATTAATTATAGTTTTTACAAACCAACCAACAAGATATTATGTAACACCAATTCATAACTTCAAAATATCTGATCAACCGATCCTGTTTCATACCAAAAATAATAACCCCAAAACGATATTCATCATCGCACAAAGCTTCACAAAATGCTATCAAAATACCAACAAGCCATGTCGTTTTAAAAGGAACGCAGACGGAAAGACAACAAATTGCAATTTGTATGATAATGAAGCAGGAACATGGGTGGCGTGACGGGGAACGTTCAGCGATCGCTTTATCGTCTCTTGTCATGACTCAATGACTTTATTTTTTTGGAAATTCAAAGTGAATTTGTCATAGAAGATAGATAAAGGCCCAAGATCGTATTTGGATTAAACACTTGTTAAATTTTGAAGAATATATCAACATTGTACAGGTCAGTTAACGCAGTGGCTATATACCATCAAATTGTGGATGTTCCGATAGATATTCAAGCAAACGACACGGTTTTGACGACACGGTTGGCGCAGTGGCTGAGCGATCGACTGCTACGCTGCGTGTCGCGGGTTCTATCTCCGCACGGAACAAATATTTGTATGATCTGCAGATAGTTGTTTCGGTTCTAGCTGTTTGTGTATGTGAGTTTAAATATTTGTAAACGCACCTACGATACAGGAGTAATTCCTAGTGTATAAACTTTAATTATAATTCTTTCAAGTACTTTTGGTCAACGTAGAGAGTGCTTAAGGCATTAAGTGCGTCTTTGTGCCTTTTATGTCCGTACAATACGGTATTACACCCATTTTTAAAAAGTATCTCATTTTGATCCTAGGGTCCTAGTAAACCAACAAAAAAAACAAAAAAAAAATATTCAATCGATAAGTGCCATAAAACTGCATTTCAATTCTACAATTTCTATTTTCGCGCGTAAAATCACAAAAACGCTTGACGCCATGTTTACTCTGTGGTCATGACGTCAGTTGGTCATGTAAACAAATGCGCTGTTATTAGTATCTCTGTTTAGTTGTATATTTCACTATAATTTAAAAATGAGTTATTACCCTTACCATTGGTGTGCTGTTCCTGAATGTAAAAACACTAGTGTATTATTTCAATAAAAAATAAAATGTAAGTTTTTTAATACAAAAATAACAGACGTTGCTAAGTTGAAAGTTGTCACTTTTTGTTTACATGACCGTATGACGTAATAAGCATGGCGGACACTGTTTCGCTTAGTAAAACAACAGACTAAAAAAAGTGAAAACTTTGAAATCAATTTTAAAATTTATTTAGTTATTTTATTAACTAAATCTAACATTTTTCGACTGCTTATTGCCTAAGCTATCTGAATTGTATATTTTTAGAATTTCTTTCATATAGAGTAAAATACCCCATTTTAAGAAATGTGTAATTAAAATAAAGAGTAAGAAAGTCGAGGTTTTGTGAAAATGTATGTAAATTACAATACATTTGATTTTTTTGGGGGTGGAAAATCGACCCGCCCATGTTCCTTCACATGCCCCCCCGCTCTGAGCGGAGCGGAGGGGCATGCCAGATTTGTACTGACTAAAACCCACCCATGTTCCTTCTATTGCCCTTTACGTTCCGGGGCCGCGGGATCTCTTTCGAACAACCCGCAACCCCGGCAGGCGGAGGCTCTGGCAAGCCCCTCTGCTTTGCTGACATCTCTTTGAGGTGCGCGTAAAACACGAACGCGCCGTCGACACGGCCTGTCGTCAATCGACGGACGGACGGCGAGCTACCCATTGCTCACCGTCCACAGGCATCTACGGTGGCCGGGAGTCGTCTCACGGCGCCCGTCGCCCGGGGACTTAAGTACCCCTTAAACGTCAGCTACCAATGCCCTTACAACTAAATTTATTTCGTAAACATTTTTTGCCAGGAAAACATACTAACTAAAAACACATTTCATCTTCTAGAGCCTTGCGACTAGGTTCAACTACAAGTCAAAGAATATTAACTAGTTACAGAGATTAACATTATTTGCTACCCACTTTTTAAAAGCTATTTTTCTCAGAGGTTTTCTAATTTGATTGTAATTACGCTTGTTAGTTAGTGGTCTCTTGACAGTTAAGTTACCTTGAGGCTAACAAGCCCCAGTGTAACTTGACAGTGTCCTTTAAATAGTTATAAGAAGTGATGGTATATTTTTTATCGAGTTAAAGTTTACGGCATAGTTCATTAATTATGTTGGGGCGGATGTCTGTGTAAGCAGATGTGGTTTATGTTGTTTTTAGGGTACTATAAGAGGTTTTATACCTTAACCAACGCTGGCTGGTTGGCCATAACGTTCCAATACTCAGGTCATTTTAAGGCGCGGTAACAAGTCAATCTTTAGGTATTCGCGGAAGTGAGGCTAGCTGCATACTGGGCATGGTCTGACACAAGTACCTACACGACAGTAGTGCATCGAAAGAATAGAAATAAGGTCGAAAATATTTCGGTGTTTGATTTTATTTGAATATCATGTCCGCCAAAACAAAATGTAGGTCATTTTGCAGTTTTAATTGAATATAAAAAAAATACAGTTCCGTGTTTAAAAAATTTTAGATGACTCTTTAGTCTATAACATTTCCTTTGTTATAGATATAAAAAATATGATGGTTGTCGCTGAAAAAATTGAGAATTTCGAGATGTAAAAAATTTTTTCGTGGTCTTTTTAAACATTTTTTGTTCGTAGTACTAGACCACTTTTGTAAACTGATTTTGTTTAAGTCTTTACTTTATATATTGAACTATAAACGGTATTTTTTTTGGCTTGTGGCATGTACAGATACGGCTAACTTTGCGACGAAAATCTAGACGTTGTACGAAGTGCTTTGTACAGCGCCTTAAAGAAGGAACTTAGTAAATTATAGGATAGGTATAAAATAAGAAATGTGACATGTAACTTAAAATGTAATTTAAAAGGATATAATGCGCTTTTATTAAAGTATTCTAGCCCAGTTCCTTCAGTACCGTACCTCAACAGGAAAAACGGGAAACACTTTTTTTTTAACCCTTATTGGATCACTTTGTTGTCCGACTGTCTGTTTGTCTGTTAAGACTATTAATCTAAGGAAAGCTCGCACGTTCCCGTGATAAATGTATTTCTGTGGTACCTTTGTGGTGTGAAAAAATCAACCATCTAAGTCTACGCAGTCAAAAGTGAGTGCGAGTTTTCCGAATAAACAGATATATAGCTGTTTATTCGGAAAACTCGGTGCGAGAGTCTGACTAGCGTCTGGCCGGTTTTTTTTTTTAATAAAAAATATTTCTCCTGGTTATTACGATTTTCGGTAATATTAACATGAGACTTGAGGGCCTACAAGTAATAATCGTTTTCAAGGTGTTACTACACAGTGGCTTCCAGCGGGAAACTTTTTGACTACACCACTGATAGAATGTTAGTTTAGCTCAACTTCACTTTTTACCTTTTTTTGCGGATGGGAAGTCATCAAATAACTTACCCGCTCTCGGCGCGGCGGGGGGAGTATCTGACTTGTACTGACTAAAACCCACCCATGTAGATTCTATTGCCCTTTATGTTCCGGGGCCGCGGTATCTCTTTCGAATAACCCGCAACCCCGGCAGGCGGTGGCCCTAGCAGGCCCCTCTGCTTTGCTGGCATGTCTTTGAGGCGCACGTGGAACACTAACGCGCCGTAGACACGGCCTGTCGTTAATAGATGGACGTCAATAAGCTTCACTTACTGCCTTCAGATGTGGTCGAACTACAAATGTCGTATATGATAATGCTGCCGATTCTAATGTAGCAGCTGCTTAATCTAGACTAAGAATAAAATGACGTACCTACTCACATCTAATTTTATTCTACACCATTTTAATCGCTATTAAAAATAGTCCGATTTAACTTGACAACATTTTTTGGTGAAAAACGTCAATTTCAGTAGTGAGATTGCGATTTTTCTAACTAAACTATCATTAATGCTGTCAAACTATAATATAGTTAAGTTGTATCACTTCAATCAATTTCAAAATAAGAAACGTCGTTTGATAGGAATTAATTAATTTTTTGTAGTTTTAGTTTTGTTTATTATACCCTCAACACCATTTCACTATCATATACTTAATTAAATCAGTTCTCAATAAATAATAAAATAAAATAAAATATTTTTCATTACATGAAGTTTCTCGTGGCGAACATTTCTTTACACACGATCTTCTTCCTAAGTATTGTATTCTTTTGAATATTGATTTACGTAAACCTACCAACAAATAATAAAACATTTACCAATTACTGTATTTCATCTTTCACTTTCGACACCAAGAGTGAGAATATCAAATGTTCTTAATAAACGTGAGTTCATAAAGTAAAAATAAAATAAAGGCACAACGAAGCATCCTTTCCCATTACCTTATTTCCAATAAATACAATAAAACCTTACAAAAATAAGGGGAAAATGTCACAATGGGTTCTGCACGTGTGAATTCTATAATCGGGTTCTCATGTCACTTTGTAATGAGTTTATTTTCAGGCCCAGAAAAGATAAAAGGCTTTGAGTTTCGATATTGAAAGGCCTGAATTAAGGTTCGTGGGAAACTCACTCACGTTTTTGCGATGTAAAAATACCTAATATATTCGAGCCTAAAACGATTTTGATCGTTATCTTTGGTGCGCCAAAAAGGACCAACACTGAGCCCAAGTTTGGTCCTATAGTTTGGTGATACGCATATTTTTATATTGTTTACTAAGTGCTCGCTTTTGTGTTTTTTTCTTATTATTGTGAATAAATTAGTAAAACCGTTATCATTTTAGTTTAAAGTAACATTTATAAAAGTGTTTTGTGATCTATTTCAATTTGAGTAATTTAGGTTAAGAAAGCAAATTCATGCAAATTGTTTTCGTGACTCCGCAGTACCCAATACTAAATGTACCATTAAAACATTATACATATAGCACCACTAATTGTATTTACTAAATTTTCTTTCAACAAAAAGTACTATAAATGTATTTTATTTTTAACCTGAGGCGATAACTACGTATCCACAAAACAATACTCACCCACTTTAATCCCTAAACTTTTTAAAACACAAAACTTCTTTCATAACCCTGAACAAGGAAGCCAGCTCTGAACACCGTGAAACATTTTTTAATCAACCTTAAACAGAAACTCCGCCATGACACAGAAGCACACATAAATATTCCGAATACCCTCTACATTCATATTCCGCTCGCCACACAGTAATTCGTTCTGAGATGAACGTTGTGTCGTCTCCTGTCATTCCCCTGGCTAGCTGGGACAGAGAGACAGATATTATTGCACAAGGGTGATTATGACCATATTATTGCACAAGGGTGATTATGACCCGTTATGAGATAGGTAGGGGATTTTGTTAGATAAAAGGCCTGCTTAATGTTGTGTTAGGCTTTATCTCGTGGGTTATTCGTATGGTAAGTACGAGTGGGATTAAAAGGGTATAACGACTGACTTTTAATTTTGTTTTTTGTACTGTGCTGCTTTCATGTTCGGGACGATTAAAAAGAAAGTGTAATTTAATTTGAATTGCATTACAAAATTTTACAATATAAGTCTTTAAACTGACATGGTTACTAATATTAACACTTGAAACGGGATATTTACCATGCAAACATGGTAAATATCCCGTTTCAAGTGGTAAAATTTTACAAATTTTACAAAAAAAAATTACAAATTTTGCCTTGGCTTATTGATCCTTCTCTACAATTACTATAAACAAATAAACTTAATCAGAAATTACCCGGATTACATAGTATTACAGGAAACTTAAAGAGCCTATTTTAACTCAGTTCCCTATTAACTTGCTCATTGGCTTTCTAAAGGCTTACTGTGCACGCAATTAGAAATTGCCCTGATTTCCAAAAACCCAATAACAATAATTCCTCAACGTGATCTCAACCGTTTCCTGAGCAATAAAAACAAATAATAATCTATTAATCAAGCAAGAAGCACAGTCGGGCAATAAAATGGGGGCGTGGGGCGTGAAATTAATAAATCCATTATAACACAGTGTTCAGCGGTAGCTTTTTCTGTCCGCGACAACGTTGGATTTATTGCTAGTAGGAGGGTGTGGTCGTGGCTTTATGGTATGTGGGTGTGAAATTTTGTGGTTAGGTTTTTTAAGGTTTGTATTAACTGCTTATTTCTTTAGAAAATTGGTCTTTCAAAATAACAGTGAATTAAATAAGTGGCTTTAAATTATTAGATATTATAACTGTGTTTTGCTGTCAGCATAAAAATAATTTAATTGGTATTTAAATTATAGTATTTACGTAATTTGTAAAACAAACTAGATGTTAATGATGCTTTTTTTTAAATAATTTTATAACATGATTTTATTTATTTATATTTTAACGACTGAAATGTATCTTAAGATATCTAAAATAAATGGTTTTATTTCATTAAATGTTTTTTTTACGAATTACTAATTTTAAAATATATGTATAAATCTCAAAATGGAAAAAAATACAGAGCGTCAAAGATTTCGTACAAGTCACTGTCAATAGTAAAATTGCTCAGAAAGCTGACTAGATTGTTATTTTATTGCATTAATAAGACTGTTTGGTTTTTAAACCTTATAAAAAAGCTGACGCGGCAAAAAAACGGTTTTGTATTTAGGGAATCTCTGAATAACTAAATAAATATAATTTTGACTAAGCAATTTAGCTAAAGCCACGTTTTAGTAAACGTATTAAAATAAAACACAAAAAGGCTGAATCCAATCTAAATAACACACATTTATAATTAGAAAACCGCACATCAAATTCTTTTAAATTTAATTTCACTCTAACGAATTAAACACAACACACAAACGAACAATACGTGATATAATTAATCTGTGCACATCTAATGAACTGACCCTCGTCAGGAGAACAAACAGTGAATGAAGCTTTGCTATATTCAAATCTTTCTTTCTAACCGATTTTATTTTCACTTAAACAAATAGGTATCATCTATATGTGGCGGAAAATTATGTTGATTTTCTATTAAAAAAAAACGTTTCTTAACTCGATTTTTTCCTGTATCGTAGGTGCGTTTACAAACATTAAAACTCACATACACAAACAGCCAGACCCGGAACAACTATCTGTAGGCCATACAAATATTTGTTCCGTGCGGGGATCGAATCCGCGACACGCAGCGCAGCAGTCGATCGAGCAGCCACTGCGCCAACCGTGTCGTCAAAAGTTACTGTTAAGAAACAACTACATGAAAAGAAAATTGTACTTTATGTACGGGTAGAAAATATCCTTTCTTATTGTTGTACTGCTGGACTTCACCCAATTCCTTCCAGGAGTTTCCCGTTTCTTGGTACTATAGTTTTAAAAATTAACTTATGTTGTAAAAATAACTAACATTCACAAAATGGCGGGTACGTACAATATGGCGTCCGCGAAAAAGGGATAATGTGACTGAGTCGTCGCAATATGGGAGAGTCGCACATAAGTAATAGCTGGAGCAGACATCACTAGCTTTGTTTGAATGAATGTCACGTCACAAATGATATGACCTTGACGCCAGAATGTCTTTGTACTATTAGCACTGAAATAAGATAAAAATAAATGTTAACGAGCATAATATTTTTGTAACAAACTGAACACTATTTTACATATTTAAGACCCTAATCTAAGACAAAAACTGTAGTTGCAGTGACTGAAATAAAAAAAAAACGGCCAAGTGCGAGTTGAACTCGCACTTTGGCTTCCGTACAAGTTTGCGGCATAAAACGGCCATATATTTTGACTACATAGACTTAAAAGTTTGTTTTTCACAACTCCTAGGGACTGCAGTCTTCAGTATTTGGTATTCATTTCTAATCAAGACCTTCACGCGTTTCTATTTTGAAGGGTCTTGACATACAGACAGACAAATGGATATCAAAGCGACCCAATAATGGTTTCGTTTGATTAAAAGCTGAATGACTTGGAGACATTGCATTCATCTACTACATTACATCTACAAACTAAACCTAGTGTCATCTCTAATAACTTATTTCCAAGCACATTACCATTTGGCAAACAATCTATCCATGGCTGCTTCCTCTATTACTACAGCTATTAATTTAAAAAAATAAAAGACCATTGCCCCATCCTAGGAATTTTCCCTGTATCATGGGTGCGTTTACAAACGTTTAAACTCACATACACAAACAGCCAGAACCGAAACAACTATTTCTAGACCATACAAATATATGTTTCGTGTGAGAATCAAACCTACGACACACAGCGCTGCAGTCAAACGCTCAGCCATTGCGCCAACCGTGCCTTCAAAATCCTCAGTAATACATTCTCCAATTGTTCCATACCCAATTTCTACACTACTGACCGATTAACTAGTTTAATCAATATCAAACTAATCTACATTAATTCTCTTGAACAAATCTCAAAGTACCTTAACATTGTTTTCTTAGTCCCTCAGCCTCTGCCAGGGTATATTGGCCCCTTATTAGTGTTTATCACCTCCGAACCAATTAAGTGAAACAGGTGCAAGCAACTTGTCACTTCGGGGACTGTTGCGATTATTAAACCCAACACGTTACTGTTATAATAGATTTCGGGCACTCTGGGACCTTAGTGAGTATTGCTCGCAATTACCTCCTTACAAAGAGTTATAGGGTACAAATGAGAAAATAAGTTATACTACATACTTAATAATGTATCATTTATTGTCATCATCTATTGGCTATTGGGACAAGATTATGAACAAACGGAACTAATATTACAATAATTTAGGTTTTTTGTGAAACACTCATTAAGCACACAGTCTGACTTAGCTCTCTCTCTCACACACACACCACACACACCCACACACACACACACACACACACACACACTCACACACATCACATACGTACACACACACATGACACGATTCTAATTACTCACTTACCTTTGTTATATAAAAAAATATATATATATAGTTTTAAAATAGATTTGGCAGATAATCTGCAAACTGCATTTATTTACATAATTGTTTGTCACCAAAACATGAGAAAGGCCACTGATTTCTGTAATACAGGTCTTTGAACCTAGCTCAGGAATCAGAGACTTTAAATCAATTTGTAACCTTTTCATGTGAATAAAGATTTTATTATTATTTTTATTATCTATTTAGCCTTTTCCCAACTATGTTGGGGTCGGCTTCCAGTCAGACATGGAGCGACTGCCTATCTGACCTTCACAACCCAATTAGTACTGGGTAATACGATACCCCTTGATAAGACTGGTTGTCAGACTTTCGGAAGACTGACTACCTTTAAAAGATCAAAGATCTACAAGTGGCTTAACGTGCTTTCCGAGGCACGGAGGAAACTCGGTTTGTAACGGTACGCAAGCGCGACTTAACCTAAAAATCGACCCGAACGGCTGCTATTTAACTAACGAAAATATGTACATGTAAGTCTAACGGGAAAACAATGACAGGGCAACAAAAAGGCTCTGGCAAGCCTCAGAGGGGCTTGCCAGAGCCTCCGCCTGCCGGGGTTGCGGGTTGTTCGAAAGAGATACCGCGGCCCCGGAACGTAAAGGGCAATAGAAGGAACATGGGTGGGTTTTAGTCAGTACAAGTCTGACATGCCCCCCCGCTCCGCCCAGAGCGGGGGAAGTCATTGGATGATTTCCCACCCGAAAAAAAAAAAAAAAAAAAAAGGGCAACAAAAAAATCATCAACATCGCTGTCAATATGAAAAGTGCCCAGAAAGCTAGCAGCATTGCCACATTGGATGTCAACTCTTTGACCGAAATAAAGACCAGCCCTCTAGTCACGTGGAGAGTCATCTAATTGCTTTGCGATATCCAAAAAAACTAATCCTTACTACCCTTTGTTTGTTTGTTACGTCTTTACGCCTAAATGGCTAAACTGATTTTGATGAATTTTGGTACACAGATAGTTGGACCCTGGAGATGGACACAGGCTTTTTTTTTAAATATTGAGATATAAGGGAGAAAGAGGGTCGAAAAGGGAAAACTTAGCATTGCTATTACAATAAATAAAGCGCAAGGGCAAAAACGAAAGGTAGCAGGTACCTGTAAATCAGGAAAGGGGAACTGTGTTACCCCGAATTTGACGCGAGCGTAGCCGCGGGCAAAAGCTAGTTGACTATAATGTATTGAACAACAATTAAATTAATAAATTCATGAAATCTCTAACAGTAAACAAAACTATCAAAGACGTTAAAATGGTAATTAAATCTTCAACTTAGAGATGAAGTTCTTCAAATAACAATCTTCATATTTTAGCCTCTCCAACTACCCAATACTTGTTATTGGAATGCTATCAATAATAACATCAGCTGAATTTCAAAGGCATATCTGTTCGTTCACCAGTTCAATATCGTAGATTGTAGTTATTTTCAACTGGTCACAAAACCATTATCGGATATCAATAATAAACGAACGAAAAACAAAACCAACGATCCAATCACCAAACTTGGTCTTTCCAAAACTTGTAACGTAAATTAGCTACCAATTGCATTGAACGAAACAAATGTTTCTAAAGTCTCTCCTGCATGCAATTTCAGTAACAAATTTGATATCTAGAGAGCCAATTTCACCCGTATCTTCGTAAGACGGTACCAATTAATTGGTATTCGATTAAATCTCCAATCTGTTTCTATGCTATGGTATTTCGAACCCGAATGAGATACAAAATTGGATTTGTACTGCAATATCTATTCGAACGGCTGTTCTATTATGGAGCAGTAACTTAATAAGACCTTACTCTCCGGGGAAGGTGTCCTTAAAGATTTTTCCGATAGACTTATTAAAATACTTTGTAAACTCGTGGTTTTTGGATATGAAATAGGTTATATATTATGATGGCTATTTTGTAGGCAAAACTTCAAACAATCCGGGTCGAAGGACCATTTTTTTTAAACTACTTTCGTATTTGTATATTTTTGATAAACATGACAGAAAGCTGCTGACACATTTGAGGGAGAGAACATCTGCCCAACCCAGCCACCGCGGGAGACGCGCTGGGCGCCGCGAGACGACTCCCGGCCACCGTAGATGCGGGCCTGTGGACGGTGAGCAATGGGTAGTTCACCATCCGTCCGTCGATTGACGACAGGCCGTGTCGACGGCGCGTTCGTGTTTCACGCGCGCTTCAAAGAGAGTCAGCAAAGCAGAGGGGCTTGCCAGGGCCTCCGCCTGCCGGGGTTGCGGGTTGTTCGAAAGAGATACCGCGGCCCCGGAACGTAAAGGACAATAGAAGAAACATGGGTGGGTTTTAGTCAGTACAAGTCTGACATGCCCCCCCGCTCCGCCCAGAGCGGGGGAAGTCATTGGATGATTTCCCAACCGAAAAAAAAAAGCTGCTGACACATTGCGGGTTGTTCAAAAGAGATACCACGGCCCCGGAACATAAAGGGCAAAATGAGGAACATGTATGGGTTTTGGATGACGTGACTAAGCTTAATGGGCATTGTCATCCAAACCCGTATGCTAAATATCTGCTCCATCAAAAACCGTGAAGTAATTAAAATTAAACTTCTAAGATTAATTAACAGTTACAGGAGAAGCTAATAGAAACGTTTTGAAGACCATTAAAAGAGAGGGTGCCTGTAACTGTAATTACGACACGGTTAGCGCAGTGGCTGAGTGATCGACTGCTGTGCTGCATGTCACGGGTTCGATCCCCGCACGGAACAAATATTTGCATGACCTACAGGTAGTTGTTTCGGGTCTGGCTGTTTGTGTATGTGAGTTTAAATGTTTGTAAACGCACTCACGATCCAGGAGAAATTCCTAATGTGGAGCACATTTTTTTTTTGAGTAAAATATCATTCTGTATTGGATCAACACATTTGGTAACGTAGCATTTCTAGTTAAATAATTCAATGGTTGAACATCCCCAAAAACAGAACAAGCTCAAATTGTAAAAATAGAGGAAATAGAATAAGCCATGGAATGAAGAGGCGTGAAAATGAAAATAAATGTTAGATGGAGTAGAGGAAATGGGGTTATCGACGTTTCTGGGGCGACAACTTTATATTTTTCAACTTTCATTACGTTTATGGAAGTTTTTTTTTATACTCCGTATATGACATGCTGCGTTGATGAAGAACTTGCAGCTCTGATGCGGAAAAGCATATTCTGCAAAGCATTTTTTATATAAATGCGAATGTTTGTGGGGATGGATGTGTGGATGTTTGTTACACTTTAACGTCAAAACAGTTGAACGGATCTTAATGAAATTTGGCACAGAGGTAGATTATAGTCTGGAATAATACCCAGGATAGTATTTTTTTCGATATCACGCAAGCAAAGCCGCGGGCGCCAGCTATTTCGAAATAAAGCTGTGCGGCAAAAGGCGCAGATAAACGACTTTTAATGATTTTATATTGAACATCACGTCTAAACTTGTAGTCTTATTTCTTTGAAAAAAATATATAATAAACTAGACAATTTTATTCATAATTTGATATGTGAAAATGTGAAATTATATTTTAATAACATAGTGTAATTAATTTGTAAAGTATTGTCTAACGCGGACAAAAAAACGATAATCACGCAAAAACTATGGGGCGTATTTACATGAAACTTTAATCATATAAAAGACAACTTAATGACCCATATTTTAGTATACGGCTTTTATTTGTATTGTGTTTGATAAATCAGGGTGGGTTGTTTTTTCAAATAATCTTGGTGCGCGTTGAAGCGGGGCTCTGGCGGGCGACGGGCGGCAGTGTATGGCTGACTACTGTCACGGTTAGACGCAGTTAATGTCGCCTTTTATGATTTTATAAGATGAGTAAGCAATGAAAACCTGTTCAAAATCTGCCTAGCTTTTTCTCAATTATTACAAGGTCAGCATTTAATGCAAATGGATGCTGTTGAGCATCGTCTATTGTTGAACCAAATAAATTATTTTAAAAGGATGCAGCCAATTATCATAAATCACATAAGATTCCTTCCTGGTTAATTTTTTACGCCATAATTACGTATTCCAATCGTTTCAAAGTTACTTCCCGGACATAATACCTGAGTATAATCGGTCCCTGTCATTATAACGGACCATTAAGGACCTCTTGACAAGCGAAAATTTTGTATGCTTTTAGATTTTTATTTTATTTTTCAAGGGTCTAACGATCGTCATAAAAAACGAATTAGTGGACCCGGCCGCGTTGGTTTTTTGAAGGCTTTATATTAGTAGTACATGAGTGTTATTTTTGATATCTCATAAAAAGTTGGGTAAGCTGAAAATCTATTCATGATTGCGGAATTTCCGACTTTTTTCGGCTTTATTCCAGCGATATTGTAATATTTCCAATATTCGCACAAAAACTTGGTAGTGATTTTCTTAGCATGTAAGCTAATGTAGGATTAATATTTATTTCATTCTTGTAATTGTTAAAACGTTGAAAATTTGTTGTTTTGTCTGGATTTTTGTATATGTGGGTTTAAATGTTTGTAAACGCATCCACGATACAGGATAAATTCCTAGTGTGGGGCAAAGTTAAAAAAATAAAACCATCTTTCTATCGCAACGGATCGTCCGTGATCGGGCCACGTTTTTTTTTTTTTAAATTAAATAACAGCAGACAGAATCATTTCGATCACATTAAATGCCTCCAATGTCAAGTTTAACGTAGCCAGCTACTGGAATCAAGTGAAACAAACTTAGCTAGTTAGTTAAATTTATAGATATGAAATAAATGTAATAGCTCTGTTAAGGATACGTTTGGGTATTGGTTCACCCTTGTTTGGTCGAACAATGTTTCGTCGAAAATCACCTCGGCGAATTTTAGTTGCAATAAAGTCATTTCGTAGAATTATTCATTTGACCGAATAATTCATTGGTAAATTTTTATTTTGCATAATTATTTAGTTGAACTAATTTCATTTCACCGAATTTTCAAATGCACTAATTTTATGCATATATTCTTTTGACCTAAAATTCATGTTTAATGGGCACAGTTCTAGCCTATCTCAAATGGCACTTAACCAAACTTTAAAATATTCTTTGCATGGTCGAGGGTGGGCTTGGTCGACGGAGCCCCGCTTCGCGGGGCTCCTACTCCTGGGTGGTTTATAAAAAAATAACCACGAAGGGGATGGCGGGGTCTATTCGCTCGCTTCACTCGCTCACACGACCCCGCCATCCCCTTCTAACCTAACCTATCCGAGTCGGGGTGCCCTAAAGTCCAGATTGCATCCAGTTTCTCCTGGTTACAATAGTTGAGGGTGGCGGAGATTATGAATATTATAGTAAATGAATAATATGCTAAATGAATATTACATTACTTCAAATGAACATTATACCTTTTGATCATTAGCACAAATGTTGTTATAGCAAATAAATATTCAACGAACTGAAAATTCTGTCAAACGATATTATACTAAGTGATGATTTTCTTAAACGTTGTTCGATTTAGTAATATTGTATCAAACGTTGTTCGACCAAACAAGGGTGAACCTCGGGTATTTTCCCATTAAACTCAAACTCAAAGCATTTATTTCAATAAGATCATTACTGGCACTTTTCAATGTCATATAAATAAAAAAAGATGCTGCTACAGTGCCAGTCACAAGACATAACAACTTTCCAAAGTACTGTAGATGCCCATTCCAAAGCGTAGATCTCTCAATCACTCTCAATAATTTATGACCTACAAATAGTTGTTTCGGGTCTAGCTGTTTATGTATGTGAGTTTAAATAATTGTAAACGCACCCACAATATAGGAGAAATTTCTAGTGTAGGCAAAGCTATAAAAAAAATATGAAAAATTGCATGGTATGTGGGCGATGTCAAAGTACACCCTAGGGATTTTCAATTTAGATTTAGTGCCTTCAAACAGTTTAGTTTATTTTTGCCGTAATGAGTATATAAGCTGTAAATAAAGTTAATTATTCTACTTACCTAGTTGGATTACGTTATTTACCATGTCATAAAGCTATCTTATTTTTGCTAGAACGATGTATAACCACAAATGCCGAGGCTGGTAACATCCAGTTTAGCTATCCACTTATGCGACTTGTCTACGCGCTCGTCACAAACTTTTGAGCGTTCGCGTTGCGCGCACTCAATAATTTGATTACCCATGTCAAATACAATGTGTGTGTTGTGTACTGGTTCACAAAGGAGGTTCAATTTTGTTTTGAAAAAAGTTTTGGCGGTTATGCAAAACCTTTTTGGTTAGTACGAAATGCCTTATAGTGTTTTATGCATCAAAATCTCTTTGATAGTTAACCATAATAGTTAAAAGCATAATGCAAATGCTACTACTGAGATTGCTTGGTTCTGTGTTTAATTTCAACAAAGGGTTATTGGGTTAGGGCAACGTTACAATAGTGGCGATAAGTCCCTTCTTTGAGGAGTGGCTGGAGAGGCGCCATGGCGTCCTCACTACCGCCTAACGCAGTCCTCGCCGGACACGGAAGTTTCGGGAGGTTCCTGCACATAATCGGGCGGGAGGAAACATCCGGCGCCGTCACCATTGTGACGATTGCCCGGAGGACACGGTAGAGCACACAGTGGCAATCTGTCCAGCTTGGGTGGAGCACCGCCGTGCCTTCGTAGAGGGGATCGACGGTGGCGATCTCGCGTGTTTGGCCCTGGTTCAGTCCTCACATCGACCGACCCAGCCACCGCGGCAGACGCCCCGGGCGTCGGGCGCCGCGAGACGACTCCCGGCCACCGTAGATGCGGGCCTGTGTCCGGTGAGCAATGGGTAGCTCACCGTCCGTCCGTCTCTTGACTATTGTAGACTGCACGTTAGTGTTCCATGTGCGCCTAAAGAGATGTAAGCAAAGCATAGTTGTGGGTTGTTCGAAAGAGATACCGCAGCCCCGGAACATAAAGGGAACATGGGTGGGTTTTAGTCAGTACAAGTCTGATACTCCCCCCCCCCCCGCTCCGCCCAGAGGGGGGGATAATTTCTCATCTGCAAAAAAGCCTTATATTAGGTCCTTACATATGAAATTGGCGTTTTACGTACTGGCCACTTTAATCACGAATTTCTCCTCTTTGGTAAGGAATTCCAAATTCAAATTTGTACAGCTATTTACTCATGTATTTGTGCTTCGATGACCGTCATTCATTTGTTTTTTTTCTTCTGTTTTTTCTGTTTGCGTCACTCATTTTACAAAATGGAAAATTTAAAATGTCGCATTATTTACGAGTACGAGTTCCGCCGTGGCACTAGTGCTGCGGAAACGACTCGAAGGGTGAATGATGTGTATGGCGGTCATGTTGCAAAAGAAAACACAGTTCGTTTTTGGTTCCAACGTTTTCGTTCTGGAAATTTCGACCTGCAGAACAAGCCCCGTGGACGGCCTGAGACCCAAGTTGATAATGGAGATTTGAAGGCTATTGTGGAAGCGGACCCATCGCAAACCACGTCCGAGTTAGCTGCAGGCTTCGATGTTAGTGATAAAACTGTTTTAATTCACTTGAAGCAAATTGGGAAGATTAAAAAGCTTGAAAGGTGGGTACCTCACGAATTGACTGAAGCAAACCGGCAAACGCGCGTCGACTGCTGCGTTACATTACTGAACCGGCACAACAATGAAGGTATTTTAAACCGAATCATTACCTGTGATGAAAAATGGATTCTTTACGATAATCGGAAGCGCTCAGCGCAATGGTTGGATCCTGGCCAGCCAGCCAAATCCTGCCCCAAGCGAAAATTAACCCCAAAAAAGTTACTTGTAAGCGTTTGGTGGACTAGTGCCGGTATTGTTCATTACAGTTTTCTCAAATCTGGCCAGACTATTACAGCTGATGTCTATTGTCAGCAATTACAAACCATGATGGAAAAGCTAGCGGCTAAACAACCAAGGCTGGTCAATCGCTCCACGCCACTGCTGCTTCACGACAACGCCAGACCACACACTGCGCAACAGACGGCTACCAAATTAGAAGAGCTTGAATTGGAATGTCTTAGACATCCTCCGTACTCCCCGGACCTTGCTCCAACAGATTACCATTTTTTTCGCAATTTGGATAACTTTTTGCAAGGGAAAAAATTCAACTCCGATGGGGCAGTCCAAATCGCCTTCAAAGATTTTATTGATTCCCGTCCGACTGGTTTTTTTAGTAAAGGGATCAATGAACTACCTATAAGATGGCAAAAGTGCATTGAAAACAATGGTTCATACTTTGATTAATTAAATATATTATATTAAAAAATATTCGACTTTTTGTTCCTTCCATACAAAACGCCAATTTCATATGTAAGGACCTAATATATATTTTTTCTTAATAAAAGTACCTAACGCTTTCCAAATCAGCCTTACAACCAAGAAGGAACCTGAACATAAGGTGTTTATACTATAACCAAACGTTTACAAGTTAATTTAAACATTACACACTATATTGAATCGACAACATACGTCAGTAGGAGCTTTATACAGGGTGATATAAATATGTGTAGCGAGTGATATTTATTAGGGTCATATTACATACATACGCGTGACTCGGTCGGCTTTAAGCAGGGCCCGACTTAGGGCGGAATAAAAAGTACTAATTTAAAGTAGGTGGTAAAAAATCTGATTTTACAACTTTATGACAATGCATTGACAATTATGATATAACAGCTGCGCCCCACGGTTTAATACAATATATACTTATGAATTGTAGCCTATGTGTTATTCTACAATATAAGCTATATTATTGTGAAATTTTATCAAAATCTATTCAGTAGTTTTTTGCGTGAAAGAGTAACAAACATCAATACATCCATCCATACAAAGTTTTGTGTTTATAATATTAGTAGGACGTAGAATTATGATATATTCATGAATTCATGTTTTTTTTTTTGAGTATGAAAGTGTGCGTCATTGACTTTTATATTACCTACAACTCCACTGCTTCGTTGGTGTAGTGGTGGCAAGCGTGACTGCTGAGCACGGGGTCCTTAGTTCGTTTCCTAGATCGGAGAAATAGTGTGATTCCATTAAGAATGTCACAGTAGCGGTAGGAGATGGGTGTTGGCGGTAAGCACCCCCGTGCTTTGGAAAGAACGTTAAGCTGCTGGTCCTGCGCCTGATCTCTCTCCGATCGTGTGGGATTGCCATCCCATCAGACTATGAGAGTGAGAGAACAGAGAGTGCACCTGTACCTGCGTGCGCACACACTTGTGCACTATAATACCTTTCGCGCTCTAAAGGCTCCTACACACAGTGCCGGCGGCAGGGCCGCCGGGCAAGCCGCCGGCATGGCCACCGGGGTGTGCCAGCGGGTAATCCGGCTTGCTCCTGGCATTCGAGCGGTAGTAGTGTGCGGTTTTTAGCTAGCGTTTTATGTTGACTGTCACAACCGGAATGATGCTTGGCGGCTTTGCGCGGCTTTTGCCGGCGGCTTGTATTGCTGGCGGCATACCCGCTCGGCATAAACCCGGTGGCATTGCCGCCGGCACTGTGTGTGGGAGCCTTTACGTCCGCTGAGAGAGGCCGCCGAGGCCAGAAACGGTCAGGAGAACTATATTACCTTCAGCATATGAAACCTTAGTTACGTCACGAAATTCTTATATTTTTCTGTAGATTCGATGCTAGACTAAACTGTAAATTATGGATGTACTGTAAATTACGCATCTGCCTAGCCATTTGAGAATTACAGGCATGGTGTTATATTGTTGCTAGACTAAAAATAATGAGATTAATATTTCTGTAAAAAAAAATACTAGCACTTTAATTCTTTAAAAAATCGTGAAAGTAAGATCCCCTTAAATCTTCTTTTTATTCTTTTCTTGTCGTTGAAACTCATATTGTCTCAGACCAGTATGTGTTCACCACAACTTTAATAGTTGCTTCACTTCAAGTCTCATATCATAATGCAAAGGAGTTCTACACTGAAATAAGAGATAGCCTTTCCCAAGTCCGCCCCAGCCCCGTCCCATTTGTATTCCTCGCTCGCATCACAGGGCTGGCCCAAATACGGGACGTTTATACCCTTACCTTAACTTGTGGCTTCTATCTTAATAACGCTCAGTCAAAATATTAGGGGGCCGTTATGACCACGTGGGCCATTGACAAAATCGAAAAATTTCCCTGGCAACACTGTCTATTTTCTTTTATTGTTATTTGCCAATTTGTGTTCGCACGTTTTCTGTTGAAGGGACTGGTTGGTTAGAGGAAATTGAATTTTCTTGGTTTTTAGAACTCAATCGAGCATGGTTCGATTCCTGGGGCTGCCAAAGTGCTATAGGGTTTTTTCATTGGGCATTCCCATTAGGAGTTTCTAAGTTGTAACTGGAACTTGTATTCGTTAATAGGTTCTGATTATATCGGTCTAAAATAACTGGAAAATGTGGGTGTGGTTATTGCCTAACCTGGTTTCAGAGTTTCTATGCTACATATGGCTGTCTCCGATTTGGCTTAACATGCCGTCGATAATCATCTCCCTGGTATTCCGGTTTCCTCACGATGCAATTCATCGAAGCATGTGATAATTATACAATACTAGCTGGGGCCTGCGGTTTCGCCCGCGTGATATCCTCTTCTTCCTCCTGATACCTCTGTGCCAAATTTCATCAAGATCCGTTCAGCCGTTTTGACGTGAAAGAGTAACAAACATCCATTTTGACGGGCCTGTTGGTCTAGTGGTTAGTGACCCTGACTGCTGAGCCGGAGGTCGTGGGTTCGATTCCCACCCAGGTCAAACTTTGTGTGATGAGCATGATTGTTTGTTCTGTGTCTGGGTGTGATTTATCTATAATGTATGTATTTATAAATTATATAAGTATGTATATCAGTTGTCTGGTTACCATAACACAAGCTCTGCTTAGCTTGGGATCAGATAGCTGTGTGTGAGTTGTCCCAAGATATTTATTTATACATTTGCATTTATAATATTAGTAAGTAGGATTATACGCAGATGAATCTGAAAATTCAGAGGGACATGTCTTTCATTTGAAATCGATACTTATGACTTTTCAGTCTGTCATTTAAGGGGTACTTAAGTACCCCACATTATTACCAACAGGTTATTTCAAAACGTAGATTTTATAAAAAAAAAACTTCACGTACATAGTTGTTAAATAGAACTCAATTATTGATTACAGTACAAAATAAGGGACCTAAAAGAATAACTAATTCTCTTCGATGTTTCACTTTATGAAACCCACGTATTTTCTAAACTTAGCTATCCAAAACAACCTGAAACTTTGACACAAATTTCCAAATTATTTCTTGGAGGGAGCAATGAATCAGTAGATTCCCAGAACTAGCTAGTTCTCAAATATAGCTATAGAGATTATTTCTAGAATTCATGTGACACAAGCTCTCATTACTTTTCCTTTTCGGAAATAGAATTTAACTTTTTTCATGACTCTGGTAAAGTTAATAGAAAGATTTATTCATGTTGCCACGAACTGAACGCTTAAGCTTCTTGAGAACGTGGCTGTAAAGTAGAGAGAACAAATCCAAAAAAAATTATAGATCATGCCATCGCGACGCAAGAACCTAGCCTTTTCTCAACATTGTTGGGGTCAAAATATCAGTAATAGACATGGAACCACTTACTATCTGACCTTCATAAGTTGTTAGTACTGGGTAATACGATACGCCCTGGTAAGATTGGTCGCCAGACTTTCAGGCCACCTGTAACGACGGGCAAAAATCTACAAGTTACAGTCGGGACTAACGACTGAACGCGAGACACGGAGGAAACTCGGTATGAATTGTGTGCTTAACCATTCACGGACTGGTACTATTTATCCACAAGCTCCTTATCAGTGTAAAAAACATACTATTGATTAGCTTGAGGCTTCGTGAGTACACTAGTACTCATGCCAAGAAAACAAATGACGATAACATTTTTTTTTTACGCAAGTTGCATTGCTCGAGGCTGTGACCATTGCCTTAGATTTCAATTATCGCTTCAATTTCTGGTTTAACAATATTCAAACATTCCGAATCATCTCTCATTTCACCGAGGCATTTACTAAACACCATGCCAACCACTCGACCGAAACCAACTGGACAAAACGGTCTCCGTAATATAATCCTTGTCCAGAATAATGCTTTGATTAATATCTACGTATTAATCATCCGTGTAGCCGAACTATTCAACGGTCGCCCGGGAATAGCCGATGTTACTCGAATTTGAAATTTTGAAATTAGAACCGTATTAACAATATGGCGGTCGTGCGTTTGAATTTAGAATTTCGTTACTATTTTGCTCCCTGTTGGTTTGAGGGAATTTGGGTTATCGGATTAAATGGTTATCGCATATTGGTTGAATATGTTTTTTGTGATAATGTCCCGCACATTGTTATTATAAACTAATAATACATGTAATTGATTAGTTGCCAGAACATTCAGGTGTGTGCGGTTTAGTAGTTAGTTCGTAATTACATGAAACTAACGAATGTGATATATGGCAATATGTACTGTCAAATATCACATTCGTAGTCAGGATATGATGAATGGATGTTGAAATTAATAGATTGTTCCTTTTAGGAAACAGACGTCTTTGCTATAGCTACGGCGTAGCAGGTAGCTACGAAATCGTAGCAGATAGCATCGAAATCATAGCAGATGGCTACGAAAGCGCAGCAGATATGAGTGCGTAGCACAAGAGAAACAATATGACTCTGAGTGGTCATTGTTTGATCATTTACTAATAATATTATTTAATTCAGTTATTGTAGGGACTACATGTCAATGTAAGTGCAGCAGCTGCCAGCTATTTGTGTATCGGTATCTATAACTGCTTCATTGGTCTAGTGACCGCAAATGCTACTATTAAGCATAAGGTCCTAGGATCAATTTTCAGGTCAGGCATCAGAGGTTGCGGGATGTTCGAAAGAGATACCGTGGCCCTGGAACGTAAAGGGCAATAGAAGGAACATGGGTGGGTTTTAGTCAGTAAAAGTCTGACACGCCCCCCCGCTCCACCCAGAGCGGGGGAAGTTATTTGATGATTTCCCACGCCAAAAAAAAAATAAGTTATACTATTTTGTCTATGGTATAGTGCCAGTGCCTAACCTCCTTGTCTTGGTTTCGATTTCTGGTTCGGAAAAAATGTTATTGGGTTTTCCTTCAAGAATTTCACAGTCTGAATGTGTACCTATTAGATGGCAATCCGCTCGCCCCCTATTACAATGCACTTAAAAACATAATTGGCGAAATGTGTTACATACTATTTGTCGAACCCTTTTGTAGTTACAAAGTGTGTTGTTATGTTATGTAAAACTAACATCTCTGACTACTTATACACCTTCCCATCAACATATAAAACGTGGTCAAATACCCACAACATAAAGCTAAAAACATGAACTTTGTTTATAACAACATGCGACCACAAATGTAGATTACACGGGCAAAGTTGCGTTCCGTCACCGCACGTTGACGGGCAAGTTTTTAATTGTTGCCACTTAACTGAGTGGGTGAGCAGTATGTTGTGTACTGGGTTACACTGTGTCTCATATTGTTGGTTGCTTACAAATGGACTGAGTTATTTTGCTTTGTCATGGATTCTCGAACTGTGATCATTTTGAAACACTCCATTAAACGTTAGCAATTTTTTTGGAAAACCAAATCAACTTTGTTTTAAAAGGAGAGTAATTTCAAAGCTACCAAGGTTGCCCTTCACATCCTTACTATAATATCATAAAAGTGTAAGTGAGTTTGTTCGTTTGTTACGTCTTCACGCCATTATGGCTAAACAGATTTTGATGAATTTTAGTACAGAGATAGTTGGGACGCTGGCAGACGGACACATGCTTTTTTTTTTTTTTTAAAGTGGGAAATGGGAGAGAAAGAGGGAAGAAAGGGAAAAATTAGTTTTGCTATTACAATCAATAAAGCGCAAGGGCTAAAACTACAGAAAGCGGGTACCTGCAAATCAGGAAAGGGGAACTGTGTTACCCCGAATTTAACGCGAACGAAGCCGCGGGCAAAAGCTAGTCTATTATAAACCAAAGAGTAATTATTTACAAACTATAAAATACATAAACCAATAATAAAATATGTATAATGAAGTCTGCCGGCAGCTTGGACTCTGTACTATTTTTATATTTTAAATGTTTTTTGTTTTGTTTGCGAAGTAACGGTGGCTTTACTCGTGAGTACTTTTTATGCAAACCAAAATAGAATTTAGACTCTAGAGCGACAATAATAATTTTTTTTAAAAAAAAAAAAACGTTGTCCCACACTAGAAATTTCTCCTGTATCGTGGGTGCATTTACAAATATTTTAACTCACATACACAAATAGCCAGACCCGGAACAACTATCTGTAGGTCATACAAATATTTGTTCCGTGCGAGGATCGCACCACGTAGCGCAGCAGTCAAACGCTTTTAGCCACTGCACCAACCGTGTCATCAAATTTAATTTAATACATTAGTTTTACTTGCATATCGCCGGATCTCTCGTGAAGTATCTCAGTCCATGAAAGTGTATAAATCTTGATCAATCTTGAAACACGTTGACCAGCTAATCGCGTCAGTTCCAAACAAACAAAACAAAGTCTATTTTTGCGAATTTCAAATTCTCGTTGAAAAAAAAACAGCTTAATGAACCGAGACACAAATGATTATATTAATTACTAGCTTTTGCCCGCGGCTTCGCTCGCGTTTAATTCGGGGTAACACAGTTCCTCTTTCCTGCTTTGCAGGTAGGTACCTGCTACTTGTAGTTTTTGCCCTAGTGCCTGATTTATTGTAATAGCAATGCTAAGTTTTCCCTCTTTGTTCCTCATTTCTCACATTTTTTTTAATAAAGTTAGCCTATGTCCGTCTCCAGGGTCCCAACTATCTCTACTCGTAGATACTAAAATTCATCAAAATCGGTTTAGCATTGTAAGCGTGAAGACGTAACAAACAAACAAACTCACTTTCGCTTTTATAATATTAGTAAGGATTTTTATTCATTGACATACTACTAAATAAATTAACACTACATCTCCTATATTTAAGAGACATGTATTTGACCTCTTTAGATATAAAACCGCGTTATATCTCAGTAGCTGTGAAGTTATCTCATCTTGCAGCGGTTTCAAATGAGAAAAGTTATGTACACCAGCAGTTTTGATGACTGTCCGTAACTATTGTATTATGTGATGTTTCTTTTATATTTGTTTGTGGGTGTTAGAGGTGTTAGAGGATCCGTTTAGTAGTTTAAAATATCCAATTAAGTAAACCGCGGAAGCGACTTCATTTATTACTATGTTAACATTTGATTTATTAATTGGCTAGCTTTTGCTTTTTTTTAAATTCGGTATAACACAGTACCTGCTATCTGCGGTTTTTGCCCTTGCGCCTTATTGATTTGCAAGCAAAGCTTAGTTTTCCCTTTTCTTCCCTCGTTCTTCCTCATAACCCACTATTTTTTTTTAAATATGCATGTCTCTCGGTTCACAACTATCTCTGTATCAAAATTCATCAAAATCGGTTTAGCCATTAAAGCGTGAAGAAGTAACAAACTCACTTTCGCTTTTATAATATTAGTAAGGATTGTCGTTATTATAATGTCGTAGGAAATAAGAAATTTTATAGAACAACTATCTTTTGCTTGCGGCGTTGCTCTAAAAAAAAAATATAAAAAATAAATTCGGGGTTCACACAGTTCCCCTTTCACGTTGTGCAGGTACCTGCTACCTGTTGTTTTTGCCCTTGCGCCTCATTGATTGTAATAGCAAAGAAGTTTTCTTTTTTCAAATGAGAAAAGTTATGTACACCCGCAGTTTTGATGACTACGTATTATGTGATGTTTCTTTTATATTTGTTTGTGGGTGTTAGAGGATTTTGAATAGTTATTTTCGTATATTATTTTAACATTAAGCAGATGAAAATATAAATTTCTTTCATAATACCAAATCAAAACCGATATGTTAATTTAAATATTTTAACTGTGTAACATACCTATACGAACTTAATGTTATAAGGAATTCTTTACCAGCCTACGATATATAATAGATACAATAAAAAAGAACACCATGGAAAATTATTTTACTAAAGTTGCACATATACCCAAAGGCTGAGTGGAAATCAAAAACTGATTTAAATTAGATGCCTCGATAAAAAAAAACAAATGTATTTGAATAGTATTTATAGTTACATAAAAATAAAGCTTATTTTTTTAAAAAAGCTTGATGAAACAATATTTTTTGAATAAATACAATAAATAAATAAATAAATAATAAATAAATATCTTGGGACAACTCACACGGCTATCTGATCCCAAGCTAAGCAGAGCTTGTGTTATGGTAACCAGACAACTGATATACATACTTATATAATTTATAAATACATACATATTATAGATAAATCACACCCAGACACAGAACAAACAATCATGCTCATCACACAAAGTTTGTCCTGGGTGGGAATCGAACCCACGACCTCCGGCTCAGCAGTCAGGGCCACTAACCACTAGACCAACAGGCCCGTCAAATACACAATAACAATAACAATAGACAATATTTTTTAATAAAATCCAAACAGTTATTTCTGGGCTGCGAAGTTAACTTAAGGGTGACCAATTGCTCGCTGAGAAAAATCGTCATTTTTAAACCACATTAGAAAATTAAGAAACAAACAAACTAATGTCTAAAAATAAACTACCTGCTTGTTTTTTTTGAAATTTTATGTACTAATACACACAAGTAAAATATACGAATAAACGATAAACATGTAGTGGATATTATTTTATTTATCTTCTTTCTAAAAAGAATTATTGTATTTTGCAGTAATAAAAAAAAAAAAAACAATTCGGTGATTGACATAATGAAAAGATGGTGATGGGTTTTTCTGGTCATCCTGGGGTGAGTATGATAATTTACTTTTTAAAACAAATCAAATTATTCCGATCTTCAAAAGAATAGTAGTAGCATTCATTTTAAAGTCTATCAGCTAGTTTAATTAGTTAGACGTGGAGTGACTACCGCACTAATTGAATTTACTAAAGAAAAGAACTTGAGTCATCTACACTAATATTATTAAGATGTTAAGTAATTTAGTAATTTTCGGGACTACTGATTCGATTCTGTAAATTCTTTTCGTTACGGGTAGCGTACCATCCATATAATAAAACTGGTCCCCAGGTATATTTTCCAACTTAACCTCGAGCAAAGCAGGGTAAGAGCTGTATCAAATATTAGCACAAGTCCGTGGTGTTTCCCCCGTCAAGTTCGGAAATTGTCCGACGGAATCTTTCTACCTAGATAAACATTACTTTTTTGTTAATCCAGGCTATGAACTGTCAGTGTGCCAAATTACATTCAAACTCGTTTAGCAGTTTTTGCGAATAACACACATCCCCACTAACTTTCGTATTTATACTATTGTAGTAGGATTTTCAAAGCGTTTATTTGCACGAAAAGTACTTTCAAATGGACAAAAAGTCCATGTTTATTTTCGAATTAAGTAACATTTATTTCATACTAAATTTCAACTAAAGGATGATTAATTAAACAAATAAACAATCTATAATAATTTATAGTAACTAACTAATTAAAATATGTCGGTAATGTAACTAAAATAAGTCCCAAAAAAGTGAAGCAATTAAAAGGCGTCAAAAATTCATCTATATCGCTGTCAATGTTAATGGACAAATAATTATAATAGGTTGATACTGCATAATTTAATTGAATGAAAAAAAATAAAAAATTCATTACTAGCTAACTAGTAATGATTTTTTTTTTTTTTTTGCGGTGTGTAGCTACACACCGCGGTTTCACACGCGTAGACTTCGAAATTGTACATACAAACATTCCCTGGATCACTCTGCATTAAAATCCGTTGAGTAGTTTAAAAAATCCAATCGAACAGACAGCAGAAGCGACTTTATTTAATACTAGGTTAAGATTTCATTTATTAATTAATTGTTGTTGCTTTGTCGTTATTATAATGTCGTAGGAAACAAGAAAAAATATAGAACAGTGACTCGAGTCTCGAAAAGATATTGAATTTAAAAGGTTGTTCAAGATTTATTCAAATTTCAACAGAAAACAATGTAACAAAACCAATTCTATTCAACACCTACAACCACAAAGAATGTATGCGAACCGCTCTCACAAGGCGGTTACAACATGATTGCACAAGTTTTTGCGAGCGACCACCAGGCCGCGCTGCTGCGCTGGTCGCTGGTCGCAAATGAGAAAACTTCTGCAACCTTTCCGAGATTATAACAGCTAGGTATTAAACGTTTTATCCTAACGTTTTTTTTTCTAACTGTTCTGACGTTTGAAGTTAGATATTTGTTACAGATTTTAAGGGTGAATGTTGTAGTATAGCTTAATATAATTAGTTTACCTTTTTTTGGGGTGGGAAAAACATCAAATAACTTCCCCCGCTCTGGGCGGAGCGGAGGGGAGTGTCAGACTTTTACTGACTAAAACCCACCCATGTTCCTTCTGTTGCCCTTTATGTTCCGGGGCGGCGGTATCTCTTTCGAACAAGCCGCAACCCCGGCAGGCGGTAGCCCTAGCAGGCCCCTCTGCTTTACTGACATCTCTTTGAGGCGCGCGTGGATCACTAACGCGCTGTAGTTACCTTTGAAATAAATTACCCTGTTTTTAATTTGCACACTAAAATTAATGGCGGTATAAGAGATTAATTTTGTCCATTTGTCAACTTTCTGTATCTTATTAACGCAAATTAATGATTTTTGGTTTGATTTGAATAGGTAATAGAATACAACTGTGTGTTTATATATTATGGAGATAATGGGTTTTATTTTTAAGGTATTAATGAGTTATACAGGTTATAAATGCGCCCTGTGCAACAAAAAAATGCAGGGAGGTATTCATAGTAAAGTTAAAACATGTATTAAAAAAAATGTGGTTAAGTTGGAACTTTGACCTCTAATATCTCCATAACTAGAAGGTTCACAGGATTCTAAACAAAAAAAATCGCAATTACGCGTAACAAGGAGCACAATAGTGCCCTTCGGCTTTTTAAAAGGTATTTTAATTTACACTTCGTGTGTACAATAATAGTGGTACAAAGGCGGACTTAACCGTATAGTTCGGTACGGACCCCTTCGGGGGCTCGACATTCAAACCTCCGCTGGCTCGGTACTGGCCCCGAAAGGGGTCGAACATTTAAGTCATACGACCTCCTCATTATTTTTGTAAATATTTTATTTTCTGGGCAAAAAATAATATGGGTGTGCATTCATTAAGATAGTAGAATAAAAATCTCATATGTAAACGTCATTAGAAGTTCTTTAATTATTGAGCAAGTTTCTTAATTAAGTCTTATAAAATCCAAATGCGTTAATCACGATCATAGCCATTTTGATGGCAGTGTAGGTCGACGCTAAAAATCATAAAAAAATGGTTTTCGGACATATAAGCTCCACATTGTTGGGCCTGATTAACGTGTCCTTTTATTACGTGCAGAAATCATTCGTAATTTAACTTAAATTAGCAGTGGTAATGATACATTTTGAAATCTAAAGTCGACGTTTCGCGCCAATCGTGCTTGTTTACATTTTTCATTCCACATTATATCACACGGACGCGATTAGATTCTATAACAAATGAGACAAATATCATTGCAAATTTTATAAATAACATGAACATGCCCAGATCTTATCGTAATTTGCAATAATAGGACCATTAACACGTAATATTCATAACCACTACTAAATTCACTTTCGAAAATGACGTCCATTTCTTTTTTTTTTTATTTTGTGATGTGTAAATGCGATTATTTCAATCGATTATTTTCTTGTAAATCAATCAACTCGATTAATTAAATTAAGGAATATCAGAAATTGATAGATGAAAATAAGAATAATTTTGTAATACGTGTAAAATACTATTAAATATTGAAAATAATATTTTTTACGCCACTAAAACCAACTCAACAACAAACAGTAGAATCTGATCTATGGCTAAATTCGCGCCAATTTTATTTTCAGATAAAAATTCAAATATGGAATGCGCTCGCTGTTCGAATTTATATTAAAATGTTTATTTGCTATTTTATTAATAATTTGGTTTTGTACCTACTATTTGAATGTGAATAATAATTGCAAATAGAAATAAATAAGGTTGAATATAGAACGCCTTTATTATGATTTTGGTAGGCTCAGTAAAAAAAATCAGCCAAGATAAATTATATTTGTTCGACAAAATTGTTTGTAGTATGGTTGGATTAGTTATTTGGAAAGCGTTTTCATTCTTTCCTAAAACATGGCTCGTAGGCCAGTGTTCTTAGAGTGGAAGCCTTGGGGTAAAAATGGCCTAGAGGGAGACCACAATTGAGATGGAAAAAAAACCCCGGCACACGACATCAAGAAAACTCCAGGTACAAAATGGACCCATTTTGAACCTGGAGTTTTCTTGATGTCGTGTACCGGGGTTTTTTTTGGGGTGGGAAATCATCAAATAACTTCCCCCGCTCTAGGCGAAGCGTGGGGGAGTGTCAGACTTTGACTGACTAAAGTCCACCGATCGATGTTCCTTCTTTAATCGGGGCCGCGGTATCTTTTTCGAACAACCCGCAATCCCGGCAGGACCCTACTGGGGTTGCGGGTCTGACACTCCCCCCCGCTCCGCCCAGAGCGGGGGAAGTGAGGCGCCACGGCATCCTCACCTACCACCTGACGCAGATCCTCACCGGGCACGAAAGTTTCGGGACGTTCCTGCACGTCATCGGGCGGGAGGAAACACCTAGGTTTCACCAATGTGACTATCGCCCGGAGGACACGTTGGAGCACACGGGCAGTCTGCTCTTTTGAGCGGAGCACCGCTCTGTCCCGGAGGAGATGGTGATGTTTGAATGAGAGAACCTCAAACCAAGCCAGCCACCGCGGGAGACGCTACAGGGGCCGGGCGCCGCGAGACGACAACGACTTTTTGTTAAAAGTTTAACAGGAGCGGATATTTGATGATTTCCCTTCCAAGTGGCGCAAGACCGATATAAATGGCGGTATAAAGTTCCTGAGAAGATTATGAGAAGGCCTCCTTTAAATTCTTAAAGAAGTCCTTAAATTCCAAAAAAGAGAGATACACTATTTAAAAATACTTTTTAGGGTTCCGTACCTCATAATAAATAACAGAACCCAAATATCAAATCTGTGGTCCCTTGAAGCTGTGAAAAAAACAACCCTCCAAGTCTACGTAGAGAAAAGATATGACCGTTTATGTCGTCAGTTTGTACGGAACCCTAGGTGCGTGAGTCCGACTCGCATTTGGCCGGTCTATTTTTAATAGGCTGAAGGTCTCCTTATACCTTTCTATTTTTTTTATCCAACCAATACTTTTAAGTGTCAATATTTTAGAGCCCCGATGTGTACTTGTGTACAGAGTCCCTGTATGTCTAAAACAAGGCTCTACTGCGGAGGCATGGCTTTCTAGGTGCGGTACGGTATGGTTGTGCCGGCTGGGCTGCCTGACTGGCTACCTACAGAATTAGCATGACCTACAAAATTGGCCGCCATTTTCATTTATCGTCATTCAAGAAAACAGCCAAAATCTTTTACCGCGAAACCGTTTGACAGCAAATGTACCTACCTCAAATCTGGGCGCATAACAAAATAATTATAGCATAATAAAAAAGCACGTGACAAAATGTCTTTCTTTTATACTTAATAAATATCATAGATACAACTATAATATCTATAGTAGAATATTATGCCACCTCCATAGGTAAATTCCTCAATGGTCCCAAAACTTTTTTTAAAGTTTACTCTACTACGATTATCGATTATGTTGAATGCAACTTTTTAATCGTAATGATGAAACTTAGTTTTACGGGCAGCACTAAGAAATGTCATATTGCAACACATTTTTTGTCGAGATTTGTATCGTGTTTTTTTATTAATTTATATGTAAAATGGCAAAAATAAGAATGCAGATGGAATGTCACTGTTTTTATTTTAGATTTCCGATGTTATTATCAAATGGTTATCTTGTGTATGTACATTATTTCCAGCGTTTTTAAAGTACCTAATTTTTGGAAGGGTGTAGTAATATGTATTTTACACACATTTTGCAAGAGATTGACGCCGTTTTATCGACCTTATGAGGTTTTTGGAAATATAAACCTCAAACTTATCGTTTGAAACAGCCGCTGTGATTTATTTTTAATAACAAAATTGAATGCTGTAAATTGAAGAAAATTCTTGAATTTCATGACAATTCTCGTCACCCCACCGATTCAGCTGATGTGTCATGTGTCAAAATCCTGTCGTGCAGAGTGGTTAATGCCATAAAGCATTCTCTACCAGTCAACCTTTGTGTTAAATACGACAACAGTGTGATCGCGAAAAAAAATATCTAAGAAAATAAGTGTTTGTTTGTTTTTACACGTATTATCCAACGATTGGCACTAAATTTTCTTTATTCACTACTACTTTCCTAATTGTATAAATTTGTATAAACGAATTAGGTACTTAAACCCTATGACATAAAGTCTAGTATTTGCGAAACGTACCGAATACCAATACAAAGTCCCTTCAAATAACATAAAATCACCTTCGACCACTGCTTACCCACTAAACAACAAGGAAACTAACAAAACAACTTTCATTCACATTATGTATCCGCTCCCTACATAGAATAAACACATTAGGTATACGCCACGCCACGAGTGACGGCACTCGTTAGGCACAGACTAGACATGTAATTATTGTAAGTGTACCGTTAGCAGAAGTGTTTTCTTGGAAATATTTAAAATGTGAAGGAAAAGATTTAAATTTTTAGAACAATTACAAAAGTGTTCTGTTTTCAAATCCATTTTCGTGGTCATGGTCATTCTCAAAGCATATTTAATCAATAATTAGGAAATTCACGGGATTTTTTTTCCGCTTGCCTGATTTGAAGCGATTTAATTCTACTAAGGCGTGCTTTCACCTACAATGATAAGGACTAGAAACAAATCTTATTATTGCAAACAAGGAAAACATAATACATATCGATCGAAATAAGTTTATCTTTAAGTAAATTTAGCCAGTCATGTCAAGGTTTCAAGTGGGTCTAAAAGAACCAAAAATCTATTTATGTTTAGGAAGTGTCAGAGTTTCTATGCTGCTCATAAGCCTTTTTCTTAACTAACATTGTCGTCGAAAAATATCCGTACTAATAAAATAAAGCGAAAGTGAGTTTGTTTGTTTGTTTTTTGATGAATTTCGGTACAAAGATAGTTGGGACCCTGGAGACGGACATAGGCTTTTTAAACAATTGAGAAATGATAGAGAAAGAGGGAAGAAAAGGGAAAACTTAGCTTTACTATTACAATAAATAAGGCGCAAGGGAAAAATCTACAGGTAGCAGTTACAAATCAGAAAAGGGGAACTGTGTTACCCCGAATTTAACGCGAGCGAAGCCGAGGGCAAAACCTAGTCCCTCATAAATACTTGTTTCTTCACAATTTTCCTCATCGAAGCAAGTGATAATTATACAATACGCACATGAATCTGAAAAATGTTAGGTGCGTGACTTGGGTTCGAACTTCGAACCTATGACATGGCGGTCCGACGTACACTAGCAAATTCAAGCTACCTAATAAGCATTGCTTTCGGTCAACATCGTCTCGACTCACTTTTCCTTATCCGAGTAAATAATCCAAATGTAGGCATGTAATGTGCACACGACGGCACATCATCATCTGCCTAGCCTTTTCCCAAGTATGTTGGGGTCGGCTTCCAGTCTAACCGGATGCAGCTGAATATCAGTATTTTATATGGAGCGACTGCCTATCTAACCTCCACAACCCAGTTAGTACTGGGTAATACGATACCCCTTGGTAAGACTGGTTGTCAGACTTTCGGGACACTGACTACCTGTAACGACTGTCAAAGATCTACAAATGACAGCCGGGACCAACGGCTTAACGTGCTTTCCGAGGCACGGAGGAAACTCGGTATGTAACGGGTGGCACACGACGGCACATCAACCTACACAAAACCATTTTAACCTGATCACCCTACTATGGTGTTCGAGAGATCAGGTTGATGTGCCGTCGTGTGTACAACAAGAAGTTTCATAGAACGAATTCCAAATAATCAGATACAATGTTATTAATGAATTAATGTAACTGATTTTATTCTTAACTGTGCATTGATACAAGCAGTACAAGGTCATGACAAGCAACTCAAACTAGCATGCAATCTAAATTAAACATTTTTACCTGATACAAATAATTCACAGTCAATAAACAACATTAATTATTTTTCTAATTACATATATTGTTCGCTGTTTTGCTAACACTCCTTTGCTGTCTAATTGCTGACATTCGAGTCGCAGTCTCAACTGGGGACACCGATGACTGGAATATTAATATCGCGAATATTCTTGACACTGTCATACTACCTTATAATTATATCGAGACGTGCCAGAATAATTGTCTTGCATTTGTTTGTAGACGCTCCTTTGTCTTTGGAGACGGTGTTGGGTAAGGTCCTTTATTGGGTCTGAAGTGTTTTTAAATTCGCTGTTAAAATATTAATTGAATTGCCAAGGAGCCGAATAATAGTTATTAGTTATTCTTTTCGAATTAGCGAAATGTGTTCTGTAAAATACACCTCTGCTTAGGGGCCTAGTGGCCCTGCTGCCGGCGTTGAGAGTTGTTCGGAAAGACCGCAGCCCCAAAACATATAAGGCAAAAGAAGGGATATAAGGAGGGATAGAAATATCAGAGAATTAGATTTTTGAAAGTACTTGACTTGTGACTTAATAATTCCGAATTTTAAGGAAAGTTTTGTAAACCGATAGTTGTTGATGGCGAAGTTTATTTGAATAGTTTATTTCAAGAAGATAAGATTGTATTGATTTCTTTTTATGGTATATAAGAGGAAGGTATATAGGTAGTCACTAAAAGTCTGACACTCCCCCCGCTCCACCCAGAATGGGGGAAGTTATTTGATGAATCCCATCCGAAAAAAAGGTACCACTTCTGCCTAACCGTTCGGGGATTACAAAGCGTGATATTCATTTTCTCTCTAAAAAAAATGTGTTCATTGATCTTACCAAAGAACAAGGTATGGAAACAGGTAAAATTAAAGATTATTTCAATTGTAATTTTTTGGTAGCAAGGAGATAGGTCAGTAATTTTTTAGATACTGTCTATAATGATCATCATTTTGTCGTAACAGTTTTGTCATTTTTTTACTAGATACATAACCCCACGCCTGTAATCTTCCAGGTACTAGAACAACCACATTTTAAAGTCTCATAGATAGATAGAATATTCTTTATTATGTACACCATACAAGTAACAAGAATAAAACTAGACAAACTTATAAATAGGGTGACACAATGGGCGGCCTTATCGCTAAAAGCGATCTTTTCAAGACAACCTTTGGATGGATTTAAGAAGAGGAGAAACAGTACTGTAGGTAGTCTGTGGCGTAACATTTTTCAAAATTAATTTTCAAACAATTTTTAAAAAAAATATTTTCTCTCTAGGTCTGCAGAAAGAAATTCTTATGAAATAAGCTGTACCTTTGTGCTCTTCTGTCCTAATGTAATGTCCTGTCATGTATTTTGTATGTGCATAAATAAATAAATTATACGAAACGACCATATTAACATCATCCGCACAAATCCGGGATCCGTAAGTCGAAGAATTGCCTGTTTGAAAACCAAAGAACACTTTACTCAAACCGGATATCGAACCCAAGAGCTCATGGTAAGCAGTTACACTTGCGACCACTTGACCAGACCACGTCGGGTCAGTCTTTGTTAGTTCGGATTTCCTCCCAATAAGATTTACGAGCTCAACATTTCACTGCCTATATTCACTACCTAAAACTCAAACATTTTTGTCTACAAACCCGGTACCAAGTGGACATATAAATCCTTACTAATATTTTTTTTTTTTTTTTATCTTGGGACAACTCACACACGGCTATCTGATCCCAAGCTAAGCAGAGCTTGTGTTATGGTAACCAGACAACTGATATACATACTTATATAATTTATAAATACATACATATTATAGACTAGCTTCCGCCCGCGACTTCGTCCGCGTGGCATAGTTACTTTGGGCTAACGCTAACTTTAACCCGCGTGATGACCCGAAAAATGTATCTTTCTCTCCCCTTTTCTTCCCTCATTCTCCCCCTTTCCTCACTTTAAAAAAACTTGCCTATTTCCGTCACCAGGGCCCCAACTATCTCTGTACCAAAATGCATCAAAATCGGTTGGGTCATTTAGGCGTGAAGCCGTAACAAACACGACACGGTTCGCGTAGTGGCTGGGCGAACGACTGCTGCGCTGTGTGTCGCGGGTTCGATTCCCGCACGGAACAAATATTTGTATGACCTACAGATAGTTGTTCCGGGTCTGGCTGTTTGTGTATGTGAGATTGAATGTTTGTAAACGCACCCACGATACAGGAGAAATTCCTAGTGTGGGGCAACGTCTTTTAAAAAGAAAGAAAGAAAGAACAAACTAACTGTCGCTTTTATAATATTAGTAAGGATTTATGAAAATAACCGAAGGTAACTGAATGCCTATTCATTTACCTAACGAAATAAGCTACGTTAGAGGTCCTAACTGTAGTTACCTTACACTTAAAAAAGTGCCTACTTAAATAATAAAACTGATCCTAAATACACTACAGCTACAACTAAATAAAACTACAGCTAAATAAATTAAAAAATAATAATTTGAATTTATAATTAACCTGAAAATAATTTAAGTACTAAATTATATATATAAATTTTGTTTTTTTTTAATATATCTAATTATGCCTGTTATCTATAAGAACCTATTAATTACCAAATAAAGTAGGTACTAAAACTAAATAACTCTAATAGAATTATACCCAGAAATATGTAGGTAAGTACAACTTGTAACAAAAAAAGAAATTAAAATAAAGCTAAAACGCCTGTCCAATACTGGGTCCACCCTTTATAGCAGAACTTTTTATGTCATAATTTTATTTTGCATAACAACGGATAGCATAAACTTCATTTCGCAGAAAATTGTTTGGCAGACACTCATTTATCATACATTCAAAACTCATAATTTTGTAAGTTAGAATCATCTCTAGACATAAATTTCATATCCATAATATTCAAAAAGCAGAAACATCATTTCGCAGAAAGTTCACAGTCAGAATCGTCTTTTGACATATATTTCATATCGTTATCATTAAACGGCAGAATTGTCATATAGCAGAAAGTTTATAGTTAGAATCATCTTTATTATTATTTGTTGTCATTTATTTTAATTATTTATTTCTTTAAAATAATATCATTTATTTTAACTATTATTTAATTGAATTTGTAATAATGTCATTTAATTCCATAAGTAATTATTATTCTAATGTAAATAGTTCAGTTCCGGGTAAACTACTAAAAACAATCTCATTTTCTATCAATGCAGGTCGTTACTGGCGTAGGGGGTCACAGTTTTAACATAACCTAACCTACGATTTTTTTTTCAACAAATTAACCTAATCTTAATAGTTGAGTCCCGGGTAACTAAAAACGATGTCTTTTTTTTTCTATATAATTCCAAAAATATCTTATTTTTGCCTTAATATGTTTTTGTATACAATTGTAACTCACTGTATCGGTTCACACCAAAATATTGGAAACTCAAAATAAATAACAAACATGGTAAATATCCCGTTTTAACCGTTAATAATAATGTTAGTGACCATGTCAGTTTAAAGACTTATTAGGCATATAAGTCTTTAAACTTAAAGTTATTCTTAATTAAATTCTGCCATCTGCATAGTATGAAAAGTGAAATTATACCAAATACTCGTCGCTCTAAATGAACATTATGCTAAACGACATTAGCGAAATTTGAACTCTGCCAATCGTAATTATACTAAATGTAATTCTGCCATCTTAAAACTATGCAATTGTAAATTCGGAGTTTTAAATATTATGCCAAACGATAATTATATCAAATAATTTTTATGCCTTTAAAATGTTCGTTTAAAGAAAAATATGCTAAGTGTGTTTTGCCAAATAAATTTCGGAGCATCAAGATTCTGCCAGATAGAGGGAACCCGTCCAATACTATCTACCTATGTATACCTACTTCACTTAAAAATAAAAACCTATAAATACTTTAATTAATAATACCTGTAACTATAATAAAGAATATAACTATATAACGCTATGGCGCCCATTAGGGGAGGGCTATGTCCAGCAGTGGACTAATATAGCCTAATGAACTACGCTTTTACCAATATAGTATAAAAAAAAAACTGAACATAAATTAGCCGAAACTCGGTTTCTAAAAATCTATGCGTACCTACTACCACTTCAGCTAAAAAGAAATAAAATGTAAACTATGAATAATTTGTAATTTGAACGAATATTTAAACACTACCAAAATAACTAATACCTATTTTATAAAATAACAACAAAAGATATAAATTATTTAAAGACTAAAAGTCGGGCTGAAAGCATTGTCTGTCAATAAGGTCGAAAGTCAAAAGTCAAAAGTCAAAAGTCAAAACCATTTATTTCAATTAGACCATTACAGGCACTTTTGAATGTCAAGAAACAAAACTAATCTACAGTCCCGGTCACAAGGCATAATAACTTGTGAAAGTACTGTAGTTGCCCATTCCAAAGCGTTGATCTCTATGGAGAAGAATGGGCAAGAAACTCCATGGACACTCTTTTAAATTATAATATTTTTACAAAATTGTATTTACATCATTCATGTTGAAATTATACAAATATGTGAGAACGATGTAGAAAGACGTGCACAGTAAGAGCGTCCAGAGTAAATAAAAAGCAAAATTTAATTTTAAATCTAAATAAGTTAAAAATGAACCGTGGTAGCTAAAAATGACCAGTCCCAACTGACAGCGCCCGTTCACGAACATGACGTATGGATCAGCCCCATTCAGCTCGACCATTTTGAAGGGAGCTAAATGACCCGACACACCCGCCACCATCAGCAAGACATTTAAGTGAGCATGACACTATCAACCACCAGGGCTTCGTCAAGTCAATAATAATACATAGCACTCACATATGGGCTTAATAATTATACAATACTAGAGAATTGATTCTATACATTGCAAAGATAGTCTTACAATCTTCTGCAGCTTCCACTATAGCTTCGGATACCAATCAATGAGTTTACCCCTATTCTTCTGGAGCAGGACCAGCATTAAGCCAAGCATTTTTATCATCAATATAATCCCCCAACTTATAATATGCTTGCCTACATAGTGTGCGTTTAATACAAGATTTAAATTTCGTTTCATTCAGTTGAAGAATGTGGGGAGGTATTTTATTGTAGCATTTTAAACAGTACCCCATGAAAGATGAGTCTACTTTAGCTAACCTGAAACCTGGTTGAACTAATTGGTCCCTATTTCTAGTATTATAATTGTGTCTGTCACCTCTTTTACTAAAAATATGCAAGTTTTTCCTGACATACATGATGTTTTCATAAATATATTGACAAGGTACTGTCATGATGTTAATATCCTTAAACTGTTCCCTTAAAGAATCTCGCCTACGTAGGTTATATATGGCTCTGATGGCTCTTTTCTGCAGAATAAATATAGACTCGATGTCTGCACCCCGTCCCCAAAGTAAAATACCGTATGACATGATACTATGAAAATAACTAAAGTAGACTAGCCTCGCGGTATCTACATCAGTAAACTGACGGATTTTTCTAACAGCATATGCTGCTGAACTAAGGCGTCCTGCAAGAGATGTTATATGCGGACCCCATTGTAGCTTTGAATCGAGTGTTATTCCCAAGAAAACAGTTTTTTCGACGAATTCTAGTTTCTCTTGATTCAATACTATGTCACACTCACTGTTTTTGACATTTGGTAGAGCAAATCTTATACACTTCGTTTTTTTCCCATTTAATACTAAATTATTAGCGGTAAACCAATTATGTACCTGCATTAGGGCATTATTTACGTCGTCAAGATTTGTGGCACGTCTGTTTATCTTAAATATTAAAGAGGTATCGTCAGCAAACAACACCATTTGTGGTTGGTTTTTAAATAAATGGGGTAGATCATTAATATATACTAAAAAGAGGAAGGGACCTAATATCGATCCTTGTGGTACACCCATCTTTACATTTAAACCCATTGAATTGACACCATTTATTTGTACTTGCTGCTGTCTATCATTTAAATATGATTTTACTAAACTAAGCGCAAGTTTTCCTAGGCCGTAATGTTCAAGTTTCAAGAGTAGGGTTTCGTGGCTAACACAATCAAACGCTTTTGAAAGGTCACAAAAGATTCCTATGGCATCCTGTGCCTCTTCCCACGCAGTAAATATGTGTTTTAACAAGGTAACACCAGCGTCAGTCGTACAACGTCCTTTGGTGAAACCATACTGTTTTTCATGTAAGATCTTATTGGTGTTAAAGTGGTTGAGCATTTGATTAAGCATTACCTTTTCAAACACCTTGCTGAAAACCGGCAAAACGGATACGGGTCTATAATTATTGGTGTCTTTACTGTCCCCAGATTTGAAAAGTGGTATTACCTTGCTGTATTTCATAAGGTCCGGGAAAACTCCTTGGTCCACACACAAATTAAATATTAAGGCTAAGTACGGTGCTACAGTCTCAATGATAGCTTGACAAACTTTAATAGACATTCCCCAAAGGTCTTCGGTTAATTTGATTTTTATTTGCTTAAAAGCTTTAATGACTGCAGTGGGGTTAATATGATTAAATTGAAACTCAACCGAGCATGGTAAAACGTTTGCTCTTAATAAGTCAACAGAAAGCAAGGGTGACGAATTTAAAGTTTCAGTAGTTTTAATTGGGATACTAGTAAAGAAATCCACAAATTCTTGAGCAACTTCGTTTTTAGTGGTTAGAAGACCACGTGAAGACTCTAGTGTAATATCATTATTATATTTTTTATTTCTATTAGTTTCACTATTGATTATTTTCCAAACCGTCTTAATTTTATTATCGGCGGATTTAATCTTGTTGCTTATGAATAAGGCTTTAGCTACCTGGCAGGTGTTTTTAAAAATTTTTGAGTAAGTAGCAACATAGCGATTGAATGTTTCCGAGTTGATGTAAGGCTTAAGGCCGTAAAGCTCAAACAGTCGTTCCCTACTTTTTCTTATACCCTTAGTTGCCCAATCACTGAACATAAACTTTGGGCTAATAGATTTAGTTTTTATTTTTAGCGTATCATTGAACTCTGTGTAGACAACCGAAAAGAATTCCTCATAAAAATGATTTACATTATTAATATCATATCCCGGAATGCCTAGATTACTTATTAAATTATTATTAAATTTATTTAAATTGCTGGGTGTTATTTGTCTGGACTGTATTTGAATTTTTTGTGATGATGTGTAGGACTCGAAAACAACGGTTTGACCGCTGTGATCAGAGGGAAGGTAATTTACAATGGATTTATCTAAGAAGTCGCAGCAACAGAAAACATTATCAATACATGTAGCGGTATTTGTAGTAATTCGGGTTGGCTCCGAAAACACATTCAACAAATTAAATGATTTAAAAAGATTTAAGAATCTACTGCTATTTGAATTTTCATCTAAAATATTGATGTTAAAGTCACCACAGATGACTAGCGACTTATTACCCGTTGCAAGTTTTGCCAAAGCATCTTCCATTACTGACTCAAATATCGAGTAGTTTTGATAATTTGGGGGCCTGTAAACGCACACTATGACATGCTTATCTAGCTCAACACAAGACAATTCAATATTATGTTCAACCGATAGATCAACTATATCAATACGACTTCTAAATTTAATACTATTTTTGACTAAGATTAGTGAACCCCCACGCATCTTAGATTTACGGTTAAAGCAACTGCCTACACTGTAATTTTCATAATTAATTAACATTTCATGATCTTTTAACCAATGTTCGGTGAAACAAACAATATCAAACTTAGTTTTTTCTAAAAACAATTCAATCTCTAGTTGTTTTGAAGAGAAACCTTGAATATTTTGATGAAATAATTTCAAGGAATTCTGCTTAGCCCCTTTTTTAAATTTAACTATTTGAGAGCCAGAAGGTACTTTGGTGTCTGTTGTCTTACTAGCTAGTTTAAATGAGCCGGAGTGAGCGACAATACTCCCCCGCCTTCCTTGTAAAAAGGTATATTAGTATTTAAATTACTAATAGTCGCAGTGTTAATAATAGTACAAAACATAGACATAATATTTATGTCCGAGTGAATATTATAAGCTAATAGCCTAGCTATTTTGTGTCTACAACTAGTAGGTAGAAACACACTACCCCGTGTCGACCTAAGTTTATCAACAACAGTGTTGATATCAAGATATACAAGTTTGTCACAATAGTGACCTACCAAGAAATGTACATGCTTATTCAGCATGTGAATATAATTGTTTAGTTTGTTTGACTTTTTATATAAGTATGGAAAAGCACACAATATTATTTTACGGCAATTTAACTTTAACAACTCAGTTACACTGTCTGTGATGTCTTCTTTTGTGATTGTAGAACAATTTCCTATAAATATAGTTAAATCAGTACTTTTACTATAAACATTTCCAGTTACTGATGCCATTATCTGCTTATAAGTTAACCCTGGCATACAATTATTTTGACTGGGAAAGCTCAGGTTATTACTTAATAATTTACCTACACCCCTTCCAATACTATCTGAGAACATTACTGAGTGAGAACATTCACAACTATCACATATCTCAGTCTGTACCACTTGTAAGTTATTTTGTGGCATATTAGCTGTATCTTCGTTGATTATACAGTCCAGAGGCAAATTCTCAGCCTGGGACGGGTCCTCCATTACCTCAGGCTGGATAGTGTCATGGTTGGAAACTGTCTGGCAACTACATTGACACATCACCAACTCATTTGCTGCAAGAATATGTTCCCTTATTTGGTTCTGAGAACTCACATATTTCCTAGAAAGGGAACTAAGTGAGTCCTGAAGTGCCACTATTTCAGATTGCAAATGCTCAGTATCAATATTATAGATTTTAATACTGTCTTCTAATTTGATTTGATAATTTTTTAACTTTTTTACTAGATCAACACGCTCTTTTCTTAGTGGAATATTTTTAGAAAAGTGTTTATATTGTTTCCTAAATTGATAAAAATTTTTAATTAATCTATTTAGTTTAGCATATTTTTTAATTTTTTTATTGCTTACTGTATAATTATGTTTCAATAAGGAATCTTCAGTCAAATCAATAGTTATTAAGGAAGGGGAGTTACAATTACTGTTTAACAATTCTGTATATAAGCGGTTAGTTTCTATAACCTGAGTACTTTCTTTTAGTCTCTGTAACTTTAAGATGCGACTATTGGAATGAATTAATTCATCTTCTAGGTCCCTAATTTTAGATAAAGCCTCCTCATACAAATTGCTGCAATTGCTGAAACCATCCGTGACCACCTTCAGCTGATCCCGTTCATCAACAACGTCCAAGTATTGCTGATGAAGGTCTACTAACTGCCGAACACTCTGAACATCTATTCGCATCAACAGCCAAATATTACACAAAAATAATCCCTAAAGCATGATTCAGTATTCACGCGCGATGGCTTATTAGCGTATTTCATGCATAACTTTGGTGTTTGTATACCGATTTATATGTTTCTTTTTTTATTGAATACGTAATAATGTTAACTGTTTTTAATTAGAGATGAGTGGGAGTGTTATAAACGTAAGAGTAGACAAATATAATCAGAAAGCTCCGAACTGCTAAGTTATCGGGAGTTACACGTGTTATTGTGAGTCAACCATAAAAGATAGACCTATGCTGTCGTAGGATATTTTTTATATAATTTTAAGGAGAACATTTCCGTCATACATGATTTCTGTGTAGCTTTAACAAACTTCTCCCGATTACCCAACATTTTCCTTCACTGCTCTGCTCCTATTGATCGTAGCGTGATGAAAAGTATACTAAAACCTGCCCAGGAGTATGAAGAATAATTGTACCAAGTTTTGTTAAAATCCGTCGAGTAGTTTTTGTTTCTATAACGAACATACAGACATCCAGACAGACAGACAGACAGACAGACAGACAGACAGACAAAAATTTTACTGATTGCATTTTTGGCATCAGTATCGATCACTAATCACCCCCTGATAGTTATTTTGGAAATATATTTCATGTACAGAATTGACCTCTCTACAGATTTATTATAAGTATAGATATAGAAGAAGATAAATCACACCCAGACACAGAACAAACAATCATGCTCATCACACAAAGTTTGTCCTGGGTGGGAATCGAACCCACGACCTCCGGCTCAGCAGTCAGGGCCACTAACCACTAGACCAACAGGCCCGTCAATATTATAAAAACGAAAGTGAGTTTGTTTGTTTGTTTATTACGTCTTCACGGCTAAACCGATTTTGATGAATTTTGTTACAGAGATAGTTGGGACCCTGGAGATGGACATAGGCTATTTAAAAAAAAATATTGAGTAATGAGGGAGAAAGAGGGAAGAAAAGGGAAAACTTAGCATTGCTATTACAATAAATAAGGCGCAAGGGCAAAAACTACAGGTAGCAGGTAGCTATAAATAAGGAAAGGGGAACTGTGTTACCCCGAATTTAAAGCGAGCGAAGCCGCGGGAAAAAGCTAGTAGATTATACAAATAAATATGAACAAATGTAATGTATCCAATAATTATGATATTTAAATTAATTAATTTATTGTAATTGTTTGTGTAGTATTAGCAGTAGATACCATTGACAATCCCCGTCATCCTACTTTTTATAAATACTCTTTTAAGTCAAAACGGCTGAACGGATCTTGATGAAATTTGGCACAGACATGGAATAACACATAGGACACTTTTTTTTCGATCATAACGCGGGCTAAGCCGCTGGCGTCAGCTAGTATTTTTATATTCGTGCAGTCCATTCAATGGTTGTCTGGAAGATATCAGCAATGAGACCGCCAGCCATTGTGACCATGTGCAAATCCATTGTGCCATATAATTATTTCTGTAAAACTGATACGATGAACTTTTGGAGTGCAATAAAATATATTCTATTAGCTTTTGCCCGCGGCTTCGCTCGCGTTAAATTTGGGGTAACACAGTTCCCCTTTCCAAATTTGCAGGTACCTGCTACCTATAGTTTTTGCCCTTGCGCCATATTGATAGTGATAGCAAAGCTAAGTTTTCCCTTTTCTTTCCTCTTTCTCTCACATTTCTCACTTAAAAAATAAACAAATAGCCTATGTCCGTCTCCAAGGTCTCAACTATCTCTGTACCAAAATTAATCAAAACCGGTTTTGCCATTAAGTTGTGACTTACCGTGACGTAACAAACAAATAAACTCTAGCTTTTATAATATTAGTAAGGATTCGATTCCCTCTAGTGACGATTATTAAATTGAACTACTATCGATTATCCACGATCTTTTAGTTAATTGCCAAGGAAAAAACACACGCTAAAGTTGATGATACTAGGAACTGTTAACGTGTAAAGCTATTATATACTTCCACGGCTCATTTTCATGGAAAACATTGCCGCCATTACAGTGACGAGGTACAAAGAAATAGTTTCGATTCTGGACTTGAAACAAAAGAATAGAAGTGAAGTGATTTTCTATTTTTGTTTTTAATGCAGGAATTTACTTTATTCCTGACTAGCTTTTGCCCGCGGCTTTGCTCGCGTTAAATTTGGGATAACACAGTTCCCCTTTCCTGATTTGCAGGTACCTACTACTTGTAGTTTTTGCCCTTGCGCCTTATTGATTGTAATAGCAAAGCTATGTTTTCCCTTTTCTTCCCTTTTTCTCTCCCATTGCCCACTTTTTTTCATTTTAAATACTGGTAGTGCGCTGCAACAAAGTTGGGATAAGGCTAGGCAGATAATGACGTTAATTGACGGCACGGTTGGCGCAGTGGCTGAGGGATCGACTGCTACGCTGCGTGTCGTGGGTTCGATTCTTGCACGGAACAAATATCATTGGTAGTTGTTCCAGGTCTGATGGTTTGTGTATGTGTGTTTAAATGTTTGGAAACGTACCCACAATACAGGAGAAACTTATTGAGGGGGATTAGGTTTTTAAAAAAAAAATTGCCTAAGCAGGCACATTCCTTAAATATCATTTATTTTAGTATCTCTGCTTTTAAAACGTCATCTGCTTAGCCTTATCACAACTTAGTCAAAATCTGCCTTCAGTCTTATATATTTTGTAAAGCAGCGACTGAATTTAATAAGACTTGAGCAGAAGAGAGGAAAAAGAAATATAAGAGAGCAGTTTAAAAGGGTGTAGTTCCAATCACGGGAGCGGTGCAGTACGGTTACAAATCGGATTACTTTAAAGCTACTTTTGTGGTGGATTAGCAGGGATAAAGTTGGGTTCACAGTGAGAGCGGGAATGAGAAGAGTTTCCTTAATAGAGGCAGTAGTTAACGTAGTAGACTAGCATTGAAATTGTTCTTCAAACTACGTGCCAGTTGGTATTAAAAAAAACTCTTGATTTGAATGAGAAATATTTGTAATAAACTTTTTCTTGACTCATATTAGAGGTCAACACTTCTTTTTAAAAAAACGGCAACAAAAACATTAAAATTTGAAAATGAAGTTTCGTGAAATTAAATTAAAAACAATAATTAAACAAAAAATTTACCTATTTTCTGTTCCTGCCTTATTTACTGTATCCAATAAATCGTTAAATAAATAATAAAGCGTAGCTTTAACGCAGGACATGTACCCACTGATTTTAGAAATGACAGATAATATTAAACATGCAATTAGCTCGCTTCTATACCAATTTTTTTTTATGAACTTTGCCCCACAGCCCACACTAGGATATCTCCTGTATCGTGGGTGCGTTTACAAACATTTAAATTCACATACACAAACAGCCCGACTCGAAACAATTATCTGTAGGCCATACAAATATTTGTTCCGTATGGGGATCGAACCCGCGACACGCAGCGCAGCAGTCGATCGCTCAGCCACTGCGCCAACCGAGTCGTCCATTGGGTTTTTAAGCGCTCCATATGATACGTGACAGTAACTACCTTGATTCAGACGAGCACTGCTCAAGTCGACCTTTGACTGGAAGTAAAGAAAAGATTTTAAGAAAAAAAAGGCAAAGGTCTTAATGAAAGTCGAGATACTAAGGAGCTTCTGACAAAGGCTGTCTGCATAAAAATAATAAACTAGCTGAAGAAAGAAACGTCGTAGATTTACTCTTCGGCAGATACTACTTAGATAATATTGCTTGGAGCAAAGTATTTTCCCTGGAAAAGCTGCAGTTTTTAATTTTAAAGGTTTTGTAATAAATATTGATCCTCTTTTCAGCGGTGCAAGCGAAGTATGGCAATCGTCCTGCCGGGTTGTGGGCTGTTCGAAAGAGATGCCATGGCCCCAGAACATAAAAGGCAAAAAAAGGAACTGACACTCCCCCCCGCTCCGCCCAGAGCGGGGAAAGTTATTTGATGATTTCTCATCTGCAAAAAAAAGTATGACAAACGCCGATATTGACTGCAGACCTACAAACATAAACCCACGTCTTTTTCTGAAGGGGATCGGCAGAAACCACAGACACCACTTGCTATGATCCTTTAATAAACTCCTTTTACTTTGTCCACATTCATACATGTGGTCACACTACTACGAGGGTTTCAAGAACAACGCGTCATTTTATAGTGAAATGTATGTCATTAATCCTTACTAATCCTTACTATCCTTCCTTACTATCCTTCCTTACTATCCTTCCTTACTATCCTTCCTTACTATCCTTCCTTACTATCCTTCCTTACTATCCTTCCTTACTATCCTTCCTTACTAATATTATAAAAGCGAAAGTGAGTTTGTTTGTTACCTCTTCACGCTTTAATGGCTAAACCGATTTTGATGAATTTTGGCACAGAGATAGTTGGGACCCTGGAGACAGACATTAGCTAACTTATTTTTAAACTTATAGGCAAATACTACAGGTAGTTGGGAACCAGGAGACGGACATAGGCTATTTTTTTTTTAAAGAGCGGGTTATGAGGGAGAAAGAGGGACGAAACGGAAAAACTTAGCGTTGTTATAACAAATCAATAAGGCGCTACCGAATTTAACGCGAGCGAATCCGCGGGCAAAAGTTAGTAAAGATATATATTCGTGTTTCTAATGTGCAGCAACGAATGTTGCAAAATTATAAGAGGTTTACTTACGATAAAATAAAACCGGCCAAGTGCGAATCAAACTCGCACATCGAAGGTTCCGTACAAACTTGCGACATAAACAACAATATCTTTAATTTGACTGCGAAGACTTAGAGGGTTGATTTTTTCAAAGCTCCACTGATTTGAGCATATAATTTTAGTTTCTCAGCTCTTAGGGACTACAAACTCGAGTATAATGTTTTAATTTCAACTCGATACCTCCACGCGCATCTAAGATAAAGAGTCTTGGCAGACAGACAAACAGACGAACATCAAAGTGATCATACAGGTGTCTGTTTTTCCCTAAACTATAATGAAGAATGTTAACTAATTTTGATTATTAGCAGTCCATATTCTATGTCAAAAATAAAAAAATACTAGTGAAAGAGTTACTTATATATGTCAATTAGTGTCCGATTTAGAAGTAAAACAAGGCGCGGGCTGCCGGTTACGATGTGACGTCATCACACAACATCAGTCTGGCTCATTCAGTCCGCTCGTGGTCGCGCGCCCTTACCGTTGAAATTATAACTAAATACTTTAAAAAAAAGTTCAATCTAAATACTAGGAAATAATGTGTTGTGCCTAAATGTAAAAATACAACGCGCGGCGCATTGTGAAATGACGTCACAAGCGGTCACGTGACTGTTAGCGGGCTCGATATTTTTCGAAACTTTGAATGCCTATAAAATCAAAACTACTAGGTTTTTTTTACTACAACAAAAACTAGTGTGTTTGTATACATACAGGCTTTACTGAGACAACATTTCAAGCGATTTGGCATACCTAGTAACATTCCCATTACATGGTTTATTACTAACAATATAGGATTAACTGGAACTCAACAGGCACACAACTGTGCACAATTTTTGGGATTAATTTAAGATACTATGCTACATTACACCGTCATTATTAACGCAACAAATAAAATCAAGGCTACAGACCCATATTTAATGGTCCCTCATCATAAATTTTAATCTGTATACAAAATAGGGACACCGTAATAATTTTATTGTAAGCTGATTATAAAAAGGTTCTTGTCCTATATTTAAGGGATCCTGCATGTAATTTAGTTCGTCTTCATATCCCTACAGCTATTTAATTAATTATGTTGACTCTTTTATAATACCCTGTCCTGTCCTGACCTACAGGTACTCTTGGAAAGAAAGAAAGAAGAGTTTATTTGTCAGAATATAGTACTTACAAAAAAATAACTGTTATTGCAGACTCATAATAAGTATAATATTTTACCATTTCTATTTCTATGCAAACATTTGTACACACAAATGTTTGCATAAATCTATACTCAATAGTAATTATAAAATCAGAGAGAACTAGAAAAAAATACTATTAAAAATATTACTTTATGGCATTTTTTTATTGAGTATTGACATTTAATCATTAAATTGCTTCTTGTCCTGTGCATTACAGTGTGTTTGAAAAACGTTTACCGATACTTTAAGTGCATAAAATTATACAGGCTGTAAAAGACGCTGATGAGAAAACGGTTGCTGGTACTTCACTTTGACCCCCCCCCCCCCTACATCTTGAATTTAAATGGTTTATTTAATTGATTGATGTGCATTCAATTAATTTAGTATTTTAACTCTAGTTGTTATTATTTATTATTGTACTTTCAAAAACACGTATAGGCTAAGAACATTGTTACTAACAAATTAAAACGTTGCCCCATTTTTGAAGTTTCTTCTGTATCGTGGGTGCGTTTACAAACATTTAAACTCACAAACAACCAGACCCGGAACAACTATCTGTAGGCTATACAAAAATTTGTCCCGTGCAGGGATCGAACCCGCGACACGCAGCGCAGCAGTCGATCGCTCAGCCACTGCGCTAACCGTGTCGTCAAATGTGTCGTAATTTGTTGCATTATCTTCGAAATTAAATCAACGTTAATCCGGATCGTACCAAAAACTTTCAAATAACTATAAAACAGTTAGCGATACTGCCCAAGCTGCAATTTGAAAAGTCATTTTCAAAAAGCTGCATGTTTTTTTTTTGGCATCCCTACTGTGACACGTGTGGCTTCGGACAACAGAGGAACTAGAAACGATTGCACTGGCATTTTTGCCATTCACCCTGGCCGAATGAAACGCACATTTAAAAAACATTCAGATTGACGTGGATGTACGAAACTTTGTGTGAGGATAAGATTTAATGAAGCAATTAAATATATCCTAGTTGCTTATTTAAAGATTTGCAGTAATGGCCGGTAAATTTTTAAGTTTTGATTTTTTCCATTTATTTTTCTTTTTGGAAATCGGTTATCATTGTTACAAAAATTTGATTTATTTTAGCTCTTTTTTGTTATGGTTTAATGATATTTATTTTTTATCAAGTATTCATTTTCCATTGGTCCTAAAAGATTAGCAGATCTTCCTTAAAGACATAGAGAAAAAAAATGTATTATAGACGTATGTATTATAACTCCTATACTACCTAAGCAATATAAATAAAATTGATATGGAACTATCTAGGAAGTACATCCTATCGATCAAAAAAGAATTTTGCAAATCGGGCCATACAAAATCGGCTTTGATTAATCGGTGAACATACAAAAAAAAACAATGATTCCAACGAATTCTACTTTTTGAAGTCGGTTAAAAAAACGCACACGACATTTACATCAAAATTAATAAAGTAAAGTCTACTTACTAATCAACTACTTAATTATATTATTACTGACCTTTTCATTAACGATGGACTGTGTTTATTTAGTCTACAGTTAATCCTTACTATCTAATATTATAAAACCGAAAATGAGTTAGTTTGTTTGTTCCGTCTTCACGCCTAAATGGCAAAACCGATTTTGGTGATAAATTTTGGTACATAGTTGGGTCCCTGGAGACGAATGTAGGCTAAAAACAAATAAAATTATTTGAATTTGAAAAAAGTGAAAAAAGGGGGAGAAAAAAGGAAGAAAAGGGGAAAGAAAGATATTTTTTTTCGATCATCATCAAATTAAAGTTAGCGTTAGCCCAAAGTAACTATGCCACATAGACGAAGTCGCGGGCGGAAGCTAGTAATCAATAAAGTGAAGTCTACTTACTAATCAACCACTTAATTTTATTACTACCGACCTTTTCATTAACGATGGACTGTGTTTATATTGTCTACAGTTTATAAAGTAATAAAATCATAAACAACACTATCAAAATAATTTTATTGTATAGTAACAATATTGTGGTTTTGCATGCACATGAATATTAATAAACTAACTCTGAATAATTAACTAATAACATTTCGGTGGTAAATTATTAATTATTTTATGAACTATCAGTATTTATTGCAAAGCACGTCGCTAATTGGATTGTATTAATATAAACACTAATCCCATTCATAATTGCGCTGCCATTTGTAATTAGATGTTTTAAAGGTACCTATGTAGAGATTGTTTTGTTTGCAGGTTCTATTTCCTGGTGGTACTGGGTAGCCTTTTTTTCTTTTTTTTTTCGGGTGGGAAATCATCTAATGACTTCCCCCGCTCTGGGCGGAGCGGGGGGGCATGTCAGACTTTTACTGACTAAAACCCACCCATGTTCCTTCTATTGCCCTTTACGTTCCGGGGCCGCGGTATCTCTTTCGAACAACCCGCAACCCCGGCAGGAACAACCCGCAACCCCGGCAGGGTACTGGGTAGCCTTAATGGCAAAATTTTTTTTGTTTGTATAAATGTTCTCGTACACATTTTTTTTTTTAATTTTGCCCTGCACTAGGTATGTCTCCTGTATCGTGGGTGCGTTTACAAACTCACATAGACAAACAGCCAGACCCGAAACAACTACCTGCAGGTCATACAAATATTTGTTCCGTACGGGAATTTGAACCCGCGACACGCAGCGCAGCAGTCGATCGGTCAGCCACTGCGCCAACCACGCCGTTAAATAAGTAGCTATTAGACACTTTTTTTTTACAAAAATCGTTTTATTGCATAATCTTGCTAACATAGTAAGTCCCTATCGAATATAAAACACCAGCGTTAAATACTCACTTAAAAGCGGAAATATTTAAACATCGATACCTAGTAAGGGCACCAATCAGTACCTCCTGACCAGTTTAAAACCTAGTAAGTCACTTCAACCATATACAATACCTTACTAGCTTTTGCCCGCGGCGTCGCTCGCGTTAAATTCGGGGTAACACAGTTGCCCTTTTCTGATTTGCAGGTACCTGCTACCTGTAGTATTTGCCTATAAGTTTAAAAATAAGTTAGCTTATGTGTCTCCAGGGTCCCAACTGTCTCTGTACTAAAACTCATCAAAATCGGTTCAGCAATTTTGGCGTGAAGACGTAACAAACAAACTCACTTTCGCTTTTATAATAATAGTAAGGATAGTTCCAAAGTATAGTTTCAACCAACTTTAAAAAAAAATAACTTTTACTAGCATCCACGTTTATTCATACATCAACTATAATAGAACGGCGCGCGAACAAAATGAATGACTTCGGACTGTGACGGGGGAAAATATAACAAAAAAATAGCCCACTACAAAAAACAAAAAAAAAAACACTATGGTATCGGTGAATTGCGAAACAAAAGTAGTTGCGGCAAAGAGTCGGGTAGTAAAAAACAATGGAAAAAGCAAACGAGTTTCGAGTAAGGTAAAATGATGTTTAATAGCTAGTAAAATGTGAAGTATTTTCGACCTTTTGTGGTTGTAATAGCTCTGAGTTCGTTTAGATGAATCAAGAGTGGTGTTGGAAGGATGATTTAAGAGCCTTTGAATAGTGATGTGGGAATGGCTATAGGTTAACTATTCAGCTGAATATTTATGTACTTTCCTTTCTTTTCTGTTAGGTATGATATAAGAATATTTACATTACTTGATTTATTATTTTGTTTTATTAATTTTTAAACACATTATTTTACATTTTTTATATTTCAAAAAAAAATGTATGTAAATAGTAGCCCACCAGTATCGGGAAGGGCTCCAAACCTTCTAACGATACGAGCCAAATCCAGGAGTAACCTCTTGATCCAGCTCCCTAACGAGAACCTCCTCAGGGGTTGGAAACTTGACAGTTAAGCAATTGGCTGTAACGGCTATTGACACAATGATCGCTGAATCCATGTCCCACATAAAGCTTATCTTAACTAGGCTTTCACGTTAATTCTTGAATTCTTTGTAAAGGTAAGCAGTACATCAGTGACTACCCCTTTTCAATTTTATAATTGTACAGTCCATTTAAAGTTGGTCTGAAAGATATCGCTGTCAGCGATAGGACCGCCATTGTATCCATTGCTTAACAAAATATTGCAAAATTGTTACTCTTACCGTCACTGTTAGCCAACATCATCCGACTGCTGAGCACTCTGCTGCGCACCCCTTACGACTTCGAGTTCTTTCTATTCAGAGCTAAGTCACTAGCCGTTGGTTTTGTTCAGCTCATCCTTCCATCATCTGCGAGGTCTGTCGCGCCGTCTTCTAGCTAACAGAGTCACGTAGGTACTGGTTATTTTGGCCCACAATAGTTGTGTTTCAATTGGTAAAATGTTGGTGCACAAATGAGTCTTTTGTGTAATGAACATGTTATGCCAAATGAAGAAGGATTAATCCTTCATCATTTGGCCCACTCCAGGAATTTCTCCTGTATTGTGGGTGCGTTTACAAACACTTAAACTCACTTATACAAACATTCAGACCCGGTACAACTATCCAAACAAATATTTGTTCCGTGCGGGGATCGAACACGCGACACGCAGCGTAGCAGTCGATCACACAGCCACTACGCCAACCGTGTCGTCTAAGTCATCTTAGTGAATAGTGAGTGTGTTTGAGTTATAAGTATTTTGTGATTTAAAGGGATATTTGTGGTAATTGCTAATGTTTCAATTTACTCCATACCCAACTCTCCACACGGTACAGATCAGCTGCTAAAATCGTGAACAGATTCCACTACTCGACTGAATACGGTTAGCGGTTTGTTATCGATGGACCACGCAAGTTCTTCGGAATATACCAAATCGAGTTACCAACCAAAAATCTGTACCACGAATTCGAAACTCAGTGCAACAGTCGTGAATAATTCCTATTGTCAGTGCCACGTCCTTCAACAAACTCGTTAGTGTTATCTCATTAGGGAGGAAACGTCACGACCAATCTAATTCTGAGGCTGTCAACAACTCGCGGTAGAAGACTGATGTGTGAAGGACACGCGTTGTGGTCGTCGGTTGGGGAATGGCGGTGAATTAAATGGTTTAACAGATAGAAAATAATAAACTTTATTTATCATCTTCCTGCCCTGGTCCTATTATATTTTTGGTCAGCGCAACACGTTGTCTTCTTCCATTCCCCTTGCCAGTCGTCAAGGCATTATTTACTTATTTCTCCTTGATGCCATTCTTTATACAATCCATCCATCCATTTGACGACACGGTTGACGCAGTGGTTGAGAGATCGACTGCTGCGCTGCGTGTCACGGGTTCGATCCCCGCACGGAACAAATATTTGTATTGCCTACAGATAGTTGTTTCGGGTCTGGCAGTTTGTATATGTATATTTCATATATCGTCAGTGTGTAAACGCACTCACGATATATAGAGGGGGGGGGGGGCGTGTCAGACTTTTACTGACTAAAACCCACCCATGTTCCTTCTATTGCCCTTTACGTTCCGGGCCGCGGTATCTCATTCGAACAACCCGCAACCCCGGAACACATTACCCTTCTTTGCGTTTCGTAGTCTTGTAGACAAGCTTGTGTGCAGGCTTTTTATCTACGATAGCATAATTTTTCGTAAATTTTTGTAACATGATACAAACATCTACGAAAGAAAGCAACTCAAAACTAATTGTCTCTCACATGGTGCTACAGATACCCGGGTAATTGATTTATAGAAACAGATCTCCTATCACTTCAAGACAATAATTTCATAGTAACTTCCTAAGTATTTGTCTATCATCTTTGGTATAACAAAAAAAATATTTTTTTCCTAGTAAATTTATTATTGTTCATCGCAAAGCAGAGCATGTTGTTCAGTCTAAGTAATATTGGTTCCAATATTCTAATGTAATGGTTTCCGAGAAAACTAGTGCTCTGAATATTTGGACACGGTGAATCATTTGATTTTTTTTGTTGGTTGCTCGTCATATTGGAAATGTCAGCCATCTGTTTTTTTTTTAGAAAAATAGGATTTGGAAAACTCCATAGATATATTTATTTTTAAGTACATATATATTTAGATCTAACATTAAACATTGAATGACACATACTACTATTGCTGGTAGAAATATTAAACAAGCTAAGTGCAAGCAAATCATGGACATTACAGGAATAACAGTAAATTAATTCTTGAAATGATGTATGTAGTTTAATTTAATCCAATTCAGTAATATTGATTCAAATTATTTTTATTAATAATTTGAATTAATATTAATCAATATAATTATTAATAATATATTTATACAAGCAGGTTTATAATTATTATGTTTTACACACGATAGAAAAAGCTACGCTACAATTCCATAAGATTATTTGTAATGTCAGAATATTATTAAAAAATACAAAAATATAATTGAAAACAAATCTATGGTCTGGAAGAGAATATTTAGTAACAGAGAATTTTTAGTAATTAAAATTAAAATGGTCACAGAGGCAGTTAATATTGTGAATTGCCACTTTGTGACCATTTTACGAATGGTAACGTATTTCATATTATTACCCTATTATGATTCTGCGTAAGCTGCCATTTTAGACCTCCTGCTCATGTACTCGGCTGATTGCAACAGGTTCTCCCGACTTAAACTTAACTATCGATTGTGATACCGTCACTTTTCGAGCGCATTCATAACAGCCAGTCAATATAATTTTCATATCAAAACGCAGCCGTTCTATTTAATCGAGACCACGAGCGTCACAACTAAAAGTTGATACTGGAACTCCCTTTTGTTTGAGGACGGGATATCATTTAAACAACTTCGCGAGCAGCGTGTCAGATTCTGCGGCAAATTTATCCATGTTTCTTCTTGATTTTCAAATGCTATATGTATTTTTTTAAACTGTAATGCTTAGCTAAATTTACATTCCATATGTGTACGCCTCCGGACATAACAGCGCTCTGTCCACTAAACTTATGATCTGTATTTCTATACCTAACAAATAAACTATGATTTGATTTGATTCGATTGCTCTTTATGTTCCGGGGCCGCGGTATCTTTTCGAATAACCCACCACCCCGGCTAGTGATTGCCCTGGTAGGCCCCTTCTTTAGCACATTAAGAAAACCTTACTAAATACCATCTGTATTCCGATATAGCTTGTCGTTTTGACACCGAAATACAGGTCGTAACTCGACACGAAGCCACTCGGAGTGAATTATACCGAATTATTCGGTACTCATAAAATACGCGTTACACGCTTTTACGATCGTATTTGTTTCTACATCTCTAGTTAGTACCATTTGTTTTCGTTGTGGCGATGTAAAGCTATCGAAATGTTTTGAATCATCTTGATACTTTCTTGAAAGTCATTCAAGCGAAAATTATTCGAATTATTATTATGTAAATGCTATTATTCTGCAATGGAGTACTTCAATGAAAAATAAAAATAATTTATGAAATAAAAGAAAAAAATCTTTATTGGTATATTTTTTATATTGTATTTTTATTCTAGTTCCCTCTGATGTTATAATTAAAATTGCATTCAGATTAAAGAAAATATTTGTACACCGGAAATAGTAGAATATATGAGTCTGTAATAACTGTTACATCTTTTGTAAGAACTATATTCTGAAAAAAAAAACTCTTCTTTCTTTCTTTCTCTTGATCGAACACTAGAGTCTAAATAATAGACACACAGACGATACTAGACTCCAAGGCGGGTATGTGGATAGGTGACAAGTTGTTACCTGTCAACTTAGACTTAGTTGTAAGTGAGGACTAAATAAATGAACTTCCCTCTGTTACTCGGAAAGAAAGAAAGAAAAAGTATTTTTAATACACATCCTCGAAAACAGGCTGTAATTGCACTACGATTAGGTTCAACATGCAATTTCTGTTTCATCACGGATAATAATAAACAACTGCTCAAACCCCTATAGCCGGCAGTAATTTTTTTTTTGTGCAGAGGCGCTTGTTTTTAAGGCCTTCATATTTATTAAAAAAAAGGTGTTTATCAATAGAATATTTCAATTAAAATAATCATTAATAATAAAATTTGTTTATAACATCAAATTTATATTTATTTAGTAGGTACTAAATTGAAAAAGAAAATGCATTTCTTATTTTTAATATTAGGTTGTTAAGCGATGTCATGCCTTTGCTTCTCCTTAAGTATGAGAAGACAAAGCGCGAAAAATAGTCAATTTAAATCATAGTTTCATATTGATTAATGTCAAAAATACTTTTTCTGTTCTTTAATTTTTCCAAAGTGTATTGAGAAACGTCATTTAATTCACGTGAGAATTTGTCACTGCAATTTTCGGCTCTATAACGCTCTCGACTGGCGGCTAGCGCGTTAAATCCGCCTCGGCTGCAATGACAAAGTTTCCTTACTTGAATCAAAATTAACACAAAACTATTACTTGACTTGCACGGAGTATATTTTTTTTTTATTAAAAATCCTTCCATCAAGAAATTTGTTTTATGGGAGACATAATTTTTATTCTGTTTTTAGTAGGTATTTGTTGTCATAGCGGCAACAGAAATACATAATCTGTGAAAATCTCAACTGTTCAACTATCACGGTTCATGAGATACAGATAACAAGATACGCTCACTTGTCAGATACATGTGAGGTTAAAAACTTTGCTTACCACAACAGTTATGTAGAATTTTGAATAGGTGCCCTCGGTGCACAAGTCCGTCTCGCACTTGGCCGGTTTTTTTTTTAATTATTTTTTAGCTAAAACTTTTTCTTTCTTTATTCTACCTCAATCTTTCTTTCTATGAAGTATTTAAAATTTCACAAACCATTGGTAGGGGATCCATTTGCGGTTGGTTGTTTCATAATAAACATATCCAATGTTTTATTGAAAATTATATCGAATAAATTCTACGCGAGTTGTAAAAAAGACCTTAGTATTGATACATGCGCCTTGCGATGTTACATGTCTGATTATTTCGCGTAAAAAGCGTGTTTTAGATGCTGGGTACACGGTACTTTTGCGCGTTTTATGGAAGTAAACAATGTTTTCGTGCACCGAAGAAAACTGTGAGGAATAACGAAAAGTGAAGGTGTACATTTCAGTTGTGGGGGTTATTCGAAAGAGATACCTCGGCCCCGGAACATAAAGGGCTGAAGAAAGAACATTGATGCTTTTTAGTCAGTACAAGTCTGACACTCCTCCCCGCTCCGCCCAAAGCGGAGGAAGTTATGTGCTGATTTACCATCTGAAAAAGAAGGTGTATATTCCTGTGTAAATGTTGTATAAGTTATAGATATTCTTTATTGTGTGCACCTTACCAATTACAGGTATTATCATCATCATCATTATATAACAAGCACAGTAAGAAAACTTATAGCCAAATCATTTTTTGTGAATGAAACACCGGTTGGTGGTCCTCCAACTCGCATGTAGGTATTAAGTATTAACGTAAAATTATAAATAAAAAACATAGATTTCGGCTCTAGTATATTATTAATGTTATATATCTGTGTAGGCTAGTTATTAGCACCTTCATAATTTACTTTTTATTTTGTAATTATTCTGTAAGCCTCTTAAAAATAATAAAATAAATAAAAATATAAAATATTTTAAAATCATCATCTGCTTAGTCTTTTCCTTACTATGTGGAGGTTGGCTTCCAGTCTTACCAGATAGTACTGGGTAATACAATACCCCTTGATAAGACTAGTTGACAGTTATTCAGGCCTCTGACTAATGCTGCTAATTAAATAATGCTTGTAATGACTGACAAAGATCTACAAATTACACTGGGATCCTGGAATTTGTAGATCTTTTCGAGGTACGGAGGAAACTCGGCATGTTACCGATGGCCACCCATTCATAGACTAACTCAAGCAAGCGCGGCTTAACATGAAACGGCTGATAGAGTCACAAGCCCTTCGTTCAAATTGAATTACAGGTATTACAATATAGAACTTATAAATAGGATGACACAATGGACGGTCTTACCGCTAGAAGCCATCTTTTCAACACAACCTTTTGATGGATTTTTAGTATAATAGAATATACTTTAAATCCATATAATAATTGAGGTTGTAAACTTGTGGGATATGGACATAGCAGTCACTGTGACAATAGTTCCTCAAACCTTGTTTTTCGTATGGGAAATCACCAAATAACTTCCCCCGCTCTGGGGGGCAGTGTCAGACTTGTACTGACTAAAACTCACCCATGTTCCTTCAATTGCCCTTTACGTTCCGGGGCCGCGGTATCTCTTTCGAACAAACCCATCTATGACCTTTTTTTGCCTTTTATGTTCCGGGGCCACAGTTCCGAACAACCCGCAACCCCAGAGCTTAGAGAGCCAGTTAATAGGTACCGTTTCTTTCCAGAAAAGGGAGGAAAAACAATAGTTTATTACATTTAATACACAAAAAAATCAACTTCACAAAATGATATACCTACCGTAATTTTAATACGGTAATCCTTTTTAGGCACGCCTCGGCGCCAACACCCCAAACGATAGTAAAACTGAACGCCTGCGAGCTGTTTATTAAAAAAAAAAATTAAAAATGTAATACTGCTGTGAGTAATCTTCGGATTTAGTTCTTTGGTATTTTATTTATGCTTGTAATAAACGAAATTGTTGGGGAGCCGCTTTTTCAGCATTACGTTGATTTTAATAAAGTTACAGATATTATCGTTTTATAAGCTCTAATAAGATTATGAATATAAAATCATCATCTGCATAGTGCCAACTATGGTGATTTTGGCTTCCAATCTAACCGGGGACAGCTGAATATCAGTATTTTATTTGGAATGATTGCTTTTCTGACCTCTATAACCCAGCTAATATCTCAGTACTATGATACTTTGGTTTGACGACACGGTTGGCGCAGTGGCTGAGCGATCGACTGCTGCGCTGCGTGTTGCGGGTTCGATTCCCGTACGGAACAGATATTTGTATGGCCTACATAACAGATAGTTGTTCCAGGTCTGGCTGTTTGTGTGTTTGTGAGTTTAATGTTAGTAAACGCACCCACGATACATTCCTAGTGTGGGGCAACGTTTTTGGTATACATATACATTTAAATCGTGTCTGAGTAATAAGTCTTAGTGTGGTGTAATTCTTGGTGCGCATTCACATCTCTGACACTGCTGTTAGGCACTACTGTCGGTTCTTATCCAACAATGAGCTATGGAAGGGGCTAGGTATGTCAGAACAATAGACAGGATCAAGTCATCTGTGTAGTTAAATATTTAGTTTATTATCTCGCCCCCCGCTGTATGTTCCTTCCATTTTTTAAATTGCGTTTAATTCGGGGTAACACAGTTCCCCTTTCCTGATTTGCAGGTACCTGCTACGTGTAGTTTTTGCCCTTGCGCCATATTTATTATAATAGCGAAGCTAAGTTTTTCCCTTGTCTTCCCTCTTTCACCTTCATTAGTCACTTAAAAAATAGCCTATGTCCGTCTTCAGGAACTCAACTTTCTCTGTACGAATGTATTCATCAAAATCGGTTTAGCCATTTAGGCGTGAAAACGTAACAATTTCACTTTCGCTTTTATAATATTAGTAAGGATTGCCTGCTACCCAACACAAGGGGGATTTATGTGGTTGGATAACGAAAACCATGGTTGGTGTAGGTCAGGGATGTGGGTGGATCTGGTGTTTCCTATATTGTTAACTTTAAGGTCATGGTTTTTGTCATACCCATACTTCCTTATCTCTATCTATACAGAGGTTGTCAAACTTTTATGCTATGCTGTCAAACAACCTCGACTGTTAAAGATCTACAAATGACAGCAGGGACCAACGGCTTAACGTGCTTTCCGAGACGTGGAGGAAACTGGGTATACATATTATAATGGTTTACCTATCCACGAGTCAATCTGGGCAAGCGTGTTCCACCCTGGGGCGCTTCACAGCTGCATATCAGGCGAGTAGCGGCCAAACCCAAGATTGTACACTTTTTTATTTATTTAATCATTTATGTACACACAGTAGACAAGATAAGAAAAAAAATACACAATTTAAGTACATGGTACTGTTTATTTCTTTAGAAACTTCTGCCAGCAGACCTGCGAAAGGAGAAATGAGAACGAAATGTAGACGATAGTGTGTGACGACGAGAAAACAATGCGTTAAAAATTATGCAACCTTACCTTTATAATATAACCTTAACTCATCTGCCTAGCTTTTTCCCAACTATGTTGGGGTCGGCTTCCAGTCTAACCGGATGCAGCTGAATATCAGTATTTTACATGGAGCGACTGCCTGTCTGACCTCCACAACCCAGTTAATACTGGGTAATACAATACCCCTTGGTGAGACTGGTTGTCAGACTTTCGGAACACTGACTACCTGTAACGACTGTCAAAGATCTACAAATGACTGCCGGGACGAACGGCTTAACGTGCTTTCCGAGGCACGGAGGAAACTCGGTATGTAACGGGTGGTCACCCATCCACAGACCAACCTAGGCAAGCACGGCTTAACCTAAAGATCGACCCGAGCGGCTACTAATTATTTAGCCACGACCTCCTCTAAAAATAATATAACCTTAACTAATATTTAAAAAATGTGTGTTTCGTGTTAGATAGCCCATTTTTCAAGGAAGTCTCGTGATGCTATAAATAGCATCACGCTGAAATACTAAGGGGTTGAGCTGCGAGTGAAGCCGCTTCACATAGCTCGTATAAAATATTAAAGTTGTTTCACTACCCATGAACAAAGGCAAAATAATAATAAACTTCCCCGAAACGAAGCAGGACCCAAACCTTTACAAGCAACGTCGTAGATATTGAAATATCTAGCTGAAACTATTCCTAGTAAAGCGTATTTAGACTAACCGTCTAACCGAATGGTTAGCATGCAGCGCTGCAGCGGCTGTGTGTAATGAATTACAAATATCTTGATCGATTTAAATTTGGTACGTGTTTCATTTAGGAAAATGTGCTGTGTTTTGTGTGCAAACTGTGAGCAAATATGTAGTTACATCTCACTTTTACTACTCAAAGAGTTTCCGTTGTGTTTTCGGTAATATCACGCCTGCAATTACAAAAGTGTAAGGCAGATGTGAACGTGAGAACATACCCTTCTTCATGTGGACTCCGCTTCTTGGGGGGGGGGTCCGGTTTTTGCACTTAGTTCTTTAATCAGGCCATTGTGCGTATGCCGCTACTCCAGTCAGCCTTTGAGGGCGTCCGCAAGTGACCCTGGTGTACCCAGTGTAATATTTCCGGATTTCGGTGATTACTGTGCATTCAAAGAGACTATGTGTGACTGTTTCTTCAACCACCATGCAAGAGCTCTACACCCCTGTGCAGATCTTGCAGATAGCCCCCTGGCTATCGGTGATACCTATTGTGTTTGTTTGGTGATGGTCCCGTCACCAGGCGCAGGCTTTTCGTAATAATAATCGAGGGATCGAACCTGCGACACGCAGCGCAGCATTTTTTACTTAAAAAAAACATTTTTACAATCACTTTAGCTTCAAAATCTTTTCGCGAACAACTACTACGTCTACAAATAAAATAGACCAAAATCCCCGATTCCACAAACAAAACTTCGTACTAAAATTGAGGCCTCGCTACAGCGAATAACCCATTTCAATATGGATCAACCACGCTAACGTACGATCGTGTCTGTGCATGCCACAGCTTAAGGAAAAGAGGCACCTCCTCTATATTTATTACAAGCCCTTGATAACATGGAAAATAGGGGCATCAGTGAGTTTCTATAAAATTTTAGTACTAAATGTAGGAGCATAAAATCTTTCGATACGTCCACGTAAAGCCTGGTTGTAAAACTAGTAATGCTTATGTTTCTCATGGGAATGTCCTAGTTTATATAGGTGTAATATATGACACGTTTACCCGTTGTTCGTGAGAGGTTTTATGCGTGAGTAGTTTTTTATAGTCTTGCTTATATACTAAAAGTTTAAGAGGTTTTGTTGGTGAAAATGCAAATAGTCTGTAGTACATAATAATAATAGTCAGTTTTATGCAAAAATTAGGATAGTGATGGGCCAGATAATTTTTTTAGAATAAAAATATTTTATATCATATAAATTTTTGATTGTAAATATTTGACTACTCGGTTGGCGCAGTGGTTGAGCAATGGACTGCTGCGCTGCGTGTCGCGGGTTCGATCCCCGCTCGGAACAAATTTTTGTATGATACAGGTAGTTAGGTGTGACTTTAAATGTTTTTAAACGTACCTATGATCCAGGAGAAATTCCTATTATGGGGCAATATATTTTAAATAAAAAAAAGAAATCATAAATTTTGTTAATAAAATTCAAAAAAGTTTAAACTATGAAGTCATCCCTTTAAAAATGCATGACTTCCTATACAAAGTCTTCGTCTATCAGCAATTTAGTGACTTGCCTTTTCATAACTATTTAATTACAGGTATTTCAGTTAGTATGAAGCATAAAATTGAGCTCGACCGGGTTACCTAACTATGTAAGTTTTTAATTAAGATTAAAGGAATATGTTTGTTTGTTTGTGCTTTTTGTTCAAATGCAATATTTTATTATTGAATTTAAAACTCTGACTGCAATGTAACACGTATGTATAAAGCTTTGTCGAGGTTGCAAAGAGATACAACATACCGGAACATAAAAGGCAAACGAAGGAACATGGGTTTAGTCAATAAAAGTCACTCTCCCCCTCACTTTGCCCAGAGCGGGGGGGAGATTGTGATAACCTAAGCGATAGTCATGTTCATTCAACAGTGATTGTCTAGGTGGGACCATCAGGCTGCCAAGTTATAAATCTCAAGTTCGAACCCAAAGAACGCACCTCTGATTTTTTAGATTCATGTGCGTACTGTATAACTTGCTTTGTTGAAGGAACACTTTGTAGGGAAAGAAGCTTGGCATTTTTTTTCGGATAGATAGTCATCAAATAAATACATTAGACTTGTACTGACTAAAACCTACCCATTATTCTTTGTATTGCCTTTTATTTTCCGGGGCCGCGGTATTCTTTCGAACAACCCGCAACTCTGGCAGGATTGAAGCATGTCTAAGAGATTCAGATTCTATAAAGCGTGGAGAGCTAAGTCAAATGCCCATGGGCAGCATAAAAACTATAAAACCAGAGAAAGAGCTTTCCAGTTCTATAAACAAACTAGCTTTTGCCCGCGGCTTCGCTCGCGTTAAATTCGGGGTAACACAGTTCCCCATTAAAATAAATAGTAAATTAGTGCGATAGAATTTAATTAAGTAACCACATTTCCGAACAAACGATGCTCTTTCAACATAGTCTATGACTGTGAATGACGTTGACATTCGTTACGCGCGTTTTTTAAAATATGCAAAATTAAATGTTTTTTTTTTAAATTTTCTAAAACCGTTTTTTAATATTTTTTTCCGTAAGAACCTTCTACAGAGTATTAGAAAACTACAAAAAAATAATCAGCCAAATCGGTCTAGCCGTTCTCAAGTTATGGCGTGACAACGGGAAACGGGTTTCATTTTTATATATATAGATGAGTGAGATATTGAATGAAACTATATAGCAAATTCGATGACCCAATCGTTTCAGCCAAAGATAAAAAATGACATAAAAAAATTGTTTCATTGAATTTGCATTCATTTTAGATTTGTATATAAAAAACTTTTATTTATACACGGATATTTAAAACTGTATTTGTTCCTGAAACTATCGTACTACCAATATTCACTGTTCATGCTGCAGTATTGAAAATCTGTACACATTTACAGTTCCCGAAATTCAGCCTGAAGTTTTGTTTTTTCATTTTTCAATCCAGTTAGGATAGCTATACCAAACAGACGTAGCATGGATTTTTAAGGTTTGTCTATGAAAAAGTCTCCTAGGTTTTTTTTAATGTGCTTCGGATTACTTTTTAATCCCCGATCAAAAATTGGGATGAAATAAAATTATAAGACGCAACGACCGCGACGCTTATATGAAGTTCTACTTTTAAAAACGTAAATGGAGGTCTGTTGTGTCAAGTATTTTTAATTTTTTATTTATGTTTGTTCACCAATGAAAAGCAATCATCCCACATTTTAAGGGCTGTTAGTGTCAGTATTCTATATTCAAATGTGCTGATCGCGATCCAATCTGTTGATAAATCGTCCTTAATCTCAAAAAAAATATGAATTTAGATTAAGCGGTTAAATCCACGAAAAAAACGTCAGACAAACCCGCAACGGATTACAGTATTTAATAAAGCAAGCTATTGAGCTGTAAAAGAGTTTACGGCGACTCTGCAAAGCCAATTAGAAGCTTAAATTTATGGCAACCGTCTTACCATAAATTGTTACATTTTAATTTAAGTCCACTGGCCCAGTCCTACTTTGAAACTCCAACTTTGTAGTTGAATTCTGTAAGTCTTGCTACGAATTTATTACTTTTAGTGATGGGATTACGTGTTTTTTACGTCTTTGATACTTTTAATATATTGAATTACTAGCTTTTATCCCGCGGCTTCTCTAGTTTTGTTAAATTCGAGGTCACACAGTTCCCCTTTCCTGATTTGCAGATTCCTGCTACCTGTAGTTTTTGCCCCTGTGACTTATTGATTGTAATAGCACAGCTAAGTTTTCCCTTTTCTTCTCTCTTTCTCACTTATTTCTCAATTTTTTGAAAAAAAAATAGCCTATGTCCATCTCCAGGGTCCCAACTATCTCTGTATCAAAATTCATTAAAATCGGTTTAGCAATGAAGACGTAACAAACAAACAACCTCACTTTGGCTTTTTTAAGATTGTTATGATTTTGAAACTGTATTCATAAAGGTTAACTATCGGTTGTCTTAACTAAAGAGCGAATTTAGATTTAGCTACCGTATTTGTATACAGTTCATGTTCTTAGTCGTATGATACGCTTAATCACAGTCGCCTTTAGGAATATGCATAGCAAATATATGCTAATAAGGTTTTTTTTTTATATTTCTGAGTAAGAAATTTTCACATCTGTAATGTAGTTTGGCAGTCACAAGAATAACGCTTAAACGTAGGTGCTAAGATGTGTAAGGCCCATTTTCAGGCCTAAATCTAACGAAACGCCTGAGAATTGTGTTGAATCCCGTATTGTATTTTGTTGCATCAAATAAATTATTAATAAATATTTATATGGAGATTTTTTTATCCGTAAAGACCCGCCTGGTGTGGTTTGGGTTCGTCTGGTTTGTGTGTGTTTGTTGTGATCCATTTTTAGGGTTCTGTTCCTCAAAAAGAAAAAACCCCTTATTGGATCACTTTGTTGTCTCTCGGGAACGCCTAAAAGAATCGAGTTAAAATTAAAACCATATATTCAATTCTGTAGTCCCAAAAATCACCTCTTTAAGTCTGAGCAGTCAAAAGATATAGCTGTTCATGTCACAAGGTTGTACGGAACCGTCGGTGCGCGAGTCCGACTTGCTCTTGGCCGGTTTTTGATTTAGCGAACCGACTTTGTCAATGTTATCATCATAGACAACAAAGGCAGTGTTTACCAACTCATCATCTGCCTAGACTTTTCCCAACTACGTTGGGGTCGGCTTCTAGTCTTACCAGATGCAGCTGAATATCAGTATTTTACATAGAGCGACTGCCTATCTGACCTCCACAACCCAGTTAGTACTGGGTGATACGATACCCCTTGGTAAGACTGGTTGTCAGACTTTCGGGACACTGACTACCTGTAACGACTGTCAAAGATCTACAAATGACAGCCGGGACCAACGGCTTAACGTGCTTTCCGAGGCACGGAGGAAACTCTTTATGTAAGGGGTGGTCACCCATCCACAGACCAACCTAGGCAAGCGCGGCTTAACCAAAAGATCGACCCGAGCGGCTGCTATTATTTAGCCACGAGCTCCTCTAGGTTTAATATCATTAAATAAATCACATTGTATCACTTTGCATTACTTCTTCAATCTAAAAGTCACTTGAATTTATGCTAAACCATTCAGTTGTAAGAACCTTCTTACACCGTTTGAAGGTAGATTTGAATATGAAATTCCAATAAAATATGCACGCGAAAAAAGAAACATTTTAGGTACACCACAAACTTTGTTTGGGACTTTGCAATGATTTGTAACTTTATGATTTTGCTGCCGAATGTAAAATCTCTGTGAGCACGGAAGTGCTAAGTGAATTTGTGAGTGATTTTCATGAGTTGCACGTATTTTATTGCCTTTTTTATAGCTTGAGATATTGGGAGATGTTTCTTATGTTGAAACATGTGTCGCTAAATCATTTTTGATGTGGAGATAAGTATAATCTGTTGATCGTCTAGCTCTATTTACGAAAGGTTTTGTAAAGCAGTGATTTGATTTTTAAATGTATTTATTTTTAACCATAAACAAAACAGATAAATGAAATTCAGATCTATTTTAAAAGCATTAAAAAAAAAGATATTATTCGGTATTTTGTGCAGGCTATGGCGCCTTTATAAAACACAAGCCGGCGCCCACGGCTTCGCCGGACTGATATCAAAGAAAAGTATTCTATGTGTTATTCCAGACTATAATCTACCTCTGTGCCAAATTTCGTTAAGATCCGTTCAGTCGTTTTAACGTGAAAGAGTAACAAATATCCATCCATCCATCCTCACAAACATCCGCCTTTATAATATTTGTAGGAAGTGGGATAGCTGGCGCCCGTTGCTTCGGCCGCGTGATATCAAATAAAATGTGTCATGCTATGTGTTATTCCAGACTATAATCTACCTCTGTGCCAAATTTCATCAAGATCCGTTCAGCCGTTTTAACGTGAAAGAGTAATAAAGATGCATACATCCATCCTCAAAAAAAGTTCATTTATAAACGGTTATACACGTCTACAAAACTAAAAAGCATAAAAAGCTTTTAATCAATCTATAAGCTAAAAAATAAACTGTAATAAGAAACCATTACAATACTGATTAAATTGAAAATAAGCCGGGAAAGCCAGGTAAGTCTGTACAAACTTGCGACATAACTGTCATATCTTTTGACTGCGTAGACTAATGCCCCGTTCCAATAAACAAAAACGACTCGTTTTGCTTACGGATAGTTGTATTTTGACATAAGTCTCATAGAACTTATGTCAAAATACAACTACCCGTAAGCAAAACGAGTCGTTTTTGTTTATTGGAACGGGGCATTAGACGGTTGATTTTTCACAGCTCCAAGGTTTCAAGATTACAGATCTAAGTATGTAGTTTTAATTTCACTTGATACCTCTACGCATTCTTGATACTAAGAGACTTGACGGACAGAGAGACAAACGAACAACAAAGTGATCCTATCAGGGTTCCGTTATTTCTTTTAATGTATAGAACCCTAAAACTAGCTCCTAAAATCTAATATTAAATTACACACTTCATTTTCTAAAACAAAGTTATTTTAGGCATTAAAACCCCTGATTATTACCCCTATAAACAGAATCTAATCAAACAGACAAAGACATCCTTACTAATATTATAAAAGCGAAAGTGAGTTTGTTTGTTACCTCTTCACGCCTTAATGGCTAAACCAATTTTCATGAATTTTGGTACAGAGATAGTAGGGACCTAGGAGACGGACATAGGCTTTTTTTTTTAAAGTGGCATATGAGGGAGAAAGAGGGAAGAAAAGGGAAAACTTAGCATTGCTATTACAATAAATAAGGCGCAAAGGCAAAAACTATAGGTGTGTTACCTGTGTTACCCCAAATTTAACGCGAGCGAAGCCGCGGGCGAAAGCTAGTAACCTATAAAATCGATTTCTCAATAAAATTTAACACTTTGACACACTCCATAAAGTCATAAACTGGTAAAACTTAACGACGAAAAGAATTAGAGGCTGGCAGGGGTGTAGAGCTTAATTTCACGGGTTATAGGCCGTCTGCCTAGATATTTGATGTTTATGCCCCAGTATTACGGGACTCGGTCAACAAATTAAGTGGATATCTTCGGATGGGTCTTGGGGAAAGATTTGGGTGGATGCGGTTGATAATTCATTCGTTTCTGTAAAACCAATATAACAAGCAACATCACATCATATCGAGGCGACTCCTGGCCACCGTAGATGCGGATTTGTGGACGGTGAGCAATGGTTAGCATCGACACGGCCTGTCGTCACTAAACGGACGGACTGTCCGTCCGTTTAGTGACGACAGGCCGTGTCGATGACGACGACGATGATGATTAGTAGTGGTAGTTCCACGCGCGCCTCAAAGAGATGTCAGCAAAGCAGAGGGGCCTGCTAGGGCCGCTGTTTTTCGACAAAATAAATTTCACAATCTTAGACAAGCTAAGCTACTCCGAAATGTCAACATAAATTGGTCTTCCAGTCTAGTCCAACACTCGCTCCTCCCTTGTTCGACATTCTTCACTGACAGCTACTAATTTGTACGATATTAGATATTGATATCACAGGATAAATATTAACCAGTGAACCTACTGACTACATATATGTAACAAGCTGGTGCCTGCGGATTCGGGTCAAATAAATAGTCTAATGTGTTTCCAGGCTATAATCTACCTCTGTGCCAAATTTCATTAACATCCGTTTAGCCGTTTTGACGTGATAGAGTAACAAACATCCAAACATCCTCGCAAACATTCGCATTTATAATATTATATAATATATTTAGTAGGATGAAAATTAGCCTAGAATGAATAAACTCTTTGCATGTATAAAAATTGTTCATAACTAATTCAAATACTGTTTCACTTCAACATAATTTTATTAACAATACACAGTTATACACAACAATAATAACTAGCTCACTTCGTAGCTCAGAGATGACTCCCCCGAATAACTTGTGGGGATTATTTATATGCATAAGCAAGTTATTGGAAGTACCCACTCATCTCATAACCAACGTCATTTTACCGCCATTACCGTACCGGAACTCAAAATTGAGCCACGAATTTTAAAATCAACATAACTTATAGAACACTGAACAATAATGAATGTTATAGTTAAATACAAACTTCCGTAATTCAACAGGTTTAGAAACAATTCACTACTTATTTTTAATAAATTTGGCAAAAGTATTTTAAAAATGCACAGAATTTAATAGAAATTCGAACATGAATTTTAAGTAAGCTAACACATGTATGTGTGCCAATTTGTTCTCAGTTGAAATACTGTATGTTAATATAACTGTATACTGTGTCCATACGTCACGCGCCGTAGGCCCCGTTGTCCGTATTTATTTCTCTAGGATTAATAAACCGATGGATATCAATATCAGTTAATTGTTTTCGCGATTGCTTATTAACTATTGGGATACTTCAGTGTTCATATATTGATGGATATATAGGTATGTTGATAGATATTAAGGAATCAATCTTTACTTTTATGTTTTTTTATAAGCTTTATTTACTTTTCTCCTCACTTATCCATTTTTAAATATTTCCTAAAAAATATATTTATAAATAACAGGAACAGGAACTTGGAACAGGGTCCAAGTTAACGGCAGTCAGGCCTCCAGAGAGAGGAACCTCCTAACGATACGAGCCGTGTCCAAGAGTACCGCTTTCTGAATCAAACCCTTGATCCAGCCGTCTAACGAAAGCCTCCTCAGGTGTAGGTCGACGCTCTTGGCAATAAATTCGTTGGCTGTAACGACTATCGGCACAATGACCACTGATTCTACATCTCACATATTGACAACCTCGCGAGCTAAGTCAATATACATGATTTAGTACAAAATAAAATATGTATTATCCTTACTAATATTATAAAAGCGAAAGTGAGTTTGTTTGTTTGTTACCTCTTCACGCTTTAATGGCTAAACTGATTTTGATGAATTTTGGTACAGAGATAGTTGGGAACCAGGAGACGGACAAAGCATATATTTTTTTTAAAGTGGGATGTGATGGAGAAAGAGGGGAGAAAAGGGAAAACTTAGCGTTGCTATTACAAATTAATATGGCGCAAGGGGAACTGTGTTACCCCGAATTTAACGCGAGCGAATTACCTACACTACCTACCTACTAAATATTTGAATGACCTACAGGTATGGCTGTTCGTGCATGTGAATTTAAATATTTTAAAACCGATTTTGAATAAAATCCCAGTGTGATAAAACGTTATTTTCATTTATTGAACGCTTATTTTTAATCAGTGAAATGTAAAATTAAAAACCAATTAATGTTGTTGAACAGAAAGAGGAGATGGCAGGGGGTAATATTTTTTTTAACGGAATTCCTCCTGTGTCGTGGGTACGTTTACAAACATTTCAACTAACAGAAACAAACAGGCAGACCCGGAAACATTTATATTTGTTCCGTGCGGGGATTGAACCCGCAACATGCAGCGCAGCAGTCGATCGCTCAGCCACAGTGCCAACCGTGTCGTCAAATTATAATAACAAAACCTAATAAAACTCTAAAGTTGCTTAAAAAGCATAATCAGAGCTATAGTGTGCCATAACTCACTAGGATTTTTTTTTAACAAAAAACCGCCTCATAACTAATGCAAACATTAATCAGCCATAAAAAAACGTTCCATTACTAAACAACTCCTCAATTTACCAGCACCGCTGTCTCTGCCACACCCCTCACAGATGATCTAACGGCGAAAGCCATTTTGGAAACAGATCCATTCGCTGAAACCCGTTCCATTACCGTGATTTATTCAATTATTCAACGACAAATGAATAACCGTGTTTTTTTTGCTATGTAAAAGCTTTGCGAGGGAAAAAAGGATTATATGTTCCAACAACGACGCGCGACGGTATGAAATAGAATGTTATTTTAACGTGTAAGTTTGAGACTGAGTTTTAATGGAAGTTTTCTATGTGTTGGGTTTTAATTAATTTGGTTAATAGTAGTTTTTTCTTTATTGCCATAAATACTTTTCTAGTCAACATCACATCAGTCTCATTTGTATTGTATTGTATTGTATTGTATTGTATAACGGGCTGGTGTCCGCAACTCCACGTCTGAGGCGCGTATTTTGCGTATGGGTGGGAATATTATTCGATCCACCCCAGCTCCGCGAAAAACGTCAGCAGCGCCTTGGTGTTGCTGACGATCTCGCGAAGAGTACCTGGGTTACCGAAGTACTTTGCCCTGTATGGGGCAACCTCTGGGCAGTGCAGAAGCACGTGGGCTGCTGTTTCGTCTACCTCCATGCAGGCTCGGCACAGTGGGCTGTCTGTGACTCCTAAGACAAAGAGGTGTTTATTAAAAGAGCCATGGCCAGTAATGGCTGCTGTAATTGTGCGCAGCTGTGGTTTTGTCATCCGTAGCGCCTGTTTAGTGAAGCGGCCGTCGATACTAGGAAGAGCTTCCTTGGCCTGCCTGCACTCACCGTGGTCCAGCCACAGTTTGTGGTGTTGTTCTCTGGTGCGTTTCCTTACCAGTGTACGTAGGTACCCAAATGGTAGTGGCACGATAGGTGCGGGTCCCACTGGTACCATGCTCGATCCCCTTCTAGCAAGTTCGTCCGCAGCGTCGTTGCCTCGGGAGTCGCTGTGTCCTTTGATCCATTGGATAGTTAATTTGTTGAGATTACCAACCTTATTTGTATTGTACAAGTCAACCTTACTACTACGACACAAAGTCGCTGTCAATATCAAATACAATATATAATGATCCAAATCATTATGTAGAACATTATGTCTGTTACTAGAACCTAGTTAATGCCGGCACCGTTGGCGCAGTGGCTAAGCGATCGACTGCTGCGCTGCGTGTCGCGATTTCGATTCCTGCACGGAAAAAATATTTGTATGACCTGCAGATAGTTGGTTCGGGTCCGGCTGTTTGTGTATGTGAGTTTAAATGTTTGTTAACGCACCTACGATACAGGAGAAATTCTTAGAGTGGGGCAACGTTTTAAAAAAAATAAGTGCCACATTGTGCATTTCGTTGATTTCTGAAAGTTTCAGTTATTCCCGCGTATTCGTCGCTCAGGAAAAGTAATCACAATACGGGTTCATAATCCTATTTTCATAGTAAAAGTGAGTGGACAGTGAAACCATTCGCATGCCAATTTAAGTTTCCATTTGCGTAACAGCCAATCCGAACTGAAACCGCGAACGAAATCCATTTGATAAAATACGTGCCAACCCTAAAAAAAATATTATTTTAGTCCCTGAAAAAATAGCACTAAAAGCTGGGGTTGTGGGACCTGCCGGGGTTGCGGGTTGTTCGAAAGAGATACCGCGGCCCTGGAACATAAAGGGCTATAGAAGGACCATGTCTAAATTTTAGTCAGTACAAATCAGAAACTCCCCCTATTCCGCCCAGAGCGGGGGAAGTTATTTGATAATTTCCATCCGCAAAAAAACCCTAAAAAAATATTATTTAAGTCCCTGAAAAAGTAGCATTAAAAGTTGGACAACTTTACCTCAATTGTTGTAAATCTGAGATATTTTGGAAGGTTTTAGGACTTTGATAATAACGTAAAAGTATTGATTGAGAGTAGCGATTATACCGAAAAGTAGGCTGTTTCAATGTACTAAAGATTAATAGGGTATAAAATTATTCGTAAGGCCTGCCACGTTTTATGAGAGGTTGAATCAAAGGTACCCATCGAATTGGGTTTTGATAAGGAAAATGAGATGAAAGGCAAATGGATGGGGCTTTTAAATGTAGGGTGTTAATTTAAGATGACATGACAAGATTGACACTTATAAGAAAAAAAATATTTTAGGAAATCTTTTCTGCCATGTCTGAGTTGGTCTGTGGATGGGTCAAATAACGTCATCAAATTCCCCGCTCTGGGCGGAGCGGGAGGAAGCATCAGAACGCTTCCTCCAAGGGAGGAGGGGGGGAGCGGGCCACGCCACAAGCAAGCCACTAGGTACTACCTGTAACGACTGACAAAGATCTACAAATGACAGCTCGGACCCATTGGTCCGAGCTTCCTCCGTGCCTCGGAAAGCACGCTAAGCCATTGCTTAGCGTGCTTTCCGAGGCACGGAGGAAGCTCGGTATGTTATGGGTGGACTGGACACCAATCCATGGACAACCTAGGTAAGCGTGGCTTAACCTCCAGATCAACCTGAGCGGCTGTTTTATTTTTAGCTCGGACCCCGGAACCCGAGAATCGAACCTAAGACACAATAAGTAATTGAAAGCACTTTCAACTCATAAAAACATTAATTTCAGAATAAGACACTACAATGCAAAAGCGACTCTCCCTCGTTCAATTAAAGTTATACATAAATTAAAACATCGCTGTTTTTACGGCAATCATTTGAAGTTGACACGGACAGAATGACATTTTAATTACGTTCACCCCTACTTTAATTGTGTAAAGTAAGGGAAAGTCAGTTGTCAATTGAAACGAGAACCTTAGGGTTGAATAAACTGCAATTTTTTTTTAAACGTTTTCCCGCCTTAAGAATTGCAGGTTGTTCGAAAGAGAAACCACAGCCTCGGAATAAAAAGAGCAAAAGAATAAAACTGGATAGTTTTTAGTCAGTAAAAATCTGACGCTCCCTCCAGCTCCGCCCAGAGGGGGTGAAGTTATTTAATGATTTTCCATCCCAAAAACACGGTTGTGTAGAATAACAATGTCAAAAACGGTTCACGTCCAAATGTTTTAGACGTGAATCTCGAAAAATCCTAAAAAAAGATGGCGTCCCCCATGGCGACCATAACACCATTTCCTCATACACTCTAAACGACATACCGGCCGGCGACAAAAACCAACTTTTTTTATCCGTCAGTTTTTAATTGACTATGCGACGGTTCGGTCACAAAGATAAATGAACATGAAATGAAACTAAGCCTTTTTGCTACCTTTCCAAACAAAAATAAACTTTGGAAGACAAAAAATAGAGTCTAATTTCGTTGCTGAGTTAATTATGTGGCTACAAACCTTGGTTTTAGGCTGGTTTTGACATAAACATGTATTTGGTGTGGCCTGGCCCATTGTGTGCTTGTATGAATCGTACGTTAGTCATTCATGATGTCACACGTATGATAATAATAGATAATGTACAATTAAACCATTCTTTGGAATACATTATTTGGAAATGTCGTCGTATTTTTATAAATAAATCTAAATTTACAAATTTTTGTGCGAGTTCAGTGTGAGGAAGTCTGCCATCATAAATAACGCATAACATAACATAATATTAGCCCCCAAAGGGTTGGGAAGTAGTGAACCTAATAGTCCAGCAACATTTTGGCAGTTGTGTTTATGCCCTATGACATGAATAGGGAACTTATTGCCCCAACCAGGCACAAATCCAGAGTCCATGACTGTTACTGACAAACTTCTGATGGAAAAATCTAATACAGGTTACTCGCCCTGGGAAACTAACCCAGGACATCATATACAGAAGTCGCTCTTGCGAGCACTAGACCAACGGAGCAGCCATAAATAACGGATTGTCCTACTATATAGTGAGAATGTTTGTGAGGATGGATGTGTGGATGTTTGTTAATTTTTTACGTTAAAACGGCTGAACGGATCTTGATGAAATTTGGCACAGAGTTAGATTTTAGTCTGGAATAACACATAGGATACTTTTTTTCAATCATCAGGCGGACGAAGCCGCGGGCGCCAGCTAGTATTAAAATAGATTTCAACAAAACCATTACCCTCACTTTGAAGTCCACCACAGTAGGGTAAAAACATGAGCAAGTTTTATATTATCATGTGATGACGAAAAAGAAAGTTCAATTTATACCGTTTCAAAAAGCAAAATCACATCAAACGATGGTGTAAGTGTTCCTACAGAGAAGGGCCCTTGCAGTTTCCTTGAAGTTAATTTCTATAGCACTTCATTTTAAAGAAAAAAGTGCTTTATAGAATGAGGAAAATCATCAATGGAATCGATTAATCATTAATGAAGTCAGAGATTTTCGAGAAATTGTGGATTGCGGTTTATCTTCCTTTTTAGTGGTGGTCCGATAAAGAATAATATCATTATCATCTGCCTAGCCTTTTCCCAATAATGTTGGGGTCGGCTCCAGTCTTACCGGATGCAGCTGAATATCAGTATTTTACATGGACCGACTGCTATCTGACCTCCATAAGCCAGTTAGTACTGGGTAATACGATACCTCTTGGTAAGACTGGTTGTCAGACTTTTGATACATTGACTATCTCTAACGACTGTCAAAGATCTACAAATGACAGCCGGAACCAAGAGCTTAACGTGCTTTCCGAGGCACGAGGGTAACTCGGTATGTAACGGGTGGTCACCCACCCACAGACCAACCTAGGCAAGCGCGGCTTAGCCTAAAGATCGACCTGAGCGGCTGTTATTATTTAGCCACGAGCTCCTCCGACACAAACAGCCATATGTTTTGACTGTGTGCTCTTAGAGAGTTGATTTTATAGAGCACAAAGGGACCACAGAGTTGAGTATTTGGTTTTTCAGCTCGATACCCCAATGCACTCCCGAGAGGGTCTTAACAGACACACAGACAGACAAACAGAGAGCCGGACGTCCTTTTGTGGTGCGAAACACTAATGAGGACAGGTACTAAACGTAAGAGAATATCTTGTTACCAAATCCCAACTTATTTATTTTTTAAAGACTTTATCTTTGTCCTTGACACGATTGACCATGTGACTGAGCGATTGGTTGCACGTGTATGATTTCGATTTTCAGGGCGGGTTTTGCTTAGCTTGACTCGAATAGATTTATTCGAGTCTTGCGCTAATAGGCATCTATCTATTCCTGTCCTCATGACAAAGTTAAGGTCAGGAGTTAGCCATTTAATATTACAAAAAAAAATAAACATTAGTACGCTCTCCTTTTCTATGACTCAATTATAACTGAAAGAAAGAAAACATGTTTATTTGTTTTTTAAATAAAAAAAAAATGCAATCCTTAACAATGAAAATAAAAAAAGGCAATGTTGTGTGTCTCACGGTGCGCCATTAGCAAAACGTAGGCATTTTATTGATTTTCTCCTATCGTTTTTCTCTTATCGTTTTATGAAGTTATTAGCTGGCGCCCGCAGCTTCGCCCGCGTGTATCGAAAAAAATATCATATGTGTTATTTCAGACTTTAATCTACCTTTGTGTCAAATTTCATCAAGATCCGTTCAGCCGTTTTGACGTGAAAGAGTAACAAACATCCATACATCCATACATCCTCACAAACATTCCCATTTATAATATTAGTAAGATGAACATTTTGGTACCCTCAATACCATGGAATATATCTTAGTTAACCAACAATTGAACAAAGAGGAAATAGTTTTGAATTTTTTATGTAAACATATTAATGGTATGTAGCCTCACTCCTGTTGGTGTTTAATAACATTTTCCAGCTGGTCTTTTCCCCTCGAGTGTCAATTATAACGAAAAGCTGTGTATATTTACACATGCCATAGTCGCGTGACTAACGTGATGGTTACCAAGCTATAATAAGGTTTTACTGAGCAAAAGGAAACATAGTAAAAATATAATTAACACCCTTTGCTTAACGACTGAGGATCGATAACTGTGATTACTTTCATTAGTGGTTAAAATTTTATGAAAGTTTTACTAGAAAACTGAAATTCATTTTGGAATTATAAATTGAAGAAGGATTTTTTTTTGTCTATAGCGGTGATGTTCGTTTGGGTCGATCTTAAGGTAAAGCCGCGCTTGCCTAGGTTGGTCTGTGGATGGCTACCCGTAACATACCAAGTTTCTTTCGTGCCTCGGTAAGCACGTTAAGCTGTTGGTCCCGGCTATCATTTGTAGGTTTTTGACAGTCGTTACAGATAGCCAGTGTCCCAAAAACCTGATAACCAGTCTTACCAACGGATATCGTTTTATCGAGTTATAACTGGTTTATGGAGGTCAGATAGTAGGTAGTCGCGCCATAAAACACATTATATGTATTTATATATAAGTATTTGTTTTTTAATGAAGCTGTTCATTTTGAAAAATATTACACTACAGACTACCTACAGTATAACTATCTTTCCTCCTTTAAATCCATCCAAAGGTTGTCTTGAAAAGATCGGTTTTAGCGATGAGACCGCCTATTGTGTAACCCTATTTATAAGTTGTATACTTACTGTTATTCTTGTAATTTTCCTGATTTGCAGTACAGTACCTGTAGTTTTTGCCCTTGCGCCTTATTTATTGTAATAGCAAAGCTAAGTTTTCCCTTTTCTTCCCTCTTTCTCCCTCATTTCTCACTATAAAAGGGGTGGGGGTTAGAAAGAGACAAAAAGTTGCCTATGTCCCTCTCCAGGGTCTCAACTATCATTGTACCAAAATTCATCAAAATCAGTTTAGCCATTTAGGCGTAAAGACGTAACAAACAAAACAACAAAGTTTCGCTTTTATAATAATAATAAAATCGCAATGGCATTCACGTAGGTATTTTGCGCTTTATGCAAAGTGACTGAACAAACAAAAATGGAACATAACTTTTTAACTGTAAATTATTGCACCGACATTCTCAAAGTAAAAAAGTTTTGAAATGACCTCGTCTCTCATATACCCCTATTCGATTTGCTTACTTCCAAGGGCAACCTTCATTTACAGGCTGTCTAAGTAATAGTAAAACATAGTACAGTGGGTGATAACTTGAGTCAATACCTATTAAAACAACATACTATATGGTTCTCAAAATATTAAGGATGTACAGTTACATTTTTTTTTGTAAAATATCGAAATATTTCTTTTTTGAATCGGATTTTTAAGTATCTTGTGATGTCAGAAAAGCAAAGGGGACCTGAAGGGCCACGGACTGCCAGGGTTTAAGGGTTGTTCGACAGAGATTTCACGGCCCTGAACACAAAGGGCAAAAGAAGGAACATGGACGGGTTTTTGTCCCAAAAGTCTAACACTCTCTTCCGCTCCGCCCAGAGCGGGAAAAATTAAAAAAATAGAAAGTGTCTTGTATTTTATTTCCATCAAATTATTCGTGAATAGTGAATGCTAAAAACACAGTAGGCTTGAACACAATTCAGCAACAACAACTCTCGAAATAGTAACCAGAAACCACAAAGCGATCATGCCAAAACTCCAACACAATTTGCCAAATTAAATTTTCAAAAAGTCGTATCTCGTAATCAACTCAGGCTCAGATGTGGGGGCTTTAGATGCCAAGGGTGCACCCCTCCCCTCCCCCCGTTTCAGACACACAACTGAATTATGTAAAACTTTTAATTGTCCTCTCGTCTCACCTTCATTAAAATTCGAGGTGTTTTGTTTGGACGCAAAAACTTAGTTGTTCCATTTTTTCCCGTTGTTTTTGAGATGTTAAAAAGTCATTTTGACAGATAACCTGGCAGTGTGATTAATTATTACGTGTACAGCGTAATGGAAATGTAAAGTAAATTTACGTACGTTAGGTAATGAAGTAAAAGGTTTGTCGTATTGAAGTTAATGTAGCTTGTTAGAATTACTGTGTTGAAAGGTTTGGGAAGCAAAAATCATGACGCGTTCTGTAATTCCGCGGAACGCCTACATGTAATGTGTCAGCCACACTTTGCTTTCTATTTTTCCGATTTATTCTCTGTGCCCAATTTGACCTTTCTTTTTAGAAAACTTTTGTTTTTCGTAATGAAATTTACAACTTTTTTCTATAATACGGTGTTAATCTTCATTATTCGTCATGATTTTAATCGAAAAACATTTTCAGTTCGTTTGTCATCGGTACACATTAAAAGCAAAAAAAAATTGAAATTAAATTTATTTGACGACTTGGTTGGTTTCTAAGCGTTTGACTGCTGCTCTACGTTTTGCGAGTTCGATCCCCGCTTAAAAACAAATATTTGCATGACCTATAGATAGTTTTTCCAAGTCTTTTGTTTGTGTATGTAAAACGCACTCACGATACAGGACAAATTCTTAGCGTGGGGCAAAGTATCATAAAAAGAAAAATAAAAACACCACCGACGCCGACTCAACGATAAATGTATGATTGTGACGTAGAAACAAAAATAAAAAGAAGATTTGGAGCATAACGTTCAATACTTTGTTGTTTGCAAGCTGTCTAGTTCAATCAACATCGATCGCTTGCAGCAATGACCACAACGACTTTCTCGATATCTTCACAAACAAGATTCGCAGAAATTCAACCATTTGCCAAATCTCATAAAAGGGAAACTTTTCCCCACTCCGAACTCTGATATTTTCCATTAAATTCGACTTTGCATGGAGATACGGCCTGATCGTTTTATGAAGGGTGCGATAAGGCCAACTTATGATTATTTTGTTACCTTACGTCACTCAGGTATTCTTGGGCATTTTTCTTTTTGTGGCACGCAACTACCCTGTTTGAGACTCAATTTGTGTTATGTTGATTGTTATATTTTTTTGAGCTGTGTTTTGGAACGTTCTTATGTGATTTGGTTGGTATCCCTAGACAATGGGCGTTGTCAGTTGTGACTGGTCTTTTTTCAGTAGCCACGGCGTATTTGAATTAATTATTGAATTTTTGAATTGTCATTTTTTGTCTTTATTATGGACACTTTTAACGTACACGTCTTGCTACATCGTTCTCACATATTTTACTATCTCAAGGTTAATCCCAAAACACGGCCAATGGGATTTTTAAAACCACGCTACGATATAAACATAATAGCTAAACAATGGGTCAAACCGCTGCGCATAGCCAGTTCACTCACTCATCTCTTTAGTGTCTGAATGCAACTCTTTACTGACTAACTGCTTGACATTCTTCCACAAACGTCAACCAGCCTTAGTTTCTTCTATCCAATTGATCCCAGCCATATATGTTAGTTTATTTTTTACTCCTTTATCCTCTCACTGGAATGCCACAATAAATATATTCGTCAGGAAGGCGCAGCGTTAGAAGGCTTCCCAAAAAAGTGAAATGAAAATCCAACAACCTAGTAAAGTTAGTTACCTTGTTGGATCAGGAGCTGAGTGGAGCTTTGTTGCTAATTATACTCTACCTCCTATCCTGCCCCCTGAGCCAAAAAAAAACCCATGGTCTACATAAGGCCAACAGTATGAGTACTGTAGGAACTAATCTAAAATACGTTAATAAAGCACATAATAATATAATTATATTTTATAGATACACGTCACACTTCTTATTTCAATCCTATTCTATGTTTTTCTTAGTCTTTAAAACGACCTGAGTATTGGAACGTTATGGCCAACCAGCCAGCGTTGGTTAAGGTATAAAACCTCTTAGGTACGTAATGTCCTTTTATTTGGCATTGTTCGTCGTGTCATTGAGCTCATTGAGTTATAAGTCGAGCTGCACGATAACTGCCAAATACTTGTTGTGACGTGACAGGTCTACTCAAATATATATGGTTCTTAAAAAGATTAAGTCAGACTTTAATCTGCATATTTCTCATTTAAGTTGACCAACATTTTTGTTTAGGCCTTAAAAAAGACTAGGTACATCTGAATTGGTTTCGGCTGTTTCTTCTCAGATTAGTTACGTACGAAACACCGGCCTTTAGATTTAAAAAACAAACGACGTGTTTGTAGAACATACTTGCAAAATAAGCAATTTTTATCTTTTATAGAAGTTAAACAGAATAATCAATAGATTAACCACCCAATGTAAGCCAGAAGACAAAGATCATTAATTAAACATCAAAATTTACATGTTAATTTAAGCTGCTCCTAAACATTTTCTCGCGGCAATATTTAAACTCTGTTTTAATAAATATGAAGTGGATGATGACATAACGCTTCGCCTACGCCCATGATTTGATCCCTGGTTTATTTTGCAAAACTATGTAGACCCCCCCTACCCCCTTTCCCTAGTCGGATCATAAACTAATTTAATTAGATGCTTCAGTTTAAAATCTACGTAGTTGTTTATAAACCTATACTAATATTATAAAGCTGATGAATTTGTTTGGTTTAACGCGCTTATCTTACGAACTAATTTCATGGAGTTTCTTGCCTATTCTTCTTCATAGAGATCTACGCTTTAGAATTGGCAACTACAGTACTTTCACAAGTTATTATGTCTTGTGACTGGGACTGTTGCAGCATCTTTTTTGCTTATATGACATTCGAAAGTGCCTGTTATGGTCTAATTGAAATAAATGCTTTGAGATTGAGACTACTAATAGGAATTTAAGAAAACTTATAGCGTTGGATAGTCCTATTATTGATGAAGGCTATGGGTTATATAACATCACGCTATGGAACTTAAAAGCTTTTTATAATTGTCAGTCAGTTTATCTGTCATACGGTAAAAAGTCTAAGTTCTTCAAAGGATTCACGCTTCAAAAATGGAATAGTAACAACCAGAAACTAATAGACAGGATACAGGAATCGGAAAGTAATACATTGAAAGGACAAACAGATCAAATTAGGACAAAGGACATCATGAACAAGTCAAATAAGCTATCATCTAGAACAGTATATCAAATTAGGACAAAGGACATCATGAACAAGAACAACACAAATAAGCTATCATCTAGAACAGTATACAGTAGTTGTTTTATTTAAGACCCTACTAGTATACACAATAAGGTCAAACTTTAAATGATGTGTGTCGTCTCCGGTGTTCGGCATTTGATATTTAACTCTGCCTATTTAAAAAAAAAACGTTGACCCTTACTAGGAATTTGTCCTGTACCGTGGATGCGTTTACAAACATTAAACTTACATTCACAAACAGCCAGACCCGAAACAACTACCAGTAGGTCTTACAAATATTTGTTTCGTGCCGGGATCGAACCCGCGACACGCAGCGCAGCAGTCGATCGGTCAGTCACTGCGCCAACCGTGCCGTCAATATTCTCTGGCTATCATTTGTAGATCTTCGACAGTCATTACAGCTAGTCAGTGGTACGGACGAAAGTCTTAACAAAAATCTTACCAAGCGGTATCCTATTACTCAGTACAAACTGGGTTGTGGAGGTCAGATAGTCACTCCATGTAAAATACTGGAATTCAGCAGCTGGGTTAGACAGGAAACCTACTTCAACATAGTTGAGAAAAGGCTAGGAATAGGCAGATAGAAGATCCGACTAAAACTCTTTTGTAAGTTATTAATTCTATATTATTTTCAATGCTCTTCGAGTTCAATACAACAATGCATTGAGGATGCTGCTGGAGCTGCCACGCTTCTGCAGTGCGTCGGGAATGTTTGCTGATGCGCACACTGCTGGTTTTGTTTACGTCTGATCGCTATCAGACGTAAACGTGCCACGTTGCTACTGTAGAGGGTCCGGGGCAGCTCGAACAGTCTCCTGAATGTCTCCTGAATATGCGCGTTTTGTCGAATCTACATGTTTTACTAACATAGTTTTCTAAGTTACTGTGTACTTATAAAATATCTAATATATTATAAAATTTCCGTGTCACAATGTTAGTTACCGTACTCCTCCGAAATGGCTCGACCGATTCTTATGAAATTTTGGGTACATATTGGGTAGGTCTGAGAATCGGCTAACATCTATTTTTCATACCCCTAAACCTCAGCGGGTGAAACCGCTGGGCACAGCTAGTAGATGTATAATTTCCGAAATAAAATGTGATTATATTATTATTATACATTAAAATTAGAGGAACATATAAAACACACAAAGTAGCTACTGGTGTTTGAATCGATCGAGTTTATAATTATGCTTACTCATAGTTGGGAAATAATCGCGGTTGGGGTGAAGGCCATTGCTACCTATTTACGAACTAATTATAACACAATATAATATATTTTTGACGCCCTGTAATTTACCATTTTTTACTTGTACATGTTTTTATTATTAGTTTGTGTCTATTTATAATATTGATTTTCAAAATAATTGTATTTAATGTTGTTTGTGTAATGTTTTTATTGAATAATAGTGAATCAAGATTAAGTAGTTTTTGAGTTACTATACTCTATAATGTATATCTATAAGGCAAAGTATAAATATATACTTTGCCTTTTTTTTGGGGCGGGGGGGGGGGGGGGGGCTTGTCAAACTTTTACTGACTAAAACCCACCCATGTTTCCTCTAGTGCCCTTTATGTTCCGGGGCCGCGGTATCTCTTTCGAACAACCCGCAACCCCGATATACTTTGGCTTGACTTTGAAAAATTATAACACATGGTTCATTATTATTTTGTTCGTGATTAGTTTTCCAGGGTTAAAAAAGGATATTTTATTCTGAAAGCTTCATCTGTAACTTTGTGAAAAAAACTTAGAAGTTATATTTTACCCTTGCTGGAGGCTTTACTGACAAGAGAGTCTGGTTAAGCAGCTAACAACCGCATTGGTTGAACTGCAAGATGCCGTTAAAAAAAAGGTTTCCGATTAAGTTGAAATTTTGCATACCTATATGTTTAGTTTGAATGGCACCGATGGTTAGGTCACGTCAGTCTAGTCTTCTTATTTTAAAAAGTAGGCATAAGATCACTTTGCGTAAACAAATAGTTCTTTCACTAAGCAAAACAAATTTAAATTATAACGACATACATTAATATCAATCAAATTGATTTGTTTTGTGTGTGAAATCAACATATAACTTCTTCCGCTTTGGACGGAGCGGGAGACTTTTGCTGACTAAAACCCATCTATGTTCCTTCCTTTGACCTTTGTGTTCCAGGGTTTAAAAATGATATTGACTAAAACATAAGGTTGCCAGTATAACATAATTTAATAATATAAAAATAATACCTATATGAACTAAAAGTATATCATACTGGTTTCCTGTGACATCAGGGTGACTCAAACTTTTTTATATTGCAGAAATCATGGTTTTGTGAAAGGAAAGCATGTAGAAGACTAAAACTAAGATATAAAGGTCACTTTGAACGATCTAGCTAAGCATTATATTGTCAGTGACTTGCGAAGTACGCGCTCGACATAGAGACGAGAACGTGTCTAAACCAAAGCAAGCTAAGTAACGTTTACAGAACTGAGTCAAATACTAAAAACGATCTCGAGTCTAGTTTTATCAGCCATTGATAAATTGCTGTAAATTGTGTATATTATGTAAAATATTTAGTTTTAATTTCTATAGATACCAATTTTATTGGAAAGGTACGGTTTGGGTGCATAGCATGCTTCTTATTATTGTTTTTCCTGCATATGCATATTTTAGCGGGCGTGAGAGCGAAGCTACATACAAGCCTGGATCTTTTTTAATTAAATAAATATCTAAATAAATATCTTGGGACAACTCACACACGGCTATCTGATCCCAAGCTAAGCAGAGCTTGTGTTATGGTAACCAGACAACTGATATACATACTTATGTAATTTATAAATACATACATATTATAGATAAATCACACCCAGACACAGAACAAACAAACATGCTCATCACACAAAGTTTGTCCTGGGTGGGAATCGAACCCACGACCTCCGGCTCAGCAGTCAGGGCCACTAACCACTAGACCAACAGGCCCGTCAATAAAATAAAAAATATTGTATTCTTCTTTTTAATTTACTAGGTGGCCCCCGCAGCTTCGCCCGCATGATATCGAAAAAAAATCATTCATCAAGATCCGTTCAGCCGTTTTGACGTGAAATAGTAACAAACATCTATACATCTATCCAACTTCACAAACATTCACATTTATAATTTTAGTAGGATTTTATAATTTAACTACCTGGCGCCCGAGGCTTCGCCCGCGTGATATCTAAAAAAATATCCTATGTGTTATTCCAGACTATAATCTACCTACCAAATTTCATCAAGATCCGTTCAGCTGTTTTGATGTGAAAGAGTAACAAACATCCATAAATCCGTATATCAATACATCCATCCATCCTCACAAACATTCACATTTATAATATTAGTAGGATTTATATTATAAATAAAATTGGTCACGCCTGTTTTACAAGATTTCCAAAGGTTAAGACAGAGTTGTTCGTAAAAGTACACCAACATTTCGCTCGTAATATTTTTTATATGTAATAATAGGCGAGGAAATAAAAAAAAACAGAAATATGTGATCTCCGTAACTCAAAAAAATATCAGATAATTTAACAATTTTCGTTCCAATTTTCCACATTATACTTACAGATATACCTACCCACAAATAAAGCCCCTACTCCACGGCACAGCGAACATTCTCGCGTGATTGACACAATACACGAAATGTTAACAAGCCGCGTTTGTGAGTGACAGACTATTGTAGTTAATATTAATAGCGACGCCATTGAACACGCTGATGGCTTGTCATTACTGGCAAGTGCGTACGAGGGTTTTGTCACCATTATTTTTTTTGGAATTCTGGTGAATTTGGGCGTTGATATTTGCAAAAATCAATTTTGGAATGAGGAGTGAAAGTGTTGATCATGTTTAAATTCATGTTTATGGTGTGTTCAGACTATTCCGTGTCTGAAAGGAAACGCAAATGTTAATTTAAAAAAAAAAATGTTTTGCGAAGCGTCAGTGTTATATGATTACAGTTCGGCGGGCCCGAAAAAAGAGTTATGCTGGGAACATTTATTATGCAAACTGCCAGTCTTTAGGATTCGCTGCCGGCTTTCGGTTAACTGTTCTTTGTATGTAATCTAAATCACTCCAGAGTTTGATTGAATCGGTTTATTTTAAGCAAGCGAAACGCAAACCTATTTTTAGTATTAAGCAATAAAATAAAACAATGGCTTCTGTGGTCTCATAGAATTATTTACAAACTTGTAAATATAATTGTACCACGCTTTTGTAGCACACAGCGGGAAAGAGCTACGGCGTAGCGCCGTCAGCATGCTACGGCGTAGCGGCGTCAGTTTGTTACGAAGTAGCTCGGATTGATCGATCTGCTACCATACATGCAAACCATAATGATTTTAAAGAGTTCTACGTTCACAAGAAAAGCAGCTCAAATTACGATTATTAACAGTAAGTTTTTTGATATTTCTTTGGCTGTGTTTAAAGTAAAGTGAGCTTGAAGCAAATCTTTGCAAAAAAAAAACTTAATCTAATCAAACCGTTCTTAAAATTGAAGATCTCCAAATTGTAGTGTCCTCTCTATTTACCTACATATTTTGATGATGCTTACATAAATTTGAAAGTCAAAATATTCCAGACTTTTAAACATTGACACTTCAACTTGAATAATTGACTAAGTTTGAGTCTTGAGAGTGATGTATAAGGTACGTGTTTATAATACCTCTGGATATTACATTTCTTAACACAGATGTCGTAATGAATGGAAGACTAAAACTGCATTGAAACCGTTCACATTCACATAAATTGTACTAGGCTCACAGAAGCGCAAGGAACTTGCATTCTTAACGAGAATGAATCGCGCTTCTTTCAATTGACTTCGCAACTTACCAGGAACGGAGGAACATTCAACAGCTGCTCTGGGAATTCAACAGCTATATCTACGTTAAATACAATTCAAATTACCTCGTACAACTAACGCCCCATTTACGATGTCAGTCAACGCAATTTGCGTCAAGTGATACGCGTGTGTGTTTTAAGTCGCGTGTCGCATGTCGCTTGCCATGCTCTAAACAATTTCTTTTACTTTTTTTCTGTAGTCTTTGTCTCAACACTCTTATCATATCGCCCTCATTTCTGTCCTTAGATAAGATTGGGGTCAACACTAGGTAAGTCCATTTAATGTAAAAAAAAACTGGTCAAGAGAGAACCATCATCTTTTGACTGCATAGATTTAGAGCATTGATTTTTTCACAACATGCTTTGTGCTGTGAAAACACCAACTTTAGTATATTGTTTTAATTTCAACTAGATACCTACACGTGTTCTCGAGATAAAAGGTATTGACAGACAGACAGACAGACGGACAATAAAGTGATTCGAGGATTTCGTTTTTTCCTTTTGAGGTTTGGAACCCTAAAAAAACAAATTCCATTCGGTAACGTCTTCATAAGTACAAATTAGCATTTGAGTTACGACCTTTTTCGAACTTAAGCGAAAATTCTTAGATGTCAACTTCGAAAGCATTAATAAATAATATCAAGTACGTTGGCAAGCGCCTTTTGTTCGTATCCACTCTTTGTAGTCTAAGAAGTTTGCGCAAAGTTCAGACCTTTGTGGGTGTCTCACATTTCACTCGCATTATTATAAAATCATTTGAGAAGTTAAATTTTCAATTTGTTTAATGGATACATGGGTACTTGAGCCGCGACTAATCAAGCGTACTTTACTGTAAAGATAATGTAAGATTAAAGCAAAGTAAATGAAAATGTAATTAGTGAAATAATTATTTGCTTAGACTTTGTTAATGAAAATTATGAAAAGGATGGGATGTGTTAATCAGGGTTTCGGTTGTGAAATTAGGAGTGTATTTAATTGATTGTTATCCAAAAAACATATCATCTGCCTAAGCTTTTCCCACCTTTGTTGGGGTCGGATTCAAGTCTTACCGGATGCAGCTGAATATCAGTATTTTACATGGAGCTGCTTCCTGTCTAACCTCCACAACCCAGATAGTAGTGGGTAATACGATACTTCTTGGTAACACTGGTTGTCAGACTTTCGGGACACTGACTAGCTGTAACGACTGTGAACGATCTACAAATGACAGCCGAGACCAATAGCTTGCTCTTCAAGGCACGTAGGAAACTCAGTATGGAATCAATCATCATCAATCCACAAACCAACCTAGGCAATCGCCGCTTAACCTAAAGATCGACCCGAGTGGCTGCTATTATTTAGCAACGCGAAAGAGTCTTTTTGAAGAGAAGTAATAGCAGATCTAATATAATAGTAATAATAGAAGGACCACCATCAAAAAATAGATTCTTAGATCTACGGAATACACATATAAAATGTCATAAAAACCGGTCGACTTGACCGGTTTTTATGAATCTATCAGAGGAATATGGCAACAAAAACTGACAATTATTTTTAATTGAAGAATTATATTTATTTTTGGAATTATTGTTGGCTGATTATGATTTGTTTGTTTAATCACATTGAATGTACATTTATTTATTTATTTATTTATTAAAACTTTATGCACAAGTAAAAAAACGGGTCCACCCTTTATAGCAGAACTTTTTATGTCATAATTTTATTTTGCATAACAACGGATAGCATAAACTTCATTTCGCAGAAAATTGTTTGGCAGACACTCATTTATCATACATTCAAAACTCATAGTTTTGTAAGTCAGAATCATCTCTAGACATAAATTTCATATGCATAATATTTAAAAAGTAGAAACATCATATCGCAGAAAGTTCACAGCCAGAATCGTCTTTTAGCATATTTTTCATATCGATAATCATTAAACGGCAGAATTGTCATATCGCAGAAAGTTTATAGTTAGAATCATCTTTGTCATTATTTGTTGTCATTTATTTAATTATATTTTTTTTAAATAATGTCATTAATTTGAATTATTATTTAATTTAATTTGAAATAATGTCATTTAATTCAATAAGTAATTATAATAATAATAATAAAGCTTCTTTATTTCAGTATAAAAGTATGTTTTACATTTCAAAGTGTTGGTAGATTATTTAAACTAGGTTAGTTTTTGACGTGATAACGTCTTTAAAATCGTTTTAGTCGGGTGACATGTTCAGAAACTTGTGTCACACCAAAACCTCACAAGCGACATTTCATAAAGATGGTAGCGCCATCTGTTACTTGGCTCGAAAAAAAACTTTAAATTAGTACTTAATTTCATTTTAGATGTCACTACTGGTGATAACTTATATCACCAAGAAGACGTTATCACGTAAACATCTCGATCGTAAACCTACTTTACAAACAACCAATTTTTAATTATGTTTGTTATATACTATATTTCTAGCTGTTCCTTTTACACGAACCCCTTTCGGGTAAAAGCCTCCTCTAATTCCTTCCATTTGTCTCTATTTTGGGAAAATAAGTAATTATCATAATCTAAATAGTTCAGTTCCGGGTAACCTACTAAAAACAATCCCTTTTTTTCTATTAATGCAAGTCGTTTCTTTAATAGAAAATTTGTTGTTTCTAATGCAAGTCGTTTCTGGCTTCTCGTACAAGGTCACAGTTTTAACCTAACCTAACCTACCCATTTTTTGTTTAGGAATTAACCTAGTCTAAATAGTTGAAATTCGGGTAACCTACTAAAAACAATATCTTTTTTTCTATATAAGTAATTCCCAAGATTCTTATTTTTGCCTTAAGAGTTTTTGGAAATAATTGTAACTCACTGTATCGGTTCACGCCAAAATATTGGAAACTCACAATAAATAACAACCATGGTAAATATCCCGTTTTTTAACCCTTAAAAAGAAATGTTAATGACCATGTCAGTGTAAAGACTTACATGCCTATTAAAGTATTCTTAATGAAATTCGGCCATCTGCATAGTATGCCAAGTGAAATTATACCAAATAATCATCGCTCTAAATGAACATTATGCCATACGATATTATGCCAAATTTGAACTCTGCCAATCGTAATTATACTAAATGTAATTCTGCCATCTTAAAAGTATGCCATTATAAATTCGAAGTTTTAAACATTATGCCAAACGATAATTATATCAAATATTTTTTCTGCCTTTAAAATGTTCGTTTAAAGAAAATTATGCGAAGTGTGTTATGCCAAAAAAAATTCGGAGCATCAAGATTCTGCCAGATAGAGGGAACCCTAAAAAAACTGTACAAAGGCGGACTTAATGCCTTAGGCATTTTCTACCAGTCTACCTTAGGGTGATGCAGAGACAAAAACAGTAGGTGCGATAACAGAAAAAAAAGGATATTAGGAAATGAATATTAATATATATATATATAACAAATATACATACATAAATATTAATAACTATAAATACTTATATATATACATAAAACAAAATTATATAAAGTTTAGAGATCGTAACAAGACAACAACCACAGGTTATTTACGAGACGAATCTACCAACTTCTTGTAGATATGTTCACGAACTTTTCTTTTAAAAGTAAACGGACTGATTTCCATCCTGATACTCTGAGGGAGCTCTTTCCAAAGGAAGACTGCCTGGACGAAGAAGGCAGATTTAATAAAACCAGAGCGGTGAGAAGGACATCGTAGAAGACGATTATTGGCGGAACGAAGATTCTTGCTGTGCGCAGAGCATAAATATTGACAATGAGAAGACAAATAAGAAGGTGAAGTGGGTTTGTTAAGAAGAGAAAATAGGGTGGTCAAAGCTCTCAATGCTCTGCGCTCCCGAATGGGTAACCATTTTAAGAGCGAACGATGTGCAGATACATGGTCATACTTGCGTAAATTAAAAACGAATCGAATGCAGTTATTAAGAAGACGGTCTAGTTTATTGAGGAGATCTGCATTCAGGTCGTAGTAACATACATCAGCATAATCAACTATAGGGAAAATAAGGGACTGTACAAGCATTGCTTTAATGTGTGATGGGAGAATATTTTTCAGCCGATAGAGCGACCGCAACGTTCCAGTGACCTTCTTGCTCACAATCGCAATCTGCTTACGCCAGTCAAGGCAAGTGTCAACATGCAAACCGAGGTCCTTGACGTCAGAACTAAACGGAATGACAGCGCCGTCAAAGGTAAGCGGTGGCACGCCATTCAGCCTTCGCAAGCTATGGGGGCTCCCTACAATAATTGCCTGACACTTGGTCGGGTTAACAGCCACCCCGAACCGATGAGACCAATCCTTTACCACGCGTAAATTCCGGTTTAGCTCCTCGATCGCACCAGATAAGCTGTCAACACCCGCCTGACAGTAAAGCTGTAAGTCGTCAGCATAAAGATGATACGCACACTGAAGTTCGGTAGTAATGAGATCAATAAAAATAGAGAACAAAAGTGGAGATAAAATACCGCCTTGAGGGACGCCAGTTTCAAGTTCACGCCAGCTGGAAGAAGAGTCACTAGCAAGAACTGCCTGCTGACGCCCCCGAAGATAGGAAGAAAACCAATCCAGAACCTCGTGAGAGACCATAAGATAGGAGAGGACCAATTGTAGAGGAGATTTATAGGTGGACTGTATAAATGATGGCGACGTTGATTTCGATACTGGTTTATTACAAGAATAGTTAGTTATTTTACAGTAAGGATTTAGATGGCGGCGCGGGACGCGTACAGTGTTTAAAGATGGTCGAAGAAACATACATTAAGCACGAACGTATTGTAAGAACACTAAAACAAACGAAAAAGGCCAATGAAACCTTATATTAACATATGAGCACGTATTTTGGGCCAAGTGGGCATATAATTATTAATCACTAATATTTCCAAAATAACTCAAAATTAATCCGAACAGGGTGTGGGAGTACGTAGGAGTAAATATTGCCCGTCAATCACGAAGTTGTTTTTTTATAAAATAATATCTGATCTTCAATATTAATCTAAAATAACTAACATGGTTTACTATAAGTATTTCATCATCTTCCTGCCGTTGTTCCATTCTATTTTGGGTAAGCGCAATACATTTTCTTCATCCTATCTTCCCTGACAGACGATTTGACATCGTTTATTTCGTAGAATGTTTTATTCTACAATACGATAATTACAAAAAAAAATACTATGTGTTAAATTTTAGATTTGAATATTATTTGCATGCCTATGCGATGGTAAAATATGGAGAACTATGTAATATGAAAACATCTATGTACAAATTACCCATGCTGGCAAGGAATAAATGATTTGATTTGCTTAAATATATCAATTGATATATTGAAAACTGACAACAGTTAAAATCTATCGTGTTGACATTACAAAGATTCCTGTGAAGAATCGACATTTCCCAGATTCAGTTTCATCTATTGATGTGTTTTATGGTGTCCCAATAGAGGCAAGGGCTGTATATCAAAGCGATATGACATCTGTGAGCCAAGCAATAAAGAAAAAAGTGGGCGGCGCCGCGGGATTCCATTCGAACATAAATTTACAACTTGGTTAGAAAAAGCTTTTGACGTTCAATTTTTTGGTCACAAGTTTAGGAACGATGAAACTGGGTGTGAAACCTAGAAGCGACTGGAAAGTTTAGACCTTGTTTTTATGTTGTTTTTTTTTAAATTTTGTTAGATAAACTTTATGCAAGTTAATACTTTGTGGAAAATAAACTAGCTGTCTTGCGCGGTTCCTCCCGCGTGTTTAATAGCTGCCCCTCTCCCGTGGGTAGTATAGTGATGTTGTGTAAAACGTATTTATTCAAATACGTTAGCATTGTGCGAATAAGAATGTATTATTTCCCAAACAGTAGTTTTAAAAAATTACAAAAAATATTAACTATGCCTTTGTTACTTCCTGATAATGTAGTTTCATATTAGTGAAAAAATGGTTAAAGTCGGTCTAGTAGTTTTGGAGCCTATTCGATACCAACAAACAAACAAATCTTCCCTCTTTATAATATTATATAACAATAGTATATACATATATTAGTGTGAATACCATAGACGTTACTTAGCATAGCCAAGCTGTAAAATCGAAATAAAACAAGCACTTAAAAATACATGCATGTATTTCATCTACTGTGAACTGTTTTCACTAATAGATAAATAAAGCATGGAGCAGTTATGTGAGTATTTTCGTTTGCTTCATCAAAAGTAATAGGAATATCCCGTTTTATGATGTTCTAATGGCTGCATAGGCTGTATATCAAAACGATGTGACATCTCCGTGCCGCGCAATAAAGAAAAAAGCCACGGATAGTCCATTCGAACATAGATTTACAACGTATTGGGGAACACTGTGTTTTATGACGATTTGATATACTTTTCAACTATAAATCTTGTGCGATCATCTGCAAGTCAGCGATTTTATTTGTTAGTATATTGTTGGCTGATTTTTTTAATTCGGCAACTCGTTAAGCTGGTGGTGGCGATTGTGACTATTGAGCTAACGTTTTAACATTCGATTTCTAGGAACGGCTCGACGTTTAACGGTACGGTTGGCGCAGTGCCTGAACGATCGACAGGTGCACTGCGTGTCGTGGGTGTGATTCCCGTACGGAACAAATAATTGCATGTCCAACAAATACTTGTTTTGGGTCTGACTGTTTGTGTACGTGAGTTTGATTGTTTGTTAACGCACCTACGATACGGGAGAAATTCCCAGTGTATTTAAAAAAAAATAGCTTTTCATCAGACATTTCTTGACTGGCGACTGGCATCTGGATATGTATCTAAATGATGGCAGATAGGCTATACTTATTGAGTTTTAAACAAAGCTAGCATACTGTATTTGTACACCAGAGCCAAACCGTTCAAAGTCAAAGTTAAAGATTTGTTTGTAGATAAATGATGAGAAAATTTCCTTCGGGGAGTAATATTACGCTTTTTAAAAAGACGGTAACACAAGTACTTTAATAGTATAGTCATTTGTGCATGAGATATTATAGTGCACAAGTGTGTGCACAGGCACAGGTGCACTCTCTGTTCCCTCATTCGTATAGTCCGATGGGACGGCAATCCGACACGACCGAAGAGGGATCAGGCGCAGGACCAACGGCTTAACGAACTTTCCGAGGCATGGGGGTATCTTACCGCTACCGCCAACTTTCAAACTCCTGAAATTGAAGGAGGAAGGATGAAGGAAGGCTGAAAACCCCAATATCACTTTTTGTCCAACTCGGGAATCGAAGCCAGAACTCCATGCTCAACAGTCGCGCTTGCGACCGCGTGGCTAACGGAGCAGTTCAGTTCCTTTCATAGCAATAGCATACCAAAATCAATAAGCTTCACACGCTACAGAAAAAAAAAACCCAAGGGAAAGTCCTCCACTCAAGGCTCACAAAAACACAATCAGTATAAAATCGACATGATAATTGCCGGCAACGAGGAAAGCGCTCGCGTGAGAGGTCGCGTGTCTGACTTGATTAAATTCTACTTGAACAGGTCTGTTTGGTTATTCACAGCCGTGGTAGCAACGTGCCGATAGAAAATACAAGCTATTTTCATTGCTCACTCCATAGAACACGGAGACGCGTCCGCTGTCGCTATTAGAAGCGGCATTAAAAACATTCACAAAAAATTTAAGCGTCGTAACTTTTTTGTACTATCATACAAATGAAACATAGATACTGTCGACTATCCATACGGTCACAGAAGATGTGTGCTCGATACATTATAGGCACTACAAATTTTACTACTGTTGCCGCATCTATGCTGTTGTGGCTATTCCGTGCTCTGTGGCTTCTACCCCACTTAGCGTGACTTAGCTTATGCATTTGATAAAGTATGCTATAGTGTATTTTTGGTAAAAATAGAAGATAGCGCTCCGATAAAGGTCGTTGATTGTGACAGTTTCAAGATTATATCAATAAAATTATTATGACATTAAATTTTGAATGATATGGGGTGTTATGTTATTATTTGGGTTTTGTTGTACCACAAGAAAATAACTGGGACCCATTTTGAATAACATTATTAATTCAAAAGTAATTTGTATAAATTATTAAAAATATCCATAAAATATTCTTTGATAGTATTTAACATGAAATAAAAATGTTCAGGATAAAGAAACTTGATGAAAGCAGGTAAATCTTAAATGAAGCACATAACTTTTAGTGCAAACGGAGCCAAGGTTCAATAAATCGAGAAAGTTCTTTTGAAACATAAAAAATGTAACAAGAATTTTATTAAGTGTCTGAAAAGAAGTAATCTTACTTATCTAACGGAATATTCAATTTCTTACCTTTTATACATAAATCCACCAAACCAAAATCCACTGATATTGTTAAGAATATTGTGCCTACTTTATATTTTCGCTTATTTTTCTTAATCTTCCAGTAAATCCGCTTACATACTGAAACCTTTGTGAACACGAAACGAACGAAATCCCTTTTTTCGTACGTAGCTTGGTTTTGGCGCGGATAGCAATTTTATTGGGGATTCGTGTCAAAACAAAATTGGAGTACTAACTGCGTACTTTTTTATGATGCCAATTAAAAAGGCGTATGTAGTGTGTAACGTGCTAGTTTTAACTGCAATTCAGTTCGTGTTCAATTTAGGTTTAATAGCCATGCGATTTTTATCGGGTACTTTAGTTTTTTTTTCCTTGTCAATCGCGTTTTTTTTGTTCTTTTTTACCGTGATGGTTAATAATGTTGACTATCTCTTTTTATTTTTAGTATTAATGACAGCTAACTGTTAGGTTTAGTGAGGTTACATCATAGTTAAAGATAAACTTCAAATCGTCATCATCTGTTTAACCTTTTCCCTACTTTGTTGGGGTCGGCTTCCAGTCTAACCGGATGCAGCTGAATACTAGTATTGTAACCGGGTTCAGTTCAGTACTGGATAATAGAGATGTTACCATTATGTATCAACGAGCTCCTAAAAAATAAAACTAAATAGACTTCAAATTGAATATAAGTTTTGTAATACTCGAAATTTAATATGTAAAACATTTCGCATCATTCTACCTGTAGTGTGTAAGACTTATGTATGTGTAACTAAACCTATATAAACCATTGTACACTAGTATTAAACACGATTCCTAATGGACACCTTGTTTTACTCATCTCCCCGGACTCACAACCTTACAACCTTCAATATTGACAATTTTGATCGATCCTCTGATCCGGGCACAGGTAAACATACCAATTGAGCAAGGTGTTACCAGACCACTCACGGGCTGCATTAAATATGAACACCATAAATTGAGAACGTGGTAACATTCATAAAAAATGAATCCATTTCGATTTTTATATTCCACGCATCACAGACGCGAACTATAAAAGAGGTGGCGGGTACAAATGGTACGAAAAAAGAGGAATATTCATGCTCAATGACTCGGAAAAATTCAATTACACAACTGTCCCTGGCTTGCATTCTAATGGACAGGCTGGGACTGGCACAACAAATCTAATCAAAGTTTACTATTTAGGGATCAAGCTGCCGACCTTTTGCACCTCGGAGGGCCTTGAAAGTTGTGATGTCAAGGTGTCTTAGTGAGGGTTAATCAACGTTACCGTGTTCTGAAGTGTTGGTATGTGATTTACTATTTCTGTTTTGCGGTTGTGTGGAAAGTGTGTTGGTATTTGGTCAGAAATCACGCACGGTGTTTTTGCACACTTTTACCTTCGTTGATTCATTTTTGTATAAGGCCGTGCCCTTTAAGAAAATGATGTTTGATTTCTTAAATTATAACTTCACTAATTGACTTTATAATGAATATTTGTTATCATTACAATTGTATTTTAACCCACTTGTTACTGAATAGACTTTTTGTATCCGATTGCAATGAAATTCAGATATATGTATCCTTGTTTAATCAGATGATTAGGAAAAATGCAAAAAAAAATTAAAACCTGTTGGGAAACCGGGAAATGGGTGTCCTTTTAAAAGGACATTAGTAATATGTACTACTTGTTCAAGTAAATCAAAAGAAAATACAAAGTGTCTTTAGTGTCGTTTAATTATTACATAAAATCATGAAAAAAGTAAAGATAAAAAAAATAATAATTATAATTTAGACTTGAAAAAAAAAAACATTATTTTGTATGGTACGTTTCAAAACATTCTTTTGGATGTAATGTAACTTCACACGTTTTACATGAGAAATTTGCTTTTTTGTGGCAAATCACGCACCTCAACTGCTTTTCGTTGTATTTTACAAGGTGCTTCTTATTATCATACCGAGAATTTTGGTGATAGTTTTGTGAAGTGCGACCTGATTTTCTGTTTTCCGTTCTACGATATGTTTCTAGAAGGGAAGTTGCAATATTTCTACGGAATTGCAAATGATCACAATCTCCGCCATCGATGTGGTATAGTTGCCAAGCATTTTGAACTGCCATGTCTAGTGCATGACATATCAATGGGAAATACCATTTTTTACCTCGTATCGATGTTCGGTATAAACCAATATTTTGGTCTGACCTGTCTACACCTCCCATGTTTTCGTTATACACCTTTATCAAGGCTGGCTGATCGACTTGTACATATCTTTTCTCATGTTGTGAAAAGCGTTTTACTTTGCTCAGTGGTAAAACTTTAGCAGCATTTGAAGCCACTGTTACGACACTATTATCATTCCACTTACACACAATAATTTCTTCAGCTCTTGTTGCTTTGTATTTCAGAGAACCACGATCAGTTTTCTTGAATTCTTTGTTTGTTGGAAGCGGACATTTCGATACGCGATTTTCTCTGATTGTTCCGGTGGCCTTCAACCCCCTTTCACGTAGTTCATCTAGTAATGGAATTGATGTGAAGAAATTATCAAAAAATAGGTGGAAAGGTGCCTTTGCATCGATTGTACGAAGAACATCTGCGAAACGTAAAATAACACTTGCTCCAAGTCCCATTTTTTTATAATCATTGAAGTCGTCTCCCGTTTGCCCTTGATACGGATCAAACCATAATATGTACCCAAGACGTGTCGATCCTACCCAAAATTTGTAACCCCATCTGATAGGTTTACCTCTTATAAATTGTTTACAAGGGTGACCACCATAATACGGAATCATCGCTTCATCAATGCTGTAGTTTTCTTCGAATGGGGCATAGTTGAGGAAGTTCTCATTCAACGCGTCAAAGAGTGGTCTCAACTTCGCATATTTGTCATTAGATGGTAAATTTGTGTTATCACAGCAATGAATAATTATGAGACATTATAAAAGTAAACCTATCTCTCGACAATGCATTATAAACTATTGGGTTCCCACAGTCTGCAGCATTTTCCCAATACATATATCTTCTGGGTACTACCACATACCCACTGAAGAGTAAAATTCCGATAAAGCATTTCATCTCTTCACACGTTATGTTTCCAATTTTATTTTTTTGATTTATATAATTATTGGTGTAATTTGTCAGCAAAACTGTAATTCTGTCGCTAAAAAGTTGCTCAAAATAATAAAATGCATTTTGCTGTCTTGCAACTTGCTGCATTCCGGCCCATGGTCTAAATATTGGACGTATATCTCTTGAAATCCAGTTATACTGTTTAGTTTTTGGAATTGTTATGCTTGTGGAAGTCGAGGGTGTTGGTTCGTCGTCGGGTAACTGATTTTCAATCGGAGGATTTGAAATTCTGATGCGCATTCTTTTCGATACTTGAGCTAGACTTATTTCGTCTTCACTGTCACTACCGTCTGTCAAATTCATATAATGAACTTGCGCTGGAGTCCTTAGCTGAGTGCCAGGTAAATTATGAATGCGGACTTGATTTTCGTCACCAGAATCTTCGTCGGTGACATCAGCATTACAATTTTCTGGTGGAAAAAATGTGATGCTGTCAGGAATAGGAGCCTCCTCATCAAATTCCAATTCTTCCATGATTTCATGAAGTTGCGACTCCCATCCTCTTCCAAAAACTCTCCTGACAAAACAAAACATTTTTTTGTATCAAGTAGTAGTAGATATTACTATTGGGCTTTATAAAGAACACCAAATGTTGCACCAAAAAAAAGTATCAAAAATTACAGTTGGTACTTATATTTAATTTAATTCACTTAGAAGAGATGTGAAAGTTTTATTATTCATTGTCAAAAAAACCGATTTTTTAATAATAATAAAATAACTCACCTCATATCAGTCATGATAAATTTACCGTAAAACAAAAGCTCCAAAACTGATTAATAATAATGCGTTATACCACTCACAATACTTATATTGTACTGCCACACAATCCAACTTTCAAATGTCACCAACAATATTTGTTTACTTTACCCTCATTAATCACAAGATTTTTGTTTATGCGCCGTCCTTTTAAGAGGACGATAGTAATAAGTGGGTTAAGTTTTAAAATTAGTGTTCATTAGCATGTAGTACCGATTTTAAATTATTTATTACTAGCTTTTGCCCACGGCTTCGCTCGCGTTAAATTTGGGGTAACACAGTTCCCCTTCCTGATTTGCAGGTACCTGCTACCTGTAGTTTTAACCCTTGCGCCTTATTGATTGTAATAGCAAAGCTAAGTTTTTCCTTTTCTTCCCTCTTTCTCCCTCATTTCCCCCTTAAAAAAAATAAAATAGCCTATGTAGACCTCATCTGTCGCTTACCATCAGGCGAGATCGAGGTCAAGAGTGAGTTCATTCTAAAAAAAAAAAAAATGTCCGTTTCCAGGGTCCTAACTATCTTTGTGCCAACATTCATTAAAATCGGTTTAGCCATTAAGGCGTGAAGACGTAACAAACAAACAAACTCACTTTCGCTTTTAAAATATTAGTAAGGATTTAACAGTGTATACCCTAATAGGTAGTTTTTTGAGTTACCATAATCTAATTATAAGACCAAATGTATCAAAAAAAGCACACCAATAAATACTTTGACTTTTAATAATAAAAGCACTATCGCACTCAAATTATTCTTCATAGTCATCATTCGCATTTGTTTCACCTACTGCAACGTAAGCCTGTTTTTTAAATACCATCCTCTCACCATATGTCCTCTCAATTGCGGTGTTCGCCAGGTCTTACCATCTTATCTCTATTCTATATCTTATTTTCCAACGTAAGACACCTGGCTCTTAGTCTGTTCAGACTTAATCTTCCATAGCTCAGCTGTCATTTAACTCATGATGATTTAAAAGTATATTAATTAAATGAATATTAATATTGGTATAAAAAAAGCACTGGATTGATGATAAAACTTACTAGAGGTTTCAACTATTAATTTTCCGAGTTCTACTAAGCAAGCACAACACCAAAAAGCATTTAATCTTATCGTGCTGCCGCAAACGATTTCATTTCTAAACCAACCCTCATATTTCTCTAACACATTAGCATATTTAGTTCAATGAGTCTCAAACTATGAATTATAAAACGTAATTCAAGAAACCTTGTTAGTGAGGCTAACTTAGTAACACCATCTCGTAAGATATTCGCCGACAAAGTTGAATAATAAAACTATTCGCAGCTACGTGTTTACATGAAATTAAGCGAGAACGGTGATAAACTTGATAAAGTTGAAAGATAGTTATAACATTACTCTATTTATTATGTGAAAAGAGTAATAACTGTAGTTAATGTACCCTCAAAACTTGATAAAAGGAGGAGCTCATGGCTAAATAATAGCAGCCACTCGGGTCGATCTATAGGTTAAGCCGCGCTTGCCTAGGTTGGTCTGTGGATGGGTGACCACCCGTTACATACCGAGTTTCCTTCGTGCTTTGGAAAGCACGTTAAGCCGTTGGCCCCGGCTGTTATTTGTAGATCTTTGACAGTCGTTACAGGTAGTCAGTGTTCCGAAAGTCTGACAACCAGTCTTACCAAGGGGTATCGCATTACCCAGTACTAACTGGGTTGTGGAGGCCAGATAGACAGTCGCTCCATGTAAAATACTGATATTTAGCTGCATCTGATTAGACCGACCCAAACATAGTTGGGAAAAGACTACGCAAAACTTGATAAAATAATGTTCGAAGTAACTCTGATTCTTGTCAAACATGACGGTATATTTTTTTTGGTTATGATGAATGTATACTTGTTATTGTGAAAGCACGCGCTGGAGAAAATTCGCCTAGGATATTAAAACAATGATAATATTGTAAAACAAATATCTATACTTGAAATAAAGGTTTTAAATGTTGTTTTTTTTTGTCTTTACAGGTGAGTGATAAAAGCTATATATAGAGTGATAAAAGATAAAAATATGTATTAAGGTGCGGCAATAAGCTAATCTTTAGGTATTCGCGGTAGTGACGCTAGCTGCATACTAGGCATGGCCTGACACAAGTACACGACAGTATTGCATCGAAAGAATAGAAATAAGGTCGAAAATATTTCGGTGTTTGATTTTATTTCAATATCATGTCCGCCAAAATGTAGGTCATTTTGCAGTTTTTATTGAATATAAAAAAAATACAGCTCCGTGTTTGAAAAATTTTAAATATCTCTTTAGTCTATACAATTTTCTTTGTTATAGATATAAAAAATATGATGGTTGTCGCTGAAAAAATTGAGAATTTCGAGATGAATTTTTTTTTTTCTTGGTCTTATTAAACATTTTTTTTTTCGTAGTACTAGACCACTTTTGTAAACTGATTTTATTTAACTCTTTACTTTATGTATTGAACTATACACGGTAATTTTTTTTAGCTAGTGGCATGTACATATACGGCTAACTTTGCGACGAAAATCTAGACGTTTTACGAAGTGTTTGCTTTGTACAGCGCCTTGTTTTATCTAACAGAAATCGCAATAGGGGTAGTTTCCAGAGTCAAAGTAATTACATTCTATTTAGTCCGTCTTTTAGATCATTCAAAAATAAGGGACACGTATTTTTTTATATGTTAATTAAAAAGTTACGTGTCAAGTCACTCGTTGCGAAAAAATGCAGCATTGCGTTACGTAACTTTAATGGCTTATATCTTCGTCATTTTTATTGTAATTTACAAATAAAAAATACCATGTCCCTTATTTTTCAATAATCTAAAAGACGGACTAATTTTCTTTTGGAAACTAGCCTATTGTGCCTTTATTTAATTCAATAGAGTGTAAATCTTGTTATATGTATTAAAACAAGACATAAAATGTCATGATTGCGTTTTTTATGGGCAAAAAAAAAATTGCCGTACACAACTAGATAAGTGTATACAGAATTCAATACCTTGTGAACAGTGCACAAGTTCGTCACCAGACAAAAGACATATGTATGTAGTATCGGAAAACGGGTATAGACCGATACCTGAGCGGATTTTAGTATTAAATTATACTCTGTAAGTTAGGTTGCAGAAAATTGCGTATTCAAGTATGGTTTAAGAAAGACAAAGAGCAAAAGAGAGAGTGAGAGAGAGAAAGAGAGCTTGTATAATTATTGTAAACCATGAGTACAGAGGAGTGGGTAAAGGTTGCGAGGGCTGAGGGTCACTTTTCTGACTCGAGTGCAACAGTATTATTTTGGCGTACGACTAGATAAGACGTGCTTTGTATTTTCTTGCTATTTCTTGTGTCTTTTTTAATAAACCTAAATACTAATCTTATCCCCAGTTTTTTACACTAAAATAGAATCAGATAATTTAACATAATACATGTATATAAGAAAGTTTAGTGATAAGCTAGAAAAGTTACCTCTCAAAATAATAACAGTTAAACAAGGCATTGTTTTAAGCCTAGAGGATTAAATATAAGATTGAAACCAACAGACAAACAGATGAGATGAACAGCGCTATACTAATTATATTGCACTGCGATACTAAGCCTTCTCCAAAGCATGTTGATTAAGGCATTATGCTCGTTATATCGCTCATTATACCCATCTACAGAGAAGGCTCAATCAACAACGAACCGGAACGAGGCATGAAGGATTATAAGGAAAGAGTTAAAACTTAAGCTCAAGTTCCTAAGGAGTTAAAAGATTGTTTAGTAAGAAATGCAGTTTCTTAAGAAAAATCTTAAGAAGTAAGTGGACTGTTGTAGAACGTTTTCTTTTAAGTTTCAGTTTTGGGTGAGAAGGAAAGCGGCTGTCAAAAGTTGATTATTTTCCTAGCTTAGATATATCAGTACCATTTCAGTACTAGATATACAAGTATATAATACCAGGTCATGCTCCCGGCGTTGCCCGCGTGAAGTTAGCTAATAAAATTGTCCTGAGTGATCGTTCTGCCGGGATTAAAAGTATTATATGTGTTTAAGTTATTAAGTTCAAATTATAGACTATCTGAGTACCAAATTTTATCTAAATCCGATCAGTAGTTTTTTGCATGAAAGGGCAACAAACATTCAAATATCCACAGATCCTTACGAACTTTACATTTATAATAATATTATTAGTGGGATTACTGAAAGGCAATGGGAAAATAAATATTATTTAAACGCTAAAATAATAATAGATGGGAACTTTACGATGCGTAGCGATTCGACTGAAACAAGTTCAAAACGTATTGAAGGTCAGCTATGTGAACTCCGCTTGTTGAGAAATTAGAAGGACCATTGTTTACTGGGAGATTTTACATACGGTTTTAATATCTAAAGAACAAATAAAAAGAATTTTTCAAATCGGATATCTCAGAAAAAAGTTATGCATGGTTAACTTAAAAAAAATAAACATGTTGAATTGAGAACCTCCTCTTTTTTTCGTCGGTTAAAAAGAATACTTATAGCTTACTAGCTTTTGCCCGCGGCTTCGCTCGGGTTTAATTCGGGGTACCTAACACAGTTCCCCTTTCCTGATTTGCAGGTACCTGCTACTTTTAGTTTTTGCCTTAGGGCTTTATTTTTTGTAAATAGCAAAGCTAAGTTTTCCCTTTTCTTCCCTCTTGCTCCCTCATTTCTCACTTTATTAAAGTTAACCTATGTCCGTCTCCAGGGTCCCAACTATCTCTGTACCAAAATTCATCAAAATCGGTTTAGCCATTTAGACGTGAAAAGGTAACAAACAAATTCACTTTCGCTTTTATAATATTAGTAAGGATAAGGAAGTAAGGATTGCACACCAAAAATGAAATACAACTGCGTTACAATGGCATCAATATTTGACTAAGAAAAATAAAAAATACCATCATTGCATTTTCCTGAATCAACTTAAAATTAACCCGAACTTCACTTGGTTTCATAAAAAAACTATACCCATCTTTCAGTTGCTGTGTTCACTTGACTGGCATGAGACGGCGGGTGAAAATAGACATCAAAGAGCAGAATACAGAACTAAGCATCGATTTGCGGTGTCTACTGCAGTGTAACGTGCTGGGGCCGTCAACCGTAACCTGGGAGCAGTCAAGCGGCGATTTAAAATATAGGTGTTTTACTCCGCATCTCTTGTAGAGGCTGGCAGTGTGTTAAAGGAGGTTACATTAAATTAAGATTTTGATTTTAGTTACACATTGGCATGAAACAAATTATATCTACATTTTTATTTATGGAATGGTAGTGTTCGTAATATTTCAGATTGTTTCTTTTTTTAAGAATTTTGAATTCCGAATTTAAAATAAAGATTCAGCAGTTTTTGTGGTTTGCCAGTTAATAACTTATGGGATTGAATAGAGTCCTGATAACACAGACGACTGTGATTAGTGGAAAGGAGTGGGCGGAGGTAGAAGTGGCCTAGAAATCAAAGGTATCGAGTTCAAACCCAAGGCCTTGGCGGGTCTGGGTACAGTGGGCAATGGGTAATTTACCGTCCGTCCGTCTAATGACGACAAGCCCTGGCAAAAGTACATACGTTCGTGTTCCTCGAGCGCCTCAAAGAGATGTGACCAAAGCAGAGAGGGGCCTGCCTGAGCCACTGCCTTCCGGGTTGCGGGTTGTTCGAAAGAGATACCGCGGCCACGGAACATAAAGAGCAATGGAAGGAACATGGGGTGGGTTTTAGTGAGTACAAGTCTGACACTCGCCCCCGTTCCACCCAGACCGAGGGAAGTTATTTGATGATTTCCCATCCCTTCAAAAAAAGGGTTGTCATAAAAAGTCTGACATCAGGTTATACAACCAGAAGAAAAATAAAAGATAATTCCTAGTACGTACAGTATACTACCAAATAAGGTTTGTTCAATCTGTTAGCAAAAAACAGTAAATGTCCAAGAGAGACTCAATTCTGCAGTCTAAAACAATGCTGTATAATTCGAAAATTACTCCACATTTTTCGTAGAAACAGTACAGAACGAGTGTTTATCCTGCATTTTCGTAGCTATCCAGTATTTTTTATATAAACAAAATGACAAACAAGCAACGACCGCCTCATTTGCATTTCATACGAATCGGCAGTGTAGCAAGTGGGGGGAAAAACGTAAGTTGCAAACGGCTGCCAAATACAACACAACTATATTTTTGTAACGTTATTTTTTTTTGTAATGGTTCCTTGAATATTTATGTCATGTTGGTTTTGAAGATGTTTTTTTAGTGCCTCGTTGGTTTTTCCTGTCGGAAGCGTGACTACTGAGCATGAGGTTCGATTCCCAGAAAAAATAGTAGCCCACCGGTATCAGGAACAGGGTCCAAGCTACCGGCGGTCAGGTATTCAGACAAAGAATCCTCCTAACAATACGAGCCGTGTCCAGGAGTACCGTTTTCTGTATCAAGCCCTTGATCCAGCTGCCTAACGAGAGCCTCCTTAGGTATTGGTCGAGGCTCTTGGCAGATTTGACTATCGGCACAATGATCGCTGAGTCCACATCCCATATCGACAACCTCGCGAGCCAAGTCAATATTAGATTTGCTTATCTTTCTCAGCTTTCACGAGGTTGTTGTCATATGTACATATTTTTATTATTAGTTTGTATCTATTTGTAGTTTGTATCCTTATCCTTACTAATATTATAAAAGCGAAAGTGAGTTTGTTTGTTTGTTTGTTACCTCTTCACGCTTTAATGGCTAAACCGATTTGGATGAATGTTGGCACAGAGATAGTTGGGAACCAGGAGACGGACATAGGCTATTTTTTTTTAAAAGAGTGGGATATGAGGGAGAAAGAGGGAAGAAACGGGAAAACTTAGCGTTGCTATTACAAATCAATAAGGTGCTACCGAATTTAACGCGAGCGAAGCCGCGGGCAAAAGCTAGTATTATAATAGTTACAGCTTAGTGAAACATTTCAAACTTACATACCCAAACAGCATACACAACATATATTTTGTTTGTGCATAAACATACAACAGAAACTACTTATTTGTTAGAACATGGAACACACCGTAGTGAAGCTATTTATGGATATAAGCTCGGCAGAAAAAGCGCTTCCTTTTATTAAGCTTATGGTCTGCGTTCCAATTAGACTTCGAGCTGACCTGAATTCCAAGAAGCTTTTCATTTACCCATCGATATTTACGTACACGTTATTCTTATGCTCGATAACTCGTAGTTTACGGTTGAGAAACTATCTAATAACTTCCTCTGCTCTAGGCGGAGTGGGGGGAGTGTCAGACTTTTACTGACTAAACCCACCCATGTTTATTCTTTGCCTTTTGTGTTCCGGGGCCGCGGTATCTTTTTCGAACAACTTTCATCCTCAGATAACTCGTGGCTTAAACAATATTTATTTATTTATCACAAAATAATAACAGCCGCTTGGGTAAATCTTTAGGTAAAGCACCGCTTACTTATCCGTGGATGAGTAACCACCTATTACGTACCGAATTTCCACCGTGCTTCGGAAAAAACGTTAAGTTATTGTTACACCCCCGCGGGTATAAGTAAGTTATGGGTATTTATTACCCTTTTACGTAAAAAACTGCCGAACGGATTTTGATGAAACTTCTCACACAGACTTTTAATCCCGGTACTACTGTGTTTCCTTTTCTTAAGAATGGCAAATCATCAGATAACTTTCCCCACTCCAGGCAAAGTGGGGGGGGGGAGTATCAGAGTTTTACTGACTAAAACCCACCCATGTTCTTTCTTTTGCCCTTAACGTTGCGGGGCAGGCCGTGGCCCTGGCAAGCACCTCTGCTTTGCTGACATCGCTTTGAGGCGCGCGTGGAACACGCACGGCCTTTCGACACGGGTACTATGTTCCTGTGAAATAAATGTTGACGTTCAAGCGGGCTAAGACGCGGGCTTTATCAAATCCTTACTAATATTATAAAAGCGAAAGTGAGACTTTTGTTTCTTACGTCTTCACGGTTAAATGGCTGAACCGATTTTGATGATTTTGGTACAAAGATAGTTGGGACCTTGGAGACGGACATAGACTATAGACATAGATTTAATTAAAAAAAGCTGGCGATATGAGGGAGCAAGAGGCAAGAAAAGGGAAAACTTAGCTTTGCTATTACAATAAATAAGGCGCAAGGGCAAAAACTACAGGTAGCAGCTACCTGCAAATCAGGAAAAGGGAACTGTGTTACCCCGAATTTAACGCAAACTAGTGTATTATAATTTCAGAAATACACTATAATCAAATGATCAGAAAATAATTCTTAAAAAAACACGATTGATAAAATGGTCAAAAATCCGAAATGAATAACATTGATGAAGGGTGGGACTCAAGTACCTACTCAAGTCCGCTACGCACAGTCTCAAGAGAATTCGTTGAAATTATTTCATTCGTTCAATCGCGAAATTATCCGGAAATGTAATGTATTCGTGTGCCTTATAATAAAACTAGAGATGTAAGGGAAACAATCTCACTTGGGAAATGTTTGCTTCTGGGAGATGAATCTAATGCGTATTAGGTCCTTGATTTATGAAGTTAAGTTGTCCTGCGCGGTTTTACCTGTGTCTCTGGTCACTGCCCCGCTCCCATTGGTAGTAGCGTGATATTAAATATCCTATGTTACTCAGTGATGATGTAGCTTTCTAACAGCAATAGTTTTTTTTTTAATCGGTCCAGTAGTTTTTTCGTTACTTACAAAAATACAAATCTTTCTTCTTTAAAATATTAGTGTAGATTGCGTTGATTAAGTTGAGCGTTGAACGCAGGCTTGTTTTTTTTATTTATACGGATTTTGACATTAAATCGTTAGGTGTTAAAAGGTATTTCTCACCTGCTGGGGCTGCGGGTTCTACGAAAGAGATACCGCGGCCATGGAACACAAAGGGAAAATGAAGGAATAGGAATGGGTTTTAGTCATTACAAGTCTAATAGTCCCTTCCGTTCTGCTTAGAACGGCAGGAATCATTTCATGATTTACCATCCAAAAAACATGTCTAAAATAGAGATCTCTATTTCTATACCTATTTCATTATCTATACCTATATCATTGTCTATACCTATTTCATTGTCTGTAGCTGTTACATTGTCCAAACCTATTTCATTGTCTATACCTATTTTAAAACATATGGTTAACTAATAAAAACTCTTTCACTTCGATTTTTCAGAACTTGAAGTTCTTATATATATATATAACATAGACAAATATATAACGACGACACGGTTGGCGCAGTGGCTGAGCGATCGACTGCTGCGCTGCGTGCCACGTGCTCGATTCCGAACAAATATTTGTATGACCTACAGGTAGTTGGTCCGGGTCTGGCTGTTTGTGGATGTGAGTTTAAATGTTTGTAAACGCACCCACGTTACAGGAGAAATTCCTAGTGTGGGGCAACGTTTTTTTTTTAAACAATAACCAACAATATGGTGTAAAAAATATTGGATTCGGTTCAGTTAATTTTTCTAATCAAACTATGTTTATTCAGGTTTCGCATATACTGCAAATAATGTAATATAAAGATTATAATTATTATTATCGTAATTTAACTCAAATTTCCGTTTCATCCTTTTGCTGGGCTGTCTCTAACAGGCATTACGAATTACCGGACCTCACAAAATCCGTACCTTATCAACCCAGCGATTATCAAATTTGTAACCAGTTGCCAAGTTTCCCAGTTGCTTACTCAAACGTGACGTCAGCGAATTGCTATGTTTTATTAGTTTATGTGAAATTCTAACACGTTCTGCTCCAATGCTTGTCAGGATTATGATAAAACTTTAATCCTTTCTGGTACGGTAACTTTCAACTCTATTATGGGAAATTATATAGGAGTAGCTACGAATTTGGGTCAGCGAAACTAGCCAAACATTTAATTTTTATAGTTTGGTTTGTTATTATTGGCAAGTCGTGTCTGCCGGATAAGTAAAGCTGTGGTCGCCCATATTGTAAAACTGGAGTGCTGAGACATCTGCATAGCTATTCATAGATCCATAATCGGCCAATTTTGACATACCTGCACAACCGTCTTACGATATGAAGTCGTCAATCATACCTACAAAAAACATAACTGGTAAAAATAATGTATTTATACTTTACATTTTTATACCACAAATTTCTATTTGAAACATACCTTGCAAGGTTTACAAAAAAGAAACTCCATAAGAATCTTTGAATAGTGCTTTGCCGGTTTGCGATTGGATTACGAAAACATAGTGTCGATTAAAGCTTAAAGCGTCACGAAACTTTTTTTTAATATTTGGCTTTGCCTCATGCGAAGCGATCATGCTGCTTAAATTGGAACAGGAATAAAAGAAACCGATTCACTCGAATACCGAAGAGATACAGATTAAAATGATCACGGATATAGAGAACCTATATTCCTTAAGGTCGTGGATAGTCGGCATTACCTCGCATCCGGCCCTGGTTCAGTCTCGTCCAAAGCGAGAGGGAATAAAAAGCAGTCACCTCCTTCTGCGAAGCAGTTATCCTAACGAAGAAGGTGGCTGGACATTTGAGAATGAGAACCTCAAACCAGCAGTCCATCTAGTGATGACAGGCCGTGTCGACAACGAGTTTGTAATCCACGCACCCCACAAACAGATGTCAGCAAAGCAAAGGGGCCTGTTCGGGCCACCGGGGTTGCGTCTGGTTCGAAAGAGATACCGCAGCCCCGGAACATAAAGGGCAAAAGAAGGAATAAGGGTCGGTTTTAGTCACTAAAAGTCTGACCTTCCCACTGCTCCACCTAGAGCGGGTGAAGTCATTTTATGTCTTACCATCTACAAAAAAAGGTCGTGGACAAAGTGAAGACTATCAAGTCTTCGTAACCTTTAAAGAGCTTATAATATCACATACTAAAACAACTTACTTAAGGCCGTACCCTACGCAAATAACCTTGAGTATTCGCTTCCCTCTTTGCCGCGCAGGAGTGAGTGAGTGAGACCAGTAGTGAATTTTGCCTATTTTTTGGAATAAAATCTATATAAAATTAAGTATTGGGTTTTTGGAAAAAATATTTCTACCAAAATGTTCATAATAGAATTGTGTATCCATTAGTGTCAGTAGCAAAATTAAACAATGTTTACTTCACGAGGAGATGCATTTTATTGATATTTTTTCTCATTTCGGGGGCTTTGTTGTAAGGAGATTTACTAAATAATGACTCAATAAAAATAAAAACTAAATCTACAATAATGGAATCAAGATTATAAAGAAATTTAATGTATTTTTTTTGTTACTTAGTTCGTTTTAAATAACAAGTAGAACGGCTTGCGCGGCGTTTTGGTCGGGGTGTCGCCTTAAGAGAAGAGATAACCTTTCTAGTTTCCAGGAAAATTTACATAATTTTAGTTTGATTATTTCTCGGTGTTGTAAGGTGGAGGTGCAAAACTTCAATTTGATTTTGTTAAGATACACATAAACTTGACGACTAACTAAGTTCTGCTCTACGCTTTTCCTATTTATCTGTTTTACATTACTTAAGATCACGTGAAGCTCGTGGTTAAATAATAACAGCCGCTAGGATGGATCTTGCGCTTCTTTTTTTTAATGGCATCTCGCAGTTCGACCTAGGAGGTCGTTTACTGCTTAAGGCGCGGCAATAAGCTAATCTTTAGGTATTCACGAAAGTGACGCTAGCTGCATACTAGGCATGGTCTGACACAAGTACACGACAGTATTGCATCGAAAGAATAGAAATAAGGTCGAAAATATTTCGGTGTTTGATTTTATTTGAATATCATGTCCGCCGAAAAGTAGGTCATTTTGCAGTTTTTATTAAATATAAAAAAAATACAGCTCAATGTTTGAAAAATTATAGATATCTCTTTAGTATATACAATTTTCTTTGTTATAGATATAAAAAATATGATGGTTGTCGCTGAAAAAATTGAGAATTTCGAGACGAAAATTTTTTTTTCTTGGTCTTTTTAAACATTTTTTTTTCATAGTACTAGATCATTTTTGTAAATTTATTTTGCTTAACTCTTTACTTTGTGTATTGAACTATACACGGTAATTTTTTTTGGCTAGTGGCATGTACAGATACGGCTAACTTTGCGTTGAAAAACTAGACGTTTTACGAAGTGTTTGCTTTGTACAGCGCCTTAACCGGTCTATCCTTGTGGATGCCTTGAAGTTAAGGCCTCCAGCCAGGGGCAAAAATCTTATATACTAAGCGACTGCACGCTAAGGGCACCCCCTGCGGGGTACGGGCCTCGGCTTAGGTCGTCGCTGGGTGAAAACAGCAAAGGGACAGGCTGGATCTGAGTTCATGGATCTTGCGCTTGTCTCTTTATTCATTTATACTCTACTAGCTGGTGCCCACGGCTTCGCCCACGTGATAATGAAAAAAAAAAATAGGATACTTTTTTCGATATACACATGGGCAAAGCCGCAGGCGTTAGCTAGTACATAATATTCTTAAATTTAACTAGTGAAATGTAGGCATACCTACACAATAATAATACATCTCTGCTGTACCTACTTTGTTCATGTATAATTCCTTCAGAGTTGAACAGAGTTCTAAGTGGACTTAAACAAGTTGGATTGTTGTTTAAAGCACCTGTAACAATGGACTTAGTGTCCGACTGTTGGAGCATTGCTTGTAAGCACAAGATCTCCAAACTTTGTTTCAGTTAGTTAAAATTGACTGGAGTTTGGGAAACATTCAAATCTTAGGATGAACTTAGTTTTAACAAGGTGCCAGATTATTTAGAACGGAGTTTAAATCACAAACTGCTGCTATCAAATACTAGCTGGCGCCCTATGTGTGCCCAAAAAATCCTATGTGTTATTCCAGACTATCTACCTCTGTGCCAAATTTCATTAAGATTCTTTCAGCCGTTTTTACGTGAAATAGTAACAAACATCCATACGTCCATCAATCCTAACATTCGCATTTATAATATTAGCATGCCCATACTGACATAATTGCCAGACACTCCCACGGCGCGGCGGCCGGCGTCTGCTGCACCTTGTCTTTACTTTTTAAATTATGTCACATTGCAAAATGCAAATTAATTCCTTAACATTTTGAAATGTTGTATTTCGTTTCGTATCGTAAAAAAATCCTTATCCTTACTAATATTTGTGTTTCTTTTCTTTTTTTTTTTAAAAAAAAAAACGTTGCCCCACCAGGAATTTCTCCTGTATCGTGGGTGCGTTTACAAACATATAAACTCATATACACAAACAGCCAGACCCGAAACAACTATCTGTAGGCCATACAAATATTTGTTCCGTGCGGGAATCGAACCCGCGACACGCAGCGCAGCAGTCGATCGCTCAGCCACTGCGCCAACCGTGTCGTCTAGATATAGAAATATTATAAAAGCGAAAGTGAGTTTTTTTGTTTGTTTATTTGTTACCTCTTCACGCTTTATTGGCTCAACCGATTTGGATGAATCTTGGAACAGAGATAGTTGGGAAGCAGGAGACGGACATAGCCTAATTTAAAAAAAAAATGCGATTTGAGAGAGAACGAGGGAAGAAAAGGGAAAACTTAGCGTTGCATTACAAATTAATAAGGCGCAAGGGCAAAAACTGCAGGTAGCAGGTACTGTGTTATACTGAATTTAACGCGAGCGAAGCCGCGGGCAAAAGCTAGTAATAAATAAAAGAGTATCATTAATATTAGTAGTTAGCCATTAAAAGTTTAAACACAAAAAGCGGGTAATGGACCTTAGCATGGCATTATTTCTAGGAAACTAATGAACTAGTTTATATTTACGCCAGTGCAAATACGGCGTAATGGATGCGTGTTGACGTCACCTGACCACGCTATAACATAGCCTTGGCGATATGACTGGGGTTAACGGAGTTGCTGAATTCTACAGTGCTGATAATAATGTCATCAGCAATGATGTCATGGATGGGATGGGAAATATCAAATAACTACCTCCGCTCTGGGCGGAGCGGAGGTGTCAAACTTGTACTGACTAAAACCCACCCATGTTGCTTCTTTTCTCTTTCGAACAACCCGCAAACCCGGCAGGCGGTGGCCCTGGCAAGCCCCTCTGCTTTGCTGACACCTCTTTGAGGAGCGCGTGTCGTCACTAATATGAGGTGTTAGGTTCGATTACCAGGTTGGGCAGTGGTTTTAAATTTTTCATTACAAATTTCTCAGCAGGCAGGAAACTTAAACTCTAAACTACAAAATTCCAACACTGCTAACCCAGCTTCCTATTGCCACACAAAACAACCATAACCCAAATATTCTCACCTACAAAACAACCACACTAAATCAATAACACGTCCCACATAAATACAATAAAGAAATATTCACCCCAAAACTAAGCAGTCGTGTCACGTCCAACGCCCTTTATAAATAAATATACGTCGCGCCATCGTGGTGGCCAGCAATTTGTTTCACCTGTAATTTGATGTATGAGAGAGAAATATAAGAAAATCGTGCGAACGCCTTGCTGAGATTTATAGGGAACTATGTGTTTTTGGACTATTTATGAAGGTTGCCATCGAAAGGGATGGGAAGGGGCAAGGGTGGTTTATCATGAGCTGTCTTCATTGCATGTCTTTATCTGGAATTTTAAGGGTACGTGTGAAAAGGAGACGGGGAAATAATAGGCAGGTATGTTTTGAAATTTCGTATACAATTTCATTTAAGGAGTGAAAGAAGTTTCTGCACATAAAAAGGTTGTATTTGAAACTTGTCTGTTTTCCTGTTTGCAAACTATGTTGAGATGGCAATCTTGAATCGGTGTAAAGTTTCTAGAGAAAACAGGTGCTCCGAATATTATCAACAAATTGAACCTTATCCATTCAATTTCGGAATATTATGCAAAAACTTTAAAAGAACTTAGATTTGCGCTAAGATTTCATACGAAAAACAATTCTAATCTTCACAATAAGCGTCTAAATTTAAATGAAAAATCCCCACTTCTCACCTACATAATCCCTTCAAAAATACCTTCTAAATGATACCTAAGTACGAAATGCAAAAAAGTCTAGAGCTTGACATTCACAGTGTTAGGTGAAGTTCACATTGAGAGGGCAAAGTTGCATAGTCAATGAATTTAGACATGCATTTTTATTTTCATGTACAATTTGATGCTTAATAGTTGCGCGGGCTGGACGCTTGAGTGGTTAAACAAAAAGTAAAAAATAAAAAATCTTGTTTAGTGATATCTACTCGTTTATGTATTCTTTTTGTTCCTCTATTTTTGCCCTTGTACTATAAACAATACTTAGACTTAAGGCTTGAGTGAGTGTAACTCAGCTAGTTTTAAACAAGTGACAGATGTGACGACATATATAATTGGACCTTCCTTTTCCTTTACGGTATATGCAAACTCAAACTCAAAGCATTTATTTCAATTAGACCATTACAGGCACTTTTTAATATCATAAAAACATAAAAGATGCCGCTACAGTCCCAGTCACAAGACATAATGACGTCTTGTGAAAGTACTGTAGTTACCCATTCCAAAGCGTTGATCTCTATGGAGAAGAATGGGTAAGAAACTCCATAGACACTCTTATAAATCATAATAATTTTACAAAATCATGGATACATAATTTTTGTTGAGATTATAAATATATGTGAGAACGATGTACGCACATTAGGAGCGTAAAAGCAAAAACAAGAGTTAATTAATATATGAATTTAAACAAACCATGGTAGCTAAGAGATGACCAGTCACGACTGACAGCGCCCGTTCACGAACATGACGCATGGATCAGCCCCATTCAACCAACTCAACCTTGTTGAAGGCAAATAGTAAGTAGTGACTTGCAGATCAAATTATGTCCACGTCACATCTCTATGAATCACCCCTTACTCAAAAACTTTGGGGTAACCAAGATACAAGAGATCAGACGCGATGACGCGAAAAATCCAATTACTCGGCGCCAATTCACGCATTCTAATGTAGGACGGAGCCGCGTGTTACAAAATCTAATCAAAGTTTATGGTCGCCCTAGCGGTTTTTGCCGTCTACCTTGGATTAGACTGACGATGTGGTGGGGAGATTAGCGGGGAGATTTTTGTTTAGATTTTTTTTTAGCTGAGCAGGTAAAGGAGGTTTGATTAAAATTTCGGGGTTGTGCTTGTTTGAAGATTCCGTATGGTAATACCAGGCACCGTGGCTGATGAGAGTTTAGTGCAATGTTTGATTCGAAGAAAGAATACTTATGCCATATATTTATTTAAAGTAAGATACATATTTCACACGTTATACGTAAACATACATATATTTATGTATAACAAAACCTTTCTCAATTTGTTTTCAGGAGCAAGCCAGAGTAGTCCGCGAAATTATTGTATTCCTTTTTTTTGTATTTTGTAGGTCAGTTTTAGTTTAGTTTGTGACCGTTTAAAATATGGGTTTACTGGGGGTCTTAGAAGAATTACGTTAAAATTTCTAAAAGGGTCGCAGACGCAGTTTGCAAAATTGTCACTTTGTGACCTTTTTAGGAATGGCAACGCAATTCATATTAATAACCTATTATGATTCTGCTAAATCAGCCAAATTAGGCTCTCCGACTTATAATCATTTCATCATCAATGTAGCCCTCTAAGTTCGTTTGACCCCATTATGTTTTTCATTAAATTTATAAGCTTGGAAACGAACTGGACTGACCCTGAACGTACAGGGTTCTATTGATGATTTTAATTATCATATCTCTGTAAAGCCATATTTGTTACGGTAGCAATTTATATTTAAATTAACGTACAACTTGACCAAATACTAAATTACAAAAAAAAAATTGTTCAAGTCCAACTCTTCATTAATGGCTTTTGTGGATGAGAGATACCACAATTTTGCCAATAACATGTGTTAACTGGTAATAAACTATCAAACGCTGGAGAATATTTAGCAAGTAATAACAGTAATTAAAAAATATAGAAACAATAAAAGTATTTCTTCGCAGATTTAGATTATCAATTCGTGACATAAACAGAACAAAGACTTCAAGTCAAAAACAATCCAAATAGTTAAAACTTCATTTTATTAATTTCGGTGTATTTACATAGTTTGATAACAAAACGAGAAAACACAAAAGAAAGAAGACATTTAACAGAAGTTGGACGAGGGACATGAGCAGGAATGATTTCTTGAAAAAAAAATTGTTAAGGTTTGGTTAAACCAGTACGGTCTGTATCTGACAGCGTCAACAGTTTTACACTTCACCGCATCATCTGTCAGATTCCAGTATTCGTAGTCGTGTGATCCAAACTAGGGTAGTTGACAGCGCCAATCAATTGATATACTTTTTGAGCTGTCAAATCTGCCATAGATTTTTGGCAACAACAATAAAAAAATATAATTTACCAACTCATCCATTGATGTCTCATCTATTCTATTTAATGACTTCAAAAAAAAAAAATACTGTTGATATTTAAAATTTAATCGGGTTTCAAGCCTAAAATAAATCAGGGTTTCGTTAATTAGGGTTCCGTACCTCAAAAGAAAAAAACGGAACCGTTATTGGATCACTTTGTTGTTCGTCAGTCTGTCTGTCAAAACCTTTTATCTCGCGAACGCGTGAAGCTATTTTGTTGAAATTTAAACTATACCCCCTGTTTGTTGTCCCTCAGAGTTGTGGAAAAATAAAATCTCAAAAAAATCTACGTAGTTAAAGATGAGAAGTCTTTTATGTAGCAAGTTCGTACGGCATCCCCGGTATGCGAGTTCAACTCTCACTTGCCCGTTTGTTTTAAAGATTTTTTGTTCTGAAATCATTGGTGTATAATTAATTATGTTGCAGTCAAAACTCTTAACCAGTCAAAAGTACTATTGACTAGCAAAATCAGTCAAAAGTACTTTTGACCGTATGCTTTAGTCAATAGTACTTTTGACTAAAATAACAGTTAAAAGTACTTTTGCCCAATGGAGCTGGTTAAAAGTACGTTTGACTAAGTGATTCCGTCAAAAGTGGTTTTGACTGGTTGTATCAGTCAAAACTCTTAAAAAGATTGTAATGCCTCCTAATCTAAATAGTTCAGTTCTGGGTAACCAACTAAAAACAATCTCTTTTTTCTATAAATGCAGGTCGTTTCTGGCACATATATACGTAGGAGGTCACAGTTTTTAACCTAACCTAACCTAGTGTTAGTTAATAGTGCTTTTGACTGATGCTTTATTGCAGTTAAAACTACTTTTGACGAAGAGCGTCAGTCAATAGTACTTTTAACCGCAAATTTGCAGTCAAAACCACTTTTGACCAACCTGTTCAGTCAAAAGTGCTTTTGACTGATTTTGCTAGTCAATAGTACTTTTAACTAGTTAAGAGTTTTGACTGCAACATATTTAACCTTTGGATTCATTTATTTTACTAACTCGCTTTTCTGATCCACTCAGCCATTAGCCTCAGACTTTATGCTAAATCATTGAGGCCAATATTCCACAGAATTACATTCTATTGTCCAACTTAAAATGTACATGGTGTTTCATTGGCCATTTAAGTTGATTTTACGGGGTAAACACAACACCCCTCTTTTTATACGTCAGCGACAAATTGGTGTTTTATTTCTTTCGTTTAGATTTAAGGGCTTGGTGTGATGTAGAAACTCCTGCTAATGTATTTGATGGTGATCTAACTTAGTGGAAACCTTGAAGGGCAAACTGGAGAACCTCTTTTTGCGGTTGTGAAATCATCTAATAACTTCCCCCGTTCTGGGCGGAGCGGGGGGGAGTGACAGACTCTGACTAAAACTCATCCATATAACTTCTATTGCCCTTTATGTTCCGGGGCCGCGGTATCTCTTCCACCTTTATCTTTCATATAATTCCTTATACAATCCACATATAATTTTTTTTGGCCTTTCTTTTCCACTAAAATTGATATCCGTGACCATGAAAAAACTTGTTTGTAAAAATAAAACTGACTTCCGTCTGTAGCGGCTTGTTGAAGCGCAAGAAGTTAATTTCTTGTGATACACCATTTCAAACATACTCTACTGGAAAAAATTAAGGGATCAAAAAAAAATCCAAATTTTTGGGAAATTATCAACAGGCCGTAACTTCGAGAGAAATGGTCGTACGGGAAACCAAAAAAGTTCAAATTTTTGAAACCCACCTTTAACTTTCTGTGCGATTATTGGTTGCTGAGATATCGACAGTCAAAGACAGAAAGATTCTTTTCTATTGGAAGACCGATTAAGTCTTTTTTTTTGGGTTGGGAAATCATCACATAACTTCGCGTGTGTGTCACACATATTTGCCGTACGTTACTTAAAACACGGTTAAGCCTCAAACTGCCATTTTTTAGTTTTGAATCACACATTACGTTTTGAAAAATTCTCTATCTTTTGTGCTGGGTCCCATTACTGTACGACTTTTACTTTCCGAGATATAGAGCGGGTGTGAACCGTTAAGTAACATATTTTTTACAGTTTACTTTATTATTTAACAGCTATTCCTCAAATTTATGTTATAACACGGCAAAAGGATGGTAACGTTATTATCACGGATCGTTCCAAGCGATATTAATTTATTATAATACAGTTATCACACAATGCTGCACTTAAATTAAGCTATACGACCATAACCGTGTTATAATCAAGTACTTACAGGTGTGTCTGAGAACAAAAACTATGTTATAATAAAGTTACTATAGAATAATACATTACATTATAGTTATAGGCATTTAGCCTTTTTTCAATAAAGTTTATCGATGGATTAAAGTGTAAAATTCTTTACTAAAATACGACTATACAGATATGCTAGATTAAAATCTAGTTAAACCCAGAAACATTTTTGAACCGCGGTCCCCCGCGTTCCCGGTTTCCTCGGCCATTTCGCTACCAGCGACGACGGGGAGCGCTCGTGTGTGTGTGGAGCGGAGCGGCGGCGCGCCATAAATGTTTTACCATGTCGCGTCATACGTACTCAAGGTAAGGTTTTTATAATTTCACTAAATAGAATAGATGCATCAGTGAATTTAATAACCTATGTAATTAGTATGTAGATAATCGATATTTATAATATTTTCTTAAAATAAGTATTACATTCATTCAATTACGTAGTGGTAGGTGACAGGTATATAACCTTTAGCGCGTTGGGGCGGTATGTTTGAAACGAATACCTATCGGACATGGGCTTTCGCGCGCTTTTTTGCTTTTTACCTTCTTTCCTATTCTTACGCATTATTGCGTTGACGACGAGGATATAGAGTAATAAAGTACCTACCTATAAGTTTTTTTTAAATAATTTTTTTTTTAAATTAGGTATTTAACTAATTGTGTCTGTCATTATTGTAGACGCTCCGGGGTTCCACAAAGAATTCAGAACATGATGAGCATTGTGAATAGAGAGGTCGTACCTGTCGAACCACCCAAATTACGTATTCAAGAACAAATCATTGGCTTAACAAGCATGCCAAATTCATTAAATGAAAGTGATCCTTCTAGTCCTTCAGCTAATAATGGCATCGATTTATATGCAAATCCTCAACCTGGTACATCAAAAGTTTCGGATTCCAGTTTCCTGTACTGCGATGAAACTATACCGCCGTCTTTACATTCTCTGTCTCCAATCTTCTGTGACTTTGATTCGGATGATTCGGTTAAGGACAAGGACTACGAGGTTACATCTAATTACGTCGATTCAAGTGAAGAGAGTGATACGGACAGGAATATTAAAAAAACACTTGCTCATAAGTCCCAAATAAAATGCATATCTCAAAGAAAAGGTAAGAGAAGCTCTAAAGCAGAGAAAGAAAAATGTGTGCCTTCCTTTCCCAATAAAGTTATATCTCGACGTCACTCATTTAACAATGGCGAAAGAGCTGCTGTTCACGATCCTGTTTTCAAAAAGAGACGAGCGTCGACTGATGCTGCTGTTATTATATCAATGCCACCATTTGACAACCCAGCCACCAGTGATAATGAAGGTGAAGAAGGTTCAACAGCGCGGAAACGAAAAAAGTACAATTATAGCAGTGTGAAACAGCGAGAAATCCAAAGAAAAAAACAAAAACTTTTGAAATACAGTGTAAACTCCATGTAACGTCACTCGATTTAACGACAAACTCTCTAAAGCGTCGAAATCAATTGACTTTGGTTGGTTTAGCTTGTCTACCATACAATGATACACTCTACATAGCATCACACCCACTCTCAATAACGACAACAATTAAGTAATAAAAAGTACCTTTTAAGTTGCTAAAATTAGTAAAAACTGCGCAGCTGTGTACGTTCTTTTGTCGCTTTGATATCCTAGCCCGCAATAAACTCGACTGTCGGAATCATGCATACCGAACTTTCTAAGAAATTCGTTCTTTTGTTTACAAATTGGGATTGCTTACACGTGTCGACTGTTTTTGGCCATGGCTAATAAGTAGGAGTCATGGATTATTTATACGTTATCATATTCTCAGTTGCTCACAAACTCAAACTGTACCTAAACATGGCTAGTAAAAGAAAATCACTGTGTGTTGACGACAAAGTTTTACTGATACGCGCAGTAGAAGAGATTTCTTCTTCTAATTCTGATTTTTCTTCTCTCCATTTAACGACAACTCTCTATAACGCCATAAAATGCACAGTCCCTTCAGTGTCGTTATATAGAGTTTACACTGTATACTGTAAAACCTGGATGTGACGAGAAATGTATAAAAAAATGTAGTTCTGTATTTGATGAATCTGAACGTGAGAATATAAATAAAACATATTGGAGTCTGCAACGCGGGGAAATGAGAATGTTTATAAGGTCAAACTATATTGTAGCCATTCCCAAGCGTAAGTACACATCTGACCCTAAAAGAAACCCCAAAAGAACTTTTACGCTGCAGAAAAATGACGGAACCGTAAGACAAGTAAGTAAAATTTTTTTTTTAACAACTTTATGTTTCAATAGAAACAATGATCTTATACTTACCACCTGTCTCGATACTGAAAAAGATACAGATAAACGTGGTAAACATACCAAGAAACCGGCGTTTAATCGTGATTTACTCAACCAACATGTTGAATCATTCAATCCCAGCGCTCCTCATTACCGTAGAGAGCACGCACCAAATCGGCGTTATTACCCGACTGCGCTCCGCAAAGGAGGGTTATGTGTTCATCAGTCTATGTATGTATGTATGTATGTATGTATGTATGTATGTTTGTTCCTTTGAAGCACTATACAGACTAAACGCCTGGGCCGATTTTTATGATTCACACGTCAATCGATTCCTCTTAGTCCTGCGAGTGTCACTAAAGATATGAAATTAATAAAAAAACAAAATGGCGACCATGAGACACCATATTGTGAAAATGAAAAAAATTAAAACCAACAAAATATGTCAAGTGGGGTATCGTCGAATAGGTATTTAAAAATCATTAATAGTTTTCTTTCATCACTTTTCGATTCAAGTAACTATTTATTTATAAATAATTAAAATGTAGGCCGTCACGTATGTACATATGTATTTAAACAATACAGCATTATTTTTTATCAAATTAAGTACCTTAAATACATTGCCTATTTAATATAGATCAATATGGCCCTTTACAGCATGTAATTTAAATGAATATTTCCGAAGATATTACAGTTTAAAAATGCAGGGACATATCGATGCGGCCGGCCGCAGCGGTGTCCGGGCGGCGCATGTATCTTATATACCTATTCTTTCGGCATAATAAACTCGCCGGAACTTCTACACTTTACAAAATTATTACAAACAGCGACCATCAATCTACACCTCTTAATTTGAAAGATAAATCCGAACAGAAAAACAAACAAGTAAGCGATAACAAAACCAAACTACTAGAATGGAGCCAGAAATCTTTGCACGGAAGGCATTACCAAGATTTAAGTCAAAATTATGTCGACAAGGAAGCGTCGAATGCATGGCTTAAACGACGCGAGTTCTTCCCGGAGACTGAAGGCTTCATGCTTGTAATTCAGGACCAAGTCATTGAGACTAAAAATTATAGGAAGTACATTATAAAAAACCTAAGCACTGATATTGCCGAAAATGCAATAGTTCACCAGAAACCATCCAGCACATTACAAGCGCGTGTAAATCAATAGCCCAGACAGACTATAAACATAGACACGACCAAGTCGCTAACATCATACATCAGAAACTAGCACACCAATACAAATTTATAGAGTCCATAGTTCCCTAAACTACAAATACATCCCCGAAACTGTGCTGGAAAACGCTTCAACAAAATTATATTTTGACCGAGGGATATTTACTGACCGAACCATCCACTTCAATAGACCAGACATGACAGACATCACATTAATAAATAAAACAAACAAAACTGGATACCTCATAGACATAGCTGTACCATATGCACACAACTTACAAACTACTATTGCAGAAAAATCATCTAAGTATACCGAATTAAAAGAAGAAATTACCCGCCTCTGGCATCTTCAAAAAGTTACAATAGTCCCTATAGTGTTGTCCACTATAGGAGTAATACCAAAACAACTTCACCAGTCCTTAACTTCCCTGAACCTGCCCTCAAACACCTACCATCTGCTTCAGAAGGCAGTGATACTAAACACGTGTAGACTGTTGAGGAAATTCCTACAATGTAAATCAGATAACCCGAACCAACATATCCACATAAACAGATTCATCTCTCTTTCAAGCTACAGTACAAAACAGTATTGTACCTATTACTACCTCTTTAACTCTAAACCCAACTGATAATCACTTGGCTTAGGCCCGTGCTATCAGTACTTTCCGGCTACCCAGGTAGCCGAACAAAATAAATGGAAAGATAAAAATAATGGGTCCCTCTATCTGGCAGAATCTTGATGCTCCGAAATTTATTTGGCATAATACACTTAGCATAATGTTCACTAAACGAACATTTTAAAGGCATAAAAAATATTTGATACTAGCTTTTGCCCGCGGCTTCGCTTGCGCTAAATTCGGGGTAACACAGTTCCCCTTGCGCCTCATTGATTGGATTCCATTATATATCCATTAGATATCCAGTTGATACAATGAGATACTTTTAAGATGGCAGAATTACATTTGGTATAATTACGATTGGCAGAGTTCAAATTTCGCATAATATCGTTTAGCATAATGTTCATTTAGAGCGATGATTATTTGGTATAATTTCACTTGGCATACTATGTAAATGGTTGAAATGGCTAGGTTAGGTTAGGTTAAAACTGTGACCATCTACGACTACCAGAAACGACTTGCATTAATAGAGAAAAGTTTTTAGTAGGTTACCCGGAACTGTACTATTAAGATTAGGATATTTACTTATTAAATAAAATGATGAAATTTATGTCTAGAGATGATTCTGACTTACAAAATTATGAGTTTTGAATGTATGATAAATGAGTGTCTGCCAAAAAATTTTCTGCGAAGTGAAGTTTATGCTATACGTTGTTATGCAAAATAAAATCATGACATAAAAAGTTCTGCTATAAAGGGGGGATCCAAAAATAATAATCTCATAAATAATGAATACCTAATAGATACTCATAACAAAAAAGTCAAAAATAAAAAAATATATTTAAAAAAATAAAAAACCCGACTGCGTAAAAAGTGAAACAAACTACACACCTAATAAAAATAAAACTGAAAAGAGAAAAACAAGTACTGTAATCTGGAACTATGAAGAACAGTCGGGACCCATTATTGGAGTGTGAGCCGTTCCAGATTTTAATGGGTCCCGACTGTTCTTCATAGTTCCAGATTACAGTACTTGTTTTTCTCTTTTCAGTTTTATTTTTATTAGGTGTGTAGTTTGTTTCACTTTTTACGCAGTCGGGTTTTTTATTTTTTTAAATATATTTTTTTTGCCCAATGACATTAATATAAATTTTATGTATAAAGACTTTTGTTCAAAAAATCCCGAGTCAAAACTCAGTTATGACTTATATCGATCTCACTTAAAATCAATGAATATATCTTTCACTCGGCTCGGGAATGAGGAGTGCGAACAGTGCGAATCATACAAACATCACACTAAAGAAACAAGCCATGATGTTCGTAAGCAATGTTTTCCTGATTGTGACACTTGCTTGGCTTGGGCTAAGCATCATGATCGATACAAAAAAGCTAGAGCCCTTTATGATGCTCACAAAGCTATAAAGCAAAACGAAAATAGTATTTATTTTAGCGGCGATCTAGAAAAAGTTATCATGCTGCCTAGAATGGAGATGTTCAAAGCGGTTATATTTTGTCCCCGTTTGACGCTCTTTAACCAATCCTTTGCACCGGTTGGAAAAATATCAAAGGAATCGAAACCTCTTGCTGCAATTTGGCACGACGGAATAGCCGGTAGAAAACAAGAGGATATTATGAGCGCGTACTACAGTTTTTTCCTTCGTCATCGAGACGTTCAGAATGTTAATATCTGGTTAGATAATTGTACATCACAGAACAAGAATTGGCTGTTTTATTCCATGTTAGTCGACCTAGTAAACAGTGACGTTATAAGTACAGAAACAATAACTTTACACTACTTCGAACCCGGCCACACCTTCATGAGCTGCGACCAGTTCCACCATCAAGTGGAACTTGCAATGAAAAAGAAGGGTAAAATATATGACTTTTCAGATTTTGAGGAAGCTGTAGCCTCTGCAAACAATGGCAGAGTAACTGTCAAAGCGCTACAAGCAAATGAATTTCTCAATTTACCCAATAATGTCTCTGAGCGGCGAATTCAGCAAGCATGCCCTAGAGTCTATCTGAAAAATATAACACAATTCTCGTTTAAGAGGTCAAGTTATGACATGTTGTATAAAAATGATTTTAGTGATGAATACTCAAGTTTTAAATTTTTAAATGACAAGTACTTAAGAAATCCACGTACCAACATAAGCTTCCGGACACAGCCGAAAGGCATTGATGAGGAACGTAAATCTAACTTAATAACTAAATTGTCGCCTATCATTCCAAAACATAAAATGGTATTTTGGAATGGATTGCCTACAAACAATAACACAGAAACGACCAAAAATTCAAGGAGGACTACCTAAACCTAAGAAAGCCATTTTAAATACCCAAGTACCTACAATTCTTTTTTTATTTTAATATAACTACTTAAATGTATATATTACTTAGTGCCATAAGACTAAATAATTATATTATATATTAAATTATTTAGTCTTTATTATTAATAATTATATATTTATTACTAATTATTAATTATATTACATATTAAACCTAATAGGGACCCCTATTAGATTTAATTCTATATAGAGGACTCAGTTGATTACATGATTGTGATAATTTTTTAGTTAAAGACTGATTATGTATATTGTAAAATTTAGAAAGCTATATAATAGTCTTAAGACTGAAGAAAATTGTTATAGCAGGTTGTTTTATGACAACTGCAGCTAGTGAGATAGATGGTTATATTTTTTTATTATCTTAAGACACTTTTCACTCCAGGGGTTTAAGTTAGAGAATGTTTTGATATTAAGATAATATTGTGATTTAATTATGAATATTACTAAGCCCAAATGTCAAAAATAATTATTTATGTTATTGATAACCATTTAAAATTGTTTGAAATAAATGATTAATAAATAATTTGTTTAATTTGCTTGCTTGTTTTCTTTTTTTTTCTCGAATAATTGTAAGTCATTGCTTATCTATAAAACGGCTAACCGCGAGCGAAGTATGAGTAGCCTTGTTTTAAGTAAGCAATACCGTTTAACTTGACGCCGCTTAATATATTATTACACAATTACTTGATTATAATGATCACTAAGTGCCTTAACTTGTTTATAAACCAAGGGGCTAAACCTTAATTTTACAGTCATTACTTGATTATATCATAGTTATGCAGCTTAGCCGTATTGTAATGACGTATTTTTTGATAACTTTAAATAAAATTTTTAGTAGTACAATTCTAAAGCAATTACTACGTTATAATACCGTTAGAGTAGGGTTAGCCCTATTATTATGCAGTATTTAATTACTAAACTGGGAAGAAATGCTAAGCTTAATTACAAATATCTGTTTTATTGTAAGACTGAAAGATGTTTTCAGTTTTCATACCCCAAAAAAAAATCGTTGATAAACCAGTGACATTTGTCTCTTAGAAAGATTTTTATATATTTACTAGCTTTTGCCCGCGGCTTCGCTCGCGTTAAATTCGGGGTAACACAGTTCCCCTTGCGCCTTATTGATTTGTAATAGCAACGCTAAGTTTTGACTTTTCTTCCCTCTTTCTCCCTCACATCCCACTTTTTTTTAAAAATTATTAGCCTATGTCCGTCTCCTGGTTCCCAACTATCTCTGTACCAAAATTCATCAAAATCGGTGTAACCATTAAAGCGTGAAGAGGTAACAAACAAACAAACAAACAAACTCACTTTCGCTTTTATAATATTAGTAAGGATAAGGATTCGTTTGGAAGAGACATCATTTCGCAGGTTTTTGTCCGATATCTCTGAAACTACTTTATGGGTTTAACCGTATTTTAAACAATGTACGGCAGATTAGTGCGCCCCCCCCGCTCCGCCCAGAGCGGGGGGGGGGGGCGCACTGTCAGACTTTTACTGACTAAAACCCACCCATGTTCCTTCTATTGCTCTTTACGTTCCGGGGCCGCGGTATCTCTTTCGAACAACCCGCAACCCCGGCAGGCGGAGGCCCTGGCAAGCCCCTCTGCTTTGCTGACATCTCTTTGAGGCGCGCGTGAAACACTAACGCGCCGTCGACACGGCCTGTCGTCAATAGACGGATCGGGCCCGCACCGATAAAGTCTTCAAGTATGTTGTATTCAGCTGACTACAATCACTTACCTGAAGACTTTCATTCCATCGCCCCAGCGTACACCCGTAAGGAAGTATTGACGACGATAAGGTAGGATTTATCCATATCGCTATAATTATGACCTGCCTTTTCGTTCCTACAAAAGTCATTTAACGAGTATCAATTAACTTGACGCAATGAAACAGCGATACCATTGTCAGACCACCCCACGTTTCTTCTCGGAAACAAAACATTCGCTCGACTCCCGAGAACTTTAACAGGCAATTAATATAGTATTTGTTTAAAGTTTTCATGTGTAGGAAATGGAAGAAATATTATTGAGAATAATGTCTTAAACAAAAAGTAGGACTTAAAGTTACAAGTTATTCTTGACACTTAAACCTTTGCGCGACAAAGTGTGCAGACGGGTGCAAAGTTTACATACACTGTTACTTACCTTACATTTTTGTAAACAATCGTGCAACGGGTTAAGCATATATTCTTAGTTTCTTGCTACGTTTTTAAAATGTCTAGAATTTTGCTCGAAGAACTTCCGAAACCAATAAAAAGTAAAAAAGAAGGTGCTGTATATATTTGTGAGTAGTAAAGTAAATAGGACGTTTACTGACGTTTTTTTTTTTAAATAAATCACATTCGTTTTTGTTCAAATAACGATACAAGCGTTGCTTTCTTTAAATAAAGAATGAAGTTAGCGGTAATGTTTTCAGATCCACACTATTCTATTTATCTTTTATTATTATTACTTATTTACAACATAATTATATCGTTATTTCACATTTATATTATTATTATTTCATCACTAAGTACCTACTTATTTATTTGTACTTGTTGCCATCGTCCGTGTGTCACTGCGGGTGCCAACTGAAAACCAGCGTTGGGTGTCTGACGCCTAGCATATGCTGAGTTGGTAACCCTTTCGTTATGGGCACGCTCAGCGCAACCTTGTCCATGTTTTTCCGTTCTGTGTACCTTTTTTTCTTTTTGCTGCTGTGTTGTGTCTGTTTCGAATAAATATTTTTCTATTCTATTCTATTCTAAATAGGTTTTTATAAACATTTTTACACGTTTGTTTTTTTTAAATAGAGGCCAGTCTTCCATACATTAGTTGACTACTCTGAGAAGAAAGTCGAAATAAACTCAAAGGTTTTTTTTTGAGGTTTAGTTCTTTTCGTCAAGCGACACAACGTCTTTTTCTTAACTAATATAAATGATTGTGAACCAGCCTTTTTTTAAAAAAAAAAAATTGGTTCACACTAGAAATTACTCCTGTATCGTGGGTGCGTTTACAAACATTTGAACTCACATACACAAACAACCAGACCCGGAACTACTATCTATAGGCCTTACAAATATTTGTTCCGTGCGTGAATCGAACCTGCGACACGCAGCGTAGCAGTTGATCGCTCAGCCACTGCGTTAACCGTGTCGTCTCTCGTCTGTAAATACTAGAAAAATCTTAACTTCTTACTGGGCGGAGCCACACAGACAGTGAGCAGACTAGCTACCTTACCATGACGTCTTAAAGCAGAACTTATTCCACTGAGGGAAAGAGACAGAGCTATACAGGGTGTCTAGCACCATCTCTTTTCACACAGGAATAAGAACTGCTATAAGATGTCATGGTAACCCTACTGTACTGATAAAAATCCGTCCATGTTTCTTCTTTTACTCTTTGTTTTTTGGGGTTGCTTTATCTCTTTCTAACAACCCGCATCTCCGGCAGTCAGAAGCTCTGCCGGGCCCCTCTGACTTGCTAGTATTATGAGCTCTGAACTTATAAAGAGTTCCAAAAAACACTCAAAATCAAAAATTCATTCTAAAAATAATAAAAGAAATTTTTCAGCAATGCGACCACATTCCTGAAGAAGTAACCGGATGTAGGCTGCGCGGCACAGGAAGTGCTGAATGTACGCCGGCACATTGTTAATAAGGGGCGGCGCGAGTTTCCGGTGGGCGCTAGATTAGTGATGTAAGTTTGTATCGTTATTTTTATTATTTGATGGCTTTAACTTTTGCAGAATCCTTACTAATATTATAAGAGCGAAAGTGAGTTTGTTTGTTACGTCTTCACGCCTAAATGGCTAAACCGATTTTGATAAATTTTGGTACAGAAATAGTTGGGACCCTGTAGATGGACATTGGTTAATTTTTTATTTAAAAAAAGGGGGACAAAGAGGGAAGAAAAGGGGAGAGAAAGAAATTTTTTTTCGATCATCTCGCATGTTAAAGTTAGCGTTAGTCCAAAGTAACTATGCCACGCGGACGAAATCGCGGGCGGAAGCTAGTAAATAATATATTAAGATAAATTTAATAAATAGTATAGGCACTAGGAAAATCTATTGTACCTGCAAAAAAAGGAAAGGGGAACTTTGTTACCCCAAATTTAACGCGAGCGAAGCCGCGGGCAAAAGCTAGTATGTAATATAATAATTAATTAATACAATGTGCATTTAATTTTCAATCATTGAATCGATACAATTGTCGATTCCTCAAATTACACTACATTACAATCATTACCTTACCACTCAGGATATACCCAACACGCGACGCCTTATTTTCTTACATAATACATGTAAATCGGCGGTACAAACTCAATTGGTTAGTCGAGTAATATCAATTCGGTTGAGCGCATTACGCCAACACTACTCCATTGAGTTTGGGATTATGGTTTTAAGGCTCTAGTTGAGAATATGATGTCACATGTGTGTCCTGACCTTTTTAGTACGTGATTCTTTGTTCTCGGGATTTTTATGAAACGTGAGGTCGCCGAAAAATAATAGGTCAGTCCTTACGTGAATGTTAAGAGTGACTACGATTTTTGACATAGATTTTAAGATACGTTTTTTTTATGTGGATAGTGTGGATGTTTAATAAGTAGATACGTGTGCAATAATTGTCATAATTTCTTAACTGGATAGAATAGAATATAATAAAATATACTTTATACTCACCAAAAGTTGACACATAACTGTTAAAATAAACATAAAAGAAATTGCTCATTCTATGGTAACAATGGCGGTCTTCTTAGCGCTGATAGCGATTTCTTCTAGACAAACATACATACAAATATATAAACAAACTCACAAACAAAAAAACTTACTTCCCCTATCCTGATTTGCAGGTACACACGACGACACATCAACCTATACAAAACCAGTTTATGCTGCTCTCTCAACAACGGATAGTACACCATAGATTTCAAGTACAATGAGAAATCCGCATAAACTGGTTTTGTATAGGTTGATGTGTCGTCGTGTGTACCTGCTACCTGTAGTTTTTGCCCTTGCGCTTTATTTATTGTAATAATTGCTATAACAATAAGTTAAGCTAAGTTTTCCCTTTTCTTCCCTCTTTGTTCCTCATTCTCACATTTTTTTTTAAAGTTAGCTTTTATCCGTCTCTAGGGTTCCAACTATCTCTGTACTAAAATTCACCAAATTCGGTTCAGCCATTTAGACGTGAAGACGTAACAAACAAACTCACTTTCGCTTTTATAATATTAGTAAGGATAGTAAGGATTCTAGATTTGTATGGATTAGTCACAAAAGTTACTATTGATATCGTATAGCGTGAGGTAACCCTGTAATGATAATGGCTTGATGGAGAAACGCTTCTTTAGAGTTAAAATAAGATAATGAGCTATTGAAGAGGCCTAAGTATGACATTGGACTACTGCATACTGACAATGATGATTCTTCTCACACAAAATCATCCTTTTCCAAATCACCAAAAAAATATAAACAAGTAAAAATAAACTCATCTTAATTAATATTGCGTGGATTGTGATCGCCCTTGCAGTGGTTATAGGCATTGCGGCGGGATTTGCGATGTGGCATCGCTGCAAGAACACTGCAAAAGGATGGGTTCGGAAGCAGATGGCTCCGGACTGTAAAGTTGTCACCGTGCAAGCGGTGCCTCAGCAGCAAGCAGCTGCGGGCACGGCATACGTCATGTAGTGTGTATAGGGATAAGTAGTGTTAAGAAATGTCACGAAACTTACATTGTCGGGAAAAATAAATTGTAATATTGTAGTAATCTAGTTGTAATCTTTATATTTTTTTTTGTATCTGCATAACGGAAATTTCATTTTTTTTTAATAAGGGGGAAGATATTTGGGGACACAAGTAACAAAAGTGTCGATGAGGCAGAATGCAATGTGCCTCACGCAGTGAAACCGGTCGGCAGTCGTTTGCCCGCTTCCGAGCTTAGAGTACATGTTAAAGTGACTAAGTATTAAGGCATTTATGTATCATCAATTTAAACAGTGAATAGATTTTATATAGACAAATCGCAGAGTTTCAATTCTCCCAACCACACCTAGTATATGCCCCAACAATATCAACTAACAGAATTCAATCAAGCGTCCATTCATCCATGTTATATTCTCAAACGAAAGCTTGTTGAACGAACCAGCAAACATCATAATCGACACAGGAAATTCACGAAAATTAATTAATGGAAATATAGGATACAAACACAGTTTATTATCCGTAGTACCCCAATGTAATCAAGGCAAAGTCTAGAATAATAATTCTATTCCCGAAACTAGGGCAGAGCCATTAAAGTACGGAATCAAAATCAAAACTTCTGAAAACGTTTATGAAATTCATAATTAAGAACGTAATTTATGTTAGGATTCCACGCCCATGAACGGAGCCGTGGACATTGGTTTTGATAACTGTAAATGATAGGCTAATTATTAATGGGGCATTGTGGACTTATAGAAGGCGCATTTATCGGTTTCTACCTGAGAAATTTAAATAATTAGATAGATAGATAAATCGTTTATTTAATTGAACAACAAAAGACACAATATAAGTTACTAGCTTTTTCCCGCGGCTTCGCTTGTGTTAAATTCGGGGTAACACAGTTCCCCTTGCGCCTTATTGATTTGTAATAGCAACGCTAAGTTTTCCCTTTTCTTCCCTCTTTCTCCCTCACATACCACTTTTTAAAAAAAAACCTATGTCCGTCTCCTGGTTCCCAACTATCTCTGTACCAAAATTCTTCAAAATCGGTTTAGCCAATAAAGCGTGAAGAGGTAACAAACAAACAAACACAATGGCAATGGCCGAGCGATCGACTGCTGCGCTGCGTGTCGCGGGTTCGATTCCCGCACGGAACAAATATTTGTTTGACCTGCAGATAGTTGTTTCGGGTCTGGGTGTTTGTGTATGTGAGTTTAAATTTTTGTAAACGCACCCACGATACAGGAGAAATTCCTAGTGTGGGGCAACGTCTTTAAAAAAATAAATATATAAACAAACTCACTTTCGCTTTTATAATATTAGTAAGGATAGTAAGGATCAACATAAAAAAAATCAACAAGAGTGAGTCAGGCTCGCGTACCTAGGGTTCTGTACAAAACTTGCGACATAAACAACCATATCATTAGACAGCGTAAACTTAAAGGGTTGATTTTAGAAAGTAAGTAGGAAGATAAGACGCCACAGAGTCAGAGTTGAGTATGTGGTTTTAATTTGAACTAGATACCGTTACGCGTTCCCTAGATAAAAGGTCTTGACAGACAGACAGACGGACAATAAAGTGATCTAATAATGGTTTCGTTTTTTTTCTTTTAAGGTACGAAACATAAAGAAAAGTGAGCAAAACAAAAAGAGTAAAATAGATAAATTGACACATTCATAATACAACATTATTTTTAGTTTATGCGAAAGCCGAAACACCTGTCCAGTATTTTTATATAAAGAATCTATGTACAAAATTTCAAAACTGTATCATGAAAAACCACAAAGTTATAAGCTTGTTATGTTACCTGGATATCCGTACAAATACACTGTCACCAACGACGGCGTACGGCGGCGGCGGCGTCCCCGCGCCGCGCGCCTTGCTTTCATTGATAATAATAATGTCTCAGTTTGTATTGTAGGTAATTAACTGGTGATACATTTTCCATCACACTGTCTGGCAGGCTTTGGATTGTCGTAATGGTCAAGTGTAGGGTAGCGCTTGCGAATAGGTACTTAGTGTCGCATGGTGTCCATATTATAAAGTTTCTTAAATATTTTTGGGAAAAAATATAACATGGTGTAAAAATGATGCGAATCGATTCCGTTACTTATTCTGAACAAACTATATTCAGGTTTCGCATATACTAAAAATAATGTTGTATGTAGACACATTACACACATTTATAACGGTCGACCATTACTGGGTGGTTTGTGTAATTTGGAATTTATTCAATAATACACCTGTTATTCCCGAAGGGGTTCGTATTATGTCATAGGGGGCGACCCTATTGCCATCAACAAAATTCCAGACACCGCTTTATTGACAAACTAGCTTTCGCCCGCAACTTCGTCCGCGTGGCATAGTTACGTTGGGCTAACGCTAACTTTAACCCGCGTGATGATCGAAAAAAAAATGATATTTCTCTCCCTTTTCTTCCCTCTTTGTCCCTCTTTTTCCCCTTACCTCAATTTTTTTTTAAATTAGCCTTTTTTGTGTCTCCAGATTTCCAACTATCTCTGTACAAAAAATGATCAAAATCGGTTTGGCTATTTAGGCGTGAATACGTAACAAAAAAACAAACACACTCACTTTTGCTTTTATAATATTAGTAAGGATAGTAAGGATTCCTAATGAAAAAACCGAACACACTTTAACAAACTTTCTTCTAACTATTATTCTTACTACTTTACCACAAATCGTCTATTTCATGAATAAATAAACATACACAAACAAACAACTCGACTTAACCACTCAACTATGTACTTAAGCAATTTAAAGATTTTATTATTTATGGAGTCCAATCTTGTAAAGTAGGTAGTGGTTTGCATTTCCCCAACTTATGCAAAGGATCTAAATCAATCACATTACTATTGCATGCTTAGTTCGATCAATCCATTTTGGGTACTGCTTAACTTGTGGGCTAGGCGTGAGCTTGATAAATCAACTTAAAAATGCTACTAGTTCAGTGATAAGCGTCAGAGATCGGTGGGTCGTTTTGTTTTTAACGATTGTTTGAGGACTTTAAAAAAAAAAACGTTGCCGCACACTAGGATTTCTCCTGTATCGTGGGTGCGTTTTTCGGCAGTTTGAGTACTTTTTTCTTTAAATAAAAAGTTGCCCCACACTAGGATTTCTTCTGTAGCGGTACAAACATTTAAACTCACAAAGAGCCAGACCCGGAACAACTATCTATAGGTCATACAAATATTTGTTCCGTGCGGAAATCGAACCTGCGACGCACAACGTGGCAGTTGATCGTTCAGCCACTGCGCTAACCGTGTCGTATATTTATATACTATATTAATCACAGAATTTAATTAGGAACTTTAAGACTAATGTCAATTTTTAAATGTCAATATTAAAATAATGAGTTTTAAACAATAATTCATCAACATTAATGTCATCTTTTCCAATCGTCGACAATGAAAACAAAACTTTTAAGAATAAATACCACGAGAGAGTAAACCTAGATTCTGAAAATCATATCCGCAACGGTAAAACGTCTACAAAAGCAAAAAGGCTACCCACAAACAGCTGCATTTCAAACTGAAAAACGTTTAAAATAAATCACATTAAACAGTTTCGTGCAAGATCGTTCGCGTAACGTACCGTTTATGTTGGCAGAATAAACTAGGTTACAGAATTATTTATAGCACAGTGTTAGAAAGAATTTGCATGTAATGTGCATCGGGAAATCGATTGGAATTTTTTGTTGAGTTTTTAACGTTTATTTTTGGGAGTTAATGGATGTGGAAGTGACGCAGCTTGGTTTTAAATGAAACGGTAGATTGATCTAATGTAGGTTCAAGAAAACTATAAAACTTATTGATTTATGGATTTTTATTCGTACTCCTTTTAAGGGTTAAAAGGAAAACCTTTTGAGGTAAGGTCCTCAAAAAGAAAAAAACGGAACCCTAATTGGATTACTTTGTTGTCCATCTGGCTGTCTGTCTGTCGAGACTTTTTTTCTTGGGAACGCGTGGAGGTATTGAGTTAAAATTAAAACCATATGCTCAAGTTTGTGGTCCCTTTATGCTGTGAAATCAACCCTCTAAGTCTACGCAGTCAAAAGACATGGCCGTTTATGTCGCAAGTTTGTACAGAACCCTTAGTGCACGAGTCTAGACTCGCTCTTGCTCGTTTTTTTGGTTTATGCGAATGGTATATCATCAAATAACTTCCCCTGGAGGAGTGCAGTATCAGATCTTTACTGACTAAAACCCTGCCATGTTCCTTTTGACCTTATGTTCCGGGACCGTAGTATCTTTTTCAAACAACCCGCAACCCAGGTACTTCTAATCCTTTACTGTACACGCTGTGTGGTTGTGGAATTGCTTTCGCCTGACACCAAATTGCCAAACTGATTTAGCTTTCAAAAAAAGTGTGGAAGAACATTATGTCTCCATTTTTCTATAGTTGCATAGGTATTTATTATTATATTTTAAGTATATTCTTAAATCGTATTTTCTTTATGTTTTGATGACCATATTATTTTTTACACTCACTGTGTCTACGTCTCTTTTTATTTACTATCCTTTCAGTTTTATTGTGTGTTTATAAATTATTAAATAAATAAATAGGATGTGCTTGAAAAAATATTTAAAGTTTTGCAAAAGCAGAATCAAGTACGAATGACGTTTGCCAAGCAATAATGTACAATGCAACACTGCTTGAAAATATGATATACCAAAAAAAAATACCTTGTATTAGTTACGTACATAAATATGTTGGTTCGTTGTAAACAGCTTAAAATTTTCCATTACTATGAACATTTTGCAAATGGATTCTGGGGTCACAAACCGTTTACTTGTTTCTAAACCACGGGTATACCACAATAAATAGAACGCACACCACAAAATTATTCCAATGTTATTCAAAAATGGAATTCGAAATGTTCTGCGTTATTGTTTACCAAATAAAAGTTCAAACTTCCAATTTGGTTACGAATAAAACGTAATAGGAATTTGCCGCCATATTTCAATATAAACACTAGGGTATAATTTCTGGAGGCAAAATGTCACGTTTTCAATTTTCTCCGTGTCCTTGCCTCACCTAGAGATTTTTCCTTTATTTGTGTGCGGTCAATTATTATTTTACGATCCACTGTTTTTGGTGAAGAATCTTTTTATGTGACTTTTAGATGTACATACTTAAGTAAGTGCATTATATTATTTTATTTATCCTTACTAATATTATAAAAGCGAAAGTGAGTTTGTTTGTTTGTTACCGCTTCACGCTTTAATGGCTAAACCGATTTTGATGAATTTTGGTACAGAGATAGTTGAGAACCAGGAGACGGACATAGGCTAATTTAAAAAAAAAAGTGGGATATGAGGGAGAAAGAGGGAAGAAAAGGGGAAACTTAGCGTTGCTATTACAAATCAATAAGGCACTAGGGCAAAAACTGCAGGTAGCAGGTACTGTGTTATACCGAATTTAACGCGAGCGAAGCCGCGGGAACAAGATAGTAGAAAATAAATCCTGTGCCTTAATTATGAAAGTGTAAAGGCTTTTTCATCTAATCATCAAATAACTTCTCCCACTCTGGGCGGAGCGGCAGGGAGTTCAGACGTTTACTGACTTAAACTCATATAATATGTTCCTTCTTTTGCCTTTGTGTTCCGTGTCCGATATCTCGTTCGAACAACCTTCAACCCCGGCAGGCAGTGGCCTTAGTGGGCCCCGATTTGCTGATAACTCTTTGAGGCGCGCGTGGAACAGGCGCGCCGTCGACACAACCTGTCATCCCTAGACGGAGGGACGGTCAGCAACCCATTGCTCAGTTTTCGTAAATTACGGTAGTCAGGCATTAAAAGCGACCGAAGACCTATCAAAGGCGATTTTCACGCCTAATAATAATAGCTCTGATGTCTATAGTTAATTTTTACACTTCTTAATTAAAAATATTAAATTACTCAAGTATTTCTTCTTCCCAAGAGCCCTCGGTTAGTTAATTTTGATTGATAAATATACATAATTAGAAACTCGTACTAATTGGTGGAAGGTATTATAAATGTAGTAAATTTAATGTACGGCTGAAAAATTACGTTTCTGCATGCCTAACAATCTGTTTAACTTGGTGCTTTTTTTTGTAATAACTTTAAGTAATTGTAGGCATTAATCATTATAAATTACTGGAGTGAAACAATTGATTGAAAACCCCCACATGTGTCGCCATATCGTCATTAAAAGGTTACTCCAAGGTCAAACAATTACTTTTTATTTTTGGTTTAGGTACCTATCAATTAGGTACAAAAAATCGTTTAATTACTGTCCATAGTAGTAAAGGTTTTAATTGGGGACGAAAAAGATAAATTATAAGCTGTATTACTCATTGGAAAAATACGTCAAAATTCCATAAAAACTTTACTCGTTACATGAAAAACTGTTTAGTGGAATTACCTATATTATGACCTTGTCGTTTGGATTGCGCATCGGTTTGCTAGTGAAATAATGAAGTCAATATTTTTTTAATTTCTTTCTTTTTGTGGAAGTAGGCGGCAGAAACTCGAGAATCCAGAAAGTTCTGGAGTTTCTGCTGCCGCGATAAAAATCTGAGGAGCAATCCTCACATGCTTAAATATTATACGGTAGATTCACAAAAAATAAAAATATCCTAGTTATCTCTTTTACAAAATAATGCCCTCCTATTTTTGAAAGTTTCTCTGGTTATCTTTAACTCCAACCAAATTGTAAATTTATAACATTTCAACTTTTTGATTGAAAGTAAACTGGCCAGAAGGTAGGTTTTATTACGTCAACATTTCAACTTTAATACTGTACTACAGAATGAAAGCTGTTTGGAAATCATATTTCCCTTCATTTCATTTTGTTGGGTAGGTACATACGTCTAGTTAAAATTTTGACTGTAACAACCCACATATCGGGTTCAAAAAGCCAGTTTGATCGCGTGACTGAATTGATTATCACACCATAAGAACAGGTTACTGGCTGACTACTTTTTCCTTTACACGACTTTTTAATTTTTTTTCCATTATCGAGCACCTTGTTTTGTTTTTATTTGAAATTCAAAATTGGGTTGTTGCTATGTGCCAGTGTGTTTACTATCGGTGATGTTGGTATGAGTTTTTAAAATTGGAACTTTTAGATTTTTGTATAAGGCATTAAGTTTAATAACTTTAAGAATATTTTCTAGCTGCTTATAACTACTTAGAAACAATATTTTTTATTGCTGTTCCATGTCAAGCCAATATACTATTATAACTTGGCTTTTATAAAAAAAAATGTTACTAAAGTACGAAAGAAAATCACACCGCAAAATTCTCTTCTTATAGAGCAAAAATAAAAAAGCAAAACCATGTCAAAAACTATTCAAAACTAAGATTTCGGAGCTCGTCCGGTCGACATTAATAATAAAAAAGGTAGCCAGGGAAACTTCCCACCTAATCATACTTTTTCATCTCGGGGAAAAACTTTAGGGGTGGGTAAAAATATGAACAAAAAAATATAAAACAGTGTTATGGAGTTACGGGAGACTATGGCCAACTACTCTTTTGTTCCGCTTCCTTACCGAAGAAAGAATGGTTAAATAACGTATTTTAATATTCTTTAGTCGAGTTTTAATTAAGTTACATTTTGCTTTCATATATTGTATGGGAGTGAAGGTCGAAAATAGCGGCGAGATTTTTTTGTAGGAACTATCGTGTTAGTGACATTATTTTTTTCGTCATTCAATTAATAAAAAAATTGTTTAAATTTATTTTCCTCCTACACCCCTGTTTTTGCTGCTAGTCAAGCGATCACAGACATAATGTAAGTACTTATATCGTTTAATTTTAACTCGATACTTTTACGCGTTCCCGAGATAAAGGTTCTAGACAGATAGACAGACAAATGGACAACAAAGTCATCCTAAAAGGGTTTCGGTTTTTTTTGAGGTACGGAACCCTAAAAATGAATGAATTAAGCATAAAAAGCAGAAAATTGGAATATCTGTACATTAGTAACTACGTCGACACCGCAATCTGTTTGAAGAGAAATAACAAAAAAGCGCTAGTCATGACTTTTTTACTTGGTAGGTTGTTAGTGAGATATGTCACTCGCCCATTCTTTTTTCTAAAGGTGCGTACAGACATTGATAGCATGGAAAACAAAACTATCTAAATTGTCTACTACTCGCATTGTCTGTAACATGTCTTTTATTTTTTTTGGGGTGGGAGCACATCAAATAACTTCCCTCGTTCTGGGCGAAGCGGGGGGAGTGTCAGACTTTTACTGACTAAAACCCACCTATGTTCCTTCTATTGCCTTTTGCATTCCGGGGTCGCGGTATCTCTTTCGAACCCGCAGCTCCGGCAGGTCTGTAACATGCCTTACGATGCATCCAACTACTGTGGAAGTGTACAAAAATTCACAATTTTTTTTTTCTAAATGCAAAAGAACTTTTGTTTTTCTGTTGCTTTTTTTTGGTGCTAAACCACTGAACCGACCTATTTCAATAATGAAGCTGTTGCATATTAAAGTTCATGAGGGGCAAAGGCAGCAGATTTTTTTTGCAGATAAATCGGCCAGCTATAATAACCAGTCTATAACTTTCCTACCTCTGGGTAAAGGCGTCTTCTCATACAGAGAAGACGCGAGAAGGCACGAGCATTGCTCATCACGCTTACTCAAGACAAACTGGCAATTTCAGACTTATATTAAACTAGCTGCGTCCGACGGTTTTACTCACGTGGTGATAGAATATACAATGTATCTTTGTGAATTGTAGCCTATGTGTTATTCTGATGTATAAGCTATATTATTGTAAAGTTTCTTCAAAATCCATTCGGTAGTTTTTGCGTGAAAGAGTAACAAATATCCATACATATATATTGACGGGCCTGTTGGTCTAGTGGTTAGTGGCCCTGACTGCTAAGCCGGAGGTCGTGGTTCGATTCCCACCCAGGACAAACTTTGTGTGATGGGCATGATTGTTTGTTCTGTGTCTGGGTGTTATTTATCTATAATATGTATGTATTTATAAATTATATAAGTATGTATATCAGTTGTCTGGTTACCATAACACAAGCTCTGCTTAGCTTGGGATCAGATGACCGTGTGTGAGTTGTCCCAAGATATTTATATTTATTTATTATACATCTAACTTATTTTATCATCATTCATAAGCCATACTCTTTTACGCATCTCATGACTCACCATCATCCAAGCAATATCATCTCCATAAGCGTGGCTTACTATTCAAATCACATGCCTCGTACAATCTGAACGCAACCTTACTTACAGACTTTTGTCTCCAAGTAATAAGTGTCACAATTTCTTGACGTTGACCCAAGATAAGAACATTCTTTATCACTTCTTACTTACACAGACATTATATCTGTAATTTTGTTTGGAATTGTCTAGTTCGAGTTACAAATTAAGTTTATTTAGGTAGAAATGTTCTTACTCACGGGCTTCGAGACTAGAAAAATACTTGACTATAACATTATTAAGGTACTATTTTTTTAGGGTACGCCACAATAGTGGCGGTAAGTCCTCTCTTTGAGGAGTGGCTGGAGAGGCGTCATGGCGTCCTCACCTACCGCCAGACGCAGATCCTCACCGGACACGGAAGTTTCGGGAGGTTCCTGCACATAATCGAGCGGGAGGAAACGCCCGGGTGTCACCATTGTGACGATCGCCCGGAGGACACGGTGGAGCACACAGTGGCGGTCTGCCCAGCTTGGGCGGAGCACCGCCGTGCCCTCGTAGAGGCGATCGGCGGCGGCGATCTTTCGCGTCCGGCCCTGGTTCAGTACATGGTCCGGAGCGAGAGGGAATGGGAAGCGGTCACCTCCTTCTGCGAAGCAGTAATGCTAACCATGGAGGTGGCCGGGCGTTTGAGGGAGAGAACATCAAGCCAACCCAGCCGCCGCGGGAGACGCCCCGGGCGCCGGGTGCCGCGAGACGACTCCCGGCCACCGTAGATGCGGGCCTGTGGACGGTGAGCAATAGGTAGCTCACCGTCCGTCCGTCGATTGACGACAGGCCGTGTCGACGGTGCGTTCGTGTTTCACGCGCGCCTCAAAGAGATGTCAGCAAAGCAGAGGGGCTTGCCAGGTCCTCCGCCTGCCGGGGTTGCGGGTTGTTCGAAAGAGATACCGCGGCCCCGGAACGTAAAAGGAACATGGGTGGGTTTTAGTCAGTAAAAGTCTGACATGCCCCCCCGCTCCGCCCAGAGCGGGGGAAGTCATTTAATGATTTTCCACCCGAAAAAAAAAAAGGTATTATTTTTAATGAAACGTTCCTAAGCGGATAGTGGTAAGGTTTTTGCCCGGCAATGGGAATTTATAAGATTTTTTTTTCTGTGGATGGGAAATCATCAAATAATTTCCCCCATTCTGGACGGAGCGGGGGGGACTGTCAGACTTTCACTGACTAAAACCCACCCATTTTTCTTCTCTTGCCCTTTATGTTCCGGGGCCGTGGCATCTCTTTCGAACAAACTACATTTATGGGCCAAGGAAAAAAGCTATGTAGGTGTTATCGTTTATTCATTTATGTACCTTCATGTTTTTTTTTAATATTTTTACATATTTCTTATAATTAATAAATAAAACAAATAGTAGCCCAACGTTACCAGCAATCAGGGCTACAGAAAAAGGAACCTTATAACAATACGAGCCGTGTCCAGAAGTACCCCTTCCTGTATCAAACCCTTAATCTAGCTGTCTAACAAGAGCCTCCTCAGGTGTTGGTCGAGGCTCTGCTCTCTCTCTCTGCTCTCTGAGCCCAGACCAGCGGTAGCTTGGACCCTGTTTCCGAAACCGGTGGGCTACTATTTTTTGTTTTTAAAAAGAAATATTTAAAAATGTAATTTATATGTATTCAAATGAATAAACGATAAATAAATTCTTCCTTAAAACATTTTAGTATTCCAAACAAAGACTTAAAGCCATTTCGATTAATACTTCCAATCTTTACGGATATAAAGCAAACTGTAGTTTAGTAGTCCATAAAACCGAGTTTTACGTGCGACGCTGGCATCTACAGTCATTGAGGGTGATCAACAATCTATCCAGATATTGATCTCCCGTTAATTCGCTGATTAATTACTGCGTAAATTCCAAATGCTTAGCACAGACTTGGCATCGCTTTACAGATTGATCGGAACGAGATAAATGGATCTACTAGAGGGTGCATTTAATTTTAGTATTTGTATTATATTGTGCTTTTCCAGCAACCACTATTTTAGTCTCCAATATGACCAGTAATCATATTTTAATCTCCAATCAGTATTGTTGAGTTCTATTTTGATGGCATTAGTTCCAGCGTCACAAATTACAGCTAATTTAATAATATTTAGGATTGCACCGCATTAACTCTGCTTGGTTTTCTGGAATCGATTGCAGATGAAATAGATGAGTGATTGATCAGAAAATTGCTGCACCTCACCCACCCCACCGGCTTCATCTGTATTTGTGGTAGTTATTAATAGCATAGCATAGCATATATAATGTGAAAAGTGTGTTCAGCGAACGATTTTTAACATGCTTTTATTGGAGTCACCTTGAAATATTCCAAAAAAAAAATATGTATACGATCTCTATGCCATCACAAAATGTCTGGCACAAAGCAAAATACATTTAAATTATAAAAAGAAAAAAAAAGAAACAACATTCATTTCAAATGTCAATGAAATTTGTAGGGTAACCAGCATAATATATATATAATAGTTAATAGTTTATGATCTTATTGAAGAGTTTTTTTTTTTATCTGGTGTTGTTACGCTGCAGCAATATTTTGTGTGATTTAATAATCGATTGGTGCTTTAAAAAAAATAGTTAATAAATGTCTCAATTTTGGAAAAACGACATCAAAGCTTTAGGTTTAACAGCAGTACATATAGAAAGTTATAGGTAACCACTTTCCGTCAGGTAGGCCGCTGGCTTGTTTGCTAAGCTATTACTAATAGAAATTAGGTTACTGCTTTTACTTACCAATCAAAGTTAGGGTTATCAACTTCTCAAGTAATCTTTGTGGTACTTTGTATAAAATGAAAAAGAGGTCGTGGCTAAATAATAACAGCCGCTTGGTTCGATCTTTATATGGATTGCTGACCATCCGTTAGTCACCAATCCACATGGTGGTCTATTTAAATTTACAAACTGGGATTATTGTTTTTGACTTGTTTCAAGCATAATTCACCGAATTATTTTAATATATTTATAATTAAAACTGATATTGTTTACTGTTTACACAAATATAAATTTTACATAAAAATCTATATTTTAACAGTCAATTCCGGAACGTTATTTACGCTTTATAATTACTATAAAATTCGCGGAAATCTCATGAGTACTCAATTTATATTTGATTTAAATATTTGTGGTATGGAGTTAATAAAAACAGTTTTCTGTTAAAATAGTCTCATTGATCGGGAAACCTAATAAATATGCTCGAGATTTCTAATTAACCTGGTTGATTGAAAAGATTAATTAACCTTAGCATAGGGTGACTGTGCGGAAACGAAATATTAGGACTTTTCCAAAATCCAAGTTTAAAATATATCAAGAACAAAATTCTAGTGGAATTCAGTGTTTTTAAATTTGTATTAAGAAGACGTTTTAGTTTGCGTGAGTTAGGTATTTATTTAACAATAAGCACACTAACTTCATAATTACACAAATATGTACCTATTATTATTCGTCCATTTATTGTTTTCTATACATATAATTAATTTTTTAAATATTTCTTAAAAAAAAATAAAAAACATTTAAAAATGTAAAAATAGTAGCCCACCGGTATCGGGAACAGGGTCCAAGCTACCGGCGGTCAGGGCTCCAGAGAAAGGAACCTCCTAACAATACGAGCCGTGTCCAGGAGTACCGCTTTCTGTATCAAGCCCTTGATCCAGCTGCCTAACGAGAGCCTCCTCAGGTGTTGGTCGAGGCTCTTGGCAATTAAGCCATTGGCAGATACGACTATCGGCACAATGATCGCTGAGTCCACATCCCACATGTCGACAACCTCGCGAGCCAAGTCAATATACTTGATTTGCTTATCTTTCTCGGCTTTCACGAGGTTCTCATCATGCGGGACTGTTATGTCAACAATCATTGCGCGCCGCTCTGATCGATCCACCACCACTATATCAGGCTTGTTGGCAACAATAGTCCTGTCAGTGATGATGGATCGATCCCAGTACAATGTGATATTGCCATGTTCGAGAACTGGGTCGGGCTCATACCTGTAGTACGGCACTTCCGATTCCACAAGGCTATATTTTAGAGCAAGTTGCTGATGAATAATCCTGGCTACAAGGTTGTGTCTATGCAAGTACTCTCCGTTAGCTAGACGAGAACAACCGGAGATAATGTGTCGAATTGATTCACCCGGACGGTGGCATGCCCGACATATGTCAACCGTGCCGTCCTTCACAATAAATCTCCGGTAGTTATTCGTCATCATAACTTCATCCATAATTGCACAGACAAAACCTTCAGTTTCTCCAAAGAGATCCCCGGAACGTAGCCAGGCTACGGACGCTGGTTGATCTACATCGGGTCCATGTAGGGCCCGGAAAAAGCGTCCGTGAAGCTCCTTACTCTGCCATACCTCCCTGCGGTCGTTAGTGTCAAGCACTACAGGTTTGCGCCAGTTCTCTTTAGCCAAGGAGAGCGGGGTGAGGCCTTTATCCACTGCAACCACATCCCGATGCATTCCCACGTCGGTTTCTAGGAAATATTCCCTGAGACTGCATATCTCGCGGTTGTGGAGAGTCTTGGCGTTTAAAAAGCCTCGACCTCCGCAACTCCGCGGGATATACAGTCTCATAACCGAAGAACGTGGGTGATGCATACGAAATGCCGTTAACAATGTACGGACCTTCCTATCCAGGGCGTCCAGTTCTGTTTGAGTCCATTTGAGTATGCCGAAAGAGTACATCAAAACCGGCATGACCCAACCATTGAAAGCACGCACCTTGTTTCCGCCTGATAAAAGACTATTAAATACTTTTCTCAGGCGGCCAAAGAAGCGTTCCTTCAACGATTGCTTCATGTCAGCAACATTGATGCCCAGCGCTTCCGACATCCCCAAATACTTGTAGGTTTCGGTTGCTGAGAGGGATCTAAGGTTTATGGAATCTGAGAGCTGGGTTCCCACAGATTCCACAATTTCCCCTCGCTTTACATGCATGACCGCACATTTGTCCACACCAAATTCCATCCTGATAGAGCTACTGAAAGTTTCAGTTACCTTCAGTAGCTCCATCAGTTGTAAATCGTTGGGGGCAAAGAGTTTCAGGTCATCCATGTAAAGAAGGTGAGATATAACCTGACCACCTCTCCTCAATCGATAGCCCAGACCTGAATTCTCCAGCAGCGTGCTTAGAGGATTCAAGGCTAAGCAGAACCAAAGTGGACTCAAACTATCGCCCTGGAAAATACCTCGCTTTATCCTGATCGGTTCACTATTTCTCTGAATCTGCCGACATCCTGGATAGCGAAGGACTGTACTCCATTGCCTCATACACGAGATCAGGAAGGTGCGCAGAGTTGCATCAATTTTATACAACTCTAGCACCCTCATGAGCCATGTATGTGGTACGGAGTCATAGGCCTTCTTATAGTCTATCCAACATGTCGACAGATGCCTTCGGGAACGGCGAACCTGTTGACTAATAGCCATATCAATGAGGAGCAGCTCCTTAGTACCACGGGACCCGTTCCTACATCCATTTTGAGAAGCGGACATGATTGAATTGTCATCAATGTGTTTAGTGATTTTAGCTCTCAAAATGGATGTAAGAACTTTATAAAGTGTCGGAAGACACGTAATTGGTCTATAATTTTTGGGTTCCGCCGTACTACCCGATTTATGGAGCAGATGGGTTATACCAGTTGTCAGAAACTTAGGCAACGACCCTGACTCTAAAGCCGTCTGAAATAGGGCCGCCAAACGAACGTGCGATCTCTGGATCCACTTTATCCAGAAGTTGTGCAGTCCGTCCGGCCCTGGAGATTTCCAATTAGGCAACGGACGAACCGCACAAGCGACATCTTGGGGACTGATTGTCAAGGCCCCCATTTCTGGTATTGGATCGCACGCTCGCTCGACTTCCCGAGTCCATTCACCTTCGGTATGACTGACAGGCACTGACCAGATGCTGCGCCAAAACAAACACATGGCGTTATCATCCGGTAGATGCGTGTCAGACACACCTTGGTCCGGTCGCTCCCATGCTCTATACACCCACCTTTCATCGCTTTGGAATGTGCGATTCTGAGTGTACCGTTCTACCCGCCGCTTATACCTACGAATACGATTTGCCCATGCATACACTTTCTGTTTCAGGAAGTCGATGCGCTCTGCGATGCGGGACATATAGTCTGGAGGAGTTATATCAGTCCCTGAAAATGCCCGCCTCACAAAGCGCATCACTCGAGGGCGTGTGTTACCCTCCCTGAAACAGATTAGTTTGCCAATGAGTGCTCTGGCCGCACCAATACGCCGCTCAATCCTGCACTGCCAAAATGGTACAGCTGGTTTGGGTCGTGTAGCTCTGTCATCAGGAAATTTGACATGAGCTACACGACACACCGCTACAGCCGCACAATACAGGATTGAGTAAGCATCAGTGAGGTTCTCGCAGTTGTCAAAATAGTTTGACAACTGCGAATCCAAAGCAGCCACCAGCGCCCTATTTTTATTATGCATGGGCAAACGAGGTAAGCGTGGTCTAAGTTCGGGTGACATGTACCGATATTCTCGAATCGCACCCTCCAAAGTACTCCTCATTTCCTCACTGCACTGGGTACTTACATTAGTAGCCATGTCATTACTTACCTCGTTAGCGCGATTAAACAGTTTTTTCTCGTAGTTCATCCTATGAGGTTGTCGTCTGCTTAACCGGTCAATCCAGTGCCTTGCAAGAAAGGCCTCCAGCCAGGGCTAAAAACTAAGCGACTTAGCGCTAAGGGCGCCTTGTGGGGTACTAGCCATGGTTTAGGGCTTCGCTGGGGGTAAACAGCAAAGGGACAGGCTGTGTCTGACTGATGTAATTATTTCGACGAAAAAGAAATGGTATATTTGTACACTTTACAGATCAACATCAACGTATGCTGAGATCAGTACTAAATAAAGTTTTTTTTATAGGTTGCCCCTCACTAGAAATTTCTTTTGTATCTTCGGTGCATTTACAAACATTTAAACTCACATACACTGACAACCAGACCCGGAACAAGTACTTGTAGGTCATACATATATTTGTTCCGTGCAGGGATCTAACCCGCAACACGCAGTCAATCGCTCAGCCACTGCGCCAATCGTGGTGTCAAAAGTTACATAATACAGTAATCCAAAAATACCGCCCTTCGCTGCTTGCCATCTTTCCTTCAATCATAAGCAAGTACTTTGGTATTTTGAACAAGCGACAATAACATAACAATACGCTTATCCAATAACATACCCACATTGCACCAGGAAGGTGTATGCCCCATGTAATAGCACGGGAGCCTACTGCCTTCAAACGCGCACAGTTCCAAACTTTGTGGCCACAACTGAGAAATTCTTTAGAGAAAACCTAATACCACTGCCCAAACTGGAAATTGAACCCAACACCTCACGTTAGTGACAACAAGTCGAATCGACGCGACGGCGTAGTGTTCCACGCGCTCCTCAAAGAGATGTCAGCAAAGCTGAGGGGCTTGCCAGGGCCACAGCCTGCCGGGGTTGCGGGTTGTTCAAAAGAGACCGCGTCCCCGGAACATTAAAGGCATAAGAATGAACATGGGTGGGTTTCAGTCAGTAATAGTCTGTCACTCCCCGCCCCCGCTCCGCCCAGAGCGGGGAAAGTTGTTTCATCGGTAAAAGAATGAACTCACATTCAGCAGTCACGCTTACGATCACTAGACTGGTAAGGCAATGGCAAAAAAGGTAAGGCAGACAATAATTAACACGACAAAATACACAGTAAAATCTCGTGTATACTAATTATTATTTCATTAACTTCCCACTCTAAAACCACTAAAAACGTGTTAATGACTATTCTAATTCCTAAAAGTAAAACATTAAAGCAAGCATCATAAAAGTCTATAAAATATTCAAGCCCATGGTTACTTTACGCCCAAAATATTAAACATGGACTTTGTTGGTATAAACATGCCTTCAAGATTTATTTTAGTAGCTTAAGGGTGAATTAAAAGGTTTATGGGATAAACAGCATTATTCGTCTTCATTTGCACAGGTGAAATAAGATGTTTTCAAATTAGAAAATGGATTAAAAAACTTTTTTTTTCTTTTAAAAAAAAAAACGTTGCCCCACACTAGGAATTTTTCCTGTATCGTGGGTGCGTATAACAAACATTTGAATTCACATACACAACTATCTGTAGGCCATACAAATATTTGTTCCGTGCGGGAATCGAACCCGCGTCACGCAGTGCAGCAGCCAATCGCTCAGCCACTGCGCCAACCGTGTCGTCAAAAGTTGCAGAATAATTTTTGTTTTTTATTAAACTTAGTTTGTTTTTAGACATTGGTTTACATTGACTACCTACTTAGACAAAAAAACAAACGTGCTTTTTTTTGTATGGTTAGTGTCTAAGGTGGTGTCAGAGTCTTTAAGCCGGCCGCTGTTCTTTGACTTGACTTTTCTATAATCTGCGAAGACAGCAATGACCCGTCAAATCCATTAAAGAAACGCACAACCGTATGGTTTTCTTCTAGAAGACATACAAGATATTATAAGAGGGTATCCCTTTTTAAGTTCGTTGTGGATAAAGCAACCGCCCCTAAGACTACCCACTGACCCAACGTTTGCATAATTGCGCATGTAACTGTTGGATGATGAAATATTTTGTAGAACATAAAGTGCCTGCCTGGCTTTGAACTCGCGACCTAAAATTTTTTAGTCGCTACTGTTTTATTTGGACCACCACCACTAACCCAATAGCAGCAAAATAGGCAAAAATCCTGTAAAAATAACGACTTTTAAAAAGCTTAAACGTTACACAAATGTTATAAATAAAATGATTATTTAAACAAAATACATTCAAACGAAATACATACAAAGAGAAATATAATAAGCCCATCCTCCCCGCGCAGTAAACAAATTATATTGTTTACGTAAACCAACAATATTATTTTGTACAAATAAAACATGTCAAATAAATCTTTACTACAGCAAACAGAATAATACACGAACGCTTAATCTAAATACAAACTACTATTTTTAGGCCAATAGTAGTAAGTACATAATAATTTATTTCATGGGTGGTATTCAGTGTTTTCGATATTCGAATATATCACGAAGTGGCAGCCCTATCCTTGCGTCGCGCTTCACACCTGCTAGCCAGACATTCGACGTCCGACCGCCAAGCCGAACGGACGTATCCCCGAACCTCTCCGTTCTCACCCGAACGCGATCGGTCGCGAGTGAATCTCGAACGGTGTTTACGTTCCAATTTCGTGATTTGTGACTTTTTTTTGTTGTCCTGGAATTTTGCTCAGCAATATACACAGCCGATGGGAATTGCTAAACGTGAGTTTCCTCTATTACGATAAAAGCTTTGTTTTTTTTGCTGTGGACTGACGTGGGGTCGAAGGTCGGTGTTACAGCGAGGTAACGGTTACCTAAGTGGGTTTGTGATTTTTTTATTTGCGGTAGGTAATCTGCGGTACAATCGCTTTTGATACATATTTTATTTTTCTGCACTGTTATAAGGATTTTAAAAACGGTGGTACGTAATCAGGGAAGTACTAACGTTATCTCTATGTTACGTGAAACTGAGGATTCAAATACATAGATTTCATTATCTTCAATTCGAACTAAACTTCTCAACTTTTTGAAGCTGCCTACGCCGTAGCAGTGCTACGAGAGAGCTACGAAGAAAATCTGCAGATAATTTAAAAAATCACAACAGAACTGCTGAAAAAATGTGATACTCCTTATAATAATCCTCCTTGTAAACATGACTTTAATGAAAAAAGTTCACATAATAAAAAAATATAATTGACGTGTCCTTCCCTTCATTTGATAACGTTATGTGATCTTGTAGATTTAAATTTGAGACAAGGAAGGACACGATTTACTGACAGAGAAAATTGCAAAGACTTCATTTCCACGGAAGCCTACACAGGTGGCAACCCCATAAAGCTGAAATTCCATCCAATTTCCGTAGTCTATTCCCGCTGAACGTTTTTCCATATTGAAACGACAACGCTGCGGGAATTAGCAATGCAATTTTGAATAGCACTCTAACTGGCTGAAAGCATTTATGCGTTCAATATAGGCTGAAACATACACACGTGCAGCTATTTTGAAGTGTTTTCTAGTTAGTAGTATGTTTATTAATATCCCCGTGTTAATAAAATTACTGCAGCAGTAACATAAAATTCATTTCCCCTGTCGAGTAAAGCAAGTTATATATTAGGAAAAAATAGCCATCAAACTTAGCAGTATTCAAACCTATCATCATCTGCCTAGTCTTTTCCATGTTGTGTATCAGAGTCCGCTTCTAGTGTGGACGGATGCAGACCAATATTTTACTTTAAATGGAGCGACTGCCTCTCTGACCTCCATAACCCAGTTAGTTATGGGTAGTTGTTTGTTACGTCTTCACGCCTTAATGGCTAAACCGATTTTGATGAATTTTGGTACAGAGATAGTTAGGACCCTGGAGACAGAAATAGGCTATTTTTTGTAGGTAATGAGGGAGAAAGAGGGAAGAAAAGGGAAAACTTAGCATTGCTATTACAACCAATAAGCCGCAAGGACAAAAACTACAGGTAGCAGGTATCTAATCAAATCAGGAAAGGGGAACTGTGTTACCCTGAATTTAACGCGAGCGAAGCCGCGGGCAAAAGATAGTAGTCTGTTCATATATCTGTTCAAAATTGCTATGCTTTTGGACAACTTTATAGCTGTCCCATGCATGCAAATAACAAAAGACTTTTTTGTTTGTCATCTCAAACAAAGAAAACATTTATACCAAGCAAATAAAATTTCTCTACCGATTTATTTCTTCTGCTAATAATCAGAGCTACAAAAAAAGGTTACTAATACAAAAAGCCGGATATATATTCATCTGGGTACGTATTCATCCGGATATATATTCAGCCACATGACAATGATGAATTGTGTAATTATCTCCGACATTTTTAGGGTACTTAAGCGGGTTAGGCATTTAAACTGTAAGGGTATGTACGCTCGAGTTTTTTGCTTCCAAGTAATTAAATAGCCCAGGTTGATTAGGGTTGCGTACAATGAAAAAATGATTACTTTGTGTTTTGAGGTACTTTAGCGGTTTCTTGGGTTATCTAAGAGCTCTCCATTAAAATTAGATTAAGGCTGTTTGGGCAAAAATTGCGTTGCTGGGCCACGATGATTGCGGATCTAAAACTGTAAGATAAATTATAATATCCGGATCTGAAAATCATACGCGAAGGCCGGCTGTTTTAGGGGACTGTTTTTCGTAAACGTTGCCATTCAAAAACTGCTGATTATACGTTTTATTCGAATAAATAACTTTGGATTTTGAACCTTTAACGATTTAAAAGCTTAATTATTTAAGGGAAAATATAAGCGCTCGACAACATCAAAATCTTAAAACGTTTATGATTTCGATACCAATAAGTATTTATAAGTAAATAACGAAATCCTTACAGCCAAGCAAGAAGTCTTTATTTTTTCCTTGCATGTGTCTGTGTTTAGCTCGGATCTATTCATCTCACAAGTTGAAGCCGGTACAGCTTCTTTTGGGTTGCCTCGTTCCATCGCGACCTCACCTCTGTCTTCTTGATAAGATTAAGGTCAAGATTAGGCCTATTTAATATAAAAAATAGCCTCTTCTAATGCTAGCAGAAGAGGTTTTCTTCTCATTTCAGTCAAAGTGGTGTTTTAACATTTTATTTAACAAGCATGATACTTTACAAGCTAGAAGTTGTAATAAGCAGTACATTAATGGGCAAATATCTTTTTTTATCATATTCAGTGTTTTATTAGTACATGCAGATACATGAATTAATCTTACTCTTAGTTTATTTAATATTATAAATACGAATGTTTGTTAGGATCGATGGACGTATGTATGTTTGTTACTCTCATGTCAAAACGGCTGAACGGATCTTGATGAATTTTGGCACAGAGGTAGATTATGTTCTGGAATAACACATAGGATACTTTTTTTTCAAAAGCCGCAGGCGTCAGCTAGTAGTTCAATAAATAAGTCGAGTTTCTTGAATAGCCTGGTAGTCCATTTTTTTATCTTGCCTTGTTTGTTAGTATGTATATGTCAACTATTGCAACTGAATAACAAACCTAACCAACCAACTTTTTTTTAATAATTGAGCTAAAATGTTGCACACACCAGTAGTTGTAGTTCATTCACAGTTCATTTTCTCGACGTGATCCTGCAGCCAGGATCGCTTCTTCACAAGGGAATTCCTTAAAGGTTAATAGAATGGACACGAAACTTTGTGCACGCTTTCAATGTTGACAGATACACCAAATTATTTCCTTTTTATATTAATAAAAAAAAAACAATCAAGTTTTTTAAAAAAGCAGTAAATATATTGCAAACTGCACATATAAATAAAAAATTGGCTCTCGCGCGTCGGATTCGCACGCCAAGATTTCCGTACCAACTTGCGACATAAACGCCCATATTTTTTGACTGCGTAGACTTAGACGGTTGATTTTTTCACAGCTCTAAGAAAACCCAGACTTGAGTATATGGTTTTAATATCAACTCCATGCTTCCACTTGTTCCTGAGATAAATGGTCTTGACAGACAGACGGACAACAAAGTAATCATGACGAACCCTGAACAGCGAGATTTTCTTCAAAGTTTGCTACTACGGTTAGCCAAAGGATAGGTGATTGCAATAAATTGTAACTAGCTCAAAGTAAGACGTTACTACTATGCCGTTGCCCTCTTGTAACGTCTTTTACAAGTCCCACTGGGTTCATGTACCTAACTCTTTGTCCTTACAGTTCCCTTAGTAATGGAATGGTTATAAAATTGTTACCTACATGGCTAAAGTGTAATACAATGGCGTGAGATTGAACTATGTTGCATACAGCTCAAAAAAATCTCGCACAGTTTCATGCCTTGTCAAAATCATCAATATCATCATTCTCACGCCCCTATCAAAACTATTGGGTTTGGTGCAGCATGTCTTCTTGTTCCATACTCCTCCATCATCATCTGCCTAGCCTTTTCCCAACTACGTTGGGGTCGGTTTCCAGTCTAACCGGATGCAGCTGAATATCAGTATTTTACATGGAGCGACTGCCTATCTGACCTCCACAACCCAGTTAGTACTGGGTAATGCGATACCCCTTGGTAAGACTGGTTGTCAGACTTTCGGAACACTGACTACTGTAACGACTGTCAAAGATCTACAAATGACAGCCGGGACAAACGGCTTAACCTGCTTTCTGAGGCACGGAGGAAACTCGGTATGTAACGGGTGGTCACCCATCCACAGACCAACCTAGGCAAGCACAGCTTAACCTAAAGATCGACCCGAGCGGCTGCTATTATTTGGCTATTACTCGTAATTTCATCGGACACCTTCATTGTTGCCACATCATCCTTCACACAGTCTACGACTCGACTCGACGCGTTGTTTTTGACTTGTCAAAATATCGAGTTGGTATAACAATCCTTACTAATATTATAAAAGCGAAAGTGAGTTTGTTACGTCTTCACGCCTTAATGGCTAAACCGATTTTGATGAATTTTGGTACAAAGATAGTTGGAACCCTGGAGCCGCACATAGGCAATTTTTTTAAAGTGGGAAATGAAAGAGAAAGAGGGTAGAAAAGGGAAAACTTAGCATTGCTATTACAATCAATAAGGCGCAAGGGCAAAGACTACAGGTAGCAGGTACCTGCAAATCAGGAAAAGAGAACTGTGATATCCTGAATTTAACGCAAGTAAAGCTGCAGGCAAAATCTAGTTTAATATATTTATGTTTGTAAATCTTCCATCAAAATGCGTACCTGCTCAAATAAATCAGATTTGAGTATTTCTAAACAAAAGGCTTTACTGACACTAACATTATATTAAGTGTTTTTTTTCATCATTTTAACCTAAAACAACAAAGAACTTTTTACAATAACCTTTATTCTTTAAGAGAAAAAATATAAACCACTCAACAACATCAAAAATTATTAAACACTAGAATCTTAAAACGTTCATTATATTCTTTTGATGTTGACTTGTGTTTATTTACTTCAATTCAGTTTCTTTGATACCGCTACGTAACTGATAGCACTACAGAAAAATAATAATTCCCACCTTTATTTGGGTATAAGGAAAAATATGATAAAGGCTGTCTTTTCTTGTGAAGTCATTCTTCTGAAAGTTGTTTGACACGAGGGTGCCCGATGGCTACAATCATGATAATATGGATGTTTTGTGTCTGTGTGATATTTCCTATTGTCATATATTTTTCGCATAATTCTTCTTCATTTTGAGGTCGAAAGTAACAAAAAAACAGATTTTTGATTAAAGAGTAAAACATACAATGCTACCCCAAAGGAGCATTAAAACGACACGGTTGGCGCAGTGGCTGATCGATTGACTGCTGCGCTGCGTGTTGCGGGTTCGATCCCCGCACGGAACAAATATTTGTATGGCCTACAGATTGTTGTTCCGGGTCTGTCTTTTTGTGTATGTGAGTTTAAATGTTTGTAAACGCACCCACGATACAGGAGAAAATCTTAGTGTAGGGCAACGTTTAAAAAAAAAGTTGTTACACATAGTCAGTGTCTCGAAAGTTTGACAACCATTCTTTCTATAGGGTATCGTATTACCCAGTACTAACTGGGTAGTGGAGGTCAGATAGGTAGTCGCTCCCTGTAAAATACTGGTATTCAGCTGCATCCGAATAGACTGTAAGCCAACCACAACAGAGTTTAAAAAAGGCTAGGCAGATGATAAGCATTTCTTTTGGAACGAAGCTCCTTATCGCGCGTTGCGATAGGGTCTAGACGGAAAAATTAAGACCAAAGTTGTAAGCCGTGCGGCGTGCACGTGTTTATCTGTCTGTCTCTCTCTCTCATAGAAAGCAAACCAGTTATTTTTGTTTCGTCTTTCTTTTTCGCATTGAACAGTGTGGTGTCGCGACGATTATTTTTGTTGAGTGTACACAGGTTTTCTGTACATAATAAATAATAACTTCGTTCCATCCTGGTGTCTGGGTCCCTTGACACCTCTCAAGTTTTTTTTTCTTTATATTTCCTTTGTGTTACACGTGATGACTTCTTTTTTTGCTATTACAAGTACATGTCAACCTATCGGAAAAGAGAATCATAAAGAGTTGTCGCTATAAATATATACCAAGTCCTCCAGGCCACTGTCGGCCACGGCAGCTAATATCAGCAGAGATTAGCCATCTGCGTCAGAGAAATTACAGTGCACAAGTGTGTGCGCAGGCACGTAGTTGTTTCGGGTGTGGCTATTTGTGTATGTGATTTTAAATGTTTGTAAACGGATCCACGATACACGAGAAATTCCTAGTGTGGAGCAACGTTTTCTTAAAAGAAAGAAGAAAGAACATGTGCACTCTCTGTTACCTCACTGTCATAGCCCAATGCGGCTATCCGACACGACCGGGGAGAGATCAGGCGCAGGACCTACAGTATCTGAAGTCACAGACATCATAGGCCAAACCAAATACCAAAACAATTTTTGTTTTCAATAAATTCAAATATTAAAACTTCACTGAATATGATCACTCCAATACCCAGAATCTATAAAGGTCATAAATGAGAAAAACAACAAATATAAAAGTAAATAAATTCAGATTTATGTCTGATATCCACGCATGTCAGTTTGGAACAAAAAGTTGGCGCCAACCATACTGAAGTTCAACATTATTGTTAGTATAATTTGATTTCTGTACAAACTCCAATATTGAATTTCCAAGCAAGCTTGTTCAAGTTACGTTTTCTTATGTTGGCACAATCATTTTCGTTGTTTACTTTGTTGTGTTGCTAATGGTATGTTATGATCTTCTATAAAGTTTGCTAGGCGTTGATCGTGTTCATGTATTCAAGTTTTACCCCGTATAAATATGTTTGGAATTGTTTGTGTTGGCTTATTTTAATATCGAAGTTTGAAGAATCAATACGTTTAAGGTTCGCTTGATTAATATTGTTCTGTGTTGGTAAATAATTGCTTATAAGGTATTCGGTTTTGGGAAGCCGGTCTGTTGAAATTAGTTTTATTCAAGCTAGGAACTTATTAAAACTCAATTTTATTTTTTCACAAACTTTTTGCAGAGGACCTCATTGGGTCAATCTTTAGGGTAACCCGCACTTGCCTAAGTGTAAAGTGTTCTGTGGATGGGTGACCATCTGTTACATACGAGTTTCCTTCGCGCCTAATGGAAAAACCTAATAACACTTTTTGACCGTCCCGGGAATGGAACCAACCGCAAGACCAACGGAGCAATCCTTACTAATATTATAAAAGCAAAAGTGAGTTTCTTCGTTTGTTTCGTCTTCACGCCTAAATAGCTAAACCGATTTTGATGAATTTTGGTACAGAAATTGTTGGGAGCTTGGAGACGGACATAGGCTATTTTAAAAAAGTGAGAAATGATGGAACAAAAGGGAAAACTTAGCTTTGCTTTTACAATAAATAAGGCGCAAGGGCAAAAACAACAGGGAGCAGGTACTTTGTTACCCCGAATTAAACGCGAGCGAAGCCGCAGGCAAAAACTAGTTTTATATAATTTTCGAATTTTAAATTCAAATTCGGTTTTGAATTCAAATATTCGTTTATACTTATCTTCTATTATAAGGATACTAAAACAAGCATACGGAAATGTATGCGATAAATAACCCGATTTAAAGACCTTGTTTTCCAAATTACATTATTACTAACAATTTTCAATACAAAGTAACAACTATAATATTTGGCCCTGAGGTATCTTAGTAACACGTTAGTAACCTTATTATTTCTCGGAACATAATTATTCTGATGGAGTAAACGAATGTTCCGTGCTGTGTACTTTATATACCTAACTATGATTATATAAAGTACAAGGAAATATATTTACTTGGTGAAACTTAAACAGGAATATGCATTAGATAATAAGCAAGTGGGCTATGAATACAGGTTATGTAATTCTTATAACATTTTATTTATTTATAAGTTACAAGCTTTTGCCACGGCTTCGCTCGCGTTAAATTCGGGATAACACAGTTCCCCTTTTCCTGATTTTCAGGTGCCTGCTACCTGTAGTTTTTGCCCTTGCACCTTATTTATTGTAATGGCAATGCTTAGTTTTCCCTTTTCTACCCTCTTTCTCCCGCATATCTCAATATTTTTTCAAAATAATTATATCCGTCTCCTGGGTCCCAACCATCTCTGTACCAAAATTAATCAAAATCGGTTTAGCCATTTAGGCGTGAAGACGTAACAATTACATTTATAAAATTGTAAGTAAAGCTTAAAACTAAGTTATAACTACACAGTAACTACTTTTTTTTGCGTTTGAGAAATCACCATATAACTTCCCCCGCTCTAGGCGGAGTGAGGAATATGTCAGACTTGTACTGACTAAAATCCACCCATGTTCCTTCTATTGCGAACAACCCGCAACCCCGGCAGGCGGTGTTCCAGGCATAGGAACACATTTGACACAGCAAGGGGGTCAAGCTCTTGTTGATCTAGTAGACGAGCAGTGTCTTCTGTTTCATCGTCAGAAATTTGTTGTAAGTGTACTGTGAACCCGCATTCATCATGAACACTTCTTGATTCATTACTGAATAAATACTGCAATCCCAGAGATACTGCAGAAGCTTTACCATACTAAAATAGTTTTTTTTTCTATTCTCCAGCTGCTTATCAGAATTTCAAATGCGTCATAATATTCCCATTACATTTCTGGTTCTAATTAAACTGCAGACATTTATAAAAACCAATTTGACAACTCTTCAAAAATCTAATTAAAAATTAAACGTCACCCAATTTATTTGATGTCAATCGTGGTTTACCCCATTTAAGCTAAGAAACCTTATTGGGTTACCTACATAAAACAATTTACTTTCCGTCCTATTTGTAATAGAAAACTAATTACGCCAGAACCACAAAATAATTTCCTCGTAATCAAAGGATATTTTGTGAAATCGTTTATTTTGGCTGAAAACTACGGGCTGGGGTAATTGAAATGGCAACATTTAGTGTTTTAAAATGGAGGTATTAACGTCATGTTTCCTTGTAATGCTTTCTCGGTTTTACAATTTTCGTATTCTGCTATACGACAGAGACCCTCTTTCTTGTTATCAAGGAGACAGTTCACGTTTAGGTTCTCCTTGATTATAGACTGCGGCATAGATGTCATTTCATTTCCTTATTTTTAGGGTTCCGTAGTCAAATAATAACACGGAACCCTTCTACATTGTTCCTTTTTGTCAGTTTATTAGATGTCTCTGAAACTGTTGGCACCGCATAGTTGAAAATTAAAGAGCCGATAGCAGTCTTTTATTAAAAAAATAGAGGTGGTCCACCAATGCCCACCATATATGTGTTTGTTGTGTATTTTATTTTCTTAGATCAATGGTTGATAATTACATACATGGTTTATTAAACAGTAAACATTGTGTTCACCCCACCCCCTCTATTTTTTAAAAGTAAATAGAGGAAAATTCGAACAAAATGTGAAAAAAACTTTCAACAAAAAATTGTTTGAATAATAATGATGATTAATGATTTGACATTTAGCATTTGAGATATGAATAAAAAGCTCAAAGAGCAGCAATACAAAATACCAAGCATAATTGATACCAATACCAGAAAAGTGATCTAAGTATAAATTTGAAACTGACGATAAAATAAGTCGACGGCGCGTTCTTGTTCAATGCGCGCCTCAAAGAGATGTCAGCAAAGCAAAGGGGCCTGCCAGGGCCACCACTTGCCGGGGTTGAAAGAGATACCGCGGCCCTGGAACATAAAGGGCAAAAGCTGCACATGGGTGGGTTTTATTCAGTTAAAGTCCCGCTCCGCCCAGAGCGCGAGCGGGGTAAAAGTAAGGCGAAAAATATTAGTTTCAAACTCACGTGTTGCAACATCTGACTTTTAAAACTATGGCTGCTCAACACACACGGGTTTTTTTCACATTATGTGGCAGTTTCAACTACAATAATGCATAATGATACGCATTATTATACCTTTTTTTTACTTCACTTTTCTCAATGTGCAAATTTAATTTATTTTATCTAGATTTTCATTATCTGTGGAAAACGTTGTTGATATCACATTTGTAAATCTATTGTTATTCTTTATTATGTTTTATATTTTAATGTGTTATTGTTTGTTTTTCCCAATAAATAAAATAAAATAAAAAACAATATCGTGTACATCAAAAAACATATATCTATCCTTAATACCTATATTTTATTTACTCCCCTCCTACAGGTATGTTGGAAGAGATTTCTTTAGAAATAAGCATTCCCTTTGCACCTATTCTTCTGTTCTTGTCTTCTTTACTGTATTCATTGTATGTCCCTAAATAAATATTAATCTCTCAAGGACCGCCATTATTAAATTTACGTCAACTATCCGTCAAGCACCGCCGGGCGGGCTGTTATCGTAAGCGTAATCTGATTTTAAGACTTATCTTTACTACAAATACAGTTTTAAATTGGTTGGGGTTTGGTGTCACAAATTTGTGCCAGCGGGGCTCAACGGTAATACTGGCACGTTTTTGTGCCGTTGGGGCTCAAGAGGTTAAATATAATATTATAAAAGCGAAAGTGAGTTTGTTTGTTTATTTTTTACGTCTTCACGCCTAAATGGCTTAACCGATTTTGATGAATTTTGGTGCAGAGATACACACATCAAAAGTGTCTAGGGATCAAACATTTTTATGCGGATTTCTTGAGATTGAGATGTGGCTTTGTAATAAATTTATGATTTTATAAATTTATATGGATCCTTTTTGGTGCATTTCATAATTTGAATCAGGAACTCTCAATCAAATTCGAGTAAAAGATGAAAATAAGCTGTCAATATTTTCCCTATAAAAACATACAACGCATTGAAGACATTATTAGTGCTACTGTTTCCCTACTACTGATTAAAACCAACGTTATTATGGAGCGGCGACGTCATTTAAGCAGGGAAGAAATGCTCAGAGCCGTGGGAATGATAGAAGCTGGTTCCCGGCAACGTACTGTAGCTTTAGCTCTGAATACAAGTCAGAGTGTTATCAGTCGACTTTGGACACGTTACCGAAGCACTGGTACCGTGGCTGAGCGCCATGGAGGACGGTATCGCTGCACCACACGGAGACAAGACCGATACATTCAAATCTTAACTCGAAGAGCTCCAACAATAACCGCCATGATGTTAGCCGTGAGGCTTCATCACTCTTCAGGGAACTTAATTAGCGACCAAACAGTCAGAAACCGCTTGCATGAAGTGAACCTTCATTCCCCAAGACCGCTACGGGTACCACCTATAGCAATGTACAATCGTAGGATTCGATATCAATGGGCTCTTGAACACAGAAATTGGGCAGAAGAACAATGGCGTTTCGTGTGCTTTTCTGATGAGTCTCGTTTTGGTATGAGACCGGATACAAGACGTATACGACACTGGAGAACCCCTGGACGCCAACAGCGATTAAAATCCTGCCAGGAAGTTCATCCTTATAGTGGTGGAACCATCATGGTATGGGCGGGTATTTGGATCGGCGGAAGAACTGAGTTGATTTGGATCAGAGGCAACCTCAACGCTCAAATTTATGCTGAGACGATTGTATCAGACGTCATCGTTCCTCTACAAGTGCAAATCGGTCCCTTATTTCAGTTAATGCATGATAATGCACGACCGCACACCGCAAGAGTTGTAAGACAGACTCTCGCCGCAGCTAACATCAATGTCCTGCCCTGGCCTGCTCAGTCGCCAGACTTGAACCCGATTGAGCATGCATGGGATATGCTACAGAGAAGAGCTCTGCCGAATATGGAGGGTATCCAGTCGCAAGAAGACCTTTTTTTGTTGTTGCAACGAACATGGGTGGCCATTCCACAGCGTGATTTGGATGAACTCATTTTGAGTATGCCAAACCGATGTTCTTGTGTTGTTAGTGTTCGCGGTAGAAACACGGATTATTAATTGTTTAAGTTACCTAATAAAATTTTAAAGAAAACTGTTATTTCAGTCTTTTTTTCGAACTTTAATGTTAGTGGTTCAAATGTCAAAAATCCCTTTATTAGGAAAATGGCAAATTTCTTTATTAATGCAAAGGTGACTTGGTTTATCGTTACTGTGACAAACGAAAACACTTTATTTGATGAATCCTTAAAGAAAATTTTAATTAATATCAATCAGGAGAAAAGTTATTGCAAAAATATATGTTGATCCCTAGATACTTTTGATGTGTGTAGTTGAGACCCTGGGGTCTCAACTATCTCTAAAAAAATAAGAGGGAAAGAGAGAAGAAAAGGGAAAACTTAGCTTTGCTTTTACTATAAATAAGGCGCCAGGGCAAAAACTACAGGTAGCTCGTACCTGCAAATCAGGAAAAGGGAACTGTGTTACCCCGAATTTAACGCAAAATCTAGTAAATAAATAAATCATTCGATCTATTACCCATATTTGACTTTACGAAATTAGATTTAGAACTGACATTTGTTTTTCTACTCTGACGTACATCTAAGCTATTTATTACCGCGTCTGTCTAACATGTAATAAGATCCCTTCTAAGTGGAAGCTTGACTTATACAAATGGTGTGTCATTGTGTGCGAACCTAGACGTTTTTATTAAGATTAGTTAAATATTTAAGTTCAGGGAACGTAATATTACAAATGTTTCGTATAATATACGTTTTGTTTGTTGTATAATTAATAATAATCATTTTATTTTCAGGCAACGGAGGCCGATACATAAAATATATTTTATAATTAAGTTTTTTTCTCTGGAAGTAATTGTTTATTCCAAAGCGTAGAGCATTCTCAACGATTTGGAATACTTAAACAATTACTTAGCCATTGGTAAGAACCTCCATGAGCACTTTTTTTAAATTGCATTCTTTTTAAAATACCTTGTTTACATAATACATTTTGAGGTTATTATTTATACGTGAGAACGATGTAGTAATGAAACTGACCTGTAATACAGGTGCTCCACTACCTACCACAGGCACCAGTGTTTCACAAGTATGTAAACTTGTTTATGCCAATAAATAATTTAATTTAATAATAAACTTTATTCTACTATAGATTGAGTTGTACAAATATATATGATATCGATAATAAAAGAAAGACATTTTGCCAAAAAAAAAAAAACTGAAACCACAATTTTACTTGTAATTGAATTCATGAAATAAAATTTTCATAATATGGTGGATAAAACATTATCACTGACAGGACGATTGAGGCTAATATATACTTATAGTGATTGATGGTGGATCGGTCAGAGCGGCGCGCAATGATTGTTGATAAAACGGTTCCGCTTGACGAGAACCTCGTGAACGCCAAAAAAGATAAACAAATCAAGTATATTGATTTGCGAAGTTGTCGACATGTAGGATGTGGACTCGGTGATCAGTGTGCCGATAGTCTTATCTGCCAATGGCTTAATTGCCAAGGCCTCGACCAGTACCTAAGGAGGTTCTCGTTAGGCAGCTGGACCAAGAGCTTGATACAGAAAGAGGTACTCTTGGACACGGCTCTTATATTGTCAGGAGGTTCCTTTCACTGAAGCCTTGACTGCCGGTAGCTTGGACCCTGTTCCCGATACCGGTGGGCAAATTGTTTATTTTAAGTTTTTATTAAGAAATAATTGAAAACGTAAATAATTTGTGTATGAATAAACGAAAATAGTGGATAAAACAGTCGTCCTACTAATATTATAAATGTCTATTTTTGTGAGGATGGATGTATGGATGTTTGTTACTCTTCCACGTCAAAGCAGTTGAACGGATCTTGATAAAATTTGGCACAGACGTAGATTAAAGCCTGGAATAATATATTGGATATTTTTTTTCGATATCACCTGGGCGAAGCCGCGGGCGCTAGCTAGTTCAAAATAAAATTATTTCAAACAATTTTATTTCAAATATACGCTGTGTATGAGAAACCGCAACGTTATACATGATGCGCACACTCTGCAATTTTCACGTACGATGTGAAATTAAAATTGTTTGAAAGCAAAATAATCCGTGAGTGGTGTTGCCTCAATTAAGGCACGGTTTACATTATAGAGCCGTCAAGCTTATAGCTCCGATAAAATATTAATTAAAATGTAGCTTTATCGATATGAGAAAAAGCAATTTGTGAAACAAACGTTTTATTACAAAAACTATATATACTACTAGTTGTCTTGCGCGGTTTCCACCGTGTCTTTAGTTGCTACCCCACTCTCGTGAGTAGTAGCGTGATGTTGTATAGCTTATATTACTTCCTGCCACTCAAGCGTCCAAGGTGAGTTTCATCACCAAAAAAATTTTGGTGATGATACTCACCAAAATTTTTGTGATGTAGCTTCCTGTTAGTGAAAAAATGGTTAAAATCAGTCCAGTAGTTTTGGAGCCTACTCGATACAAAGAAATCTTTCCTCTTTATAATATAATAAAGTTAGTATAGATATATCATACAGAGAAGATTCTTAGTACAAGAAATGCTCTTGCTGTACCAAAATTCATCTAAATCGGTTTAGCCATGTAGGCGTAAAGACGTAATAAACAAACAAACTCACTTTCGCCTATAATATCTATTAGTAAAGATACATTATTTTATATCATAGTTGAGACTTAACGTTTACTTTTGTCTTTGGAAATGCTTTCCTTTTAAACCAGCTTCTTGTTTCATTAATACAAAAGCATAAAACTTATATGAAACTTCTTCTTACAAATACTCGTTATATAAAATTCTCATAAGCCACACACACACACACATAGCACTTGCTGCATCCGTGCCATTTGCTAAGTTCACTGTCTTAATAAACTTGTTTGAGGCGGTCTGGAATATGTACGTATATTTGGATGTATTTATAAGCAGTTTTAAGCCCACTTTCATGCATACCCGTCTTATAGTAAATAACATGGTTTGAGCAGTAGTTCAGTTTGAATCTTTCGGGGATACTACTTTAATAATAAAAATCGTGCTTCGAGCTTCTGGTATTTTCATAAGATATCAATTTATTTTAAGAGTAAACTCATTAAATACATTACTAGCTTTCGCCCGCGGCTTCGCTCGTGTTAAATTCGGGGTAACACAGTTTTCCTTTCGTGATTTACAGGTACCTGCTACCTATAGTTTTTGCCCTTGGACCTAATTTATTGTAATAACAATGCTAAGTTTTCCTTTTTCTTCCCTATTTCTCCCTCATATCTCAATCTTTTTTAAAGAAAAATAGCCTATGTGCGTCTCCTGGTTCCCAACTATCTTTGTACCAAAATTCATCAAAATCGGTTTAGCCATTAAAGCGTGAAGAGGTAACAAACAAACAAACTCACTTTCGCTTTTATAATATTAGTAAGGATGTGTTTAAAAACAAATATTAAACTAACAATAAACCATAAAAAGTTAGCTGTTAGCTGTTAGCTGGTAATGTGCTTAAGAGACTGGCCGCGTTGTCACGTTGTATGCGAGACTTAGCCATTTGCCAGGTTAAACGCCAGCCCTTGGTTCACGGGCAGCGTCAACTTAGCGATTTGTTTTTTTTTTAACTTTTGATAATAAAAATATACAGAACTAGCTGTTGCCTGTGATTTCACTCTTTCGCTGCCCAGAACTCAGCGTATGAGTCCAAAATATCCTTACTAATATCCTTACTAATATTATAAAAGCGAAAGTGAGTTTGTTTGTTTGTTACCTCTTCACGCTTTAATGGCTAAACCGATTTTGATGAATTTTGGTACAGAGATAGTTGGGAACCAGGAGACGGACATAGGTTTTTTTTTTTTTTAAAAGAGTGGGATATAAAGGAGAAAGAGGGAAGAAACGGGTAAACTTACCGTTGCTATTACAAATCAATAAGGCGCTACCGAATTTAACGCGAGCGAAGCCGCGGGCAAAGGCTAGTATGATATAATTCAGACTGGGCAGCGAAAGGGTTCATACATGTTGTGTTCGCAGCCGTTCTATTTTTACATTTATCAGTTGTCAAACAGTTGAAAAACCTGGAAATATTGCTCATTCCTCTAAGTTGTTAGTGTGATCATAATATAGCCTATGTTCATCTCCTAGTTAAAATCCGCCTCATTGCCAAATTTCATTACGATCCGATCAACCGTTCAGTCGTAAAAAGTTAATAAACGGCAACTAACAAATATACTTACTTTCACATTTATAATATTAATAAGTAAGGAAATATGGATTAATAATGTAACAAACAATAACATCAAGCCAGTATTTATCCCTGAAGTACAAACAGAGATGTAAAAAGCACAAACATTCGACCAGTTAATTTGACGTCCCAAGTTATTGCCATCAACGGTGCCTACATTTTTTTTTGCGGATGGGAAATCATCAAATAACTGCCCTCGCTCTGGGTGGAGCGGGGGGAGTGTCAGACTTGTACTGACCAAAACCCACCCATGTTCCTTCTATTGCCCTTTACGTTCCGGGCCGCAGTATCTCTTTCGAACAACCCGCAACACGGTGCCTACCTCATTTTCAAATCGTAGCTCTGCTCTGCTCGTCACATCCACTCACACCGACGCACGTGTTAATCTCCTTCCTGCACACATGTAGGGAATTAAACAACAATTAATCATATAGATGATCGCATTCTCTTGCCAGTTGGCACAACTCCAAGCAGTGCCAGCATTGCCACTGGATGCTTGCTGATTCGAGACTAATAAAGAAAAAACTACAAAAAAATGTCAAGTCCTCGACCTACAGAGCAACCACTAGGAAAAACTTTGTGGAAAAAGATTTCAATCTAGCAGGTTTAAATTTTAATTCATAAATCTAGTTTAAAAAGTTGAACCTGCCTAATGAATGAAAATTGTACTTTATTCCTGTTGAGATTAATTGGATTGGATATTCCAAACGGAGTTGTGAATTTTATAGGATAGTGAAAAAGACTCGTTTTTTTTTTTTTGTAAAAATATGAGGTTTCATTTTGATTAACTAATCCATCTTATATATAAAATTCTTGTGTCACAGTTTGAGTTGCCATACTCTTTCAAAACAGCTTGACCGATTTTTATGAAATTTTATATGTTTATTTGGTAGGTCTAATTGGTCGTAATTTGTTTTTCATACCCCTAAATGTCCACGCGTGCCTTATATAGATGTCCCTCCCTCTGCTATGCTAACAAGCAAAGCAGAGGGAGGGGAGGCCTGCTAGGGCCACCGCCTGCCGGGGTTGCGGGTTGTTCGAAAGAGATACTGCGGCCCCGGAACATAATGGGCAATTAAAGGAATATGGGTGGGTTTTAATCAGTACCTACAAGTCTGACAAACCCACCCCCACCACGGGGGAAGTTATTTGATGTTTACTCATCCGCAAAAAAGAATGGTCTTTACTATCCTTATGAATAAACTTACAAGTATATCTAATGATTTCCAAAGCGTAACACTATAGTACTTTGACGTGTCATGTGCCATTATAAAGGGTAACAATTGACACAATTTCCGTGTACAAAATCAGAAAACAGACTTGATTATCACATAAGGACGATATTGTGTGGCATACGCGTTCGAACTACTCTCCGATAAAATATCTTACCTCCATCAGTTTTCACACACTGTTGAAAAGGGATAGGCTATTTTTAGGGCATGTTGAGGACTTGTCCTGATATTTCGGAATTTTAAATATATTTTTTTTTGTTTAACATTGACGTCAACTCTGTAATCCTCTGAAAATCTGAAGCCTGAAATCAATGTGGGTGTTTTCCAATAAAATGCTGCTCAAGTAACAAGGATGTTAACAAGGCTTACAAGCGTCTTATTCGATGGAAATAAGAAATACTTACTAATATTAAGCGAAAGTGAGTTTGTTTGTTTGTTACGCCGAAATGGCTAAACCGATTATGATGAATTTTGGTACAGAGATAGTTGGGACCTTGAAGACGGACATAGGATTTTTAATAAAAATTAGGGAAGAAAAGGAAAAACATAGCTTTGGTAGTACAATAAATAAGGTGCAAGGGCAAAAATTACGGGTAGCAGGTACTTGCAAATCAGGAAAGGGGACATGTGTTACCTCGAATTTAACGCAAGCGAAGCCTAGTAATAAATAATTTCTTTTTTAGAGTTCCGTATCTCAAAAAGAAAAAAAAAACGGAACCGTTATTGCATTACTTTGTTGTCGGTCTTTATATCTGTAAAGTCGCTGTTGAGAACGCTTGGAGGTATCGAATTTAAATTAAAACCGTATACTCAAGTCAGTAGTCGCTTTGTGCTGTGAAAAATCAACGCTCTTAGTTTACGCAGTCAAAAATATGGCCGTTTATGTTGCAAGTTTGTACGGAACCCTCAGTGCCCGAGTTTGATTCGCTCTTGGCTAGTTTTTTTTAATAATTTCGAAACGTTTCTTAATAAATACATAATTATCATACTGTTACTGCATCGTCAGCGTACAGCGGCACAGGCTGCTGGGCCTCTCACCATAACTTCCAGTTATTCCTAACCAGGTTTAATATGGACCACTGGTTTTTGGTTTTATTCAGCTCGTAATAATTCTTCATGGTGTACTAAATGCCCAATCTGCTGTAAGACTTTTTATACCGGTCATAGGCCTCTGGCTTGACTTAGAATACCGCCGAGAAATATGTCCCATACATGCCGTTTATTTTATTTCTTGCTACGAAGTAATAGATGACTAGCTTACGCCCGTGACTTCGTCCGCATGGCATAGTTACTTTGGGCTAGCGCTAACTTTAACCCGCGTGACTATAAAAAAAAAACTTTCTCTGCCTTTTTCTCCCCTTTTTGTTACTTTTTTAGCCTATGTACGTCTCCAGGGTCTTAACTGTCTCTATACCAAAATTCATCAAAATCGGTTTGGCCATTTAGGCGCGAAGACGTAACAAACAAACTAATTTTCGCTTTTATAATATTTATAGTAAGGATTATACAATACGCGCATAATTCTGGAAATTCAGATGTGATTGCCTTTTGCTTCGGTTAGGGCATTATGAAAGAACTTAAAATAGCTTGATTATGTATTTAAGTCATTTCAGTTTGTTTTTCAAACGATTTTGGCACTTATGGTCAAGCAAAACATAGGCAGCGCACATTGAAATACACTAACGGTTGTTAAAACTCTTCTTATTACTAACACTATGATTTAAAGAATTTGCATTTTTATTGTTTCGGGAAATCATCAAATAACTTCCCCCGCTCTAGGCGGGTGCGGGAGGGAGAGTCAGACTTTTACTGATTAAAACTAACCCATGTTCCTTCTTTTGCACTTTATGTTCCGGGGCCGCGGTATCTCTTTCGAACAACGCAACCCCGGCAGGCAATACTCATAGCAGGACCCTCTGCTTTGTTTGAAGCGCGCGTGGAATTCACGTCAACACGCAAAGCGCGTGCTTTAAATTCGAAGTCGACATCTATGTCACACCACTAGGTTAGTCATTATGATCAAAATAGAATACTCTAATGTATTCTTGAAACAAACAAGCATGGCATTAAATCTTTTATCATTCAAATAAAGGTAACTAGACAAAAAAAAGGAAACAATTCTTCTTTGAGTTGAATGCCCTCGAAAATCTACAAATCTCTACCGCGTGGGTGTTAGCGTAGGTGTAGGTATACTACGGTTGTTTATGGTTTTACATTTATGTAGGACTAGCTTCCGCCCGCGACTTCGTCCGCGTGGCATAGTTACTTTGGGCTAACGCTAACTTTAGCCCGCGTGATGATCGAAAAAAAAATATCTTTCTCTCCCTTTTTCTTCCCTGTTTCTCTACATTTTTTTTAGCCTATGTCCGTCTCCAGAGTCCCAACTATCTTTGTACCAAAATTCACCAAAATCGGTTTGGCCATTTAGGCGTGAAAACTTAAACAAACAAACTTATTTTCGATAATATTAGGAAGGATTTTTTGAAAATGTGTTTCAGTTACTGCTAGCCTACACTATCCTACTGTTGGGCAAAGGATGTCTCTTAGCTTTATTTCGATTCAGGGCTAATAAATGCGACTGGTTATTGCATTCGCCCAGCCTTCAGCGACGAGGACTACTGCATCACTTTCTGGCTGTATTAGGGTGCGAAATGGTGGTACATTTTATCTCACAGCTCTTTGGGTTTATAGCAGACGTTACCAGGTCAATCACAGTCAATCTGCTTTTTGAGAAATGTTAGTAACCTGTGTTTAAAAATTTTGCTTCAATTCTTTCGATTAAAGTTTATTTGAAATTTCTAATTTTAAATTATTAAATAAATAAAGCAAAGTTATGTTGAATTACTTTGTTTTACTATCACTGTTACATTTTGAACGAAACTTTTTTTTCCCTAATTCATTAAATATTCAAAAGTCAACGAACAACAAGAATAACTAGATTTCACAATTAATTTCAAAATATGTACATTGAAATAAAACAAACAGTACAAACTAATAACAACACAAATAATTAAAAAAAAACATTGACCAAACAAAACCTCTTCAAAAATCTCTCCAAGCAAGCATCCACGGTATTTTTCCTTAAAAAAACTGCCAAGAATTCTAATTAAGTATGCAAAAATAACGACAATCACCATTGGGACCCTCACAATGACAGCCTAAGCGTTTAGCGTAATCTTGAGAGGTGGAGAGGTCCAAAACGAGGATAATGTAATATAATGGACCTCAACTTGTTTAGCCTGAAATATCTTAAGGGTGAATGCTGGAAGGTAGCTCGCGGAATTCTTTTGTTTTCTCTAATAATTGTAATTGGGATAAAATAACATCACGTTATGCCTGTAAGCCTTTAAACGTAAGGTCGACTTCGGTCAAATTTTGCCTGTCACATTAAGTCAATAGGGTGAGGCTATTGCCGCCAACGGCTTGCATCTGAATTTTTAGGACTGCGCCGAATATCTCTTTTTAAAGATACTTGTTCGATTAATTTGACGACATGTTTGGCGCAGTGACTGAGCGATCGACTGCTGCGCTGCGTGTCGCGGGTTCGACTCCCGCACGGAACAAATATTTGTATGACCTGCAGATAGTTGTTTCGGGTCTGGCTGTTTGTGTATGTGAGTTTAAATGTTTGTAAATTCACCCACGATACAGGAGACATTCCTAGTGTGGGGAAACGTTAAAAAAAACAAACAGTAGTAATTCACATAATTTTAATTCAAGCCACGTTTTTAGTAACTTAGTAAAAAAAAACACGATTCTTAATCGTGTTTTTTTTTTCATCGACATTGTAACCTCATGTTTTCTCAAACTAACAAAGTCTTACCAAGGAGTTAATACGCAAGTGTCTGGGTTGTGTAGATCAGAAAGGCTTTTGCTCCATAAAGTACTAGTATTCAGCTGTATTTAGTTAGACTAACAAATTAGGAATCATCGCCATCCTTCCTACCCTGTCCCATTCTATTTGGGGTCGGCGCAACACACGCACAAGTTTTCTTCTTCCATTCTCTACTGTCAGACGTCACGACATCATTTACTCCTTTCTTCTTTATATCATTCCTTACACAATCTCCATCAATCAATCCATAAGCATTCATACCTATCACTCTTTCAGTCACATGCGTTTTGGATTCGAATGAGGCTCAGCAAATGATGGTTATAACCTAACATTGAGTCTCAGCAACGATTAGCAAAATCTTTCGTGAGCATTCTTAGCTCATTCGCCTTAATGGAATAACCCTTTTGACTTTCAGGTCTAGTTACAATGTAGACTATTATTTTATACCTTTGGGACCTATTGTCGTTTTAGAATAGCTTGATTATGTGTTTAATCTTTTAAGTCTATTATACTTTAGGTTTTGTGGTAATCATATGGGAATTATTGTTATTCAAAATAGTTAAACGATTGTGATCAAACCAAGCATCAGTCATTTAATATATATACTAACGGTTTATTGCAACTCTTCTTATTATGTACTAACACTATGACAAATAGAACTGCGGATTATATTTGAAAAAATCCTGTTAAATATTTTTGTGGAAAAATCCGAGTTTAGTTACAACCAGCAATAACACTTTGCGTAATAATAAAAGTACCTTAGTTTTATTACAGACAATAACTGTGAGACAACAAAATTAAACTTGAAAATATACTAAAACAGAATAATACTCGGACATTAAAACCGTTCAGGTTTCATCCAACTCCGTTCCATTTCTTAATCTTTAAAGATACCCAATTTAATAAATAACAAGCATTTTATTTTCCAAAAATAACAATCTAATTAGTTTCTATAAAACTTTTAAAATTAAAACAGAAAACGGTCGGCTACGTATTAAACTCGTAGAGTCCTACAGTGCTACGCCGTAGCCGCGTAGCAATGCTACGAAGTGTACTTAGTAACTTTGTAATGCGCTTACCACCGGAACTCAAATAGCTTGTAACCGGTTCAAATAAAAACCTCTAGTGAACTGTAAATTAAATTGTGGATTGTTTGTTATTTTTCCTTTGTAGTACTGTCAACAATGTTACTACTTGCGTAGAGTTTCTTAAGTTATAAACTCACAGCTCGCAGTTTATAAGTTTTGCTGGCAGTAATGTGATATTAAACTTTTGTAAAGTTGGTGTCACAGATGGGAAGTTGTAGCAAACTGTAACTACCTCAGACACCGACTCAGTTGAATGCTAGGCCTGTAGTTATAGCCGAACAACTGTAGACGCTAGACACAGTTTATACAGATCCACGTCGTGACTTGTTTGTCATGATTTAATTTGAATTAAGAAAAAAAAAGATCCTCTATGATTTTTTCCTGTATATTAGATGCATTACAAATATTTAACTCACATACACAAAAAGCTAGACTGGGTACGAATATCTACCGCAGGCATGATTTCCCATCCGCAAAATTTGTTCAGTGCGGGAATCGAACTAGTGTTCTCAATCGTTAAAATAAAGTCTTTTAACTTTTATTCTTAAAACCAACACAAAACAACAGCTTTAAAGTAGGACAGTCGAGCATGATGTCCTCAGTTCGATTTTCAGGTCGGGCTAAAGTGTTATTGGGTTTTCGAAATATGAAAATTCTTAGAAGCAGCTGTAAAACCTGTATTTGTGATCAACTGGCGACAAAAGGCTAGCCCCCTGTTTCATAGGAAACATCATCATTAAACGACACGCTTGGCACAGGGGCTAAGCGATCGACTGCTGCGCTACGTGTCGCGGATTCAATACCCGCACGGAACAAATATGTGTATGGCCTACAGATAGTTGTTCCGGGTCTGGTTGTTTGTGTATGTGAGTTTAAATGTTTGTAAACGCACCCACAATACCAACATAACATACCCACAATACAACACAAAAAAACAAACATTAAGGTTTTCTCAGCTATGTTTGGAGTTAGCTGAATACTAGACTTTTACATGGAGCGACTGCCTATCTGACCTCCACAATCCAGTTGTTATCTAGGTAATACTTGGTCAGACGGATCGTCAAACCTTTGAGCCACTGATTTCCTTGTTACAACTGTCAAAGATCTACAACTGACAGCCGCAACCAACGGCTCAACGTGCTTTCCGTGGTACGGAGAAAACTTGGTATGTAACGGGTGGTTACCCATCCACGAATCAACCTAGGCAAGCGTAGCTAAACATCGAGATCGACCCGAGCGTCAGTTATTATTTAGCCCTGAGCACCTTTCATTTCATGGGAAAAATAACAACAATAAACAAAATAAGAAAATCTGTCAAAATGTTTAAGTAATACTAGCTGGCACACGCGGCGTCGCCCGCGTGATATCTAAAAAAAAGTATCTTATGTGTTATCCCAGACTATAGTCTACCTCTGTGCCAAATTTCGTCAAGATCCGTTCTGCCGTTTTGACGTGAAAGAGTAACAAACATCCATACATCCTTACATCCATCCATCCATTCTTACAAACATCTGCATTTTTAATATTACTAGGATTAGGTGTACCTCTACCTAATCCTTTGGATATTACAAGCGCGATGTTTTGTTCATGCATATACAAAAATGAAAACAAAGTCTTACATCCGTTATACCTTAATTTACATAGTATAAACAGACAAGCATGTTTCACTTTTATGTATTATCTTTTTCATACAATTTTTGCTGAATTGTGGTTACAGCATAAAAGAAAAATGTAAAGACATATATTTATGAGTTTTGTTCTTCAGTTTTGCGGAAGGGTTGGTATAGTAATGTATTTTTTTCCATCATGGGTATTTGCAAAAATGTTATAAGCAGAAAATGCTAAAAGAAAATTAATAATTGGAACCGTTTTTTTGTTATAAATAGAGTTATAAGGAATAAACCTCTTATTTTTCCGATTTGTGAAGGGGAAAAGTTATTTTTTTAATTTGGATTTTCCTTAACAAATTAAACACAAAATTATGATTCTGTTTTTCTTTTTATCAAACAATTTCATTTTTTATTGTTATTATTTTTTTACTAAATATAGGATTTAATTAAGCTTTAAACGGTTTAATAATCTTACAAATCATCAAGATTTCTGTATTAATAAAAAACAGTTATAAGGCGTTCATTAGGGCGGCGCGCCGCCCACTACCTGAACGCGCCCCAAAAGGTGGTGGCCATACGGCTTGTCCGGGGCTACCGCACGATCTCCGGCGAGGCAGCAAGCCTCCTTGCCGGACTGCCACCGTGGGATCTGGAGGCGATAGTCCTCGCGCGCCTGTTTGAGTGGCGCGCGGAGGCACTACACCGGGGGGAAAACCCGCTGCCACGGCAAGTTGCCGCTCGGCGGGCAGACCTCCGGTGCGATCTCATGGTGGCATGGAGAGAGCGACTGTCGCAACCCCGTGCAGGGCACGCCACAATAGCGGCGGTAAGTCCCCTCTTTGAGGAGTGGCTGGAGAGGCGTCATGGCGTCCTCACCTACCGCCTGACGCAGGTCCTCACCGGACACGGAAGTTTCGGGAGGTTCCTGCACATCATCGGGCGGGAGGAAGCGCCCGGGTGTCACCATTGTGACGATCGCCCGGAGGACACGGTGGAGCACACAGTGGCGGTCTGCCCAGCTTGGGCGGAGCACCGCCGTGCCCTCGTGGAGGCGATCGGCGGCGGCGATCTCTCGCGTCTGGCCCTGGTTCAGGCCATGGTCCGGAGCGAGAGGGAATGGGAAGCGGTCACCACCTTCTGCGAAGCAGTAATGCTAGCAAAGGAGGTGGCCGGGCGTTTGAGGGAGAGAACATCTGCCCAACCCAGCCGCCGCGGGAGACGCCCAGGGCGCCGGGCGCCGCGAGACGACTTCCGGCCACCGTAGATGCGGGCCTGTGGACGGTGAGCAATGGGTAGCTCACCGTCCGTCCGTCGATTGACGACAGGCCGTGTCGACGGCGCGTTCGTGTTTCACGCGCGCCTCAAAGAGAGTCAGCAAAGCAGAGGGGCTTGCCAGAGCCTCCGCCTGCCGGGGTTGCGGGTTGTTCGAAAGAGATACCGCGGCCCCGGAACGTAAAGGGCAATAGAAGGAACATGGGTGGGTTTTAGTCAGTACAAGTCTGACATGCCCCCCCGCTCCACCCAGAGCGGGGGAAGTCATTGGATGATTTCCCACCCGAAAAAAAAAAAAAAAAAAAAAAGGCGTTCATTAAAACAAGCGAAAGTTTGTGAGGATTTATGTAAGTATGTCTGTTATTCTTTCACGCAAAAATTATTAAATGGATTTTGATGAAACATCACAATAACATAGCTTACATATCAAAATAACACATAGGCTACACATATTCTATTAGCTAGTTCTATATATTGATAAAAATAAACAATACCTGTGAGAAAACTGAATCAAAATAAATCTGTTTTAAAGTTAAATAGAACAACACGAGCACACAGACAGACACGGAAAGTAAAATAAAATTTATTTGCATAGATTGTTGGTACATAAAATAGGAGGAACAATGATTGGGTGAGCCTTGTACAATCTACCATTTTTTTTAAAAAAACGTTGCCCCACACTAGGAATTTCCCCTGTGTCGTAGGTACGTTTTCAAACATTTAATTTTTAATCACATACACAAACAGCCAGACCCGAAACAAATATCTGTAGGCCATACAAATATTTGTTCCATGCGGGGATCGAACCCGCGACACGCAGCGCAGCAGTCGATCGCTCAGCCACTGCGCCAACCGTGTCATTAAACCTTATATTAAGCATGCAAACAGTTTTTTTTTGTAGTTTTTAATTTAATTATAAAACATAGAATGATTTCACAAAGCATATTAACTGTTAACAAATACGTATTCTATTTAAAATACATTTTACTAATGAAAATAACATTTTCATAAGTCCTACTCTTACTCGCACTTCGTCGGTTATTATTAATTTATTTGGTCTAGTTCGTAATTTAATCCTTACTAATTTTTGTAGTTTCACAGTCCCCTCGCTCCGGCTAGAGCGGGGGCAGTTATGATGGTTTCCCATCCTGTCACAATTGAGCACACAATTCAAAATATTACTTCACAATCAAACGCTCGCGGTTAGTTCATACCCTTACATCTTTTCAAGCCAACTGAGTGATGCGAGTCACGAGGAACACAAACGTATTTCCTATTGCTCTGTAGAGGATTTTTTTCTTATAAAAAAGGTAATAAAGTAATATTACGGAGGTAATATATAGTGAGGTAATATTACTATAGTAGTACGGTTGAAGGTAAAAAAGGTTCTATTGAAATGTGCTAGCTATATGTTCTGTTTTGTATCGCGAAATAGGGGAATTACTCTCCTTATAATATGTGACTAAATTGATTTAGCTTATAAGTTTTTTTAGCAACATTTATTTCATGTAGGCCAGTTACAAATACTTTTGTCGATACAATGATAACAATAAAATGAAGCTACAGTCCAAGTCACAACGCATTATATCTGTGCAAGTACATAGTAGCCGATTCCAAAGCGAAGATTTCCATGGAGAAGAATGAGCAGGAAACTGCGTGGACACTATTTTAAATCAAGATATTTTAACAAAACCTTGGTTTCAACATTCATGTCAAAATGGTACTTTATGTGAGAATGATGTAAGAACGCCTACATTATGTATCTATAGAAAAGACAAAAAAGACAGTTAAAAATTAATTAAATAACTGACAGCGCCGATTCACAAACATGACGCCTGGATCAGCACCATAAGGGAACTAAATGAACCGACACACGCGCTACCAGCAACGAGGCATTTGAGTGAATATGACATGCTCTCAACCACCAGGGTCCGTTATAGTCAAGAATTTTCCAGAGAATGGTAGCTTTGTAGTAAATAGTACTCACACAATATGGACTGTGCGATTAGAAAGTGCTAAGGGATTTAATTATACAATGCAAAGATAGCTGTACAAACTTTAGCAGCTCCAACAATACTATTAAATGCTATCAATTTATGCGCCCCTGTCTTTTTGGAGCAGAACCAGCATTGAGACAAGCATTTTTATCAGTGAAACAATCGTTTAACTAGTAATATGCTTGTTTACTTAGCGTACGATAAAACATGTTTAAAATTCGTCTCATTCTGTTCAAGGATACATTGTAAAATTTTATTATAGCGCCTGAAACAGTATCCCATGAATGATGAGTCTACTTGAGCGAGTTTGAAGCCTGGCTAAACTAATTGGTCCCTATTTCTTGTATTGTAACTGTGCCATTGTGACTGTGAAAAAATGCATCTCTTTTACCAAAAAGATGCATTTTATTCTACGTACGTTATGTTTTCATCAAATAACTTCTCTTGCTCTGGGTGGAGCAGAAGGGAGTGTCAGGGCTTTTACTGACTAAAACCCATCCATGTTCCGTTTTTTGACGTTCGTGTTACGGGGCTGCGATATCTCTATAAATTGAACTAAATAAGAAAAAAAAATGCGAATGAATCCTTGCATCATCTCTATATGTTACAAATGTACAAAAGGTCGATCAAAGCATTTTATCAACCACTTGAATTTGTCACTGCTATTACAGTTAAAATGATAAACTTTTGTCAATGGATTTTTAGTTCTACATTCGAACCTGTATTATAAGATATATGCACATATTCGTACCGCATTTAAACCAGCTCACGTTCCACATAATACCACCGACATAATGGCATGCAAAGTTGCCTCTAAACAGCTCGAATACACCCCATATATGTGTAATACTTTGAGCTTTACCTTATTTGAAAGAAAGAATAAAAGCAATACATACAACGGTAAGGGAACATGCCACAATTTCACAGCCAATTTGCAATAAAGGATCTTTGCAGTGCGCCCTCCGTTCTTTTTCAGATATATTTACGCAAATTGAGTAGAATGGTGAAATATTTGAGGGATTCGCGTACCTCATTAGTGGTTACGTTGCAGATAGGATGTCTTATTATGTGTGGAGTAGAAACTACTAAAATAAATGCTAACAAAATGTATAAAATAGTTTTTTTTAATGCTGGTGACTTTATTAGAAGGTAAAAAGTTTTTTGATTAATTTTGCACCTCTAATATAACCCTAAAAATGACATCAATATGAATACAATTTTATAAGCAAACTGGGGTTTGTTAGGGAAAACCGGTGGAGCCATAAATTGGAAATAAAACGCGGAATGCAAACACAAAATTTTTCATAACATTAATTGTCATTGACGACATTGGACGGACGGTGAGCTACTCTTTACTCACCGTCCACAGGCCCGTGCCTGCAGTGGTCGAGAGTTGTCTCACGGCTGCCGAGGCCCGGTGGATCCAGTTTTTGCTATCCCCAAATGTGTTCCTATAGTATTTTAAAATCTCTTAACCTGACATAAACAAATGACATAAACTTGATTTATGAATAATTTCAAGATGATGAATAAGCAATAATAAGACTTCAAAAGTTAACCAAAAAGCCAGAGCGTACCTATTATTTTAACATTATCATATTATTACCCCATACATAATCTCACTTATCTAAAACTCGCTGACATTTTGTTTTCTGTAAACAAACAAGTTTGTGAAGGCGAGGCGGTCTCTATTTGTCTTGCCTTAAAATTCAGTGTGGGTACAAAGAAACGGTGCCTTTCTCTGGCCGATCGGGATTTATCGCTAAAAGCTAATGTGTGGTCACCGTAGTGGGTTGGGCTTTGCACTGCTTGAATTTGGCGTTTGGGAGAACGTTTTGTTTGGAATAGAATGTGATTAGATTTCGTTTGTCTAGAAGATGTTGTATTCGATGTCAATTTTTTACTTGAATATATTTTTACTTTTAGTTTGTGTCTATTTATAGTTTGTAAATACAGCCAATAAATATATTTTTTTATATTGAATAATAATTTACAGTGTTAAAAATATATCTCTAGGCTATTTTTCACATAAAACAAATTAAACATCTGTATCTGGTTATCCCCTCCATATAATTTAATGACAGCCTTTAAGTGTTTTTTTTTTGTACAAAACTATAACAGTCGGTAACGAAATAAAAAAAACACATAAAATTATGCCTCTTAATTTTTAAAAAAGTAGATTATTAAATTATTCAGTTTTATAACTATATATTTTATTTTGATACAGCACTTTTATTTTGCGAACGACAGGTGTTCTTATCACTAAAGTCGGTAGCGCCCACAAAACATGATTATGGCCGCGCGGACACTGGTGGTCGTCCGAAAGTGTATGGCACCAGCGGAGCGCTTGTCGGGCTAAAGATGTGTTCACCAGACTGGCTGTTGAGACACTTAGTCTTTAGTCTGTTCGTTTCAACAAAATCTTAAACACTTACAAAAATATCTCATTACCATATTACCCAAATTACGGTAACACCAACCACTAACGTATTCGCGCATTGATACCGTATGTAACCGCAATGTTCGCGGCAAATGTATATATCAGGGTTTACAAATTAATTTATCATCGTAGGGTTTACCGTATGAATACATTAATCATAGCGGAATACCATACAAGTTTTGTTTGTTAGGGTAACGTTTAAGCGGCTTATTGTATTAGTTTTAAAACTTTTCATATTGGGTGTCTGGAGATGAGATTGGTAAGGTTAGGATGGGAGTTTTTGTTTTTAATTTGGGGTTTTTTTGCAGATAGGAAATTATCAAATAACTTCCCCGGCTCTTGGCGGAGCGGTGGGGAGTGTCAGAATTGTACTAACTAAAACCCACTCATGTTCCTTCTATTGCCTTTTATGATCCGGGGCCGCGGTATCTCTTTCGAATAACCCGCAACCCCGGCAACCTTCTTTTACGTGTTCTTTATAAACACTTTTCAATCACATATAATGAAAGTAATTTTGATGGACAGCGGGAGTAGGTTACAGAAATTGTTCAAGAAAAGAATATGGTTAGGCAGTAAGTGGGCCAAGGTTTTGTCCGTAATAGTGAATAAACACACTAATCAGACCAAAATCAGTACAAAAACATACCACGTAAAACAAATAAGTTCATAGACCTACGTTTGACACGCTACTTATAACAACCTTAACCAAAAATTATACGATGAAACTTATTTCATGAGAAACTTTTCCAAAATACTCGGGCAAGAAGATACAATAGGTATTTGCTTGCCAAGGAATGAATGACTCTTTATAAAAACTATTTTGCAAAAAAAAAAACTTCCAGAAAAAATCTAAAAAGCAGAAAATTACTTTTGTATCATCCATTTCATCACAGACCGAAAGAAACAAAGAAAACAAAAATACTTCCTTAGGTAAGATAACCCGCATACTACATTAAAAAACTCTGCAGTGTTTAACTTAAATACTAATTAAACTAGTACAACAAACTCTACAAAAAATCAGGACATGAAAGTACCTAGTGGTACAGTTTAAAAACCCTAATTAACTATTAGGAACCGTATACACACGTTTTAAACACGGCTGCCTGTAATTTGGCGTCTCTTCAGCGCTCTGTCATTACTAACTTAACCCACTTAAATGTAACTATAAAACTTAACCCAACGGCAAATAGTTGAATTTCGAATAACACGAGAAAATTAGGTTAATTATTATTAGAGGTCACCTCTATTGTTAGGTTAAGGAGTTCTGTGAGTACCTACTTTACTTTAACAATATTTAAAGTTTTAATTGAAAAACAAGAGCTTGGAAATATGGGCGTTAAAAATGTTGTACGATGGAATGAGATGAATAGAAATCTTGCCTGGGGAGTTGTGTAGGAGTAGGGTAAGAAAATAATTATACACGTTGCTTGTTTAGGCTGGTGTATCTTACATGGAAGAGGTACAAGACGTGTCTTTTTAACCTAATTTTCTTCTGTATTAAGTGTTCGTAGGTACTTACTTCAAAAAAAGGAGGAGGTTCTCAATTCGTCGGATTTTTTTTTATGTATGTTCACCGATTACTCAAAGAATGATTGGCAAAATTCTTTTTGTTTTGTTTGAAAGGGTTCCATCCCTTCCCAGGTGATCCCATATCAATTTTATTTATATTGCTTAGTTAGTTTATGAGTTTTCGTATATAATACATTTTTCTCTGCCTGTATGGATGACCTGCTAATATTTTAGTAACAATGAAAAATAAATACTCGATACAAATTCTTTCTTAATTTAATTACTCATTATATGTATTTATTCCAAGAAATTTATCATATTGAATCTGATTTAATGTAACTATGTCTGTGTATGTCTAACAATATTATACTAGTTAAAAGCTTCTATGGGTATATGCCACCCGAAATAAAGTTTATTCATTCATTCATATCCAGGCTCCGTGACTTAGAAATTTCTAATGAAAAAAAAGTGTGTGTGTCAGCTCCGACGCATGACTGGAGTTTACTCCTTAAGTACAAAAAAAAAAACGGACTAGACGGACGACAAATTTCATAAAGCGCCATCTAGTAATATTTAACTGTAGGTCTCGTTGCGTGCGCACCAAAAAAGTAACGAGGTCATTCAAGGTCATTCATCAGTAGATTTTACACCTCACATTTTTCTCATACCGGGCGCCTTATATATGAAAATCGATTCTTAAGGAGTAAACTCCAATAAAATCCAAAAATCCAATATCACTTTGCAAGACCTGGAATTGAACCAAGCACCTCAAGCTCAGCAGTTGCCCTTGCCACCACTAGCCTACCGCAGTATAGTCTAATCTAAGAATAATTTCCCAACGATCGACGTACACTTAAACATGCACGTAGATTTCCAATACCGTACCTCCCTACATGATCCTTTCAGCATCCGTCATTGTCTCAGAGTAGCGTTTCGACTATGCATTGTTAGTAGGGTAGGTACCCGAATACTTGGCATAGCAACCGGGCAATTTCGCCCGTAAAGCCTGGCGATCAAAAGCGTTCTTCCGCCCACTATTCTTGGTAATTGAGTGATACTAGAACGTCTGCGAGCATGGTTGTGATGTGTTCGTCAGAGTGCTACTAATAGTCGTAAATTTCTTACGTTGGGTAAAACTTTAGAATCAAAGTGAAGCATTATTGGTGTTTGGTGTTTTTTAACCGACTTCAAAAAAGGAGGAGGTTCTCAATTCGACTGTATGTTTTTGCTCAACACTTTTGCAAACCGTGACGAGCTGACCTAATTTTTAACCGACTTCAAAAAAGGAGGAGGTTCTCAATTCGACTGTATGTTTTTTTTTTTTTTTTTTGTGTTTGTTACCTCATAACTCTGGTCTGGGTGAACAGATTTTGATGATTCTTTTTTTATTCGAAAGCTGGTGGTTGTCGTTTGGTCCCATAAAAAAAATATCAAGATCCGGCCAGTAGTTTTTGAGTTATCTTTAATAATGCGTATTAGATTGACTTCGTCTACGTTGATGATATAATTTTAGAGGTTGTCGAAGACAAATGAACAAAAAACGCTATGCACTATGATTTGGAAGGTCATCGCAGTTTTTTGAGGTGATTGTATTTTAATTTGGTGATAGATCTTCAGTGATATACAACGGAACTCTTCAATAAATGACCGCAAATCTGCCGTGATTGCTGCAATCACATGTATAAGTATGGGTTTCGCCAGGGTAGGCAGGCGAGTGGGAGCAGGGTGCCCGTACCCCCTCCCCTCCCCTCACCCAGTCATTAAGAAACATAATCAATCATTAGATCAAGTATCAGCTGTATCCCCTAGGCGATGATGCATATGATTTCTGAATTGGTTTTAAACTAAAGCATAATTTAGATAGTATTAAATACTATAGCGTGATGTGGAACTAAGGCACTTGTCTCACCGGCAACGATTAACGAGTAACGAGTAGAGCTAGAACTAGAAACGAGTTAGCGAGACGTGAGGAGCAAGTGCGTAGTTCCGATATTTGTGTAGCTCGGCTATAAGCGAGTGTGCGAGTGAGGCGGGCGATTACTCGCATCACTCGCTCGCGGCAGTCAAGCGTACAGTCAGTCTTGCGGCCTCATACGCGACCAAATGACATGACCACTGGTTGCTCTCTCGGCGTGATTTCTAATCGCTTGGCGAGTATCGCCGAGTGAGTGTTATCTTTCATAGCTCTTGTCGCTCAGCGACAAACTAGTGAAGCGAGTGCTCGCCGGCAGTGTGAACAGTCAGCGATCAACTGTTTGTATATGCATCTCTTTTATTCACACGGAAAGTATTCTATTGTACGTTTCTTGAGCGAGAAAATAGCCGATAGTTAGTCGTTTTCTCGTCGTTGGTGAGACAACTGCCTAAAGCTTGTATTTAAGACGGGACCTACGCACTAAAAAGCTAAAAATAACCGTGTTTGCGAATTATATCCTAATACTATAACTAAAAATGCTGAAATAAAAAACTTTTTTGCAAAAAATAAAACCGACTTCCAAAAAAAAAAGTGGAAAATAACTTTATTTCCGGAAGTCGGTGGCAAAAAAGTCAACGAAACCAACAAAAGCCACCGACTTCCGGAAATAAAGTTATTTTCCACTTTTTTTTTGGAAGTCGGTTTTATTTTTTTGTCTACCGCGTAAACTTGGTGTTTTTATCAACATTGTTTTTAACGTTTTTAGGAACATATAAAGAACGTCCACAGATTGAGGAGTAAGACAATAAATAATGGTAAACACAAATATTGGTTTTGACTCAAAAATATCCGACACTTTGCTACGTACCCAGACAATTAAAAAAAAAATTGCGAGGCGAGGTAAATATCAATATATATATTGATACTAGCTAGTGATAATAATATATCTTTATTATATTGCCTATGTGTTGTTCTGACATGTAAGCTATATTATTGTGAAGTTTCATCAAAATCCATTCAGCAGTTTTTGCGTGAAAGAGTGACAAACATCCATACAAACTTTTGCGTTTATAATATTATAGTAGGTATGGATATGTAAGCTATATTATTGTAAAGTTTCATCAAACCCATTCAGTAGTTTTCGCGTGAAAGAGTAACAAACATCCATACATCGATACAAACTTTCGCGTTTATAATATTACTAGCTTTTGCCCGCGGCTTCGCTCGCGTTAAATTCGGGGTACACAGTTCGCCTTTCCTGATTTGCAGGTACCTGCTACCTGTAGTTTTTCTCTTGCGCCTTATTTATTGTAAAAGCAATGCTAAGTTTTACCTCTTTCTCCCTCATTTCTCTTTTTTTTTAAAGTTAGCCTATGTCCGTTTCCTGGGTCCCAATTATCTCTATACCAAAATTAATCAAAATCGGTTTAGCCATTGAGGCGTGAAGACGTGACAAACAAACAAACAAACTCACATTCGCTTTTATAATATTAGTAAGGATAGTAGGATGAACCTCCCCCTTTGCGACCAGATACGACTACTGACAAACGACACGTGAGTGCAATCGCAATCCAAATCATGGTTGGCGCAGTGGCTGAGCGATCGAATGCTGCGTTTCGTGTCGCGGGTTCGACCCCCGCACGGAACAAATATTTGTTTGGCCTATAGATAGTTTTTCAAGGTCTGGCTGTTTGTGTATGTGAGTTTAAATTTTTGTAGACGCCCCCAAGATACAGGAGAAATTCCTAGCGTGGGACAACGTTTTTTTTTAAACAAAAAAAAACATCTCTCCAAGTTTATGCAGTCAAAAGATATGGCTGTTTATGTCGTAAGTTTATACGAAATCCTTGGTGCGCAAGTCTGACTCGTTCTTGGCCGGTGTTCTTATAATAGCGTGTATCTCTTGATAAATATACACTTACAAAGTTCCTATATGAAATTATTATAATGCTTCAGTCGCTTTGAAATACCAAAGTGGAGTAAAATAGGTTAGCTATTTAAGTATTCTGTCCACAAGTTACGTTGTATTAAACATCTATTTTTAATCTTCCCCGCGTTCCTAAATCAATAACCATGTTATTGCAATTATATAGCCGAAACCAGAAGCTAATAGATTAGGGATTCAAAAAACGTAAAACATCAGAAATAAAATATTCACATCGAAGGCGTCGCCTCAAAAAAAAAACTTAATTTTTATAATTTAACTTTCCAAAGGCGAAATTTGACGCTGAAAAATTGTAGCTTTTTATTTTTGTTCGCTCATTTTTCAGGAGGGGAGACTGAAAAATGTCCAAATAACGAAATTAATTCTACGTTCCCCGGCCGAGATTAAATTAAATCGTTTCCTTGTTCTGCTCTTGCGACTAGCCTCTTTAATACGCATTGTACCAATGAGAATTCATTCTGTTTTTGTCAGTTTTCATGTTCTAACAAAAGATGTAATAGTATTTCTCAGCGGGTCTCGGGTTTGTAAACATAAGGTAACTTATTTGGAGCGATTCTGCTGCTTGTTGGGATTATACCCGATTTGAGTAGTTACTTTATGATATGAAATGGACCAATAGGACTATATCACAAAGCAAAACACAAGTGAGAATTTGTAGTAAATGTAATTTTCGTGAATAAGTTCTATGCCTGAATGGTTCATATGAATTGATATTACATTAAACTCATGGAGTTTCCGAGTCAAAGCCGTGTTATAAGTAGCCTGATTACATGGACTTATCAATGCTTCTAATTTCGAATGGTACCTGGAAAATGAGTACTTCAATTTACCTAGCATTATACTGAGCTGGACTCCTATTTGATGCAATCTTGAGACACACACCGCCCAGTACTGGGCGACCGTTATAAATTTATCTGATGTGTCTAAATGTCTATGTATATAATTTAACTTCTAGCTTACTTTTTTTTAAATCTATTTCTCATTTTGATATATTTTTTGTGTTAATTCCTGTATTGTATATGAATTATCCATCTATCTATCAATCTAATTTTATTTATACTGCGAGAAAATTAGCCAAAAAAACACCGAACAAATGCAAGTAGTCTGACTTGCATTTGTTCGGTGTTTTTTTGGCTAATGTCAACTGCAAGGGACTACTTCCGGGTCTGGCTGTTTGTGTATGTGAGTTTAAATGTTTGTAAACGCTGGGTGCGATACAGGAGCAATTCCTAGTGTGGGGCACCGTTTAACGAAAACGTTTGAAGAAATTAGTTCAAAACAAGATGACAATGTTACTAGAAACATCATCCCACAGATCAACTTTGTACCAATAAAATTAATTATCTTTTCTCAAATGCCACGCGTCCGCCCATATTATACTCCCTTATGTTTTAATGAAACATCATAGTGCCCTGCCACAGCACTTTTAACAGCTTGAACCCATTACGCTGTCGTTACGTAAATACTTTTAGCTTATGTACATACCTTTACATAATGTTTGTTCAACTCTCTTAAGGATACATTGTTTTAGGGGTCCATAGATAACTTAAAAAGAAAAAAAAGCGAACCCTTATTGGATCACTTTGTTGTCCACCGGTCTGTCTGTCAAGACCATTTTTTTTCGGATGGGAAATCATCTAATGACTTCCCCCGCTCTGGGCGGAGCGGGGAGGCATGTCAGACTTCTACTGACTAAAACCCAGCCATGTTCCTTCTGTTGCCCTTTACGTTCCGGGGCCGCGGTATCTCTTTCGAACGACCCGCAACCCCGGGACAACCCACAACCCCGGAACAACCCGCAACCCCGGAACAAGACCCTTTATTTCAGAAACGCGTGGAAGTATTGAGTTGAAATTAAAACTATATACTTAAGTCTATAGTCCCTTGAAGCTGTGTAAAAATTAACCTACTAAGTCTACGCAGTCAAAAGATATGGCTGGTTATGTCGCAAGTTTGTACGGAACCATTTTTTTTTTTGGTTGGGAAATCATCCAATGACTTTCCCCGCTCTGGGTGGAGCGGGCATGTCAGACTTGTACTGACTAAAACCCACCCATGTTTCTTCTATTGCCCTTAACGTTCCGGGGCCGCGGTATCTCTTTCGAACGACCCGCAACCCCGGGACAACCCACAACCCCGGAACAACCCACAACCCCGGAACAACCCGCAACCCCGGAACAAGACCCTTTATTTCGGAAACGCGTGGAAGTATCGAGTTGAAATTAAAACGATAAACTTAAGTCTATAGTCCCTTGAAGCTGTGTAAAAATTAAACTACTAAGTCTACGCAGTCAAAAGGTTTATGTTGCAAGTTTGTACGGAACCCTCGGTGTGCAATTCCGACTCGCACTTGCCCGGTTTTTTAAGATCCACCCTGCATAATGTTTTGTTTAAATTTGTATCCCGGATTTTTTGGCCAAATGATGGTTTCATTGTTATGTTTTCATCATTAGTAATAAACTCTTGTTTTCGAGAGGAACATAACATTTTACTTGCTGGCGCCCACGGCTTTGCCAGCGTGATATCGAAAAAAGAAGTATCCTATGTGTTATTCTAGACTAAAATCTACCTCTGTGTCAAATATCATCAAGTCAAGATCCGTTCAGTCTTTTTGCCGTGAAAGAGTACAACAGAGAACATCCATACATCCGTACATCCATCCTCACAAGAATTGGACTAGGATGTATAATTTTCGCTTATTTATTAATTTACTCAAATATTTATAGTTTTTAATTGAACTACCTTCTAGACTAGTCATCTGAAGGAGCCTAAAGAAACAATCATAAAAGTGACCACCCACACATTTTCTGCCCGAAAAATTGCAGAGTACATTTGTATTGCCATGACCAATACACAACTCGGGTACATTTTATAACGTTAGTTCAGTCAATAGTAGTTACTATTGAATCGATTGCTTTGACACCAATTCCACTATGCAATACATATTTTAAGCCTTTATGGATATGGTATTGACAGTTTCAAATAAATAAACTATTAAACATTGCAATGCGATTCCAGCTATGATAGGAAGCAATAACGCCTTTTTTTCGTCCAAAAAATTTCACATTCCGGTGGCTCGGAAAAAATAACGACATTTTTATGTTGATCGTAAAAGATTTAACCCGTAGTCGCCTTAACCACTCTGCACGACAGGATTTTGACACATGACACATCAGCTGAATCGGTGGGGTGACGCGAATTGTCATGAAATTCAAGATTTTTCATCAATTTACAGCATTCAATTTTGTTATTAAAAATAAATCACAGCGGCTGTTTCATATGATAAGTTTGAGGTTTATATTTCCAAAAACCTCATAAGGTCGATAAAACGGCGTCAATCTATTGCAAAATGTGTGTAAAATACATATTACTACACCCTTCCAAAAATTAGGTACATTAAAAACGCTGGAAATAATGTACATACACAAGATAACCATTTGATAATAAAATCGGAAATCTAAAATAAAAACAGTGACATTCCATCTGCATTCTTATTTTTGCCATTTAACATATAAATTAATAAAAAAAACACGATATAAATCTCGACAAAAAATACTACATAATGTGTTGCAATATGACATTTCTTAGTGCTGACCGTAATACTAAGTTTCATCATTACGATTAAAAAGTTGCATTCAACCTAATCGATAATCGTAATAGAGTAAACTTTAAAAAAAAGTTTTGGGACCATTGAGGAATTTTGCTATGGAGGTGGCATAATATTCTACTAATAGATATTATAAATGTACAAATATCTATGATATCGATTATAAAAGAAAGACATTTTGTCAAGTGCTTTTTTATTATGCTATAATTATTTTGTTATGCGCCCAGATTTGAGGTACATTGGCTGTCAACGTTTTCGCGGTAAAAGATTTTGGCTGTTTTCTTGAATGACGATAAATGAAAATGGCGGCCAATTTTGTAGGTCATGCTAATTCTGCAAGTAGCCAGTCAGGCAGCCCAGCCGGCACAACCATACCGTACCGCACCTAGAAAGCCATGCCTCCGCAGTAGAGCCTTGTTTTAGACATACAGGGACTCCGTACACAAGTACACATCGGGGCTCTAAAATATTGACACTTAAAAGTATTGGTTGGATAAAAAAATTAGAAAGGTATAAAGGAGACCTTTGCGTAGCAGTAAGCGGTTCAGCCTATTAAAAATAGACCGGCCAAATGCGAGTCGGACTCACGCACCAAGGGTTCCGTACAAACTGACGACATAAACGGTCATATCTTTTCTCTACGTAGACTTGGAGGGTTGTTTTTTTCACAGCTTCAAGGGACCACAGATTTTATATTTGGGTTCTGTTATTTATTATGAGGTACGGAACCCTAAAAAGTATTTTTAAATAGTGTATCTCTCTTTTTTGGAAATTAAGGACTTCTTTAGGAATTTAAAGGAGGCCTTCTCATAAACTTCTCAGGAACTTCTTTTGGAATTTAAAGGAGGCCTCCTTAAATTCCGCCATTTATATCGGTCTTGCGTCACTTGGATGGGAAATCATCAAATATCCGCTTCTGTTAAACTTTTAACAAAAAGTCGTTGTCGTGTCGCGGCGCCCGACCCCTGTAGCGTCTCCCGCGGTGGCTGACTTGGTTTGAGGTTCTCTCCTTCAAACACCACCATCTCCTCCGGGACAGAGCGGTGCTCCGCTCAAAAGAGCAGACTGCCTGTGTGCTCCAACGTGTCCTCCGGGCGATAGTCACATTGGTGACACCTGGGTGTTTCCTCCCGCCCGATGATGTGCAGGAACGTCCCGAAACTTTCGTGCCCGGTGAGGATCTGCGTCAGGTGGTAGGTGAGGAGGCCGTGGCGCCTCACTTCCCCCGCTCTGGGCGGAGCGGGGGGGAGTGTCAGACCCGCAACCCCGGTAGGGTCCTGCCGGGATTGCGGGTTGTTCGAAAGAGATACCGCAGCCCCGAGTAAAAGAAGGAACATCGATCGGTGGACATTAGGCAGTAAAAGTCTGACACTCCCCCCCGCTTCGCCTAGAGCGGGGGAAGTTATTTGATGATTTCACACCCCAAAAAAAACCCCGGTACACGACATTAAGAAAACTCCAGGTACAAAATGGACCTATTTTGAACCTGGAGTTTTCTTGATGTCGTGTACCGGGGTTTTTTTTCCATCTCAATTGTGGTCTCCCTCTAGGCCATTTTTACCCCAAGGCTTCCACTCCAAGAACACTGGCCTACGAGCCATGTTTTAGGAAAGAATGAAAACGCTTTCCAAATAACTAATACCACTATACTACAAACAATTTTGTCGAACAAATATAATTTATCTTGGCTGATTTTTTTTACTGTGCCTACCAAGATCATAATAAGGGCGTTCTATATTCAACCTTATTTATTTCTATTTGCAATTCACATTCAAATAGTAGGTACAAAACCAAATTATTAATAAAATAGCAAATAAACATTTTAATGTAAATTCGAACAGCGAGCGCTTTCCTTATTTGAATTTTTATCTGAAAATAAAATTGGCGCGAATTTAGCCATAGATCAGATTCTACTGATTGTTGTTGAGTCGGTTTTAGTGGCGTAAAAAATATTATTATCAATATTTATAGTATTTTTACACGTATTACAATATTATTCTTATTTTCATCTATTTTTTGATATTCCTTAATTTAATTATTCGAATTGATTGATTTACAAGAAAATAATCGATTGAAATAATCGCATTAACACATCACAAAATTAAAAAAAAAGAAATGGACGTCATTTTCTAAAGTGAATTTAGTAGTGGTTATGAATATTACGTGTTAATGGTCCTATTATTGCAAATTACGATAAGATCTGGGCATGTTCATGTTATTTATAATATTTGCAATGATATTTGTCTCATTTGTTATAGAATCTATTCGCGTCCGTATGATATAATGTGGAATGAAAAATGTAAACAAGCACGATTGGCGCGAAACTTCGACTTTAGATTTCAAAATGTATCATTACCACTGCTAATTTAAGTTCAATTACGAATGATTTCTGCACGTAATAAAAGGACACGTTAATCAGGCCCAACAATGTGGAGCTTATATGTCCGAAAAGCATTTTTTTTATGATTTTTAGCGTCGACCTACACTGCCATCAAAATGGCTATGATCGTAATTTACGCACATGGATTTTATAAAGGTTAATTTAGAAACTTGCTCAATAATTAAAGAACTTCTAACGACGTTTACATATGAGATTTTTATTCTACTATCTTAATGAATGCACACCCATATTATTTTTTAACCAGAAAATAAAATATTTACAAAAATAATGAGGAGGTCGTATGACTTAAATGTTCGACCCCTTTCGGGGCCAGTACCGAGCCAGCGGAGGTTTGAATGTCGAGCCCCCGAAGGGGTCCGTACCGAACTATACGGTTAAAAGCGTCATCAATGCAGTACTTGTGCGATAGAGTATTAAAGGCTTAGTGGTTATGTTAATAAGGTTGAGAATCGATCATCTGGGTTTTATTCTTAATGTTAAGGCTTAGTGACTTCATAGCTAACATTAGGGTCGGGTTTTGCAGTCTATGGTCGGCTTAAGTCAAAATTTAAATTGTGGAAACTAAATTTGCATAGAGTTTTGTACAGCCATACTTATATGTTCACGCTGGGTTGCTTGCTGAATATAATAAGAATGGAAGTTTATGCCCCTTTTAGGGTAACTGTACACTTAGCGTATTTTAATGCAGAGCGCTGCGACGGAGACGGCGAGTTTGCAAATTGACACGCTTTCCAATGTTACAGCAATTTTGTAGAAAAGTGAGCTTACTGAAAAAAGGGATACTATAAGGTTTCCGCTTTGCTTTTTGGACGTACGAAGCTATAAATAACACTTGAAAGTAAGTATTATGACAACTACGGAAGAAATAAGCAACTGGAATCCTTACTAATATTATAAAAGTGAAAGTGATTTTGTTTGTTTGTTACGTCTTAATGACCATACTGATTTTGATGAATTTTGGGACAGAGATAATTGGGACCCAGTAGACGGACATAAGCTATTTTTTTTTAAATGAGATAAGTGGGAGAAAGAGGTAAGAAAAGGAAAAACTTACCTTTGCTATTCCAATAAATATGGCGCAAGGGCAAAAACTACAGGTAGCAGGTACCTGCAAATCAAGAAAGGGGAACTTTGTTACCCCAAATTTAATGCTAGCGAAGCCGCGGGTAAAAGCTAGTATTTTATATTTCAATGTTTGACGTTTGAAAATTCTAACTGGAGCAATTTACAAATCATTTATTCCAATATAGTGATGAATAAAAACGTTGGTCTCACACATTCGTACTTAACGAATAACTCTTTAAACAACGATTTTAAAATACTTTCAAATGCCACTACTGAAAATAACCGCGTGGAACATAAAGGTGCAGTGTGAACAACTCTTATGTCACCTCTTTCTGCATTCGCCAACATTCATGACTCCATTCACGGACGGTCTTATGTTACAAATGCTTTCATATTCTTAGTTTTTACCTCTTTTTACTTTACTCTGTTTTTTTAACCGACTTCTCAAAAAACAAGGTTATGTAAAGTAGGGCTGTTTAAGACCTACATACGCTTGTGGATTATACATTGTTTTGGGTTTTGATTTGATGTGATAATCCAAAGGTTATCAATGAAAAAGATCAGAATTGTATAGACAACTACCCTAACCTACTAACCTAACGTAGGTTAGGTTAGTAGGTTAGGGTAGTTGTCTATATAACTTGAGTTTTCTTCGAAATAAAGTTACACAAATAGTTGTGTAACTTTATTTCGAAGGAGACTCAAGTTGTAGTTAAGCTGCCACCATGTTCTGAAGGTAGTACTGTAAAAGGGTAAAATACCAGAAAAAAGATTCCAAACCTGGAATGAGGACCATCAGACAAGGCATAACTTATGGTCCTCTTTTAGGTAATTTTACAGCCATGTGTCTTTTATTTACCTACAAAGGATTACTCTGGATTATGAAAAGGAATCCTTTACCCACAACCTGTTAAACATCATAATAGGTAAATTAAGTATGAAAATGTTCAACACGAGTCAAACTCCGAGAAACAGCCACGCTATGTCCACTGAAGTACATAATCTCTCTCTAATTTCACGCCACTGAGCCCAATTCTCAGCCACTTTCATCCATTTGATATCATTCATCCTACAAATATCGTTGCTGAATCTAGCCTGAGGGCTTGAACAAGTCGGCTTTTCAGATTCACAGTCTCCACTCAAGCAATCATAACTGTAGAACCTTTTGATCAAAAACCTTCGCAAGTTCGGCTCCGGTAACTTTTAAACCGACTTTATTCTTCCGATCCTCTCAAAAGGAATTTGTATTTCTTTGTGCAAACATCGAGAAAATTATGTAAACAAGACAAAGTGAATATAACACTTTTATCTATTAGGTAGCCGCCCTTCTCCGGGACTTCACATTTTTACGATTATTTTGAAAGTGCCCTGGGGAGATCCTTTTTGCGTTCGGCTGAAGTTTTAAGATGTGAGCGAGGGTTGGTAGAATAACAGTGCATTTTACTATGTAGTTTACGTGACTATGTTTACAGGGTTTTACTAAAATATGCTCTGGTAAAAGCCCTTGGCCCGTTGGTGGTGCTGAACGGTTTTGTCTAGGGAATGGAATGTTGTGACGTAAAAAGTTGGTAAACTAACATGCGTCCTATTTACTCCCAGCATAAACTTCTTCTAAAAGATTTTCTTATCAAAAGGTTTTGATATCAGTATGAATAAAGCTGAAAATAATAAGTACTTTTTCTAGTTCTGAACTTGTATTGTAAGCGAATTATTTGACACAGTAAATATTATTTTACTTTTTAAACATGAAACGCTTATTGCATCAACACTTAGCAGTGCTAATATTTAATAGGCTTGCGTTTGGCTGCATCTCGCTTGATGTAAAGCGATGCTGCGGCCTAGGGTAGAGCACACTTACCTAGAAGAAACCGATTCACTCGAACTTTGAAGAGTGAAGTGCAGTGAACTTCACAGACTGGTAGTTTGTATTATACATTAGCTGGTGCGCAAGGCTTCGCCCACTTGATATCGAAAAAAAAGTAACCTATGTGTTATTCCAGATCATAATCTACATCTGTGCTAATTTTCATCAAGATCCGTTCAGCCGTTTTGACGTGAAAGAGTAACATAATATTATTAAGATAGCTGGCGCCCGCGGCTTCGCCCGCGTGATATCGAAAAAAAAGTATTCCATGTGTTTTTCGAGACTATAATCTACATCTGTGACAGATTTCATCAAGATCCGTTCCGTTGTTTTTTTCGTGAAAGAGGATCAAACATACTCACAATCTTTCGCATTTATAATAAACTAGCTGTGCCCAGCGGTTTCACCCGCTGCTCATTTAGGGGTATGAAAAATAGATGTTGGCCGATTCTCAGACCTACCCGATATGTGCACAAAATTTCGTTTAAATCGGTCCAGCCGTTTCGGAGGAGTATGGGAACGAAAATTGTGACACGAGAATTTTATATATTGGAAGATATAATCTTCTAGGATAGTAGGATAGGATAACTATCCTTACTATTATTAGGATATTAGGATAGGATATAGTAGGAAGTAGGATTTAGAAGCATAGCGGTTTGTTTGGATTCGTTCGATTTTCTTGGGAAGAAGTTGCAGAACAAATTTCCTAGTAATAGTGAGCTTTGTCTCAAACTATTCATATGCCAGTACTAAAAACTAATTACCCATAGCGGTGAAGACCAAGTGGTGCTTCAAACTCCTTAGTAACAATTAATTTCAGTGTACTGTTTTAGAGAATATGCTTAAGCTAGTCTTTAGATTTGACTTGCGATGTCAAATTGGGGGGGTAGCTAAAGTCGGTACTGCATATTTTCGAGATCGCTTTTTTTGGGGTGGGAAATCATCAAATAACTTCCCCCGCTCTGGGCGGAGCGAGGAGGAGTGTCAAACTTGTACTGACTGAAACACACCCATGTGCCTTCTAGTGCCCTTTATGTTCCGGGTTGCAGTATCTCTTTCTAACAACCCGCAACCTGGCAGGCGGTGGCCCTGGCAAACCCCTCTGCTTTTCTTGGTTTTAGTTAGCTTACCAAAGTAGTTTGCGAGTTTAGGAACAGCAAGTATTTTCTTTTTAAATTACGTACCTTTTTGTGACATTAATTACTGAATTACTCAGAGCGGGAGTATTTTACAAATTCTGAACAAGTTTTCATAATTCAGTTTTTTTTTAAATTTAAATGTGTGTATTGTAAGTAGTTTTATAGTAAGAAAATGATGCACATGCTTGGCACCGTGGCAGCAACACGTATACAGGTTAAAACTGTAAGAGCAGATACTAATAATAACAATAATGACAAAGACAATTTTGTCTCCAAAACTACATCTTGAAACTTAACTTATCAAAATCAAACCCGCTGTCCGCTTCCTCTCATCCCATCCACCTGCCAACCCAGCTTAAATTATAAACGACGCGGACACCAGCCCACCTGGGACACTGGACCTGCTCAAGTAACGCTCATGTTTATTTTTACGAAGACATTAAGTCCCTAAGGATTAGCGGTTAAGATTAGTTCGCGCAGAGGATTTTCTTCGGAGTTTCATTTCGTAAGAATGGATGGGAAAGGAGTAATGAAAGACTTTGATTGTGCTTTGTTTTAAGGATAGAAGGATTTTTTTTGTTGGTATTTTGGTTGCAGAAACAAAAGAATGTTTTTTTGTAGTTTGATATGGTTGGATGAATACATTAACAGTGGTATTAATAATGGCTGTCTGCTTCGTCGGTTAGTGACCGCAAGTATAACTGCTGAACTTGGGGTCCTGGGTTCAATTCACAGGTAATTTATGTATACATTGATTACAGTATAAAAGACAGGAACAGAAAAATAGGTACAAAGGTATTGCTTATTTCTAAAGAAAACTCTTCCAGCTTACATGTGAAAGAAGAGTAAATAAAAAGAGATGTAGACACAATTTTTCCATCAGGAATTTCTGAGTAACGGCGACGGAGTCCGGATTTTATAATAATAGGTTATTACACGTTTATATCTGTCTAATCCTTCGATTATACCTACTCACGACTCCATGATTTCAAGAGAACCTCTTCATATTTAGCCTTATATAAAACCTGCGTTCGTTCTCAACTAGAATATGCAGTTTCTGTATGGAACCCTTACTACAAAAAATATGAGTGTACAATAGAAAATTTTACGTGTTATGCACTACAAATGCCAAAAATCCTATTTATTAAATCCTCAATTACTCAGTAAGTACAGGTTCCTCACCCTTAGTGCTCGCAGGATTTTCCTTAAAGTCACAATCTAATACAAAATTGCCAGAAATAAATTCAACTGCACAAATCTAAACAATGATCTGTTATGCCATACCAAGAAGCATTCATAGCCGGCAGGTACGCATAGGTACTTTTTTCGCTTTGAATACTTGCTGAACTAATTCTGGATTGCGTTCACTAGTCCACCGTAGGGTTGATATATCTCACAGAACCTTTGTCAGTCAATTGTACACACGACGGCACATCGACCTCTACAAAACCATTTTAACCTGATCTCTCTACTACGGTGTGCGATCCGTAGTAGAGAGATCAGGCTATAATAGTTTAGAATAGGTTGACCTGACGTCGTGTGTACAATAGGTAAATTTAAAAGGCCTAATTTGCTGTTCCTTATTAAATTTGACCAGTGCTACTAACTAAAGTTATAGTATAAAACTATGTCATCTATTAAAAGTTACATTATTTTATAATTCTAATACCACCTAATAGTAATTACGTATTTGCTGCATGTATTGCTATCACTGTTTCTAGCGATTAGATTTCTTTTTTAAACTTCATTGTCTATTTGTGGACAGCATTGTGAGTTAGATTATAGCCAAAACGTAATTTTGTTAAACTAGTAGCAAGTTTGTATAATGTAGCTGTTTGCTGTTCTTTTAAATAAAAAAATAAAATGATGTATATTATGAGTGCCAATTTAATGACTTGGAAGACACAAAGTATCTTACGTTTTTGACAGTCACTTTTAAGTGCAGTGTCTTCTCATCCTCAATTATAAATGGAGAGGAACGTGCCACGACAAACTAAAATAGACTCTATTATCATCTAGTTCGTTTTATGTAAGTGCTATTTTTCTTTAAACAGTAAAAGAACTGTTAAAGTAAGTAACAGGTACCTCAGACATTTTCAATTTAACGACGAGAAATAAGTTTGTTTAAGACAGCAGAGAAAACAATATCCTTATCCTTACTTCCTTACTAATATTATAAAAGCGAAAGTGAGTTTGTTTGTTTGTTTGTTACCTCTTCACGCTTTAATGGCTAAACCGATTTTGATGAATTTTGGTACAGAGATATTTGGGACCAGGAGACGGACATAGGCTATTATATTTTTTTTACAAAAGAGTGGGATATGAGGGAGAAAGAAGAAAGAAACGGGAAAACTTAGCGTTGCTATTACAAATCAATAAGCGAAGCCGCGGGCAAAAGCTAGTAATACATAAAGAATGAATTTTTATTTTGAACGTCTGTTTGTAGCATAGTTCCTTTGTCTTTATCACGAAGCGAATAAGACAATAAAATCTACATTCAGATTTTCCAGTTCCAAATATGCTGCTCCATCAAATCATTAAGTCCTGAGAAGAATTAGGATTACCATTAACTCTCTAATTGAGAATATTTTCTCTTAAATTCTCACTTAAATAGACATACATACACTTTGACAAATACAACATGGACAGTTTGAATGCCTGCTCAGAGCTTATGCTGGGGTTGCGGGATAGTTTGAAAGAAATACTGCAGGAGGAACAAAAAGGGCAAAAAAGGAACAGGAATGGGTCAATACAAGTCTGACACTCCTTTCCACTTCCACGGGAGAAGTTATCTGATGACTTCGCATCCAAAAAAGGTGTGGTTGTCGGTTTACCTAAAAAATGTACCTCTGATTGCGATTATGGTAATCAATCAATATAGTATATCCATTACCCTTTGTTACGGCATCCCGCGTGATCGGCTGTGCCAAATTCGTTTTTTTTTGTGTTTGTATTTTTTTTTTTTATTAAGATTAATATGAAAGAAAAAAATAATAAAATATTAAAAGTAGGTGGTTTGGTGGGTAGAATTATGCAAGATGGTAATAAGAAGAAAAGGGGGTATTGCTACGCCGGGCACAGCTAGAGCTGAATAAATGCACCCGATTTTTGCCAGTATCTCATTCATAGATACCATTATAAACCAATCGAACTGCAATCCATAAACAAAAAGCTATAACAGAACTAACTAACAACAGCCGTCGACACCTCGCGTGATAGGTCGGTACTCATAAATGTTAACTACCCTCATTCGGTAGAAATCAATGCGGAACGAACGAACTAAAGGTTGATGTAGTGATTGGTTCCCGAGAGTCCATAATGGGTCTTAAGCTTGTTATAAAAAGGCATGTTGGGGAAAAATACGTTCATAGTTAATAAGGTAGTATTTCGGTTGATTTAACTTATTTACAGTTGTTTCACACTCGTAGATTCAATTTGTTCAACCTTTTGGTAGTTTTGACAGCAAGATTGGCGCAGTGGCTGAGCGATCGACTGCTGCGCTGTGCATGGCGGGTTCAATGCCCGCATGGAACAAATGTTAGTTGTTTCGGTTTATTTGTGTATGTCAGTTTAAATGTTTGTTAATTCACACACAATACAGGAGAAATGCCAAGTGTTGTGCAAAGTTAAAAAAAATGTGTGCGTGTACTAGCGTACACTCGTAAGAAGTGAAACTTTATTTATCACGTCACTATAGAGCGTTGGGAATAAATAAGCGTGCAATGGAAAAACGGTCAAGTATAGTGGTAGGAGAAAGTCCGTTAAAACGATATGCTATTGGTAAATGACAATTGCACGACACCACCTAGTGGTCAAAGTCATCACTACTCAAAGCGGGTCATGGGCTCTTATGGAAGTCGATGCAATCGCCACCTGGATTTCAAAAATGTAACTACTCAAAACGGGCCGCAAAATACATTGGAGACATTTACCAATCCTTACTCCGCTGGAGAAAGTATACTTCGAATCACGCGTGGTAGGGATAAGAAAAAGATGGCGCGTAACGGAAAAATGTGACGCGTAACGTAAAGCTCTTATAATAACTAACAAAACGAGCCCAAACTCGACACATCTAGTTCAATCCGTCGAGGAGTTCCAGTAGCAGTCACCAAAGTAGACCTTCAGGTCACTCCATCAAGTCCAGAGGTAATGTCTCATCATAACTAACAAAATGAGCCCAAACTCGACACATCTAGTTCAATCCGTCGAGGAGTTCCAGTAGCAGTCACCGAAGTAGACCTTCAGGTCACTCCATCAAGTTCGGAGGTAAGGTCTCATTATAACTAACAAAATGAGCCCAAACTCGACACATCTAGTTCAATCCGTCGAGGAGTTCCAGTAGCAGTCACCGAAGTAGACCTTCAGGTCACTCCATCAAGTCCGGAGGGAAGGTCTCATCATAGCTAACAAAATGAGCCCAAACTCAACACATCTAGTTCAATCCGTCGAGGAGCTCCAGTAGCAGTCACCAAAGTAGAACTTCAGGTCACTCTATCAAGTCCAGAGGGAAGGTCTCATCATAACTTATAAAACGAACCCAAACTCGAGACATCTAGTTCGACCCGTCGAGGAGTTCCAGTAGCAGTCACCGAAGTAGACCTTCAGGTCACTCCATCAAGTCCGGAGGGAAGGTCTCATCATAACTAACAAAATGAGCCCAAACTCGACATATCTAGTTCAATCCGTCGAGGAGTTCCAGTAGCAGTCACCAAAGTAGACCTTCAGGTCACTCCACCAAGTCCAGAGGTAAGGTCTCATTATAACTAACAAAATGAGCCCAAACTCGACACATCTAGTTCAATCCGTCGAGGAGTTCCAGTAGCAGTCACCAAAGTAGACCTTCAGGTCATTCCATCAAGTCCAGAGGTAAGGTCTCATCATAACTAACAAAATGAGCCCAAACTCGACACATCTAGTTCAATCCGTCGAGGAGTTCCAGTAGCAGTCACCGAAGTAGACCTTCAGGTCACTCCATCAAGTCCGGAGGGAAGGTCTCATCATAACTAACAAAATGAGCCCTACTCGACATATCTAGTTTCATCCGTCGAGGAGTTCCAGTAGCAGTCACCGAAGTAGACCTTCAGGTCACTCCATCAAGTCCAGAGGTAAGGTCTCATCATAACTAACAAAATGAGCCCAAACTCGACACATCTAGTTCAATCCGTCGAGGAGTTCCAGTAGCAGTCACCGAAGTAGACCTTCAGGTCACTCCATCAAGTCCGGAGGGAAGGTCTCATCATAACTAACAAAATGAGCCCTACTCGACATATCTAGTTTCATCCGTCGAGGAGTTCCAGTAGCAGTCACCGAAGTAGACCTTCAGGTCACTCCATCAAGTCCAGAGGTAAGGTCTCATCATAACTAACAAAATGAGCCCAAACTCGACACATCTAGTTCAATCCGTCGAGGAGTTCCAGTAGCAGTCACCAAAGTAGACCTTCAGGTCATTCCATCAAGTCCAGAGGTAAGGTCTCATCATAACTAAAAAACGGGCCGCAAAATACATTGGAGACATTTACCAATCCCTACTCCGCTGGAGAAAGTAAACTTCGAATCACGCGTGGTAGGGATAAGAAAAAGATGGCGCGTAACCGAAAAACGTACACTAAATTTTTTCCAACCCCGATAAAGAAGTTTCACTTCAAAAAAATTGCCAGTTTCAAGGCCAAATTTGACGTAACTTAACATCACGCTCTCCATTTCCAACGTTTAACACCTAAGTACTTCCCATAGTGAACCAGCCTATTGTCGTCAACCAAGCGCATTGAGAAGTTTATTCTCCAGGCTGCTACTGCCACGGGGTTGCGGGTTGTTCAAAAGAGATACTGCGGGCCCGGAACACAAACGGCAAAATATGGAACATGGGTGGGTTTTAGTCAGTACAAGTCTGACACTCCCCCCCCGCTCCGCCCAGAGCGGGGAAAGTTATTTGATGATTTCCCACCCCAAAAAAAATACAGGTAACAGGTACCTGCAAATCAGGAAAGAGTGTTTTACCCCGAATTTAACGTGAGCGAAGCCGCGGGCACAAGCTAGTATAGGTATATAAGTGCGCGATATATGGTTTGTATTTCTGACGCTGTATCAACTACAGACTTAAAGTTATTTTCTCAGCAGAGTGATTCCGAACGACCTCGACCAAAAAACGCGGATAAATAATCTCTTTTAGAGGAGAAAATTGACCCACCCAATTAGGTGCAAATTGATGGACTGAAGTGGATTCACCAAAACGATTTCGCGGCTATTTTTTTAGCAAAACAATCTATTATACTTGGATATATTATAGCGCGATATAATAATGCGTTTAGGATGCTAGTGTGGCTGCCTCGTTTCTGTAGTGTATCGAGGATGTTGACGGACTACGTCTACGAAACCATGAGAAAGCGGTGTGCATTGCTGGTTGGTAGGAAAGAAGCGGGAAGGTCTAACAGCGTCCTGAACATAATTGCTGGCAGTTTATTTATTTCGGTTGAGAAATCATCAAATAACTTCTCCTGCTCTGTGCGGAGCGAAAAGGAATGTCAAACTTTTACTGTCTAAAACCCATCCATGTTCTTTCTTTAGCCCTATGTGTTCCTCTTTCGAACAACCCGCAACCCCGGCAGGCGGTGGCCCTAGCAGGCCTCTCTGCTTTGCAGATATCTCTCTGAG